>CM025792.1:65336581-66536581 GCA_014635995.1 Sarcophaga peregrina
AATGGAAATCCATACTGGTGCTGTTTAACCAGTGCTTCATAAAAACAAATTCCCAACGCAAACCACAACAGAAACCACAGTTCAAACCCCATATCAGACATTTTCAACTAAACGAAATATGAGAAAATATTTCCTCAGTGAGTTCCCCTTAGCAGATTTCTGGCAACCGTGAGAGTAAATAAAATTGCCATGAACATTTTTTAGAAATCTGTCTTTCCGGAGTCGACCTTAAACTGTAAGTCCCGCCAGTGATGTATTAAATTATCACACACAACGAAAATGATGTGGGAGACTAGAATCTCGTAATTCTGACTGAAGGGTTATAATGACCAATTATGTCTATATGTATGTATGTACGTATATTTACTATCTTCAAAACAGGTTGCTTATCAAAAGTTATTTTTTTTTTGAAATTTTTTAAATTTATTGGATGTTTTACAAACTTATCGATAAATGTTAACATGTACGGTAGACGCTAATTAAATGACTTCTTTAACCAAATCAAATGTGTCCAATAAAATACTCAAAATATGTATGCGATTGATATTCTCAATTTCAATATGAATTTCAGTTGCCATTATTTTAAAGCATTTATTGGCCCGGTTAAGTTAACGCTTAACGAAGTGTCGTATGTACTATTTATGATGGACGTTTCACCTTGCCAAAGGTTTCCTTTCATTGATATCGTTCAAGTATTTTTTTTCTTTTTGTTTTTGTTTTTTTTCCCCATTTAATTACTTTATAGACGTTTATCGTTAAAGTGGCATATGCATGAGTGAATGTCTTTGTAGAACGTTTAATCGCTGCCAAAGTATGAGTCGATAAACTAACTAACTTGAAAATGTCGCAGCAATAAACTTTAAATTTATTGTCAACTGTTTCGGTTTTATGCGAAAGTAACCAAGCGCAACCGCAACTGCAGCCGTTTTCTTTTTTTCTATTTTTTTTTCCTTTTTCTTGTTGCTGGTGTTGTTTTATTTCATAAAATTTTTCTTTGAGGTTTTTTTGTCTCTTCTACTATACTTATGACTTCCTAATCAACACTATAAACATATTGTCGTCTTCCTTTTCTACGCTTATTTACTTACGGAAGAAGGAAAAAAAATGAAATGAAAGCCTATCGCCAGTTTGTTCTAAGCATTTTATTCTAGGCATAGAGGGAAGCAATAATTTATTTGTGTTATTATTTGCATTGACGGTTTTACTTCCATTCTAGTTCCATACACTACTTGACACGACCGACTCTCTTCTCCAGATCCACTTTGTAAATTTTTTTTACACACTTGGCAAGAAAATAGCGACAAAAATGTTCTAGGAGCTTGTACTTGTATTCACTTCTCTACACTTGAGTTATATTTTGTCAAACAACAACAACAGCAATAACTTCTACACACTTTTCCTTAATTATTGGCTAGGGGAAGAACTAATTTCGTTGATATGTTTTATATGAACACAATTTATTTTTAAAATTTAAAGCATTTGTTTTATAAAACAATGCGTATCAGTTGTGTTTGCGATTTTTATGAGCACATTAAGCAAATCAACTTCTACTTATGCTAGGTTGACTATGTTGACTTCATTATTGGAAGGATGCAGTTCCAACTACAAATTCCAGAATCCGATTGTCTTGAGAATGCTCATGTATGTTTCCTTGTATTCTCTACTCTAACAACAGATTAAATGCTGGAATTGATAAATATCCCTTATGGGTTGCTAAAACCATCAATGGAATGGATTTGAGTAAAGCTATACAGCTATACGAATAGACCCAATACCGTGTAAGAAGTTAAAGTAGTCTTCATATGATGACTAAAGACAAGAGGATATTCTTCAAGCTTCAGAAATTTGGCTGCAGTTCGAAAAGCTAAATATCACCGATGCTGCTACATGCTACAGTATTAACGGCAGAGCTAAATGTCCAATACATTGCACTTCCTAATTTGCTACCTTTCTGCACAACATGCACCATGAATAAGTTGAAGAAGATGAAACTTCGAACGGTATCAAAATGTTCGAAAAACTCCTTTTTTATTTACCATGGCAGAGCTGTACGTGTTGCTTAACGTCATCATATTGTACTGTCTAAGCTCTTATTCGCCTATCTAATGTCTACCTAATGCTTAATATAAAGACAGAGATTGGGGTGCAGTTTGAAAGAGAACAAAATGGAAGAACTTATGAGTCAGTCAAGGCTAAGTGTTTTCGAAAGTTACTTTGGAAACAGTATGGCTATGCATACAAATCACAGTTACATGTAGTAGAGCTTAGAGTAGTAAGCTATGATTCCTCGACTTACCATAAGCATTCGGTTGACTTTAGTTGTTTTGGAGCGAGCTTAAGTTTGTTTAGGTTAAGTTAAGTTCAATTGACAATCATCGCAATAAGACTATTTGGGTACTATTAAGGTTCGTTGTAACATCGATATTGCTTACTCCGTCATATACAATTTCTAGTTGCTATCTATCATTCACTCCAATGGTGTACGAAAGTGGGAATTCTATTCAAGTTGGCCTTGGCTAGCTACGTTCTGTTATTAAATTCTAATTGCCAAAGAATTCTTCTTCTAGAACATGGCAAAGAAAATGTTCTGGTGTGTCCTTTTAAGGCGTTTGTACACATATGCCAGCATCTTTTTATAAGTGCTATAAGTTGACTGCAAAATCTATTCTGCATTTATCCATAGCGGGGCCAGATCTGTATGGTCTCAAATGAATGGAGTTTCTGTGAAATCATTTGATTGCTTATGTGTAGAGGAAGGCCAATTTTATGTATGAATTCTTTTGAAGCGTGCGATCTTAATTGGCCCCTCAAAGTCTCTACATTAAAAAACCCGTATTAGGTCACACGTCCAATATCTCGCTTTCTCCTCTAAATACCTCTGGAATTCTTGGACAATCTTAAATGTAATGTACTCAAGGTTTACTGGCTTCGATAATCCTAATCCTAATATATATTATAAATCTTTCTGTAAGTCTGTTTTTTTGTTTGTTTGTTTGTTAGCCAATCACGCGTGAACGCTTGGAGCGTGACTTTAGTCGGTGCAAGTTATAGCCTATAAATCTTTTTAAAATTTTGACCAATAGGGGAGAAAAATGGGACAAATGGGGAAAAAATGGTAATAGGTAATTTTTTACGATTTAGCTTGGTAAAGTTTCCCAAATAGCTACTTGAGATAGTCCGTTTCTAAGGTCAACCAAAATGGGTTCAGAAAGGGGAAAAGGGGGGAAAAATAACCCGCGCAACGCCGGGTACAATCTAGTAGTTCATGTAGCGTCAATTTCAACCCTTCAGTCAGGATTACGATCTAGATTCTCACCCCTCTCCTATGTTGTGTGTGTTAATTTTTTACATGTGTCGCGGACCTACAGTTTAAAGTCGTCTTAGAACGACAGATTTCTCAGCAGCATTTCACGGCAATTTTGTTTTAACTCTCGGAGCTTTTGCCAGAAAATATTTCTTTTCGTTCGATAGGTCTGATCAGCGTTTTGAACCCAGATCCAGGTCGTAATCTGGACTGAAGAGTTGTAATGATCAATTATGTACGTATGTAGTTTGAAGTAGAATATACCAACCAACAGCCTCGTGCTTACGTTCATACACCTAAGCTTCGGTAATGCTTAAGGCATTCCAATTATAGTTTTGAACAAAATTGTAATTCGTAAAATTTCGACAAGGTTAAGGAGCTAAAGAAAAAAAAGTACTCCATCATTTCAATCGTCGATCCTTATAGACATTATGTCAGCCTAAATAGTGATCGAGTCCCAAGGGCACTAATTAACATGATCGCTGAATATTACTTTTCGCCAAAGCCAACCAGCAAACCATGGATTTAATTGTAAATTCACCAAGCCATGTATACATTTTAGACTTACTACCACTGCTCTTTTCCAATAATCCTGGGGAGTTGTCGTCCTAGTAAATTGATGTGCATTTTTGTACTAAGGGCGCCTTAACGAACCGTGCTTCGTGCTATGAACTGTCTTTTATAACTCTTCTAAAGTAATTTTAAGGTATTGGAACAAACTCATCTAAATTTTTGTGTTATTTTGCAAAATAATTGATCTTGATGATGGTTATTGTTCCTTAAACCCAGCGGGGAAAAATGTCTTCATGAAATGACTTTCTTGACACCCCAATTAAAGAAGGAACCTGGCGAAAAAAGAAGGAAAAACGGAAAGAAAAAATAAAAAATATTTTACGTTGAATATTGTCGTCATACATTTTGCGGTTCAATAACCCATAAAAAGCTCATTAATTATGCGCGTATCTGTTTGACATGACGCTCCTCCAAAACAACGGAATACAAGAAAACAAATTCTGAACAGCAAAAAAAACAAGAAAAAAACAGGAAAAAAAGTGTTGAATTCAAAACTAAAATACAAAAAATAAAAGGAAGAGAAAAGAAAAAATTTTTGTTTTGGTTCACATGTTTAGTGGAACCCCCCAACGGCGGCGTACTATGCGTTTTTATTAAACTCTACATGCCTGTCTGTTAGTTGGCTGTCTGTTAGCCTTCCAGCCTATTTGTTAGTATGTCCGTACTTCTCTGTTGTTGTCTCTCTTTATGATATTTACCCTAAACAGATCCCTATATAAACTCTATGTTTGTTGTTGTTGGTATTTAAAAAGACTTTTTATTTCCTTATCGCGTTTTAAGTTTCTTTTTTTTTTCGTTTGTTTCTGTTTGAGTTTGTGTTGCCACAGCTAAGGGTTGCATACTTGGCTTGTTGGTTAGTTGGTTGGTTGGTTGATTGTTTTGAAGTTGTTGGCTTTGGTGTTTGTTTTTTTTTTTAGCCCTTAAAGTGGTATTCTTGGCTTGATATGGAAACAGTATTCATATTGTCGAGTACCGCAAGGTGTTTCCTTTATACTTCAAAGAGAGTGAAAAAAAAGTGGAAAAATTTTTTTGTAGTTAAAGCAACAACAACGGCAACAGCAACAATATCAATAACAAAATTGGTCTAAAAGCGTAACGAACATGAAAACCTCATAACAAGCAGAAAATATGTACGTACGTATGTGCATAGGTAAGGCAAGTTATGCGTATAACGTTGTCATACGTATCGGTGGAAAGCCATTGGCCGTAGTACATACATGCCTCGCCGGTATGTATGACTAGCTGGCTGAGTGACTTTTGGTGGTATCACCTCAATTACCACATGTCGTTTAAATTTTTTTTTGTTGTTCTTTTTTATACAATTTGACACTGGCTAAGTAACGTTTTTATTTTCAATTTTTTTTTTGTTTTTTTGGGTTTCGTTTATGCCTCAAAACCTAAGCGTAGTGGTCGCATTGGTAAGCGCGTATATTTTCCCGGTTTTACTCTCCGCTATTAACCACTGTCTTTAGCATTTAATGGTAATTAATTAATCGTAAATTACACCGGCATAAAATACTTGACATACTTAAATTTCGTTTTACTTTTTTTGTTTTCTGTTTCTGTTTTCTGTCTGTGTTCTTTCGTTTGAATGATATTTTTCCTCATTGTCAGATAAATATTTGACTTTGTGGTTGTGGTTTATATGAAGCCTATTATACCCACATACTGATAGTACAGTTTAATTGAAAGTAAAAACTTTTACATGATAAGTGAAGAGCCATAAAGAGCCTTAGTTAGGGCTAATCAATTCCCAATATAGCGGCTTTTACTTTGAAATTCGAATTGATTTTCAAGGTGATGACTTGTTGATTTGCATTGCTTGAACTCTCGTTACCGTTTGCTAGATTTTAGTTTTAAAATAGAAGAAGTCGTAGTTTAATCTAGTCTTGACATTGTCTCTGGGCAAATCCATTTTATACATCGTGTATTAGCTACACTCATTACTTTTACTTTACCGCCATTTTCCCATTTGAATTCTTAACTCGACCAAAAGAAGACAATAGGCTATGCAAAGATGACTTTAACTCAGAAGAGGCACTTGATTACAAGGGGAATTTTTAAAGTCTGCTTTGAAAGTCACGAAAGTCGTTGTTTGCTTAAGTGAATTCATTTTGAGATTATAAATATCGTATTCGCACTCGCTCTATTACTTTACAATACTCCAGAGAGCATTGAAATCCAGCTCCTCCCACAACCCATTTATGTGTGTTAATCTTATCCTGCAGTATATCGTCAACGCCGAATACCAGATTTGAGAAACTTTTCATGGTGATATTATTGACACTCACAATTTTTGCCAGAAGTCTGTCGAAGGAAATATTTTTTAATATTTTCTTTTAATTGAGACATCTAGGTTGATGTTTGAACTCAGAAGCTCTCGTTTAATAAGCCAACGCACTAGTTACTGGACTTTCCGTATTATCAATCAAATGCTCATGTGACCTATCGGAACACTGTGTAGTCTTTTTGAATCGTAGATCGGCCTTCATACGTCCTAAGGTGAAAAACTTCGAGACATTTAATTGTGCAGGTCAGATAGTCTTTTCAGGTCTACGATTATCGAGATATTAGAACGGATAATCGGATGGTGATTGAAGGTTTTAATGATGTGCGTAAGTTTAATTTTAAGAATGTTGGTGAATAAACCGGCAACAGCCTTTAACATTTCAGTTGTTTCCGAATGCTTGGATAAATACGGTAAGAAGATATCGCATGGTGTTCTCTAAACTAAGGTGCTGCCCATGTCGGGTACGGCCGTTGTGTTTTATCTGGGACACGCCGCTTAACTGTCTGCTAGACAATGATGTGCTGTGCGCTAACGAGCTCAATGTAAGATCGGTGCACTCACAGTCACGGTTGTTCATTTCTCCTATAGGTTTAATAATAATACTTCTCCAATGTAATTCTTTTCCAGTTTTTGTGCTTAACTTTCATGGCTAGCAGGGTGATCATACCTTCGAGGTCATCACTTCACTGCTATCTATCAGTTAAGACGTAGTAACTTAAAACATAACTACTTCGATGAGAATCAACTGCAATGCTTCGTCGTACTTGGCAACACAAATTTTCAGCATAGCATTTTATAAACATAACGTTTCATGCCCATGTTCATACTCCTGTACTTGGTATGCGATCAGTTTCTGCTTTCAATTCCATGAGCGCCTTAGATGACTCTTTTGATAAAATTACAACGACACCGTATTCACTATGCAGTCTAAAATTCGCTGTAGTCTAGTAGTTAGTATGACGCCTTATTAGACGTGAGCCCACGGTTTAAAGCCAAGATCAGACATCTCCATTAAAACGAAATAAAAAAAAAATATTTTTCGGCGACTACTTGTCAGCAGATTTCTCGCAAAACTCTAAGGGCAAATATAATTGAAGAAGTTTTTTCAAAAATCATGGCTAACAACAAAGGTTAGAGGAATGTATCAGTCGCAGACCCATTGGAGCAGAGAACTCTCCGTAGTTGAAATCATTTGACTTGCATTCGTAGCAGTAGAGACTCACATTTTAGTAAATTTAAGATGCTTGGATTTACATAGACAGTTTGTAGAGAGTATGAATACGCCATTGCATTCCGATTTTTAATTCATGATTCCTTATCATCTTATTAGTTCCATTAGTTTTTGAATTTAATGTGGTGCTTAGCCGTTTGATTCTGGTACCCAATGCTAGCAGTTACGCTAGATTTGCATTTAGATATTCAACAACAGAACCTCGATTTAAGCATATAGACAGGCGCTAGACCTGTTCGACAGAGGAGGATGCTGTCAGTCAGTTTCCTGATATTATATTCCATTATTTAACTAAAAACACCCATAATTGATTGCGAATGCCATCTGTTAAGCTAACCCTTTTAAATCTTGAAAAACGAAACAAAATAAAAAAAAGTTACCAACATTCCAGGACGTACTTAAATAAAGTGTGTAAAATAAGCATTTAATGGCTTTTAAAACTCTCAGACGGTTATTCAAGAAATAAATTTTCTGAATGTCAGACGGCAATTTACTATTCTGTCACCTCTTTTTTTTATGCCAACATCTTTAGCAAATACTTAAAAATATTAAAAAAAAAAAAAAAATCGAATAGAAGAAGACGAACAAAAAAGAACTCGTCAAGAACTGGCATTAAAGTAATAAACATTTTTAAATGATTATATTTGTAGGTGCTTTACGCACCCAGAAATGGTGTAAATCACGATCGTGTCAATCAACCACAAGCATTCAATTCAAATACACACTGAGAGAGAGAGAGAGAGACATTCATTGTACGCATCCAGTGAAGCAATCAGCCAGTAATCCAAGCCAGCCAACACAAATAATTGAAATTGAAAAAATTGAAATTCTTGAACAAATTTTTAACTTCCTCTTGCTCCATGAATAGTTCACGTTTGAGATGACATTAAACATTTTATTTAAACTTAAAAAAAAAAAAAAAAAAACAATACAAACAAAAATAATGGAATTGATATCAAGTCTTCATTCATTCATTCATTCATTAAAACATTGCGTAGAACTAACTATTGGTTGCCGCAATACATTCTTATGAAATGAAATCTTTTAGAGACATCTTAAGGCATAAGACTTTCAGTTTGAAATTTAAAGCTTAATTCCTCTGCAGAATCTTGCTTAAGATGTGTTTTAGCTGAATTCATTGGGTGCCCTACACTCGATATCTAGCTATTAGGTTCGACAGGTCAACATAGTTACAATATAACTTTTATTAACAATAGATCACTTCGTTATGATACTTTAGTACACCTACGCAACAGTATTCCGAACAGTGAGTCCTCTGTTCGTTATTCATATGGGCTATCGGCGTGCATAAGTGATTGCCTTTTGAAACTTTTGCAGGAAGGCTATGCCTTTCACATGATTTACAAGAAACTGAGACTATAGATCGCCGTGGTCTAGTGGGTAGTGTGTTGGCTTCAATCGAAAAATATTTCTTCGGCGACTTCCTCTCAGCAGATTTCTGGCAAAGACTCTGAGAGTAAAAATTGCCATTAAAAGCTTCTCAAAAATCTGTCGTTCGGAGTCGACTTTAAACTGTAGATCCCGCCACTCATGTATAACATTAACGCACACAACATAAGTGGTGTGAGAAGCTAGGTCGTAATCCTGGCTGAAGGGTTGCAATGACCAATTATTTATGTATGTATGAGACTATAGATCTAAGATCATGCATCTATCTTTTCAAAGTGATGGCCTGGCTAACGCTGTTCTTAGAGAAATATGGACTGATTGAGCCGTATGCTCTGGACGCTGAAAGTTGATATTGTATTGGCTTATTAGACGTGAGAACACGGTTCAAACCCCCAGACATCTCGAACAAAACCAAGCATGAAAGATATTTCTTTGTGGACTTCCTCTTTTTGCCAAAATCTCGGGAAGGAAATAATAATTGCCATGACAGATTTCTTAAAAAAATTTCTTGTTCGTACGAATAAATTTAACATATGCAACATAAGTGGTGTGAGAATCCTGACTGAAGGGTTGTTATAACCAATTATGTATGGATGCATTGAACGTTTTTGAATTTTATGTATTCACTTATCTATTCCTCCAGAATTGGAAATTATCATTTGGCTGCTGCAAAATCAAAGCTGCATACACACGTTTATGGTCGTCAATGGTGATTTAGCAGAATCGATTGCATAATTTTGCAATCGTTTTCGTTCTCTAATGTCAAAGATCGGATGTCACTGTTGGAAGACCCTATGTATCTGGAGCATTTAAAAAAATGTAAAGCATACATTATTGGACCTGCGCTGTCAACAATCCGTCTGAGGTTAGCAATGACCAACAATTTGCAAACTGGGGATGGCCAGTCGGCAATAGCTTCAAGAGCTAAGTTGAAAAACCCAAGTGAAAAACTTATCTTTCTAAAAGCATTTTTTCCGCTCACAGGGAGTCATGCTAGAATAATCTGCAAGTGCTACATTGCTTGTCAATTCAGTTCGTTTACTACACCTGGCGTACCTTTCCACTAATCTAGAAGTTATTGCTTCCATACACTTGGTAACTAACGAGATGCGTTTTAATTCGTGTGAATAGTCTTGTGACTAAGTTAAGGGTGAGGTTTTTAAAACGCTTTGAATCACCTAAATATCACTCTCCTGCTTTAGTGTTCTTATAAGCATTTATGACTCAAAGACAAATAATTTTCTTGGTTTTTAGCCGCAAAAAGCGCAAAAGAACGTGCCAAGATAAAATAACACGGGATATACCAAATGGCAGACAGGAATCAACGCGCTGGTAAAAGCCAATTCAAAAACGAATCGTGTTATAAAACAGTGTGATCCGACGTAGATTAAATGAAATTACTTGAATATACTACACACTGAATCATTGAAACAAAAAGTGATGAAGATGAAGAAGAACAGCAACAACAAAAAGCTCCAAAAAAAAATCAAAATGATGCTGCCTGGCTGGCTGACTGCCACGCAAAAATGAAGATTCTACCGCTGATGATGAGGAGGCCTAGTGTAACTTTATTGTAAGCCGCCACTGCCGACACTCTTGACACCGCCTTAGACGCAGGCGTACGTTTTTACGCAGGAATATTAAGCAAAAAAAAATTAAAAAAATTGAGAAGGTTTTGCTTTACAAACCCAAATAGTGGGTTGATAAACACCGACGCGTTTTTTTTTTTTTTTTTGAAAAAAATATTTTTGCCAGGCAGCCAAGAGCAGAAGTAGGCACGTTAAACATCATCTGATTTGGTTCAGCTGTAATCGCTACGTTGAATCATGCCTTGTAAGGCAAAAGGGCTTCAAGACAATACCATATAATCTGTGTGTGTGCGTTTCTGCTTAACTTATGAATGAATTCAAGCTTAAAATCGTTTTTTTGTTCTCTTGATTTTCTTCAGATCAGACAGTGCGAATAAGAGCACAATGAAGCTGACAGTTATGAATGACGTTTAATCGTTGATTGTTTAACAGCTCATTGAAGATCATCAACAAACGAGCCTTATGCTTAAGCAACTGGCATTTGACTGAATGCCAAACTGAATGCGAGATAGTCAACGAAAGCGGCAGATAGTTGACTGTTACCACCACCACGTATTTGCTAGAATTTTTATGATTTAATTCGCATTGTTTTCCAACTGATATTGCAGCCCAGGTAATAAGGCCATAATCAGTCCACGCACTTTTTATTGCCATTGTTTAGTGGTTTTTTTTTATTACTTTTTTGATATAAAAAATTAAGAAAGAAAAAATGATTTCTCTTGCAGCAGCTTCACATTTTCTTGGGCAGTCAGAATCAGTCAGTTTTTGTTGTTTGTGCTTTTGCTTTGAGTTGAATTTGAGTTTCGGTACATGTGCTAAAATTTGACAGCTTTCAAGGTGTGTTTCTTATTCTTATTATTAGTGTAAGTGTTGTTGTTGTAACAGAGATTTTTTTTTTGGCCCGCTCACAATTGTTTTGCCAGACTAGACTGCACGTCATTCTAAACTTTTCAACTCCCGCCGTTCTGTTGCTATTTTATTCAACATTAAATGACAAACTTAAAGTGTTTCATTTGATTGCTCTCTCGCTCGCTCTATATATGTACTTGCTTTTCTATCTCTTTCCATTATTCATTTGTAGTGTCTGTGGATTTTTTTTTCGTTTATTTTTTGTGTGAAAAATTTCATTTCAATTACAAAACCGTACCCAAAAATATGTCAATTATATTAATTATGGCCCATGTAATGACTTCGTTTATTGTCTGTCTGACTGTTATTTTAGCACAGGGCATAAGAACAACAACAATAAATATTTGCCAGAAATTATTGCTTGGAATCGAGACAAACTGCATGTGTAGGATTTAAATTGATTACGAACTGATTTTCAAATTAAGTTCTTAGAATTTGTAAATGTGTCAGAATACATACACACACATACTGATACATACACATATACATACAAACAAAACTTAAATTTTGTATTCGTATTAAAACTTATTAAATAAAATCTAGGAGGAGTATTCAATTCATGTTGTAAAGCAATGGAAATCATTTTTATTTACGGACTGAAGTTAACGAAAATATGGACCAATAAATATTGTATTTAGAGAATCCACAAATCGGGTACTCATTTTAGAATCTCTTCCAAAAATGTTTGAAATTTCTTAGCTGCACGACTAGGAATCTTAAGGGAAGTCTGATGTCTAAACCTTCTTTCGAAACTCCACTGGTAGTTACAGAGAGACACGATGAAGAGAAACGGAATTTATTTTATGAACCCCTAAGAACACAATCTTTAAGTTTTGAATTTCAATTATCGTCCTTCATAAGAATAAAGCTTCTGGTATCGGCATAATCACTAACAAAATGTTTATTGTTCTGTGACTAATAGCAATTAAAATTATTCTTTTCATATTTAATTTTTAAATTTTTTTGTTGTTGTTTTTTTTTCAGTGGAAAATTTACAAAACCAAGCAAGAAACCTATGGCAGCAGTAAAATACCCGATCCAAAGCACTTTGAAGAACTGCAATTGTAAATGCAACAGAATGAAACAGTGTTGAACAAACCCACAGGTAAGCACAAACACTAGGAAAACATTTATGAATACAAAAACTGTTCTTCCCTATTTGTTGATGTTTCATAAGCATTTGAAAAAGTTTGATACAAATTAAGTTCTTTCACTACCTTTGCCGGGTTTAGGGGACATAGGGGTTTTCTCAATTCTATCCGCAGACCAATCCGAGTTTAAAGTAAGCCTTGCTATTGCAGCAATTTTTATATTAAAGAACTCAGTCGCGGATGGCGGAAAGTGAGTGTTCAAAAACCACAGTATTTTTATGACAAGAGCACAGACTCACCCCAATTAGACGCACAGCTCTTGCAGAAGTTATTTGTCGGAACGTGCCGTTTTTTGGCGTGTCTAACAAAAGAACAGAGGTCTGTGAGAATCGTTTTTTGTCATGATGAATACCCTTGCGATTTATGGCTATATTCGACATTTTCTCTTGATGCCAGCGAGTCAAAGCTTCGCCTTGAAATGAGTACATAGTTTCTAATTTAATTGAGATATTCGGAGTACTTATGCCCTGTAACATGTCGGAGATTATAAGTTGCATACCGACCTTGCAATAGAATTAGTAACGAAACTACTTTTCAAGAATCCAAAATTTCCCTTACAAATTCATATCATTCAACGACAATGAAGGTAGTAGGAAGTTCATTAGGAACTTAATCGCGGCCTGGCAGTCCAAGTAAATCAAGAGAATTTCAGGGAAAATCCCGCCATCCAACAAGCATAGCGCAGTTTACAAAATAGCCATTACCTGTACCTTGAAAACAGTGTTGTGGTTAGGTCGCCTTTAAGATACTCTTAATAAATATGGTTCAGCCACTCATCTTATCAGCTGAGAGCCATCTGTATAAACCTCATAGTCTCTCTTGAATTATAAAACCATTTGGATTATATTTAGGGAACCCTTGGATTACAATTCTTATTATCCTCTCTGCAATTCAAGTAATTATTTTCAATTTTCGAAAAGCATTATACTGCAACGTTTGAAGAATAACTTTTTTGTATAGGCAGTACATATTCCATCGACCGACTTCTAATATTTATGTATTCTGTTAATATTAACATGTGGAGTTCTTTTTCACATACATACATAGAGTGTCAGAGGTTTTTCAGTTACAATCGTGTGCGTAACAATTTTAAAGTAATTCCCACTTAGTTCATTACTATTTAAGAATGAATAAATTATAATGTATTTGGAGGGTGGGTGGTGTTGCCAATTTAAATCTTCAATAATTCATACTATGTCCAATAATAATTGGAGGGTGAGTGGTGGCGGCAACTCGAAACTCCAAAAATTCGTACTATATCCAATATAATTCCACTTAAAGACGCTCTTGTAAAGGAGCTTCAACTGGTCACCCTAGAAACCGTAGCCGCTACACTAGACTGACCATCTGCTTACATTGGAAGCCTTTATTAATTTATCAGAACTAAAGCAAGGAAATCAATAGAAGTTGTAGGAGATACTTCGTTGTGACAACTTGATGATCCTTACAATGACCATGAAAAAAAGTTTAAAAAACTATACTAAAAGATAGGGAATTCGACATAATTATATTGTTAGAGGCACAATTTGCTGGAGAGTAGAATGAAGAGATCTCCAATCTCAGCTTGGGTTTCATTATGCAGTTATGAAAAAACCAATCGTATGCAAAATAGTCTTGGACAACGATGCCCTACCCAGCGGAACTGTACATTAAATCGATCAATAATTTTCATCTCAACAGAAAAAGTTCTCGTGAACAAAACAATTAGATGCCAAGGAAGTATCCCTAGAGCCGATTGATAACAAATGACATCACATCAGCCAATAGTATAGAAACGAATTGATTGACTTGACTTGACGACAACCTCCTACATTAATTTGTTCATCTTGCGTGGACTAATGAATATCAGGCCACCTATCCTAATACACATACTAAGGTCCATAGCGCACAATTTTGTAGGAAGAACTAAACATATAAGCGATACAAGTACTTAGCAGAGAAGTAGCTACTAGCCTCCCTTTTATCGTTAAAATGTTTTGTTATTTCTATCCTGAACATGGATATACCCAATAATTCCTTAATCAATTGATGGCTCTGCAGATTATAAACACATTTGCTTGGATAAGACTGTATTCATCCAAAAGCCACAAGTTAAGTTGCTTGGCACTTTATTGGCATGAAACCTCAATTGGGTCTATACATTAAGGTCTCAAAGTTATTGTAACGTTTTGTCGTGAGAAATTGAAGAAGGGAACCGAAAGACAGGATCAGATTTCGAATCATGAACACATCAAAGCAATACGGTTTTGAATAATTCATCTCGTACAAAAAAAAAACAAAAAATTTCAACGGGCAGCTGATTTGCGGATATTTTATTCTATCGATATTAAGTTTTAGCTTTCTGTGCGTATTGCTCAAATACATTTAGGTTTAATTCCAAAGCGTTCATCGATAGTAAGATATGCAATAATTGAATTAGGAGCATGGTTGGGGACTTATACAGAATACAATTCTGAGGATACCAGAATAATTCAGATTTCAAGCGATCCAGCTACTATACGGTAGTCGCCGTTGTCTAGTAGGTAAACCCCAGGTCAGACATCAAAACGAAATTGTGAAAAAATACTTCTTCGGCGACTGCCTCTGAGCAGAAAGAGTAAATAAAATTGCTATGAAAGGTTTTTCAAAAATCTGTCGTTCGAAGTCGACTTTAAACTGTAGGTCCCGCCACTAATGTATAAAATTAACGGACACAACGTAAGCAATGTGAGAAGCTAGATCAATAATCTAGACTGAAGGGTTATAATGACCAATTATGTACGTATGTAACTACTATTCGTTTCGTCCGATGCAGTGAGCTTTTAAGGTAGAACATGCTATCCAAAATTTACCTGGAGCTGTTCTTACCATCAAAAGAGAGATTTTTTTTGCTTCGCAATCCTTGCCACAAACTTCTTAGTCAACACTTTAAATATATGCCTCAAACAATTCCGTAATGAAAGCTGAAAATTTGGTTAAGAATTGAATTCATTTTTAGGAGTAGGTTGCTGTAAGGTCCATGGGATTTTTTTTTGTGATTTTTACTGGATGACACTGATGCCCTCTGGATGACACTTACATCCTCCTCAGCATACTTTCTCAATAAAGTTCTTCATAAATGACTCTCTTATCAATTGGATCTTTTATAGGCAAGGTGAAATTATTTTTCAAATTCAAAATTCCCTAGACATTTTAAAAGATTTTAATCCCCGTTTGATAAGATTACAGAAATAAAAACGCAAAAGCATAAGCAAAATCAATAATAATTTCATAAATCTTAACAGATTAATATGCACAAGTATTTGTATTGTGGGAATAACATTTATACACACATATATATATATACATATATACACAGACACATACATATAAACACAACTGAGTGTATTTCTTTAACTGTGTATTGAATCGCTGTTTTTTTTCTTCATGACAAATGTTTCCTGTTTAACCCTTTTTTTCCTACACACAACAATACAGGAACAGATTTTTATTTTCGTTAGTACAACACATACATACACATTCTACACATTTATAGTAAAGTGTAAAAGAGATAGATAGAGGGAGAGAGAGAGAAAAAGACAGGAATAAAGATTAATACGCAAAACAATAGAGGAGAGCACTTTTATTTACATTTACTTCTGATTATAAAAGCCTGTGTATGTATGTGTGTGCGTGTATTTGCTTTGTTTGTTGTCTGTACGTGAGTTATGAGTGCGGGTGCAACATTTTGTTGCCACTTTTCGTTTGTTGTTTCATTGTGGCAGAAACAAGAAAGAAAGAAAAAAACAGAATCGAAAATCTTTTTTGATTTGCCAGCCTTTTTAATCACAGGAAAATATCTTCTTTTGTATCTGTCTTTGCTTTTTTTGTTGTCTTTTTTTCCACTCTTTTTTTTAGATTTTGTGAGAATTGCAGGATAAACAATTGTTTTATTTTCTGTTGTTTTTGTTGTTATATTTGTATGTGGCAAATTCAAAGCAACACAACACAACACAACAACTGCACAATTGAAGTCAAGAGTTGAGAATGTTAAATATACACGCAGTTGAGCTAAAAAGTCAAACAATAAACAAAACGCAAAACAAATAATTTAAAAAGGTTAATACGTCCGCTACTGTTCCCATTTTCGAAACAAATGCAAGGAATGAATTGATTTCTGAAAAGCATTTTTTTTATTTCTAATGGTGTTTATGGAGAGCTATAGCAGAAGCTGTAGAAGGTATTCAGTATTCATTGCTGACTATCAACTTCAGTAATACGCCATTCAGCAGTGCACAAGATATTTACTCAAGTAAGGAAAGAGTTTTGCGATCGTGTAAATCGATTGGTACTGCATACCGGATAGTCAAATTTTAATAAAATTTGAAGAGCGTATGAAATTTTTCTTCTGCACTAATCGGTTATTTGCTCGTAATCGAAAATCAAACATATTTTTGAAGCAAGTTTAGCAGATGGTCGGGGAAATGTATCGCTTTTCGAACTACTCCATTTTCGTAAAGGAAAAATATGCCCTCAAAAAGTAGTAATGAACTGATATACTATATGAGTGTACTGGATTTGGATATTCAGTGGTACATACGACCGATATTTGGATTTAAATACCGAGTATTTTTTAATACCGACTTTTTTGAAGTGAGTATTATTGTCATTTCATATTACTTTCATTTGGTTCGGAGACAACTCGCAAACTTGTAATAATTTTCAGCTCGAGAAAGTGCATCTAAAGTGTCAAAAAATTAAAAGAAAAAGGGACATTACTCCTGTACGTCAAAATACCCAACTATTGTCAATGAGAGCGCCTCCGAAGACTTAAAAACATTATTTCGGCATCCTTATCAAAATCTACGAATTACATAGAATACTACACTCTGAATTTTAGTAAAAAAAAAACCTCCACTTTCAACATAGCAAAAGAGTAGTGGGTAAAGACTTCTTCTCCGCTGAAGAGCATTCCCATCTGTATGCCTTAGTTAATATGCGAAATTATCGAATTTGGGACTCAAACATACTCATGCAACTGTCTGTTGCAGCTTATAGGCAAATGATTCGTTTGGAATCTTTATTGTTATAATTTTGCAAAATTTGTTGCATCGCTAAGGGAGATTTATAGGCATTAAGGTATTTATGGAAAGATGACTATGCGATACAGCAAGGATTCTCTAAAGGAATCCGGTAAGATACATCAAATGGTGTTAAACTAACAATTATAATTAACATTAACAACCTGATTAATGGATTTCGGCCTGTCTTAACACATCTTTCCAGGCGCCTCTGCCTCTTGCGCTCCTTTGCTAGTTGGTCACACCAATCGATGACAAGGCTTCCTCGTTTTGGTCGTTCTAATGCAAACAAGCTTGTCCTCTTTGCCGGTTTCCGCAAATTTTCGCATTAAATATCCATCTTGCTGGAGCATCCTTCTCTATTGTGCTGCTTATTAACAATTCATCATCGGATGCGAAAATCATTGCCTTTTTGAACTGGAACGAAGATCTTATGTAGGACTTTTCTCTCGAATACTCTCAAAACTGCTGGATCAGTGCTTAATAGTGTCCATGACTTCACTACATAAAGAAACATGAAGAGGATAAGCGTTTTGTAGAGTATTAGTTTTGTCTGCTACGCAATTGCCGCAGAACCTTAGTTGACATAAAGATGATTGCTATCGATTAGAACAGAGACCCAAATATCACAAAGTTTAGAAAATTTTGGCTGTTATACACAGTTTTTCATCTTCCCTTTGTTCTCCATTGGCTTAAAGAAGTCAATAGCAGGTGAAATGCAAGGATGACCTGGAATTCAGTGTCTAAGTCCACAGGCTATCAATGCAATCGCATCATAATATATGTACATATCATAATCATATTGAATGAAAGCACTCCTTTAGATCACTGACCGATGTTCTGTTATTTTTCTGTTGACGTTTGCAACAATTGTTGTTGACTTAACGCGCTACTCTTGCTTAAAATTCAACAGAAGGAGTTATTTTTCCCTGATTTTACATTTCATTTTTCATTCATAAAGAAGTCTGAGCGTCGGATACTCCTTTACCAAAGGATTCCACTTTTTTGTACATAATTTAAGCCAAACAGAAGCGGTTGAAATCCTTGAGTATATGTATGTACATATAGACGCATATACTATATTTATCCTTTTTCCAAATCGTTTATGGTTGTTGATTGTTTACATGCTTAATTTGCGGAGGGGATTCCACCAAAATGATAATGAACTTGATGTAGAATCAAAATCAACAACAGCAACAGCGGCAACACCAACAAAAACATTGAAAATAGGAAAAATTAAATGAAAACTTGTCGTTGCGATAGAGATGGGGTTGTTTACTCTTTGGTTGAGGTTGACTTAACGGAACGTTGTTTTCAATTGGTTGCGGTTAAAGGATTAAAATTAATGAAATTGAATGAATATTTACTTAATAACTGCTTGTCGTTCGTTCGCTATCTTTAATTGCAACTGTATGAGAGGGGAGGGGGGCGAGAGAGAGATTTATAAATCAAGTTCATTTAGGAATTGACAAATTTTAGAAATTTTGAGCAGTTGTTGTAAATCCTTTATGATATTCACTGTCCTTATGGTACTGTTTTTGGGGTTCCTTTATGAATTTGTTCTGTTGGGTTCTGGATTTATAACTTGATTAATTCAAAATTTTAAAAACAATGGGAATAGGAAATAAGATCCTGTTCTTTTTTGCTAAGCTTACTAATCAAGGGAAAAGATTCATTTAATGAAATATCTTCTATATCGGCTAACAAGATTCCAAACTTTAACAACGGCCATAGTGTTGAAGCTAACCATGTTAAATTAGTCAATCACCCATGGATGAAAGTAGCATTCAACAACACGTCGAAATACCAAAAACGGTTTTATTAAAATGTTGCTCTGTTGGCGCAAAGCGCGTTCTTCGCACCTAATTCAACGAGTGAATATTCGACCAATAATTCAGTGAACATTCGATTAACACTCGATCACCGATGTCCGAAACACAAGATCTCAAAAAACATGTGTGTCGAGAGTGTAAGACAGAATCCAAGCGTTGATACCAATCCTACAAGACTAACGAGACACAACTTGGAGAATTTTATGGCGTAATTAAGACCTATACTCGTAACAAATACAATTGACGATAGACGTCCATAGACAACGTCTTGTGTTTCGTGAATGTACTTGTCTAGTGACCCTAACCTGGATCAATTTGCCAGCACAACACCACATAAGATCCAGAAGACTTCAATACATCTGGAAAAAGTCACTGTTTGGTGTGGAATTCAGGTAGGGATTCTTTGACAATAACTTCCATTGACAATGACGTGTGTTTGATGATTGGATTCTGGAGCAGTACGTAAATGACTCTAATTTTCATGGAAAAGTAATTTTTAACGATGTGGGCCTTTTCTGGTTTAATATGGGACAACATAACACCACATAAAATACAAAAGGGGCCAATGCATCTCTGTTACGGTTAAATGTTTAGATTTTAGACTGGAGCAGTCATTGGTTCATATTTCTTTTAAAATCAATTTCTTTTGGAGTGAATTGGATAATCGGGATACCCAATAATAATAGTATATTGCAATGTATGATGATTAAAGTCGTGAATGTAATTTAGTCTAGCCCGTTAGATCGTGCGATTTATTCTCGATAGACCTTTTAATGTGGAATTCAATGTTGCTGCAGGTGCATGTGAATAACTCAGAAATTACAGCGGTCTTCAAGGAAAACGTTGTCAAACATCATTTAAATATGGGTCACCGTGGTCTAGTAGGTATGTGCTGTTTATTAGACAAAAATTATTTTTTCTGCGATTTCTGCTCTTTCTCTTCTTGAAAAAGTTTCACACAAATCTGTCGTTCAGAGTCGCCTTTAAATTGTAGGTCCCGCCACTTCTATATAAAATTAACACACACAACATAAGTGGTGTGAGAAACTGCGGGCTTCTTGGGGACGATTGGTGTAGACTATCTAATGGTGAAGGTATTGCACTGGCCCTTTTATAGTCACCAGCAGCAACTCGTTTCCTTACCGTTCGCATCTTCCCTCTTTCCACCTTTCTTAAACCTGCACAATGCACTGTTTGAGTAGGGGTTATCCCTTGAGTGCTGGTTTAATAAAAAAAAAAAAAAAAAATTCAGCCTGATTTATACGCCCGCTTTATGGAATATTTGGGATAGAAGCAAAATTGCATTCATTCATTCATTTAGTAACGGATTTTTTAAACGTGTTCATGCCTATGTGATTATAAAATTTATGGATGCCAACAGAAACAATCTCATACTGTAGTTAGTATATTCGATCTCAAATAATAAAAAATTTTCCGTTAAACTTCTCTGACTATTTCTCCATTAAATGAAGGCATTTATTGATTGGAAATGAGTTTTTGTTTCTTGTTTGTAACCGTCATTTCAAATTATCCTTTCCACTGAGATTAGATTTTAAGTGTCATCGCTGCTACTTCATCATTCAAAGGATATACGAAAATTTTGCAAACTGAAACGAAAACATTCCCACGATCATTTTGAATAAATTTCGCTATTAAAAAAAACGCAATCTAATCGATATTCAAGATTATGAAAAAAATTATCAAAGAAAAGTAAAGAAAATACGTTACACGCGGTAAAGACAATAAAGAGACAATTTCGGTTCTCTTTTTCTTGTATTTCTATCTATGCAAACAAAGGATATGAACATCCTTCTTTTGTGTTGTTGTTAATATTTTTGCAATAAATATACGCCGTATACTCTTATAACAAATGGGTTGAGTGAGCTAAGCTTAGCCAAAATGCAAAACGAAGGTAAAATGCTGGGGTTAAAGGAAATTTAAATTAAATTTTTGCATGCCAAATACTCGTACGAAAAGAAAATAAAAAAAACAAGAGGAACAAACACGATTGAACTGAATGAAGGCTAATGAAAATCAACCCCTTTTTTCCTTAAGACACTGCAAAAGGGTTAAAAAATTTTTCTTTTCCTTTTTTTTTTCGTTGTTACTCAGCGGAAAATGATCACGAAAAAGAAAAAAAATAAAAAATAAAGAAGATCCCAGTTGTGTGTCATTTTTGCCATTCTCATGCAAATTTAGAAATTTAAAACCAAAGTCTATCAGCAGTCAGTCACTTACGCAAACATCCATACTCATACAGAGCAGTTTTACATGGGCTCAGGATATTACGTTGATGATGCACACTCAAGCAAAAGGTCGTTTGGGTTCATTGTACAAGAATTTTTCTTTTTTTTTCTGCTTCTGTTGTTTGTGTTTGTTTTCAATGTGTCTGAAAGATGTCAGCAGCCCAAGTAGATTTGCTTAAAAAATTTCATAAGTTGGGTGCTCTGTATCTCTGTAGCAGAAATTTAAGGGTGAAAGCCTTCACTTACTTCACGTGTTCTTTTGCTTATTTAATCTTTTATTAAATCAACGCAATTTTCAATAGGCAACGATCTTAACAAACAAAAGGTTTTTCGCTATTCTTTAGTAATTTTTTTTTTCTCTTTTTAGCAAATGTGCCAATTTTCTTTAGGCGTCTTAAAGGTTGCCTATTGATTATGAAATTAAAGAAAACAAGGGGCTGATATGCAAATTTTATTGGGTGACAACCTTTTACATGTAAATGAATTGCAATGAAATGAATTTGCATTAACGATCTTATTGATCGTTAATTTATGCATAAAATACCTTCACCTCTAAAATTCAAGAACAACATGTACTTCCTGCCTTTTGCAAAGGGTGCAAATTATTTCATTCAAATCTTTTACTTGTTGTTTGCAAATCTTAAATTTCATATGAATTTTCTTCTTTTTTTTTGTTATTCTTTACAAAATCGTTAATCAAATTGCAAGTAAAAAGCATACAAAGTAACGACAATTCATTGTCTTGAATTGAGTTTGAAAATTTGCATGCCAAGCCATGTGTTCTAAATGCACATGCGCAGCCTTAAAAGAAAATGAAAGCAAGGAAAGAGTTTTTCATTTCGATTTGTATTCTTTTAAGGAAAACAAGGAAAACAGCAATTTATTACGTTTTCTTTTTAAGTTTTTTTATTTTTATATCCGGTTTACTTAAAAGAGATTTATTTGAAAATGCCACAGTATAGTTTATGCAATTCCCTGTAACAAAAGTTGATCCCAACTTAGAAATTATAAAGGAAACTACAATGAAATGTAACATTTACAGTTTTTAAAAATTTTATTTCATTAATTTCAGTTACATTTATTGCTGAGCTTCGGTTAAAAAGGGTTAATTTCAGAGACTGAAGGAATAAACACAAAATTATTTTTTTATTCAAAAGAGTTGTCTTTAGCATGAATTTGTTTTAAATTCCGTAAACCTCTTCAGTGCATACGTCTCTTCTAGGCCAGGATCGTAGTATTCAATGTCTCCCAAACCCTTTACTCTGACACTGTTGCTATATACAGTGACGAGCAGAAGTGAGTGCATGTTCACAATACTGAGTTTCGTCATCCACAAAAACAAAACTATACAAGCAAATACAGAAAAAAAAAATTAATTTTAATTTTTTATTTTATTCTTAACAAATAGCAGTAAAAACAATAATTAATGAAATGAATTCAATAAGTTTGAATGAAAAAACGAAATTAACCCACATAAACTCAATTTTGCACGTTTCAAGAAACTAACCCAATTTCAATATTTTGTCCATAGACCCTTATTAGAAATAGCTTGATTTACGCGGTTTGAGATGCTTTCTACCAAATGATCAATAACATCTTTCGGAATTCGATTCCATTTCGCATTTATACGATCCCAAAGTTAGACCATGTTTGTTGGGCCTGTTTCGTACTGTCCGAGCCGGATTTTCACGAATAGCCAAAGATTTTCAATCGGATTGAAGTTGGGCCATTCCATCAATTGAAAATGTTGTTTCCCACTCCATATTTTTACAATTTTTGCTGTGTGTTTCGGATCACCACCCTGTTGGAAAATAATTTCTTATTCGGGATAAGTGCATATGTCCATAAAATTCGGAAGATGGGTAGCATCTTGATAGCATCTACTAAATATAGAGGGAAAACATGTCACCATGTTAAGCATCCACAACCAATTATATTTTCGCTGCCATGTTTAACAGTTTGCTTCACATAGAATCCTTGAACACGTTCCCCGTGTCTTGGATAATAGTACTGACTTATTCACATGCACCTGCGATATCCATAAGGTCCCACACGAAAAATCTCATGAGGTCAAATCGCACGATCTTAGCTACTTGATCAGATCTCTTCCTCATATCGCTAGCACAGAATATCCAATCAAGCATGATACCCTGTTGTCTAAAAGAAATTGGCCTACAAGCTATAACTAACGTTGTTCTTAAAGAAATATGAATTGATAACGCCTCCAGCCTAGAATCCAAACATCAAACAGTAACACAGGTGGATTGGAGTTTTTGGTATTTCATGTGCTATTGTGTTGTCCCAAATTAATCCAGAATAAGACTTCATTGCTGTACACAACTTTTCTTTTGTCAATTGATTTTAAGGCGGGTGCAAGTCTACGCAAGGTAGAGTACTTGTAAGCGATGCGAAGTCGATAGTCTTGGGTTCTCTCTAAAACTCTTGTTGATATTTGCTGTTTTTCGGTAGATCTTGCGTTTCATCAATTTATTACTGAACTATTGAACCCAAATTTATCCACCACATTGCGAATTTCCTCCCGATTGAACGAAGGGCGCGATTGATTGCGCATTATCCGAACAGACTTCTCACACCGCTCATGTTATGTGTGTTTGTTTTATCCATAAGTGGAGTTTCGAACGAAACTTTTCATTTTTACTTGTTCTCAAGAGTTGATTCAGGGCAAGTGGTGAGTTAAAGGATCTCAGAAAAGGATACATTAAATGAAAACAAGTCTCCGAAGTTTTTGATTAAACTTGAAATTTCTTAATCACGGCCATCATTTATAATTTTAAGTTAAAGCCTAAAAAGGGATTAGATTACTACCATGAAGATGAAGAATATACGATAGACGGTTATTTCAACAAGCTAAACAAAATATTTCTTACTATAAAATGGATATCAAAGGTATTTAATATCGTTGAGAACAGTGTTTCGTAAATGATCAATTTCAGGTGTTCGAAAGTTTATATCAAAGAGACCAAAACCCATGCTTATACTTTTCAGTTATTTTTATTGAAGTTTTCGGTTTTCTGAAATCGCCTGTTTTCCTTGAATATTTTTACCAGCATTAAAACAGATTTAACTCTTTCATGCCGGGTTCTGTCATTTAGTGCGTAACAGCGGCTGGTCATTACTACACTTCAGTTAGGCTTACGAACTAGCTTCATACACCACTTATGTTTTGTTTATTAATTTTTAACCAAAAGTAGTGGGAACTACAGAATTAAAGTTGACTCTGCACGACAGATTTTTGGGAAAATATTCATGACAATTTTTATTTACTCTTATAGTTCTTGCCAGAAATATGCAGGAAGTTGCCCGAGAAATATTTTCTTTTTTTCTCTATTACGTTTTATTGGAGATGTTTGCCCTGGGGTTTGACCTGATGTTTGAGATCTAATAAGCCAACACATAATCTTATATACTATGGCCACTAAATGTTCGGTTTTATCCTTACAGAATCTACTCAACGACCAATGGATATCTTACCACATGACCTTCATTCATTAATATCTACAGCGCCTATCCGGTTTAAATGTATTTCTAAGGTTTGATTAAGTTAGAGGACGTCTTACTTGTCAAGTGTGATAAGTACAGTACCCGGAGGTCAAATTGACTCATTGTTACACTGTCCTAGCTTCTCACACCACTCGTGTTGTGTTCGTTAATTCTAAACACTGAGTGGCAGGACCTAGAGTTTAAAGTCGACTCCCAACGACAGATTTTTTGTGGAGTTCTTCGCGTCAATTTTTACTGCCGGAGTTTTTGTCAGAAGTCTGCTAAGATGAAGTCGCCGAAGAAATATTTTCATATTTTCGTTTTGATGTCTGACCTGGGATTCGTACTCGGGACTTTCGGGACTTAGACCATGGCGACTTAAAACATTTATTTCTTGCTTTATTCAGTTTCAACACTATTGAACACACTACCTACTGGACTAAGGCGATTATATATCGCTGTAAATGTTGCAGTTACTTATTGGTCCCGAAAGGCTAATGCCACATATGCGTGGCAGTCATTTATTTATTTATGACCCACATGGGTTTTCGCGAACGGTGACAAACTTCCTGAAATCCAATAAAATTTTTGTTAAAGTCAAATATATAGATTTAGGCAGGTATTCCATATGATCGTAATTGTATGTTTCAAGTCATAAATTCTTTCAAACAAAAACTGAGTAGCTAAGGAAGACGAATAAATTTTCGTTTTCATTTTAAAGCTTTAAACAAATCAATTAAAATTCCACTTGAAATGTACGCAAAACAAATGCTAATCCTTTTGCCGCAAGACAAACGATATCCCAAAAATTATGTTAATTTTTTAAAGGAAGGTTTTGTCTTTCCATTTGCTTAAAAAAAAAACAAAATTATGCCGTTTGCATAATTAAGGTCAAGGTCGTTACAAATACTTGAAAAAAAATGAAACAAAAAATGAAAAACAAATTAAAACAGAGAACATTTTTTGTATTGTGTGGCACAAATTATAACTTCATCACACCATTAAGTAGGTAACAATAACAATAACAAAAAAATTTTAAATAAATTAAACAAATAAAACAATAACAACAACAACATATTTTTATTTAACATACTGAGTTGACTGATAAGTTGTGTTGCCACCATTCTTGACAAGAAAAAAAAAACATGAAAGAATTGTAAACAAAACATTAAAGAAACAATAACCACAACAACAACAACAACAAAAAAATGACAGAGCCAGTCAAAAATTATGCGCATAATCAACATGAAAATGCGAGAAAAAATATTTAAGCAGACAGACACTGAAAGCAGATAGAAACAAAAAAATTCAGCCCAAAAATATTGAAACCAGAAAGAAGGAAGAACAAAAACAATTTAAAAACATTAAAATTTCAAATGGACGACGGCATAGATTTATTAAACAAAAACAAAAAACCCCTCTTCAGGACTAAAATAAAAAAAAATTGCGGCTGCATTTCATTAAAACGTGTTTATTGGAGTTAGGAATTGCTAATCAGCAGAATAGTTTTTCAAAATACAAAAAAAATTCTTTGAATAATTCATCAGGATCATGACGATGATGTTTTAGAGAGAAGATGACTTTGACAGTGATAGGCCTCAACAAAATAGTTGCGTTGCGGTTAAACGCTTATGAAACATTGTTTGAACAAATTTTGTCAAAAAAAAAATGTTTTTTTTTTCATCTTCAAACTTTAATCAAATGGTAAGCACGCGCTTTTCAAACCAATTTTCTAAGAGGCCTGATGTGTCAAAGTGTCCTTTATTGCCAAGCATTGCCTACTAAAATCAGCAAAGACTTGTGCTTAAATCCACAATCAAATAAAAAAAAAAACCTAGAGAAACAACTTCAGTTTGCATTTTTAATTACACACGACGCATGCGCAACTTCCAAATGCTGTTTTACTCTCTGATGGCAAGCTATTATTGCCTTATGAAGTAAGTACGTAAGTGGTTTGCATTGTTGCTTGACTGTTGGCTCGTTTTTTTTTTTTTATATTTTTTGTGGCTTCCGCATAAATTATGCTTCAGAAATATTTTTTAGATTCTTTTTCTCCTTCTTCTTGTCGAGTTTTTTACTTTTTTGTTCGTTTTAATTCCCTTGTTTAGCTCATGTTTGACTAGGCGCCATAGTAATTACCAATTCTAATATTATGTTAATTTACCGTTTTGTGTATGGCTTAAAAACTGTTTTTTGTTACTCTCGACTTGTGGTTTAAAATGTTTAAAACTCTCTATATACGTACATACGTACACGATATTCGATTATCGCTTTGATAAACTAACTGGCAACAGTAGTTGTTGGTCGCAGCAACAAGCTACTCGTACAAATGACTCATGAATATCAAATAAATTTTTTATTTTTGTTTTTTTTTTCTTTACTCTCGTGTATCTTACACCCCAAAGGATACTTTAAAACAGTCTTGAGTTAATTTGTAATTACAATTAACGGTAAGTGAAACATTATATGCACACCCTACATTTGCATTTTGTAATAATGAACACTATGCAACACAGGAAATTTATGGTTGCCAGCGTACGTATACAAAGATTTGTACATTCATAATACGTAATTACAATCCTTCAGTCAGGATTATGACCTAGCTTCCCACACCACTTATGTTGTGAGTATTAATTTTAAGTCGCAGGACCTACTATTTTAAGTCGATTCCGAAAGGTTGATTTTTGAAAAATTTTTCATGGCGATTTGTGTTCTTTTTTGCCAGACATCTGCTGAGTGGAAGGCACCGAAGAAATATTCTATTTCTTGTATTTTGCTTTGTTTGAGATGTCTGACCTTGGGTTTGAACCCTGGCCTCACACCTCTTAAGACAGCACGGTACTTACTAAACTACGGCAACTTATGCTTACGCTACCCCTATAGTTTCATAAAATAATTTTTGTTTTTAATGAAAAAACAAACATTTTTCAATCATTATACAACAATTTTTAGGTTCATGTAAGTCTTGCCGGCTAAGCAAAGCACCACTAAGGACAAGATAGGATAGAAACTAGTTGCAGCTTTGTTAAAATAAACCACTCTTGAGCGTAACCAGCGGTCCGTTTTGATACCACATGAAGCGATGTCCCAGAAGTAATTGACAGCTTTGCCAGAGCTCTCTTGAATATACCCTGTGATACCACTATGCAAATCTTGACTAACAGTTGCTGACAACCAGCATCAGTTTTTTGTATTTGAAGCATATCTCTCGTAGAATCAAAGCACAAAACCAGCTTATCAAGAAATTACGAACAATGTGAGAGAAGTATAAGTTGTAAGCGGACAATATTTGTTGCTTATTCTTTCAACTGCTCTACAAACGCTGTAGATCATTTGCGTGTCTCCCTCAAGGACTTCTGAGAATGGATACACTAACAGAGATGTCTCTACTACTAGGTAGTAAATTATTGTTCTTCTCATTCTGTTATAGAAATGGCAGTCAAGCCATGAAGCACGATACTTTCTTAGTGTAGGTTTTCTCATCGGTCAATAAATGCCTTCAACTAATAGACAGCTTTGCAGAGATACTCAAAGTATACTCATCTATGGATTCACTATCCGTAGGTAGTGTCCGTGCTCGAATAAGGCAGTCAGTTACACAAGTGCTTAGAATAGTTTCTATTAGCAGAAATCCATAATATATTGACACAAACCTACCGGGAAAATCGATCAAGAGAGTCGTTAAATTTGACAACTACATTAGACCTGAAGGTTGCATTCAAAACTAATATAATTACTGCTTGGCTGTCAGAGCCAATAGAAATTTTTGATAGTCGGCGATTCCTTAGCCACAATCAGTTACACAGCGTGATTAGCTTTAGTTTTCTGTGGCAGGAACTTACCTATTTAAGAAGCCATTACAATCATTTACACAGGATTACGACTTAGTTTCTCTTCACATCCATATATTATAGAAAGGATCTATAGTTTAAAGTTGACTCAGAACAATAAATTTTTGGAAGCTTTTCATGTCAAGTACAAGGTTTTGTTTTGTTCGAGTTAAGTGAACTGGGCTTTGATCTATGGGATCGAATTTAAGAAAGCCTACACACTACCTACTAGACTACGGATACTGTACGAGAAACACACTACAATTGGGGAGGTAAAGAGATATCTTAATTTTAGGACCTTCGAGAAGAATCCTACGTCACACCCATTCTCAAGTTTAGAGCCGTCAGAATAGGCTTACGTACATTGCTATGTAAGATTGTACGATTCTCGTATTTCATTTTACTTGTCTGGCATAATAGTGTTTTCAACACTACTTTATTGGCCAGCGTCCATGGTCCATGGTTGGTAAGGAAGTTTTTCGAATTTTAAAATACAGAAAAGTCTTAACGTTCCTCTTTTCAAAAGGTTCTCCCCAGAAGTTTTTTGGAATAAATGGCAGATTAACCTTCCTGTCAAAGGGCGGAAATCTCTGTTGGAAGACTCTATTGAAACTTTATTTTAGAAATTATAGTCTTAATTGATTTCAACAAGGTTCCCTTAAAGAAGACATGAACACTATAATAAGTCGGTTTTACAAATTAAATGCCTGAACATTTCAAACACATTCTCCGATTTTTTGGAGAGAAAGTGTAGCACACTGTGGATTGACATCATGGGAAAGGTTTTTATAATTCTTTTAATTAAAAGCTAGTTTCATTAAACAGCGTAGAAAAGTTCTAAGATCGTTAAGCTTATCTTAGCTTCTATAGTTCTGGTCTTACCTTAGTTCAGCTACGATCGTTTCTATTCAGTGTTCCACTTAGTGGTTTACATTTTATCAGCAGTAACCACAGTTTGTAGTCGTCGTAATCCAGTAGGTAGTGTGTATTAGACGTGAGGACTCGATTCAAGCCCAATTGCAGACATCTCCAATTAAACGTAATATGAGTAAATATTTCTTCACTGATTTCTACTCAGGAAGTTTTTGTCAAAAGCTCTGAAAATAAAGAAAATTGCCCTGAATTCTCAGAAATTTGTCGTTCAGATTCGACCTTAAACTGTAGATCTCGCCATTCATGTATAAAATTAACACACACAACATAAATGGTGTGAGAAGCTACAGGTTCAGAAATGCTGCAATACCGCATACAATTCTTGTTCATTATTTTGAATTTAAGTTTGACTTGAGAATGCTTTGTATAGCGTTCCTAGCGTTCGACCATTATCTTCTGCTTGCATAATGTGATGAATCTCAGCAAGATGGGTGCTGGTGCTAATAATATGCCACTTTTTATTTAATTTCCATTTGTGGTGATGTGTGCGTGTGTGTATATTTCGTACTTTTTTTCCTTGTGTTTTATTGTCCATATTTGCAGAGAAGACTCCTTTTGGGTAACCGCACCGTTTCGTTTGGATATTTTCTGTATGACTTTAATTGTTATGCGTCCACTGCGACTGTTTTTTTTTCTTTTTTGCAGAATTAATTTGAATTTTTTCCTCTCTGTCTCTCTCTCTCTCTCTCGCTTGCTAAACGTGAAGCAACAATGTTGCTGGTGCTGGTGCTAGTGCTAATGCTACTTGACCTACTGAACTACTAGTGTGATGGTAACAGCGGCGGCAGTATATTAAAGAATAAAAAGCATTTGCCAACGGTTGATGGTGGCATGAAATAAGAATTTTGAGTGGAATTTTCTGTTTAACTTTATGGTGTTACGAGTTGGAGTTGTTGTTGTTGTTGTTATTATTATTGTATTTTATTAATAACAATATTTAATGAATAATTAATTTTTCTTTTTCATTGTCTTTGTTTTGTTTTGCTTTTGTATTTTTATTTCCTTGTACTCAGTGCCTTACGAAACATGGAGAAACAAAATGAAAAAAAAGAAGAAAAAGAAAAATATTGAAATGAAATGAAGAGCAAGACCTTGCCAACCAACTCATCATTGTCGGTCGCATAAAATAATCATAATTTTTCTTCAGTTCGAATAATTGCAAGCTGGCTGTGTACTCATGGATGGATCGATGGTTAGTTGGTTGGTTGGTTGGCTGGTTGTTTTGATTTCTTGGTAAAGTACCTGGTTTGGATGATAATTTTCTTCTTATTTTTCATTGTTTTTATTCACTTTAATGTCACATGCAATACAATGTTGCATGTTGCTGTTGCTGTTGCTGTTGTTGTATGATTTTCATTTTCAATTATGAATAATTCAGTTGAGGTTTTTCTCTACACTTGCCGGCCGACCGGCTGGCTAGCCAGACGTTTGATTCGCTGTATATTCATACGCTTGCTCGTTCACTAGCCGTTCACTTATTGTGCTTTGCTTTGCTTTGCTTCTACAATAATGGGGTGTATTCGTTGCAGATATTTTAGAATTCATTTGGAATTGAAATGAAACTGCCATTGATTGTTTTCATTTTTCATTTCATATGCATTAATTATTAAACAATTGTTGTTGTACCCTAGAGAAGCAATCATTTTTTTTTCCTCCATTTCATTTCAGTATGATTTTGTTTTGTTTCTTTCCTTCTTTTTTTTCTCTGATCATTTAAATAATTGCGCATAATAATGCTCATCGTTTAAACAATAAATAAACGAGCAGCGCGCCTGTAATGATGGTGATTGAGTTGGTGTAAAAACACATGTTTTCCACTTGATTAATTAACCATTTTTCTGTATTCGGTTGATTTGTGTTAACATATGGGCTTGTTAAGCTTGCTTCTCATCATTTTTTTTTTTTTTTATACATTTTGTAACCAACAAAGAAGGTAAAAACCAATAAAACTGAATATAAAAGCATTCAAGTGAGTCTCCCATATTTAGACGTACTTATGATGACCGAGGAGTCTAGCTTACATGCTCACTAATGTTCGCTCATTGATGCCACTTTCCTTTAATTGATTCTAAATACTGTGTTCAGGTGTTATGCGCATTGCAGGGGTTTATTACTGTGACAGGTTGTTAAAGTGTTGACTTGAAATCATTGAAAAATCAATGAAAAATCTATGGGAAATCTATGGAAATTAATTTTTCACGCATTTTATGGAATTTTTATTCATTTTTTTCTTCTGGCCTTTAAGGAAGAATTTTTTTTATTCAAAGGAATGAAATTTTGCTTTAAAATTATTATTCGTACTGCATTTGGATTGCAATTATTGGGATATTGGTAGGAACTGTTTTTATTTAAAGAGGGAATTTAGGTCTTGTGTTTTTGGTAGGAGGACTGATCATTTTTAAATGCATAAAAAAATTTTCCCTTGATAGTCTTTTAAAAGTCTTTAAAAGCAGATTCACAAAAACCAACTCATCAAGTGAATAATAGGACAGACAGCTCAACTAAACAGGCTAATCTAAGCCGTTAATCTAAAACGAAATAAAAAAAGAATATTTCTTCAACATCTACCTCTGAGAGTAAATAAAAATTATCATGAAAAGTTTCTCAAAAATCTGTCTTTAGGAATCGAGATCAGCAATGAATCGTTTTTCCGCTACTCATAAGCACGCATTCAATTTTAAGTATGAATGAATCAACAGAATTGAAATTCAACTACTCTGATTCATTCGTACTCGCTACAAACATTGATTTATAAGTATAAGTAGCAATGAGTATGAGTACAACGTTCACATTAAACTCACAACGTTCGAAATATGTTTGATTCATACGTGTACTCATTCTGATTCATAAATTTAGAAAAATACTTATAATACTTATAAGTGATTTGAGTGATTCGAATCATTCAGCAAAATTTACAGCCTTTGCTGTTATTGCATATATAAACAAAGAAGAAAGGAAAGATAAAGACAACAAGCAAATCATACACACAATCTTCTTGTGAGTATAGTAGTGTTCCTACGCGAATCATACTTATTTTGTGCTTCGTGTAAATGTTAAGTAGAGACGAGTCGAAGTCAATAACATCATGCGTATTGTTAAGTATGAATATGGCGAGTACTTCCAACTTTAAGTATGAGTAGTATGAGTATGATATCAAAATAAGTATGAATGCATATAAGTAGCTGAAATTATAAGTATGACTCGAACCTACTCATCGTTTTGAATACTTATTGCTGATCTATGGTACGTATTCTCCGTGTGTCCATGTTTGGGAATACAGTTTAAGTATGTTGTTAGCCGTTTAAGTGGCCAAAAAGATTGCATCAGATGTTAATAGTTAAACCCTGTTAAACTCTACCTATTGGTTGAAGCTTTTAAGAGTAACCCGTTGCATGAGTGTTCTTTAAAGCCGTGAAGCAAAGAAATTAATAAATTTTTATGCTGTAAAACAAGAAATTAATTTGGAACAGAAAAAATTTAAGATCATGTCCAAATCAGTTGTTTCCATTTTTTTTTGAAGAACCTATTATTCCTTGGAAATGCGAAACAATTTTAATAATTTTCTCTTGGTAAAACATGATTTTTATGAATTCATTATCCTCTTAAAAGCTATAGTAGACGAAAAGTAGGATTATAATTTTATTAAATACAAAAAATAATTTCTATATCATTTACTAAAGTGTAGGAAGAGCAAAGAAATGATTTCATTGACTTTATTTGTTATGGCTGTGTGTTAAAAAAAAAAAACAAAAAAATTAATTCTTCTATAGAAAAAGAAGAGAAAACAACGAAAACATATTTTCAATTGTCTAAAAATCCTTTGACTTGTTGCACCATGACATACATGGTGGAAATAAAAAACGAAACAACATGACAAAGCCAAGTTAAAATCTGGTCATAAAAATAAATTCCTAGAGTTGAAGATACTCTTGTTATTGCTAATGCTGCTGCTGTTCGAAATTTCATGGTTTTTATCCTTTAGAATTGCATGTGAAATTTTAAATTCTCTTTTCAACTTTTTTATTGAAATTTTTTTTCAATTTTTTTTTAAATTTTTTCTTCTGTGGAATGAATGTGTTCAACAAATGTCAACGCACATATAAAAATGCTATAAAATCACACCTACTCCTGTCTCTTGAAATAATCAACAGAATGACAGTAACAGCAACAGCAATAGCAGCCAGCCACAAGAGCAGAAAGGAGCAACAGCAATCAAATCAAAACAATAACAACTACAACAACAATAATAATAATATGCTATAAAAATGACAACAACAACAACAGCAACAATAAATATGTATTTTAAATATTTTCTTTATTTTCTTTCGTTTTTCTTTCATTCTGCATACTCTGGCAAATAATAAACGAAAAAGGATCACATAAGCAAATGATTTTAGTGATGGCTCTGGGAACAGGGCATAAGAGGTGAACTGTATTGAATAACCCTTTCTATCTATACTTTTACAGATAATATTGACAATACAAACACATACACACACACACACACTCATACATACATTTGTATGGAGATGATACCTAAGTATAAACATACTCTTGTTATTGGATTGTTATTTGAAGCAGGATGATGCTGTTCTTGTTACTGAGCGTGTTTGTCCTGTCAGCGAAATACATGAACGCAAACGAATACAAAAAAAAAAAAAACAAGAAGTGCTCCACATATGAAAAAGAAAAAATGGAGGGCAAAAAAATCTAAAAAATTTACAACGAAATCAAACCCAACAATACCAACAACAGGACTCTTGGGTGTTGTTAAGTGACAATATTTTCTAAAAAAAAAAAACAACACGAGAGAAAAAAACATTCTAAAAAATAGGAAAGAAACACAAAACAAGTACAACAACAACAGCAACAGCAAACAATAAAAGGATAATATTGGAAAAGAAATTCTTTATATTTGTCTTGTTGTTGTTGGTGTTCTCTTTCTAGTTTGTTTTTTTTTTTCTAATATCAAACATTGCAAGCATGTAAAATATTGCAAACAACTAAAGGAGAGCATTTCACGCACCCACTAAAACCCAAAAACACCCGAACACAAACACAAACAAATTAAAAAGGATTCCTTTGGTATAGAAGCAAGAAAACCAAAAAAACAATGAAATGAACGAAAAACGCTGACGTATCCTTTTAAACTGGCAATAAAAATCAGCGTTCCTCTATATATTTTTTCGTTTTCTTTATTGGTTTTATTTGACAAGCGTTGAAAAACGGTTGCCAAACTTTAAATACACCTTCGAGCTGTTAAGAAATTTTAGGTCGTATGCTGAAAGAGTTCCAAGGTTTTGAGAAATATTATCAAATCAATAAATTGATACACAAACTGGTTAAAAACAATAGTTAATCCAGGAATTTTCATGCTTCAACCAAAAGAATTATTCAATAATTATATCGGGTCCGTCATCTAACGTTTTTTTTTCAACTTTTGCTTATTTCGTGAATGGTAACACTTAGCTCATGCCTGATTTCACAGATAATTAGTTTTATACTTCCGTTGAACGAATATGGTTGTGTATACGCGTTTTCGTTTCACTAAGTGGGCCTGCGATAGACTTACAGAAGATGTCGATTTTGGCCAAAAAAAATCATCTTTTCAGATGAAGCTCGTTTTGATCTTGGCGGGTATGTAAACAGACAAAGTTGTCGCATTTGGCGGCACAGAAAACCCGCACGCATACATTGAAAACCCGACGCACCCAAAACGAGTCACTGTTTGGTGCCGATTTTGGTTCAGAGGCATAATTGGACCAGTTTTCATCGAAAATCAGCAAGGAGCGTCCGTTACAGTCAATGGCGATCGATATCAAGCCATGTTAAACGAATTTTTGTCCACAAAAATTGAAGAGGAGAATATTGGCAACATTTGGTTTCAACAAGACGACGCTACGTGCCACACAGCTAAAGCTACACTCGATGTTTTGCGCCTTGTTTTTAAACATCGCATTATCCACCGCAGAGCTGATGTCGTTTGGCCATCTCGGTGCTGCGATTTGATACCGTTGGACTATTTTTTGAGGAGTGCCATCAAAGATAAGTGTTACGCCGACAAGTCAGAGACAATTGACGTTTTAAAGGACAATATTTGTAAAGCCATTGCTGAAATGAAGAAGAAGTCGCCGTGGTCTAGTGGGTAGTGTGTTGGCTTATTAGACAAAAGGCCCGGGTTCGAATCTCAGGTCAGACATCAAAACGAAAAATATTTCTTCGGCGACTTCCTCTCAACAGATTTCTGGCAAAGACTCTGAGAGTAAAAATTGCCATGAAAAGCTTCTCAAAAATCTGTCGTTCGGAGTCGACTTTAAACTGTAGGTCCCGCCACTCATGTATAAAATTAACGCACACAACATAAGTGGTGTGAGAAGCTAGGTCGTAATCCTGACTGAAGGGTTGTAATGGCCAATTATGTATGTATGTATTGCTGAAATACAGCTGCACACAATCCATAATGTGCTTAAAAATTGAACCGATCGTGTAGAATACTGCATGGCCAGCCGAAGCAGCCATTTGAATGAAATTATTTTCCATTATTAACCGCATGGATTGTACTTTCAAAAAAAAAAAAAAATTTTGGAAAATATTCAGTAGTTTATTTAAAGCATTTTCAAAAAAAAAAACTTTTTTGGCGGGTCCTTTATATATATGGCTACTAGGGGCCTTCTCGTTTGTTATGACAATATATTGTCGTGTAGATGTACCTTAGTGTCATGACCATACGATTTATTGTACTCGCCCGGAGATTTTCCGGTTCTAAGACCCAGTAATTATTCCCAGTTCCACAATTAATTACTCTAGCCATTTAACCTAATAAGAGCCGAATTCGTCAGATCGCTAGTATCGCTATTCAACACATCTTTCTATAACGTAGGCTTCTGCTTAACAATTCCGTATTTTATTTGGAAAAGACGGTAAACTTCTGGTTCTGTCCCAAGAGCTATTCTTGGCATATCCGCATATCTAAAAACAGTCTCTCCTTTATGAGATAATGCAACTATCAGATTACGTCATTCATTTTCTTTACTAAGTATCGTTGCACAGCACGAATATATTCCATTTTTTTGTTGTGGGCCAGAGGTGGAACCTTCGAAAGATACTTTTGTTCCAGAAAAGCATGCACGATTCACAATCACTTGTGCCTACGTACTAAATCCATTCTCACCTTGCGGGACTGCCGTAAGGTTTTATTTCGCGGGGGAACTGGTTATCTTTAAAGCTTTATCACGTCACCACAAATTTCGTCTTCGGTTCTTCAAACTTCGGAGTTTCATCATTACTTTGGCCATTTTCTGGCTGAATTGGCTCCATACAATCCCAGAATGCAACACTCCTTCCGGTTTGGTCCCAAACTCGTTTCCCCGGGCCATCTAAATCTGGGGCAGCATACGAATATGTATGCTCTGCATCTTCCTCCTCATCTACATGAAGAAGAAGAAAAACCACAATAATATTGAAATTAAATTAGGCAAGAATGTACTTAAATGTGGTTCCAATATTTATATTATATGTGAAGTGGTTTTAAAGCAATCCAATCATTTCACAAACGAAATATGGGCTTATTAAGTATCGAGTCTTCAGGTCTTAGCAGATTTCTGGTAAAAACACTTAAAGTAAATAAAATTGCCATGAAAAGCTTCTCAAAAATCTGTCTTTCGGAGTTGATTTTAAACTGTAGATGGAGCCACTCATGTGTCATACACCACCAACTAGTGATGTGAGAAGCGAGGGTCGAATCCTTACTGAAGGCTTGAAATGACCAATTAGGTGTAGGTGTTGATGGTAAACGTTTACCGATAATAGCATAGAAATTTTATGATGTAAAGAACACAAGGCAATGATTTTTAATTACGCCGTACATATGCAAACAAAAAAAGAAAATGAGTTACATCCGAAAGGGTTTCTGTTTTATGTTGTTCTCTAAACTGATCAATTATGAATCGAGCGCAAAAACAACCCCAATTTGATTATATGAAACCACTGCTTTTGATGTATGTTATCCAGGTAGTTACATCATGACTTATGTACATATGTGTGTATGTATGCATATCGCTTTACAATTCCAATATTGTACTCTTTCCAATCGATATTTCTGACAACCAACTATAAATTTGCACACTTCCAGTGATATTTTTTGCAAAATATGCCATTCACTATCGCTGAATAAGGGTGGATTTACGAAATTTTTGAAATGCAAAAGTATAAGCGATCCTCTGCAACATTCATGTTCAACCCTCTTTGTTTTGCAAATGCAAAATTTCATACATTTAACTGCCATCTATTGTATATTCTTGGCACTGATTTTTTGCCTCAAATGCTTCTTAATGCTTCAATTTTTTCACCTCAACCCGTTTTTCCCCTTCATTTCGATTTCTTATGTTTAGTTGTCCTCAAACCCCTTGACTTGTTTCCTCGACTTGTTTTTTATTCCAATTTGAATTGTGCGGATGTGTAGCTGCCATACTTGTTGTTGTTGTTGTTCTTGTTGTATAAGCATTTAAAGGAAATCATTTCTTATTTCAATTTGTCGTCATTGGTCTTAAAATAGAAAATAAAAATACAAAATTCTTTATAATAATTGCAATAAAAACAATAACAACAACAACAACAATAAAACCGATAACAATAAAAAGTAAAAAAAAAGAAACAAATTAACGTCAGCCATAAATGTAAATCAGTTTCCGTTTTAAAAACACACTCTAAACGTGACAGTGGGTGTCACAGTGACAATGACAAGATGTGCCTGCGGATGCGTGTCTGTGTGTGTGTGCTGCAAATATTTTCAAATGTTTTCAATCTTATTAGAATCTTTCGTTTAAATTTTTGTTGTTGTATTCTTAAGTTTCTCAAACGATCAGAGAGTCTTACGACATCATTATTCTCTGGCATATACACTCTCATCACAGTCATACAATTTGGCAAATACAACTGGACTGAACTGCACTGTACTGAATATCATAAGATTTTATTTGATTTTCTTTTTTCGTTTTTTTTTTATGAAATTCCTTTTAACCATAATCACCGTCATAACAATTGTATGAATTTTTGTAGTTGTTGTTGTTGTTGTAAAGGACTTCATAAAATTCATAAACCACAACGACCAAATGACCATCTTATTGTTATGGTCTACACATGAGGTAATTTAATGGAATGATTTACTAACAACCGGAAGCTGAGCCACTACACTAAACCATGACCATTACAATGACACCCGACAAAGCGCAACAACACAACAACAACAGTTTCATTGTGTTATAAAACGTTATCCTTGCATTACTTTACCGTCTTTGCCATATTAAACGTCATACGCTTAACGAAATTAATGTGTATGAAGATGAAATTATAATCCAAACATACAGAAAGACTTCAAGTAAGTTTAGGTAATAAAAACGATGTTACTGCAGATTAGCAGTGTCACAGGATTTCCATTTGAAAGAGCCTTAAAAATGTTATCAAAGATGTAGGAGAAGCCACGTTTGTCATCAATTCAGAGGAAGCTTGATAAGCTTTCTGATCCCAGTGGCTGTAATGATTTCTTTGCGCTTATTTCGTGCATAATAACACAGCCCTGAGAGTTATATTAAACTGACTAAACAATTTTCTACTGAAACAAGACGTACTACGAATCATTTTTTCTTAAAAAATTTTGTTTTAAGGCCTGGGGGTTTCACAAAACAAATCGTTTTTTGCTATTTATTGGGTATCAGGAACTAATATAGATCCCGATCCAAAACGAAATATAAAGGATAGAGAGAAGAGAAATATTTTCCTACTTTATGACAGGTAAACATTGCATAGTATAGCTACATATCCGTCTAAAATGCGATGACAAATGACACAATCCAGCCTTTAAGAGAATTGCGCAAGTAATACAAAACTTGAAACGAAATATTGATCTACTTGTGCACTTTCATTTACGAGCAGCGCATGATTCCTCGTATGAGAGAATTTTTTTATTAAAAACGTCAGCATTTGCTCAATGACTGGCAATCTGAGCGTTTAAGCCAATCTCAATATAAGCAACAAATTTCTGCAGGTTGTATTCTAGTAATGATCTGGAAGCAGTGTTTCTCTATGCTTGCTTACCTTTTCAGTACAATCAGATCGTGTCAGGATTTTTTCATCCTGCTTAAAGAAAGGAGACTATAAGTTTGTAAACTATAGTTCAAAAGCAATTTATTTCACACTTCAGCTTGTTAAATATTTAGAAATTATCAGTGGCAGGCAATTCAATTGCTGCAAGTAACGTTCTATTGGTGACCTGTAGTGATTACTATCCTAGAACTACATAGTATTATCAGTTGATTTAGTGAGAGCAAGGCTGTGCTATTTAACACAGCACAATTCAATCGAAACTTATTCCATTCGGTGTCGCTAGTCACTTTTCCCGATATATTTCGAGTTTCTTCAAGCATCGTTATTTTAAAGAGATGCCATCAGATGAGTTCATACTAAATTTAGGACAAGTATTAGGTTCTGTCCTTCTTGTCATTCCACAGGTTGATCTGGTGGCCCCTGTGAACATGGACTATATACCTGCTGAATATTGTCTTGAGAGATGTTTCTACTCTCTGATTCCGAATTCTAATACGGTCGTTCGCTCGGAAGTTCTGGATATTTACACCGACGACTCAAAACCCGATACTGGGGTTGGAAGCGGTGTTTACTTTAGAAAACTGGACTTGCATAGGTAAGGCGTATCAACCAATTACTTGGTATTGGCCATGACGTCATCTCGACTACTGTGGCCGTGCTTACAGGTCATTGCGTCATGGGTAGACACGCGGAAAGAATGTGGCTCCCTTTTAACGACTTCTGCCATGGATGAAGGTCCACTGAGGAAGAAGAGAGAGAGTTATTCACTTTCTTTACCAGTGCCCATCTCTTGCTAGGTGTAGATATAGGTTATTTGGATCCCCATTCCTAGTTAGCATAACGGAGCTATCATCTATTGATATCAAAGATTAAGTTTCGTTCATCAAACTTTCTGGCTAGCTTTCCAGTGCGTGGCAGTCGTGCTTTTGGTGTGCAGTCCTTGCGCTGACCAACTGCTTCCTTTTCCCTGATTTTGTTGGAACTTGGTCAGTTCTGTGTTCACCCGTGGTATTACAATGGGCCGCTATGCGTGTTTAAGTCAGCTTTATGATATCAGAGCTACCACTACGACCTAACCTAACCTAACTAGGTAGTGTTCTAACCGAAATTTAAGTTCTAATTGTAATTAATGGTACATTGTCTTTAACTACCAACCTAATCTACTGGTTTAGAAATGCCAGCAACATTAGTCGTTCATTTGACATTCATTTGATCGCAGACCATGTCATTGCGAGATTACATATGACTCGACTCCCTCTGACCCTCCTTACTATTTACTATACTTATTGCCATCTTAAACTGAATTACAATTCTGATGCATATGCCAGTGCCTTGAAATTTATTTTGAAGGTTCTAGGGTATCTAACTCTAGTTACTGCAACACTGTCACAATAAGGCTCGTGTTTCACTGTTCTATGGCTACAACAATGGATTGCGCTGTAGGAAACAAGAGTAATGTATTCTCCAGGATCATATTTTTTTTACGTAGTCCCGTAAAGGACATGTATGTGTTTTTCAGAAATATTTTTTAGGCACTTTCCGTTCTTCTCGTAAAGGATATGTATGTGTTGTCGAGGAAAATTTTTTATGAAGTTTCCTCTCCTCAGTTGCACTATCCATATATGGAAACTACTTCCACATACATTGATTGATTCAAGTTCAACGTTCCCTGACTGGTTATTATTCCGGAAACTAAAGATAAGAACATTGGGATTATTAGTGGATATAGAAACAAGTTCGTTATGTGCTTTAAACGAATCCATATCGAATAGTAAGAAAATTTACTCATTTGATGATAATGAAAAATGAGAAATTTACCACAACTAGAAAAGCCTGGCTTAAATACTTCTTTTAATGTTTTTAATTGTTTGTAGTATGATAACCGCACAAAATTAGAAACGCCAAAAATTTACCTGTAAAGTTCGATAACTATTCAAAGTATTTATTGAAGCATCATAAGCTCGTCTTTAAAAATCTTGGCTTAACACAATGTGTTCAGTTTTTTTTGTGTGTGTAGTTTTTAAAATAATTTCTAAAATAAAAGCCAAAATTACCGGAAGTTATTATATCTTGAAACATTTGTTGTACTTAAACATTTCTATACAAACGGACAGACAACATACTTGCACATACACAACTACATGCATACGTAGTTTAGTATACCACCTACACACATTTTATAATAAAAACACTTGTATTGTCCTTTCATTTCATTTCATTTTGTTCGTTCGTTCGTTTGATTTTTTTTCTCTTTTGTTTCCATTGTCCATGGCTTTTGTCTTCATTGTTGTTTTTTTTTTTTTGTGTTGTTGTAGACGTTTTTGTATAATAAACTCCTTACCCCCGGTCAACCAGAGAAACAGAAAACAGTGGCAAACGGGCAAGATTTATGCTGGACAATAAGCAACAATGGCAGCAACAACAACAATAACAGAAATTCCAGTAACAGTAGGACCTTAAAAAAATAGTCGAAAAAAAATTAAATAAAATATTAAAAAATAATAAAAAGAATTTAAAAAAAAACAACGAAAAAAACAAAAAAAAAATTGAAACCGAAACCAAAAACAATAACAAAATGAATTTGTTATTGTAATATTATGTGGCATTGTTGGTTGGTTGGTTGGTTGATTGTCTCTTTTCGGTACAATGCAGAACGGTACGGTACGGTTAAGTTAAGTTATTGTTTTCGTTGTTGTCGTTGTTATTGTTGTTGTAGATACATTGTCATATCCTGTAACGTTTATGTTTAATTTTGAATTTTTTTCCGCTTGAAATAATTTCTATTCTATTGTCCTTTCTCCGTCCTCCTACTCCGCCTTAATGTCTTCAAAAATAATAATAAAATACGTACGTACGAGCTCATAGAAACTTTAAATATTCTTGGAAACAGAATATTTCTATACTCCTCTTGGGTTCATTGAGAGCTGCATTTACTAAATTTCTCTTGGTCCTGTTTAGTAAATTGAATAGATTTCTGGTCAAAATTGTATAATATTTGAGGCTACAAAGTTAATTTACACTGAGAGACACATACGTATGAATAGAGACAGAAGAAATTTTGCTTGTTTTGATGCCATGTGAGAAAGCAGGGATACATAAAAGATTCGTATACCACCTATAGCCATTCAACATTGATCGAAATTCCAATTGGAAATTAATAAAATTCTAATACAGATCGTTACAAGTACGTCGCCTATGCAACATCAAGCAAAAGCTGTATCATATAGGAGATAAATAGTCTTGTTTAGAATAACTTGGTTTAAACATTTTCTCAACGAGTATCAGGCGACTGGTAAGTGGGAGTGAAAAATCAGTAACAACGGCGTTAAGCCAAATAGCATTCCTGGTTTAGGATTGACGTTCAGGAAGGAATCCGCATTTGTTTAATGGGTTTGACAGATAATCACCTACTGCAAGTTGATTTCCTAAGTTCAAACTCGTTAAAGATCACTACAGTTCTATCAATTCATATGGCTAAGGTCGAGTCTATTGGATAATGAGACAAAAGGATAATATGTTTGCCAAACATACATGTGACCTGTCATAATACATACCTGTAATTTACTTGAATAGTGTACTAACCTGCTGCAGTACACCTTCTTGCATGCTTTAATGGAATAGGGGTCAGCTCTCATCTGCTTAATGGAGTTATCATCCATTGATTTTAAGGATATAATTGTCGTTCTTAAACTTTCAGGCAGGTTTACAGCATATAGTAGAGTTGCTAGGGGCATCCTTTGCGTTGACCAACTTCTTTACTAGTTTGGTGGAATTCGCTCAGTGCAGGGACTGAGCTTAAGTATAGCGTCACAAGAGGTCACTATGTGCGATCAAGTGAGCTTTGATAATCAAAGCTACTACAACGACCAGACCTAACCTAAGTCCATTCGAGGTTTTAATAATCTTCAATGAGTACAAAACAGTTTCCTTGTGTAGGGCAAAGGCTTTTAAATCTAATAAAAAAAAATTTCCCCTACTGGTATTGTATCTGAAATCACAATTGCATCACTGAGTTAGGGAGACTCTCTCTGGGGCAAGTTTATAAATGCAAACATTTCTCTTCTTTAATGGTTAGTACTGGGGACTTTACATCGAAACTGAATATAAATATTATAAATTAGTACCTGGACTTATATACAAGTACCTGGATTTAATCACCAAGTTTAAGGCATGCACGTATGGGTGATACAGACTGCTGATAGCATATAACCTGGATGAACAGATCTTGCTTACATTGGATTTGATTAACAGGTTGATTCACGCAGTATGACTATGATTGACAAGATTGATTGACGAGATTGATTGACAACGTGATTGATGTGCACAATTTCTAATGGGCACGTTGCCAAAGGACGTTCTGTGGTTGAGGCGAAAATGATTTGAAACAGTAATATCTCTAGAAGTCTTCGTAGTGTAGTAAGTAGTGGGTTTGGTCTCGTTTCAAACCCCAGGTCAAACATCTCCAACAAAATGAAATAAAAAAAATTGATTTTCTATCTTATAAATTTGCCTTGTGGAAAATTTATCAATATCTGTCGTCCGGAGTCGACGTAAATATGTAGGTCCCCGCCACTCATGTGTACAATCAATACACTCAACATTATTGTGAGAAGCTAGCTCGAAATCCGTTAATCTGTAGATCCCCGCCACTCATGTATGCAATTAATACATTCAACGTTATTGTGAGAAGTTAGGTCGCAATCCTGGCTGAAAGGTTGTAATGACACATTATGTTATGTATGTATGTAGTCTGTATCTCCTCTTTTTGATTGCCTCTCTCATACATACATGCACGTATCAGGCTACTATATTTTCATAATTCTTCTGAAGAAAATAATTGAGCCGTGCTTTATTCAAATTTCTTGGAGTATATGATAAAAACATGTGGTCATCACAATGTGAAATAATTTTCTAAACAAATACCACTCATACAACAGCAAAAACAACAACAACATATAATATATTTTATATTCACTCGTAAATAAATTATGAATTTTCATATGCACATTCTTATTGTTGTTGTAGAATATTTTATGAAAGAAAATCTGGAAATATTTCGGAACGTCTTATTGTTCAATTGCAAATCTCTTCATACTCGTAAATAAATACTTACAGGGGTCGGGTTTGAACTAAACTGAGCTGTCATGTGTGCACTTCATTCATATCAAAAAAAAAAAAAAAAGGACAGAAACAGCAACAATAACAACAATAACAACAAATATTATAATGAATAATAATTTCTGTGTAAATTGTTAACAATTTCCATTTTCATGTAATTTTATGATTTTAAATATCCTTCAAACAAATAATCTCTCAAATACACATACACATACACAGTTACACAGACGAGTGAGTATTGTGTATTCTCTGAATAAATATGTTTCTACTTATACTACATACACACAAGAGAAGAGTACAATACATACACATGGTGTGTATGTGTGCAGGCATGTATGAAGCATTTTAAAGTGAAGCTTCTAAGGATACATTCTCAATAGCAGAAGGCCTATGGAAATTATATTATTTACGTCGAGTACGACTATGTGCTGTATTTTAAAGGTTTTCTATCCACCGCATAGAGCTTGCATGGGTGCGTATGTTTAAGATTTTTTATGGTTTAAAGCACGTACATGTGAAAATAATGGAATTGCTTTCCTTTTTTGCATCGTGTTTTATTTATTTTTTTTTCTTTTTTTTTTTTTGACATACTCTTACCCTGTTTGTGTGTTTTTTTTTTTTTGTATAAATTTTTACTCTTTTTTAACTTTAAAAATCTAGCCGTACAGTGGGGTATCCAAATTAATAAAAAAAGGGGAAAAAGGCATTATTGCTGACTACCTTATGATAGCCTCGGTAGACAGAAGATATTTGAAAACCAATTGATTAGAGTTTGAAAAGATAAAGAGACTAATATAGGCAATGGAAACCTTATCTATTGTAGCGCTAGAAGCTCTGTAGGACTTAAGACCGCTGACCGCTGAGTATGACAGTATAGACTTAAGCCTTAAAGACTATGGTTAGTTTATAGGTAAACAAGTTTAATATGAAATTCTTTACCAATAGACTGTACGATTTTTGCTTCATAAGAAGACTTAACAACAAAAACGAATGAAATAATCTGGAAGCTGCATACTCTATTTAGTGGCATACAAAAGATTAAGAACAGGACTTGGGAAAAGAGCGGGAAACTCCCAAACATTTTGCTCAATTTAACTTGGCCAGAAGGTATAAAAGACGTTGAAATACTATCTGACAATTAGATTGCCATTCAAGCACTTGGCCTTTATGATGTTAAATCGAAGAGAAGCAAAACTATCACTCCGTCGTAAAAAATTACCATTTGGTACGGTATGATCAACGAAAGGGAATATAAAGAGATGTAAACCTACATACATAACTAATTGATCATTACAATCCATTAAACAGGATTACAACCTAGCTTCTCATACCACGTATATTGTGTGTGTTCATTTTATACATTAGTGGAGGTGCCTACAGTTTAAAGCCGACTCCTAATGGCAGATTTTTGAGAGAATTTTCTTAGCAATTTTTTATTTTAACTCTCAGAGGTTTTGCCAGAAATCTGCTGAGAGGAAGACGCCGAAGAAATATTTAAACTTCGTTTTGTTGGAATAGTTCGATCTGGAGCCTCACTGTGAACTGTGGTCTCACGTCTAATAAGCCAACACGCTACCTACTAGACTACGACAACTCTGGCAGATATGCTCAATTCAATTTTGATAGAAAATATAAAAGACCTGGCCCTACTCACCCTCAATAAAGCACACGGCTGTTAAATCGAAGAGAAGGAAAATTTCCAAGCCGTTGTAGGTGTGGCCCTGTAGAAAAGTCTGCTCAACGAAAGGAAATATAAACCTGAAACCATGTATTTTTAAGGCAACCAAAATTTTTGTTGAAATAACAATAAGAGATTGATCAGACTACATACATAATATTATTGAACATTTTAAATCTTCAGCAAGCATTACAATCTAGCTTCTCATACCACGTATGTTGTGTGTGTTAATTTTATACATGCGAGGAGGAACCTACACTTTAAAGTCTACTCCTAACGACAGATTTTTGAGAATTTTTTCATCATCGGGCTATCAAGACATAATCCGATGTAGATAACCGGCCCTTTGACAGGCCGCACAGTAGACTCAGAGTTCAGTTATTGAATGTTAACGCGAGCTTAACACATAGATTGTGTGACGATGGGAATTAATCATTGGAACACCTTCTTGGAACCCGTGTGATAACCAGCAGCATTTGAAAACTTTTATGGAAAAATGTGGAAAACTATTGAACTGAGGAGAGTAACATAAGATTATTGTATGGATTTGATAGAGCGCATGCATCATCAACAATGAGAGGTATTTAGGGTAAAATTGCCTCTGTTTAGTACTACGCTACTGCAATACTTAATACAATAGAACTGCAAAAAAAAAAAATTGTTAACAACTAGAAAAATAAAAATTAAATTTCCAAATGGACGAATTTTTGACAGTTGAAAAAAGCGTGAAACATTTTTGGAGGAAAAAAAAGCAACAACAGCAGTTGAGCCAGCATCAGCAGCAATAATGGTTGTAAAACCCAAAGCAGTAGCAATAGCAATGGCAATAGCAATAGCAATAATACAAACAAATGCGAGCAATAGAATTACAAACACTATAGCTGGAAATCTGTGTCCTCATAGCCCTTAGACCGTATACAGCTTAAAGAGATGGGGACTCGAGTTGTTATACAAATTAAGGGAAGAAACAACTTATAGCAGCAATAAACTAAGTAAACTAGCAGTTAAAGGCAGAATTGAGAATGAAATAAGAATGAAAGCATAAAGAAAAAACAAAAAACAAAACGTAATAAACGAGAAAGAGAGAAAGAAAAAAATCTTGTACGTGACCAACCACACTGGGGTGCTAAATGTTAGGAACGAACGACGGAACGAGCGAGCGATTTCTTAAAATTGCGTTGTGCTTGAATTTTTGGCCTATTCAGTCAGCCTGGTTTATATGAAAATTTAAATTGTGTAACACACACACACACTCACAAATACATTCAAATACATACACTAAAAGAGAAACAATAATCGATATTGGCTTGAAATTGAGGATTTATTTATAGCCAAGTAAAGTAACGGTTCACAACCCTACAAACAGGCGATGTGGTAAAGAGAAATCTATTGTGGAAGGGGTTGCTGCTTTCCCATTTAGGCCTGTGTTTAAAGCAAATGAGCATTACGAAAACTGCACTCTAGAGACAGAGCCATAAAAATGGGTATGAAGTTACGCCAGAGGCCATAAGAAAAACAAAAGCAGACAAAACAGAAAAAAAAATTTTGAAATTCTCCAGCGTAGCCATGTTGTCCATAGAGCTTGACGTTAAATGACAGTGTAGCGTTGGCTAAACAATTGTTAACTAATCGTCTATCAATATCATTATTGTGCTTCCTTTCCTTTCCATTCCTTTCTTTTCGTTTCGTTTCATTTGGGTTGTTTTTTTTATTATTTTTTAATAGCCTTTGTGTTGTTTTGTTTTCAGTTTAGTAAGCATGAAACGCGTGCTTACATTATTGTTGAACAAAATATTCCTGGAAACGAATTTGTCTGGGCGTTAAACAGTCACATCATATTGTTAAATCAGATAAAAAACATAAAACTTTGGCTTAAACAGAGAACAGAGAACAGCAACTGCTCAACTGGCTCAATACAGTGGAAATTGATAAACTTGGAATCGTAGGCAAGCCAAGCAGCAAACCTAACATACATACGTACGTTCCTTCACACCACATCATTATTTTCATCATTGTTTAGGCATGATCGTCATCGCTTGCAGTCATCATCACTGCCTGGCTTTGCCGTATTGTTCTTGGAGATCACGTGTGGCGTGACACCCATTCATTCATTCATTTTGACTCACTCACTTACTTGCACACTTGCTAACTCATCTGGCCCTACGTTTCTGAACGTATTGGCCAATCAAACAACAAAAAATAAAAAAAACCCTCTTTAACGTTTAATTACTGAAATATCTGTTCAAAAATGCATACTTTTGTCAGTTGGAACACCCAAGTTAAATCTAAAGAATTTGCAACACAAGCTATGCCACTGGCTATGCCATGTTATGTTTTTTTTTTCTTAAAAACTCCCTTGGGGAGAACAAAACAAAACGAAAATATTTTTTCAAAATGTGTGATGTCGTAGTGGTCATTTGTGTCTAAAATGGTGCAGTAGCAGCTAAGTCAGCAAATGCCAGTTAACAACTTCAACTAAACAACTGTAATCTGATCTCTTTTGGATCAAGACAAATGTTGTGGCTGTGGCAACACATGTGGCTAAAAGAGGAAGGAAAGAAAGGAAAAATGCCGTTTTGAAAGCAGCCACGAGTCCATGGCTTAAAGTTGTCAACAGGCTTGTCATCACCAGCAGCCTCTCTCAGCATCAGCGTCATCATCATCATCATCATCAGCTTCATCATTGTAGTGTCCTCCAGCATCAGCTATGAAATCAGCAGGAGTTGTATTGTATTCTACGAATTGTTGTCACTGTTTATTATTGTTGTTGTTATTGTTGTTGACAAACAGTAGCCACAGATGTTGTCTTTCTTAGGAACACACTCTTTGGCGATATGTTGCTGACGACTAAAATGCTAAATGTTGCTGCTTATACTACTGCTACTACTACTGCTTTGCTATTTCACTGTAAAGCAGTTGTTAAGATTTCTTAGCAAAATTCTTTAACAGTTTCGTTCAACAATTTTTGTTTTTTGTTCTGTTTTTTACTGTCACAGATTTCTGTTAATGATTGACATGATGTTGTGGCCGTATGTAGATGTCTACTAAGCTTAGATAGAGAGAAACATAAATTTTACTATAATGCCTCCTAATTTGGTCACAAAGGACCACAATAGTTTATGCTACTTGGAACTGCTTGCTACCAGTTCCATGAGAACTTTACTATCAATGTGTTGCTGTTGCTGTTGCTATTGTTGTAGTTGCAATCATTATTGGCCTAATGATAGATTTTTCTCTTAATCCTCTTATGTTTAATCAGTCTTTGGTGATATGGTAACATCTGGATTTCAACTTAAATTTGTTGCCATTAAAAATATTGTAAGGAAACAGCAATTGTTTATGATAGAAAATAGTTTCTGAAGCACAAGTAAAATACTTTGTTTTTATATACCTCAACTTAAGGTAATTTGTTGAATTTTTTTTTTTATTTTTTCAGAATGCTGTACTTCCTTGTCTATTTTTTGCTAAACAACCAGCCGTTTGCTTGGGCTCGAATCGATCTCTACTCTAGAACCTATGTATGTCCTTTGTATCTACAATTCCACTAACTAGCCTCAGGCTATTTCTCGATACCCAGGTGAGTAATTTTCCAATAAAAGTTTACATTGTCTTAAAACCGTTTGACTTGAGAAAGTTGGCCAACTTTACTTCACTTTCCTTTCTGCCAGTATATCCTTCAAAACTCCACTACGTACTACACTGCAATATACTGGACTTATCAGCGGCATCGCCGTAGTCTATCTACTAAACTGTGTTGGCTTATTAGACGTGAGACTACGTAGATCAAACATCACAAAAAAATATTTTCCGGTAACTTCCTCTCAACAGATTTCTGGCAAGATCGCCAAAGAGTAAATAAAATTTCCATTAAAAGTTTCTCAAAAAATATCTGAGTCGGCTTTAAACTGTAGGTCACGCCATTCATGTCTTAAAGTAACACACACAACATAAGTGATATGCGAAACTAGGTCATAATCCTGACTGAAGGGCGGTAATAAGCAATTTTGTATTTTATGTATGTACCTTCCTGTGTGTACCTTCCTGTGATCCTAATCTGCCAAGCGAATTCCGTTTTCCATTCTATATCATCTCCTGTTAACTTCCATTCTATTCCATGTTTAACTTCATGTTCGTATGGCGATCTGATTGTCAGATAGTTTTGCTATCCAATTCGTGTCTGAATCGAACTGGACATATCTTTCGATGGCGTAAACACTTGTGCTTAGAAGCCAGTGCTAAATATCTTCAAGTGCACTGAATATTTCCATTCTGTGGCATACAGAGCGGTTCCTGTATAAAAACATTTTGTTGCGAAGCAAAATTATAGAATTTATTAGTACTGTCTAGGGGACAATGAAATGCCACTTTCGATATGTCAAATCCCGATAACTGCTGATCAATATCGCTTTACACTTGTCATTCATTAAACTAACCACATTATCCATGGCTCTCAACTACAACAAGTAGGGTCTGAAGCGTTGTTATAGCACAGAATATCATTGCCAGCAAAAAGGAAATCATGACATTATAAAGGGCGCCTCAATAAGAGTGCATTTTTGTCATTACAAAATATTATCACGTATTTTTTTTTATTTGCTTGTTATAATACGAATAAATATGGTTTCAAATATCTACGGTCACGGCTCTGATGATAGGTTAAAATTTTTGCCATGATAAGGCGGATGTAATGATGACCCTCAGGAATTGTTTCTGGGTATCATATGTTTCACAAAACGACAATAAAATTTATGATCTTGACAGTTAATATCACTATTTCTGTACGTAATTTCCTTCGGAAATCGTTTCAGCAATAAAATAATTGTTGTATGCCCTGTCATTCAATTGTGTAACAATCTGGTTGTAATGTGGAAGGCTTAAGTGTACCTCGAATCCCGATATAGGGAGAAGACTTGTTTCGAATAAATATCTTTTCGAGCCGTTCGATTCATAATATGGAATTACGTTCCTAATTTGGAGATGGTTTGCAGTCAGGCGTCTAATACGAATGTATTATACAGGAGCCTTACTGACACCTGGATGCCTCAATGCATACATACATACATAATTGGCCATTACAACTCTTCAATCAGGATTACGACCTAGCTTCTCACACCACTTATGTTGTGTACGTTAATTTTATACATGAGTGGCGGGACCTACAGTTTAAAGTCGACTCCGAACGACAGATTTTTGAGAAGTTTTTCATGGCAATTTTTACTCTCAGAGTCTTTGCCAGAAATCTGCTGAATGCCTCAATGAGGAACAGATTTTTGTTGAGATCTTGTTCTGCTAGTGTAGGCTATGGGTAGTGTGGCTATGCAGCAACAATTGACCAGAAGAGACAACAAATCTATTGATAACCTGCCAAACGATTTTGGATGTGGTGATTCATATTACACGGATTCAAACGAGTTTTGTGGAGGGTAACAACGAAATCACTCATGAATTTTGCCCCGAAATGGCATGAAGGTAACTTTTGTGAGGGACTGCTTTAGTGAAGTGAGAGCTTCAGCTTTTCTCACTTCTAATGACGATACGTGTGTGTAGAAAAGGTCTTTGTCTGCCCTCTATCACATGAAGGTGGTGATGGTATTATCATAGAAAGGCTCTACTGCAGTCGTAACCATTTTACCACCGGCAGCAAAGAGCCAGTGTGCTTCCCTGTTATAAATCCTTTCGTCAGGCAGGTAGCAGATTCAGGCTGTGTAGGTGGTAGCATCCCCTCTGACATCGGGAAAACCGTTTGTTGAAATGTTCTGCAACGAAACAACGAGAGAAAAATTCGTATCGCAAGGCAAGCACGATCTTAAGAAGAATTTGAAAATTATCAGAAAATCTTGAATCGATATAAGTAGCGTTAAGTGGTTTGTAACGAAATACCCAAATTTTTTGCTTGTTGATAAATGTGTGGAACCAATGGCTCTTATTTTTGGTGCACTATGCTTTTTTCTATCCAAAAATTTGTCCTGTCTTAACCGAAAATTGTTACCGAATAGGTTATTCAGAAATTTGTAATTATTTTCATGTACTCCACATTATGTTGACTTCTCTTAAACATTCACGTAAATTATTAAAAAAAAAATAAAAAAATAACATTGAAATTATTTATCTCTCCAGCTCTAACCCTTCCTTCCGCAATCCATCTTATTTACCATAAAATAGTTTATGCGGACGCTATTGTGTTGCTGATTGTGTTCCGTTCAAAACTTATTAAAATTGCTACTGTGGCCGTTGGATTGTGTACAACAAGTGGTTGTTATTCATAGCAATTTTGGTCTCGACTTGTTAAGTTTTCGTTGGTGTTTTCCTTTCATACAATGTTGCTGAGACATGGTTGCTGTTGTTGTTCTTCTTCTTATTATTGTTATGATTATAATAATTTATGTGTCATAATTGAACAACAATAACAAAAAACTTCGTCTTTAAGACTTTGGCTTGGCAATACAAAAATAAAAGAAGAAAGAAAATCTGAACTCAACAAGTTCAACTGGTACAGTTTAACACTTTTTCCCAAAGAAAAAAATTTATATTCTTTAACTTGGCCAAGAAAGTTAACTAAAATACAAAATATTTATTATGATTATAAAGTTTTATAATTAATTCGAATTAATTAACACTTGAAATATTTACGTTAGATTCTTAGGCTTTACTTTGAAACAATAAAAGTTTTTAAATTTCAAAAAAAAAATTTTTTGCTTGATTTTTGTTGTATATTGTCTACCATTATTGTTAATTATTTGGTGAAATTAGTTTACAAATTACTACTTGGCCTCTAATTATTTAAAGCTGCCTAAGTGCCTGATTCCATATACCAGGTCTTGTATTTTTTTTTTGCATTCTTTTTAGGCCACAATTATAAACAAAAAATAACGTTTGAGACTTAATTTAAAAGGAGTGGTGCAGTGCAGCAAAATTATTATGGAGGCTTGTTTTAAATATTCATTTTTAAAAACCGCCAATGAATAAGAGTTGCTTAGTGTGACACACTTAAAACACCAACAACATCAACAACACCAGCAACAATAAATTGAAAAACAAAAACAAAAAAAAACTGAACAAAATTCTTTTCATTTAAATTTACATTTAAACGTCGACAAACGTTAATAATAATAACAATAACAAAAAAACAAAACAGGCAACAAAACAATCAACGATAATGACATTGTTGTTGATAATGATGATGATAATGATGAACTTGAACTTGATTGTTACAATTATTCATGTATGAGCAGTATATACTGTCTTGTCTTGTTTTGTCTTTAGAGGAGGAACAAAATAATAATAAAAAAAAACAGAATAAAACACAAATTACAAATGCTTTTTAAGTTTAAAAAAATTATTAAAATTTCCAAGCAGGCAGCCCAGACAAACAGGCCAACCAACCATTCAGCCGTTTAGTAAAGTTATACGGAGACGCATCATTCATTTACTGCAGCTCCTAAATGCAGCAGCAGTAGTTGCGTTTTTCACTGCAGCTACAGCTATTGCTGCTGCTGTAGGCTGGTATAGCTTGTGCTTTATGACTCGTTAAATTGAATAAATTTAAATACCCTACAGCCAAGTATTGCTTTCAATTTGGAATGATATTTACAACACTTTGAGCGATAAAAAAGTGTTTATGTTCCTCTAACTGTGAAATAAAGTTGTCATAGTCCAGTAAGTAGAGGCCTCGGTTCAAACCTCAGGTCAGACATCTCCAACAAAAGGAAATTTGAATATTTCTTCGGTGACTTGCATACTCGGAACAGATTCCTGTCTAACCGTCGTATATGAAATATAGTACAATGGCCATGAAAAAGTTTCTCACTAATAGTCGTTCGGCATTCATTTTAAACTTTAGGACCTGCTACTCATGTATAAAATTATCGCACACAACATAAGTGGTGTGAGGAGCTACGTTGTTATGACCAATTATGTAGGTAGCAGGGATTGTCAAAATATGTCTAATTTTTACATGTAATTGAGAACCTTACTTGGAAAACTTGGTTACTTGGTTTCGCAATGCATGGTTCTTTTAGAATTCTCAAACTAAATATAAGGTGGGCCATTTAAAAGTTTATATTTAAAAATCCAATAAAAAAAAACGATTTTAAAATTTTGCCAAACTTATTCTTTTATTCTGATGGGCAATTGTTCCGTTTCTGAATTGGAATATTGTTGCGACTAGCCTCACAGGACCTCATTCGATCGGGCCAATTTTATTGCACATTTTAGACCGTATGGGATCGTATCTCGGCAATTGCATTACGAATGTTGGCCTTCAAATGCTTCAATTGTCTGCTGGTTTCTCGGCATAATACTTTTCCTTAACAGTGCCCTCACAGAAAATAGTCCAACGGGGTCAAATTGCAGCTTCTTGGCGACCAAATTTACGGCCATCAAACTTTTGACACAATAAATCGATTGCTAGCATGAGATGTGTGACAAGTTGCACCATCCTGTTGAAACCAAACAATGTTCACATGAAGAGCGGATACAAACAAATCGGTTATCATGACCGTAGTGATTGCGGCTGTCCTCATTTTCAAAGAAATATTGGCTTCTGTAAGAGCACGTGTGGTTTTTCTAAGACCCAAATACGGTAATTTTGCCTATTAACGTACCCATCAAGATGAAAATGAAGCTTCATTCGAAAAGACGATTCCTTTTGGCAATAAATCTCAACAGTTGCTCAAGCGCAAATCGATTACATTCAGTGGAGATAACCTACTGAATTTTTATGACAGCATCGAATGACAGAAGTATTCCAGATTCGAACCGAGAGTCGGTGATTCAAATATAAACTGGAAGATATCCCACCCTATACATTCCGTAAAGCAACGAAGGTAGCACTTCCTTTTGTATAACAGCACCCGTATAGGGTGTCATTGTGATCCATGTGGCTAGAGTCTGATCTCCACTACTTTATTAAGTATGCCCGCTGTTGTGGTGTATTTGTTGTTGCTGTTATGAATTCAAAATGAGTAGATGAATGCTGAATGAATGAATGAATGAATGAAAAACTCTTTCAGTTGTTATTGTTGTTTCATAAAATAAGACGTTTTAATATAATTTTTTGTGTTTTTCATTAACGATTTGCATTTTCATTTTCATTTTGAATTTTTGCTCTCCATAGAGACAAATTATGAGAAAAAGTTTTCCTTTTTTTTCTGTTTCTGTTTTTGTTTTGTTTTTCCTTTCTTTTGTTCGCTTTTTCATTTAATGATTTGCATTTGCCATTAGCGTTCACACTATCCCAGCTGTATGTGTGTGTAAGTAATACGTTACGTAACTTAGTTTACATTACGTATAATAGAGGACGTAATAGTATGTTGGTTGCTTTGGCATTATTATTCAAATTCAAATTCAAATTCTTGCATATTTATTAACTGACTGCTCTTGCTCATTGCTTTTAGTGGCGGTAGTTCAACTGAGCAGCAACAGCAGTAACAATAGCAGCAGCAGCAGCAGCAATATACTCTCTTGTATAAACTAAAATTAATTATTTATTCAAAAATATTCTTTGCATATTCGAAAAACGTTGACCCAGACATTTGCCAGACAACAAACGTTGTACGTATGTATGTATGAATGTATGCATACGTATTAGTAAATATGTATGTATGTATGTATGGATATGCGTTTTTGCCACTGGCATTGTTACTGCCACTGTCTGACTGCCTGCCTGCCACAACTTGACTGGTTAGTGAGGCAGGCCGAATGTTTGGTCATATTAGCCGGGCATTTGTGCATATATTTTGGCTGAATTTAATTGAAATCATTAACGTTCCGTTCATATTCCGAAAGCAAGTGTTTAAACGTTTTCGTTTTTTTTTTAGTTTATTTTTATCTGTTTCCTTATACATATATTTGTTGTTGTTGTTGTTGTTTGTTTGTTTTTAATTTGTTGCAGTCCGTAGTTGCTGTTGTAGTCATTGTATGATTAACCCAGTGACATACACTATTTAAAATAGGCTGATTTCTTACAATCTATATATTTACATTATTATGTAGAATACAGGATCATTTAAGTTTAGGTTTGCTTTTCTAAATCCAAAGAGAAAAAAACGAAAAAGAATCAAAATTATGGATTAAGATTTTTCTTTTAAGACAAACACACAGGAGTCGGTCCTTATTGATGCAATGCAGACTTCGCGAATTAGTGAAACAGCTTATGGGAGGGAGACAGAAAGAGGAAGGAGTATATGTGGGTCCTTAGTATTTTTTGTATACGTTAATCCCTTGTTATTATATTATTAGGCGTTGGATAAAGTTCTCTCCAGGAAGAGACTTTAATAAACGATTAAATCGATTCTTTATGCGATTCCCTGACTGATCGATTACACAAGAAAGGTGTTCTACGTGATAGACGTGTATTACCCCAAAACGATATACGATATACGGAAACAAGTCCTTTTATTTCCCTTAAGTATTAAGAGTTATGCACGTTCAACAAGACTTCAACTAGATTTTGGGACACCGTACTCACAGGTACTTAAAGGGAAAATTCATACGAGAACTCGACGGCCGGGCCCCTTTTGTTCAAATCATCCGCTCTGCAGTTGGCGGGAATATCCCTATGTCCCAGTACCCATGTGATACAAACACTACATCGGTTCGTCATCTCATTGAGACATCTGCGACAGTCGTACATTGTCTTGGAGTTTTTCACACTAGAATCCAGCGCCCTAATGGCCGTTTGGCTATTGGAAAGTATAATGATCCTTCACTTGCGAACATTTCTGTCCGAAATAATTTTCATCCCAGCTTGAATTGCCGACACTTCCGCCTGAAAGACACTGCAGTGATCTAGGTAGCCTCATTAGACTTGGATATTCCGATTGATTTGTAATAGATGATAATACCAAAGGCTCCTTCTAATTTGGAGCCACTTGGTGTAGTTTTGTGCGGCATTCCCCGCGAAGTGCGCCACACCCTTCCTCCAGTCCTCCCTTTTCGGAATGGATGTCCTAAAATTCATTAAGGAGTCTTAACGCGGTGTCATATAGTCTATGCTTCCGTATCCTTTTATGCCCGATGCATGCGCTTGTCCAGTCGCCCAAAGACACCTACTAACCCTAGCCGCTACACCCCTGTAGTATAGGTCAAGCGGTAGAAGGTATAAGGTCATCTTCAGAGCGAACGTAGAAGTAGTGCGAAGGCACCACTAATAATTATGCAAGCAGATCGTTGTAACTTGCGTATCAGGTTCAAGTTCGTTGTCCTATTCATGGGATTCCCACCGGATAACGACGAAACTAACTTTCTTTTATATAAATAAAAAGTACTCTATTGTGGAGGAAATAGACTTGGTGGCCTGTATATCAAGGATTCCTAAACAGTTTTCTTGGAGTTCGACATTACTTAGGACCAGAGATATGGATCTGTGATTTTTAATCGATTTTCTTTCTTTCAAATTTTCAATTATGTTATCTTAACCGGGTTAGGTTAGAGTTATTAGCTTCACCTCTACAATAGCAATCTTCTAGCAAAATGGAAAAATGTAGCTCGATACGAGGCACTGTAAAGGTTAGTTAACGGACGAAAATCACTGAATCAACTGCTGCGTTGTATTTCAGAACATGTGGTCAACGTTTGATTTTTATTTCCTTAAATTAATAGCAAGTAATTGATGATTTTATTAATATTTCAAAAACATATTCAAACACAATTTCATTATTTTTTGAAATAATAAAATCAAATAAATAAAAATGCATTCAAACGATATCTTCGATTATTGCAAACATCATTAACATAACCGCATCATATAATATCGTACAACATACCATATATACATACAGACATATATGGAGATGAATATTTAAATAAATTATATGGACCAGTATGCATGGCGCCGCATATACTCTGCATGGTCATCTCGATTTTGCTTAGTGGAGTTCCTATTAAAACTGAACTGAGCATAAAGCTTGAGCTGTTGCCTTGAAATGTTATTCACAACAACATGTTGTGCATACATTTGTTTGTAAATAAACATGAAACAAGAAATTAAAAATTTAAATTTCAATATTTTTTTCACTGTCATATTAAATTTGAATTTTGATTACCACCAGAATGAATTGAAAGACATTTTGATTCTATTACTTGTGGTATGTATATATCATCATCTAAATATCTCCTCTGGGTGGAAAGCATACGACATATCCAATTTTTAATGACTCTGGCCCATAAATTAATCTGAATTTGACTAATGGCAAGACTTTGTTGAGTTTGACGAACGCTGTGATTTGTGGCTTATTCAAACCCACATGCGACTTAAAAAAACTCCACAAAAAGATGCTAATGTCATCACAACATCTCAGTAGTCTCCACAATCTAGTAGGCTTATTAGACGTGAGGCCTCGGTTCAAATGACAGGTCAATCTTCAACAAAACGTAATGTAAAAAAATATTGCTCCGTCGACTTCCTCTCAGCATATTTCAGGCAAAAATTCTAGGTTAGGTTAGGTCGGAGTGGTAGCTCTGATATCACAAAACTTTCTTGAGCACACAATGCGGCCCATTGTGATGCCACTGGTGAACGCAGTCCCTGTACTAACCAAGTTCCACCATAGTCAGGGAAGAGGAAGAAGTTGGTCAAGTTTGATACATAAATGCATAATTGGCCATTACAACCCTTCAGTCAGGATTACGACCTAGCTTCTCACACCACTTATATTGTGTGCGTTAATTTTATACATGAGTGACGGGACCTACAGTTTAAAGTCGACTCCGAACGAGAAGCTTTTTTATGGCAATTTTTACTCTCAGAGTCTTTGCCAGAAATTTGCTGAGAGGAAGTCTACACACTTCCCTTCGTCTAATAAGCCTACACACTTCCCACTAGACCACGGCGACAAAAAGTTTGATAAACGAAGCTATATCCTTGATATCGATAGATGATAGCTCCGTCAAGTTGACAAGGAATGGGGAGCCAAATAACCCATATCTACAACTAGCAAGAGACGAGCGCTGACAAAGAAAGTGGATAACAGTCTCCTTTTCCTCAGCGCATATGCATCCACGGCAGAAGTCGTTAAATGGGAGCCTCATTTTTTCCGTGTGTATATCCATGATGCAATGCCCTGCAAGCACGGCCATTGTAGTCGAGATTACGTCACAAACCAAGTAAGTGGTTTGTACGACTTCTATCTATCAAGGCTCATGTAAGTCTAGCGGTGAAGCAAGACTCCTCGTTGACCCAGGGTAGATTGGCGTTCCGGAAGAATTTCCAACTTGACCGAGGCAAGTGACATACAAAATTCAATAGAAGAGGATTGCGGAAGGAGCTTGTCGGCGCTACAATTTCCCGGAATGTGACTGTGTCCGAATGCCCACACCAGTGAGACACTGGTGAAGTGCCCAGAAAGAAGGTCGGGACATTCCCTAACGATCCTAGAATTATGGCAAAAACTCTGAGAGTAAATAAAAAAATTGCTCATGAAAAGTTCTCAAAAAATCTGTCGTTCATAGTCGACTTTAAACAGTATGTCACGCCACTTGTGTGTAAAATTAACACACACAACATAAATAATGTCAAAAGCTAAGTCGTAATACTGACTGAAGGGTTGTATTGAGAAATTATATGTGTATGTGAGTTCACAGACTATCCAATTTGGCATAGGTTATATGACACATAGAACCGTAATATTGAGACCAAATATCGTTGTTGTTCAGATTATTCAATTCAGGCCAAAAATAGTTGTTATTAGCGACCTATAGCACTCGCTGTTGGACTAATGTCGCCACCTTCCCAAAATCTATAATAAACTTTGATTTTTTTAATGTATTAATCCCCTTGGATACATGTGGATTGATATCCCTCGCAAACTCATCAAATTTTATTTGTCATTCAGAAATGGTTCTCATTGGTGGCGATGAGTTTTCATTGAAAATTAGGGTCGTTGTCGACAACTAATTTGACGTTGAAGCCACATCAACAAAACAGCCGTTATCAATTGTTAGACCTCGAAAGTCAATGTCGGAAGGCCAATTTAAAAAAGATCATCTGTTCTTGAACAAATATCGTAGATTTGTATGCAATTTATTCGAAATTAAAGTGGAACTCATGCTCTGCTTGATTCTTCTTTTAAATTTTAAATGAGAACCACAAAGAAAACTTTTTTTATAACAAAATAATACGCGGATATAAATTTTCAATTGTTAAACACAAACAAATCTCTTTTAATAGATGGTCATTACAATAATAAAACAATTAAAGGGATTATATCGCCATAAAAATTACAAAAAAAAATTTAAATTCGTATTGAAATAATTTTGTTTTTTTTTTCTCTGTAAATACTGGAGATATCAACCATTTCAACCATTTTTATTGGTTTCAAGTATAAAAATGGTTCGTTCATAAGGCGATTTGTAACAATTTCAACTTGTATCGCCCATACAGCGAGCATTAGAGACAGAAGTGAAAAGTACTTGAACTGTTAATAAACCATAAAACGCCAGTGAAATGATAAAGAAATGCCGTGGACAATAACTTCGAACGCCGTTAAACGCCATAATAACACAATAAATGAACTAAAATGATGGCTTTTTTCTCTCTTTTCGTCTCTTTTTTATAGGATGTCCTTTTGCAGGATTTTTGTTTGTTTTTTTTTTCGTAGGAATAACATGATTTTAAACGATTATTTTCAAAAGTTTAATGACGCGTTTGCATACGTCCAACTACTTAAAGCAACCATTAAAAAAAAATTTTTAACGTACTGTGGGGGTTGATCTGCCATTATTTTGTGAAATGAAAGAAAAAATAAAAAAAATTCATTGAAGAAGTAAATAAAAACGCAATTACTTTTGAAATAAAACGAGAAACGGGGAGAATTTTTAAATGAAATAATAAATGTTGCCAGGCGTACCAACCATATGTTTGGAGAGACGATTTTTAATACAAATGATTTAAACACAAAACAATGAAACTGAAACTGAAGCAGTGTGAATAAAATCCTTAAAATGTGGGACAATGCGATGCACATTATGGATGTTCTCCGGCACAAGTCATTTGATAATCTGTGTATTAAGTAGTGGAGTTCATTTAAAGCACGAGGTTCAAGCTCCTACTTAGACATCCCGAATAAAAAGAAGTATGAAGGCATAGTCCTTACAGGCGTCTTCTGCTCAGCAGTTTTCGGGCCAGAACTCTAAGAGTAAACTAAAATTATTGTTCGGAATTTTATGCTTTAACTCCAATAATTTGTGTATAGAATTACATACATACATAATTGGCCATTACAACCCTTCAGTCAGGATTACGACCTAGCTTCTCACACCACTTATGTTGTGTGCGTTAATTTTAAACATGAGTGGCGGGACCTACAGTTTAAAGTTGACTCCGAACGACAGATTTTTGAGAAGCTTTTCATGGCAATTTTTACTCTCAAAGTCTTTGCCAGAAATCTGCTGAGAGGAAGTCGCCGAAGAATATTTTTCGTTTTGATGTCTGACCTGGGAACGACTGAAGCCACTCGTCAAAACACTGATTGGACCTTATCAGTGCGGCTTCAGACCTGGCAAGTCCACCATCGACCAAATCTTCACACTACGCCAAATCCTGGAAAAGACCCACGAAAATCAAGTCGACACACACCATCTTTTTGTCGATTATAAGGCTGCTTTCGATAGCTCCATAAGGGATCGTGTTTTTGCCGCAATGTCTGAGCTCGGTATACCTGCTAAGCTGATAAGGCTATGCAGAATGACGTTGAGCAATTCCTGCAGCTCCGTCAAGGTAGGAATGGACCTCTCCGAACCTTTCGATACCGTGCGAGGTTTCAGACAATGCGATCCCTTATCATGCGACCTCTTCAACTTCGTCATGGAGAGTGTTCTGCGAAAGGCGGGAGTGCATCGTAATGGCACTATTTTTCAAAAAAGTGTCCAGTTGCTTGCGTACGCTGACGACATCGACATCATAGGGCGTACCAAACGAGATGTCACTGCTGCCTTTAGTGCTATTGAACGGGAGTCTAAGAAGTTGGGTTTGGCAGTAAATGAGGGCAAAACGAAGTATATGTTATCGACAAGTAGAGCCGTGCGGCGTATTGATTCACATATTACGGCCGATAACTATACTTTTGATACAGTCAAGGAATTCATTTACCTTGGCTCCGCCGTTACCACCGAAAATGATGTCAGTCTGGAGATCAAGCGCAGGATTACTCTTGCCAACAGGTGCTATTATGGTCTCAATAGGCAATTGAGTAGCAGAGACCTCTCTCGCAAGACGAAACTAATACTCTACAAGACGCTCATCCTACCCGTGCTTCTCTATGGCGCAGAAGCATGGACCCTATTAAGAACTGATGCAGCTGCCTTGAGAGTATTCGAGAGAAAAGTCCTACGTAAGATCTTCGGTCCAGTGCGAGTTGGCGATGATTTTCGCATCCGATTTAACAGTGAGCTGTATGAGCTCCTCAACGACATGGACGTTGTACAGCGTATTAATATCCAGCGGCTGCGCTGGCTCGGCCATGTCGTTCGAATGAAGGAGGATGCTCCGGCGAGACGAGTGTTTGATGCGGGGATCTGCGGAAGTCGGCGAAGAGGACGACCTTGTATCCGTTGGAAGGACCAAATCGAAGAAGCCCTGTCATCGATTGGTGTGACCAATTGGCGTAGGCGAGCAAGAAGCAGAGGCGCCTGGAAGGATGTGTTGCGGCAGGCCGAAATCCGTTAATCGGGTTGTTATGGCCAATTAAGTAAGTAAGTAAGTCTGACCTGGGATTCGAACCCGGGCCTTTCGTCTAATAAGCCAACACACTACCCACTAGACCACGGCGACTTCTATAGAATTAACAAACACAAAGCGAGTGATGTGAGAAGCTAGGGTGTAAGTAAATATGGGACATTGCCGTGGTCACTTTAGTCTAGTAGGTAGTTTATTGGCGTATAAGACGTGACGCCGCGATTCAAACTCTGAGAGTGAAATAAAATTGCCATGAAAAGTTTCTGAAAAATCTATTTACTTGAAGCTATAAATCCCCCAACTAATGGATAAGATTAACAAACACAACACAAGTGATGTGAGAAGATAGGTTATAATCCTGGCTAAAGGGTTGTAATGAAATTATTACGGGTCATGGAGGCAGTTAAATTCCTTTGCAAGTTCGAATCTGAGGAGAAGAGTTAAGAGTAAGAGCTGAATAACATTTATACGCACATGGACCAAGTTGCTATTGCTGTAGAGGTATAGATAGGATCAGATAAACTGATGAAAAGTGCTGAGCATTTGGTATATGAACTTATTGACTCAATTACAAACGCGTTCAATATATCAGTGTGGAGAAGAAAACCAGGTATGCATGAAAATGCTGTCTTAGGGTGGAATGGTTGAACGTATTGTTTGAATTACTAGTAGATTATATGTTCGAAACCTTAGGAGAGAGAAAGGTAAAGCATATTCTACTCTACTTGAGAAGATAAAGAACGATCTGAAGGTAGAAATTTCTCACAGCAAGCGGTCCTGTTTTCTTGGCATATATGATGACCTTGACAAGGGTACAAAGTAATGACCAAATAGCGTACTGACTCCAGTGCTTTGAGTAAAATAGCTTTCACATTGAGCCAGCTATGGCTTATCTACACTACAATGTGGGAAAAAAAAAATCTCCAGATCTCAGCTCCTACAGTTTAAAGGACAGAATATTGAGAAACATGGCAATTTTATTTTACCACCAAAGTTTTTCCTAAAAATTTACTGAAACGAAGTGGGCTAAGAAATATTTTATAAAATTTTGTTGTTTGAACCGTGGTGCCATGTCTAATAAGCGACCTTAGAAGATCCTAAAGCTGATAAACTACTGCTTGAAGGAGCGAACATTTACAACCAACTGGAAATGGCAAAGGTTTGTTTTGCTTTCAAAGGGTAATAAGCCCTTCGATAAACCATCTTCTTACCGACCACCTTAATAACTTCGAGTTATTAAAACTTCATTAAAAATTTTAATTTTCATGATGTTTTCATATGTATTTGTACTTGGCGCTCAATCACTTTCAAAAAAAAAAAATCGTACTAAATATTCATGAATACCCAATTCCTTCACTCATTCATTCATTCATTCGCTCATTTGCTGATTTCCTTAACAATTCATTCATTCATTCGTTCATTCATTCATTCGTTCGTTTACGCATTCATTTGTTCAGACACAATCAAGCATGTTAAGCATATACACGGTGAGTATGCAAAATGTTAATATTGGCTCCTGCAGTTGTTTGTCAATAATGATGATGGCTGCACACAATAATGATGAGGATATGCTTGGATGGACGATGGTGGATGATGTATCTAAAGATGTACAGAATGCTTATGCTCATCTGAATATATTTGGATTTTATTTCAAATAGCTTTGGGGCTTAAGGTGATGCTGCAATGTTGTTCTTGTTGTATTCTGAAGACAACGCTGATGATTGTGGCCGATTGTTGTTGTTGTTATTGTTGGATTTCTTGCAGCAGTAATGAATTACAATTCGATCGGGAAGACGCCCAATACAATTCGTTTTATTATTTATGGCTGACAAGTCAACATAGTAGGCAACCTTATGAGTAGATGTTGTTGATGGTGATGGTGTTGGTGGTGGTGGTACTTGCTGAAATGCCATGAAGTATTGCTAGCAAATGAATCGGAATAGATAGAGAGAGTTAAGGTTCAGGTGAAGTTTAAGTTGAAGGTGGAGGTTGCAAATGCTATATGCAGAGTGTTCCTTGAGTGTGTGTGTCAATGTTTTTGTGTTTATATTGGGAAATGCAAGTGCCAACGTAACCAATGCTTTAACATGAGTTTTCGATCAACCTTAAGCAAATAATATTTCATGAACAACACAACAACAACAACAACAATACCATCATCATCAGTAAAATTATTGTTCAAATGTATTGAATTGAAAACAGCATCAGTATGGACAGTATGGGCAACCACAACAACCGAAAACACAATTCAATGATGCACATTTCATTCAAATAATGCTTGCGGCATTATTGTAACAATAAACACATATACACACACACATAGACACCGGCGTACATTCAAATACTTAAACAATTTGCCTGCAATAATACACGTAAAATGTTGTCTCCTTAAGATTCCACTCAAGCGTTGTGGTTACCGGCCAGCCAGCCAGCCAACCAACCAACCAGACCGCCAACCGACTAACCAGGCCCTCTCTTCACATAAGTGATCTTTAGGCTGGGCGCTGCAGGTTTGTGATGCAACAAGAAGAACAAAGTCTGTGTATGCCTACCGTTTTATGGCCAGCATATTGGCAATGCACAGAGCAGTGTGTTTGTCATGAATCCTTTTTTCTGTTCTCTTTTGTTTTACTCTTCTTCTTATTGTTATTATTGTTATTGTTATTTTAACAAAAGTTTTATTTTTTGTTTTTTTTTTTTTAAATAAAAATAAAAATAAAAACAAATTTAATAACAATATTTGCTGTGCAACCATCCACCGTACAAATTCGTAGCAAGCCTTGCCCTGGGGATGGCAATGGCGTTGCTTAGTCTGTTGTTACCCATCGGCAGTGTGTGTCTGCTAACAGATAAGAACTCTCATGTGTTGGCCATGTATTTTATTTGTGCCAGTACCAGTACCAGTGCCTGTGCATGTGCCTGTGCCCTTGCCTGTTTGCAAGTATCATCGACCAGTAGGCTTCAGTAGTTTTGATTTGTTTCAGTGGCACTCTCAATGTAATCGCAACATGGTTACCTGGTTGGTTCCCTTCAATATAGCTTGGCGTGGCTTGCAGTTTTTTTTTTTATTTTTTTTTTTTGTTCTTTTTCTGGTCTACAAAGGATTGCAATTGCTGCTGCCTTAGCTTTCGTTGTACGATAAGCACAAGAAATAACTAAACGATGAGATATCAGTACAAACGAAGCCTACTATATGGCTTCCAACTTTGCATTTTCGTTTTCAAGTGTGCACGTACACGGAGAGAAATTATCCAAACTATGGCATGAGGTTATTTTATAAGATCGAAATATTTGCAGTGGAAATGCAAGTGTCTATGATTTTTAAAGCATTTCTTTTAATTTTGAAATCAATTCCTTTTAAGCTAATTCTTAACGTCAACATCAATCAGTCATAAATCTATGTTTTTCAATGTCCGCGGAGAAGCGGACGTATTACTTAAGCATAAATAGCAACAGTGTCTCCTTACAACTTTTCGACAAACTCATTCTATTTTCAGTTTTATAACAATAAATCCAGATCTAAAGATGTGGGATATACGCCGTTATTTGTCGCTTTTAAACGCGCTTAAAATGGTTAACTCGAATCGATATCATAACGCCTCGCTGATAAAGAATTGATTTTTAAACGAATGTTTGCTACATAGGGGGCAGACAAAGGTTCTGATTCACTGGATAAAAAGTAAAACGTATATCGTTGCATATCGTTAAAAACAATAGATCGAGTAGTAGTTAGACATTGTGTAAATAATTTTAGAACTACTATCATTATTGACCATAAAATGGCATAACAAGTCCATTTACTTAGGTTTAGTCAGGATTACAATAAATTTCTCCCATCACCATTGATCTTTGGAGTCAGATCTGCGTTGTAATGAGCTAAAAAACAATCTGTTAGACTTCGGCGACCATATTATACCAAGAAAGCTTTGGAGTCTAACACAATATTTATTGAAGCACCTAAAGAATCAAGAGAACTAGCAAACTCCATGATCATGGCAAATGCTTTGCATGTAAGACATAACAACAAAAAAGGGTGGAGTAATCTTGAGCCCCTTTTGTCGTATACAAATGGGTCAATAATATTCCTAGACAGTGGGGAAGATCAGAAGTATCTTCTTCTTCTTTGCAATCGGAAGACGTGCTTAATCCAATTTGGATAGAAGGTACATGGAACGAGGCGAGGAAATATAATCTTATCGTCTGAATACCAACTGAATACTCGACTTAAAACTAAGATCGTATGGGACGTCCTGTGAAAATTGAATCAGTTTGGTAGGCAAAACAAGAAACCTCTTCTGATGGGTTTCAGACATTAATTCTAGCCCAATGATATCATAATCTTTCTTTGAGTGGAGGCGTGTTGTTTGCAAAGGCATACTCAATGAAGAGAAATATAGAGAGAAGTGAAGGCTCCACTCATTCCAAATAGGTTTGAAGAAATCGAAACACTTGAAGTTCCAAGAAGAAGAGGTTTGAGTTACGCATCAGAGTATACAAGAATATCCGAAGACAGAAAGGACACTGAAGACTCAAAGTGCAATTGGCCAAAATGGAAAACGTTACGAACTCAAAACGTAGATTCAGTGATGATTGTATTCTTGGAACTTTTGAGGCAATTAATTCACACCAGTTGCTGGAAAACCTTGTTAATATTTAGGGGCATACGGAAGTAAGGATTGGCAATAGGCTTAGAAGAGTTATTATAGGGATTTCTTACAGTGTAGCCATTCGTTTTGGTCTTGATACTCTTCAGAGATTTTTTTTATGAATGGAAGTAAAACTGTTTTGTTGTAAAATAAACAAAATAACAACAACCATACGCATCTTAAGTTGATATTGTTGTTATTTCAAAGCTTTAAAGAAGAAGGAACCTTCACCAATGAACAAATCAACTGATAAGGACAACCAAAAAAACCATCAGGTACAAAAAATCCTACAAAGCCAAAGCTATACTTCTGTAATTGTTGCTTGTGAAGGCCATAAACATGAGGATCATTTTGGTTGTGTTTGGCTTTTTTTTTTTTGTTTTGTTTCTTCATAAACATGTCCAAAATTTATGGTTGATCTGAACAGATATCGACAATGCAAGTGCTACCGGGCATTATCATTGTACGCAATATACAACCAACAACCAAGTCAACCAACGGCTGAAGAAAGAAGCAAAATTGCATGAATGAACGTGGCTGACGACAACACAGATGAAGTCGATTGAAGTTGGCTGACGATGATGATCATGATCATGATCTGGATGTGAATTATTTTTTAATAAAATAGGCGAAAGGAGGGGGGAAAGAGAGTAGTAGCAAAGCAAGTAAAGCATGTTGCAAGTTGCCCTTAGTTCGGTGTTTTCTTTGGCGAAAATTTATCGCAAAACAAATCTGTTAAGCCGCTCAAGTAATTTTGTTTTTAAAACAGCAACACGTTTATTAAGGAAAAATAATGCTGGAGTTTGCTTAATGAAGGTGTTGAAGTGCTTAGGCTGCTGCTGTTGGTGGGTTTTGTAAGAAAACTTTGGAGTTTTTTTTTCTAATTTTTTTTAGTTTTTTTTTGTTCGCAGTCATTGTGTAAGAAAATTTGTGCTCAATTTGTTGTCAATTTGTTTATTTCAGCTATTCGTTAGCTAATAAAACTATTGCTGGTGTTGTTGATGTTGTTGTTGTTTTTGTTATTTTATTAATATACTTGTAATATGTTTTTGTTGTAGCAAAAAAAAAAAAAAAATGAAAACCAAAAAAAAAATATACGAAGAAAAACCAGGTCAATGTACGCTTTGGTTGTGTTATAAAAACTAGTGCACCAGACATTTTATAATTTGCATAATATTGTATGAACATACATATGCACTCATACATATATGCAGACAATCAGACAGATAAACTGACAGACATACTAATACTGTTGCATGTATGTACATATGTATGTACGTACGTACATATGCAACATGTATGGCAAAAATATAAAAAATATGCAAAGCACATCACATATAGTAGAGCTCCAAAAAAAGGGGGAAAAAAGCTGCAAAAATACACACAAACCGATACGAAATTTGAGAAAAATGAATAAAAAAAAAACGGAAAATTGAAGCGAACTTTGCAAGAATATCAAATACATTATTTACTTGCATACAAACACATACATATGTATACTTGTACATACACAGATATGAACATACATGTATGTATGTATGCTGCTTATGCATACAATATTTTGGTATATTTTTTCTTTCAAATTTAACTGTTTTTTCTTCAAGTTTTTATTTTTGAAATACAATCAGAGTCAGCTATTCAAGGTCACCACTTGTTGGGGCCAAGTATTAGAAGTTACCAACTACAGCAGCTACAACAACAAAAAAAAAAACATATCAGCCAAAAAACACCAAAAAAAACTTGCTTGTAACTTATCAACTAAAGCATACAAACTATTACGAGGGTTGTCTGAAAAGTGCTAATTTTAAGATGTGGATTTTTAAAAACCATTTCCCTTTGTGTACGGATCTACTTCCCAAAGTAGGGATACTTCATCTGTTTTAAGGAAACATCCTTTAAACACTTCCTTTCAGCTTTAATTTACTTGTGACAACGCTTTTCCATTATCTGTCATTTTTCTCTCAATTGCTAGATAACTATACACGTTAATGAATGTTTTCAGCACCTCTCGATCCCACACGTTAAACACTAACTCAGCAGAATTGAAAAGAAATCATCAAATCCAATTTAAACGTAAAACTAGAATGCCGGCAATCACAATAATAGCTGCTCTTATAACTACATAATCCAAGCATTGTTTAGTTTACTGTCCTTAACTGGTCACCATCGGACACATTGGCGAAGTAAGTGGCTGCAAAAGCGCCAAAGACAACGAACGCCTCTGGAGTGTGGAAGGAATGTCATGCCGAGATCTTGAGTATACTGAATCCTCATTCAATGTTGATTTTACAACGATGTTGCCGAAAAAGTCCTTTTAATTGTTTACTCCTCAAAGAGAAAGTCATACAAGTCGTCCGGACATTATCAATGTGCACCAGAGATCAGCAATGATTCGTTTTTCCGCTACTCATAAGAACTCATGCAAATTTGGGTATGAATGAACAACAGAAGTGAAATTCATCTACTCTGATTCCTTCGTACTCACTACAACATTGATTTATAAGTATAAGTAGCAATGAGTATGAGTACAATGTTGGCATCAAACTCACAACATTCGAAATGTGTTTGATTCATACGCTTACTCATTCTGATTCATAAATTTAGAAAAATACTTATAAGTGATTCGAGCCACTCAAAATTTACAGCCTTTGTTGTTGTTGCGTATACAAACAAAGAAGAAAGGAAAGACAAAGACAAAAAACAAAGCTTAAACACAATCTTCTTGTGAGCATACTCATCGTTTTGAATACTTATTGCTGATCTCTGATGTGCACATTATTCCCACTAACCAAGACACCAGCGGCTAGAAGAAATAAAATTCGTAAATGAACCTGGCTGGTGACAACACTGATGAAGACTATTGAAGTTCACGGATTGCGTTTTGTACTACTCATTTACTGTAGTAATATTGTACGAATCGGGTTCGCGGTTAATGGGCACGGTGTGGAGTTGCATTTTTTCAACCGGGTGCCGTGATCAAAACATCGGAAGGAGTTTTAGATAGCCTCCGCTTCTAACCAAGTGGGAACTCATGTCCAAATACGTGGTTTCGAATTGGTATTCAGGTGTAGCAGTCTGTTATATTTGGGGGCGTTGGTAGACTTATTATATTTTACACTGTGTGAAGAGCACCGTGAGATTAGGTGCACGCGGAAAGGTACCCACGTCAAATCATTCGTCGTTGTGCGAATCGGGTAATTCCGCATTGGTTGGGATTGAACTAGTAGCAAACTGGGCCGCGAAGTTTGATCGGAATCTTATTTTGGGTACCATGGATATCGGGAGTCTCAGATAACACCCAACTAACCGACTACGGTGAGGCTTCCATTGTAGAAACAATGTGTTGGTTGTAGTTTATAGCCAAATCGCGGGAAAAGCGTAACCTCAATGTTACACTGGCATTACACTCTTAACCATTTTCATAAAGAATAGTCTCCGACAACATCTAAGATTGTTCAAGAATGCCGGTTACCTCTCGAGGAGATCATGAGGCATGCTGACTATCTTGTGCGCCCATGGACACCAGGAAATAAAGATAACTATAAAGCTTTTATTAAGTCACAGAGATATGCGAATAAGCTACCAACTACAGCGGTCAGCGGTCAACATAATAGATGCCACTTGAATTTTACAAACCGATTTACACGCAAGAGTCATGGAAAATTGGATATTTCGTATCGTAAGCTCTATGTAGAGCAAACGTAGCGGCCCTAATCCAGAAGAGTGCTTGTTAGCTTGTTAGACGTGAGGCCACGGTTCAAACCACAGGTCAGACATCTCCAATAAAACGAAATACGAAAAAATATTCCTTGGTTGACTTCCTATCAGTAGATTTCTGACATAAACTGTGAGAGTAAATAAAATTGCAATGAAAAGTTTCTGAAAAATCTACTATACCCAGGCGACTTTAAGCTGTAGGTCCTGACACACAACATAAGTAATGAGAGAAACTGGGTCGGATTACTGACAGAAGATTTGTAATGAACAATTATGCACGTATGTACATATGTATTTAATAATTATGAAATATTCATCCACAGCTTTTGTTACCACCCTCGTATACCAAGCAACACAACAGGTTAACACTTGATATCGTTTAATTTATTATTTAAACAACGATTTGTTAAGTACGAGTTGAGTTTTGCATTTGCAAATGCACAAAAAAAATGTTTGCAAATATTTTATGCGCGAATTTTTTCACTGTCACTGTCATCTTTTTTTTTATAAAACCGTTGGATAAAGAAAAGAAAAACAAAAGCAAAAACAAACTTTAAATAAATGCTTATAAAAAGCATATGCAAATGCATATACATACATACATACATACGTACGTAGATATTGTAACACAAAAATATTTTGATTCGAATGCCAAATTTAATTTACACTGACTTGTGAATTTAGTGAACTCGTCGTATACGTACTCATAACTACTCGAATGAATATAAAATATTCGATTCAAATGTAACAGTCCACCGCAACCCGGGCAGACAACTTAAATGAAATGAAAATAAAAGGAATTGCGACTGTGACTGTGACTGCTTGCAATGGGACCACACGCATGCTGAATATTAAAATTCATCTGTAAATGCAAAAAAACAAAAGCAAAAGTTTTAACAGTTTGACTGACATTCATACATTCATTCATTCCATCACTTGGGAAGTATATCAGGAGATCCTGTGATGATAATTCGGTAAAAAGTTTAAATAATTTTGGTCAGGTGGTCTGTAAAGATATTTGGAGCAGGAAAACAAAATCATTTGTTTTTATAACACTTTTGGTTGTTATTTTTGTTTGTTTTTGTTTTTTAGGAATAAAAAGTGAAAGTGGTTTTTAAATTCCAAGATTTTAGTTTAATTTCCTCAGGAATTTTAGCAAACATTCTCTGAAATGAATTCCGTTTGTTTCCATTTATTATTTATTTCATCTTCATTAATCATGAACTGACAATAACACAGCCTTGCAAATTTGGATTTCTTTTGTTCAAATAAGATGGATCCAGGTGTTTTCGTACTGAATACCAATCTACTTTCAGAAACATCTCAGGTTTTCGAGAGGAAAAGAGGTTTAAACCCCTAAAAATAGCGTTTTTGGTCATTTTTGAAAAATTCAAAATGGTGAATGCAATATGGCGGTCGTAAATCTGATTAATTTTTATAAACCTCGACCGCCATATTGGATCCGCCATTTACATACATACACAATTGGTCAGGATTATTGGTCTAGTTTCTCACACCATTTATATAGTGTGTGTTCATTTTATACATAACTGGCGGGACCTACAATTTAAAGTTGACTCCGAGTGACAAATTTTTGAAAAGCTTTCATAGCAATTTTATTTACTATCAGAGGTTTTGCCAGAAATCTGCTTAGAGGCAGTCGCCGAAGGAATATTTTTCACAATTTTGTTTTGATGTCTGTCCTGGGGTTTGAACCCTGGCCTTACGTCTAATAAGTCGACACACTACCTACTAGACTACAGCGACTACAATCGCTATTTGGAATTTTTTAAATCTGAATGAAGATCTTTAATCAGCGACCCCAAAAACTTCTGAATCACAACTTTCAAGTAAATCTGATTCATTTTTAAGGACCTCCGTAGTGCTGTTTTTGTTTTTCTTTTGCATCCCTTGACATTAACCCAAGCCCTACTTTATGGGTGAATGTAATCACTTTGGGCTCATTTTAAAGAGCAAAGATCAATTGGCAATTTCTGACAATAGCGATGGTTGCAGCACGTCAATGTTTAACTCAACAATTTTTTAAAAACGGCTAAAAACGCTATTTTTAGGGGTTTCAACCCTCTTCTTCTCGAAAACCTGACGTGATGGAAATTGGAAAGAAAATGCCTTCGGAAACACCTGAAGCTATCGTATTTGTAAAACCTATGCAGGGCTTAAATCTTAAAACTAAAAAAGAAAAAATTTAGATGTTTTTATTTGTAGCCATTGCCAAATAAAATAAAGTAAAAACAAAATAAATTAAAGCATGGATCAAACCCATGCTTCAAGTATTGCTTTGAAATAAAAGTGTTTTGAAGAGGTATGCGTAAGAAATCGGAAGGAAATCACAATCTTTTCGGGTGGAAAAACTAACGAAAGTCGATTATGGAGTGGAGGCTTAAGGTTTTATTGTCAGTTTTATGGGATTGCCCAGTAAAATGTTATAAATTAAAATCCGAATATTAAAAATTTCGAACATTATGACACAGTTTACATGGATGCTGAGTAATACAGCAGATGACTTTAATTCCTGCAGCGCATTGTGTTATAATACCGGACAGATAGTTACAGGAGGAAGCTAAGAGAGGACGCTAGAGTATGACAAATTGATGTTGAAATATTATTGTTCTTATTTTTTGCTTTATAAGGAGTGTAAAACCTTTGTCACTTTTTGATTTCGAGAACTGAGTTTTTGAAATTTTTATGGTTTTAACTTTAATATTTAACGAGAATTTTTTGTTTTTCTATTTCAGATCTATTGCGGTCCTAATCAACCTACCTACCAAAAATTTCATTGGAAACGTTGAACCTTGCATTGTCCTGATCAAGCAAATAATAAATCTAAGCAGTCTGTCTAGATCATCTGAGTTTGCGGTAAGTAGTGCCAAGACATTTTTCATTATGTATTTTAGTTAATCGTGGCTTACATACATAATTGGTCATTAGAACCCATCAGTCAGGATTATTGACGTAGTTTCTCACACTACTTATGTTGTGTGTGTTAATTTTATACATGAGTAGCGGGGACCTACAGTTTAAAGTCGACTCGGAACGACAAATTTTATGAGAAACTTTTCATGGCAATTTTATTTACTCTCAGAGTTTTTGCCAGAAATCTGCTGAGAGGAAATCGTCGAAAAAATACTTTTTGTATTTCGTTTTGATGTCTGGCCTGGGACTCGAACCCTGGCTTTTACGTCTAATAAGCTAACACACTACCTACTAGACCACGGCTTAAACTATTATTTTCGACATGAGAAATGATTCCTAATGGAATCCAAACTTTCTGACCATTTTTTCTTTTAGAATTTCGTTTTTGTTACAGCTTTAAGTCCATATCATTTGGTTTTGATAATAAATTTAAAGCGGTTTTTTTATACGCTTTTCCTAGCTCAGTTTACTTTTATTTTCCATTAAGTAGGGGTTTTTTTTAATAAAATTTTTATATTAATAACCTTTGCAATTGCTGCGGTCAAATAATAGTTTTTATTGTTTTATTCACAAAGTTTAATAATATGAATAAAGAAGAGAGAAAACAAATTATAACAAAATAGGAGCGTTCAAACGATTGGTTTGAAGTACAGATGCTTTCTTCACTTTCTTCTCCTCTCATTTTAGGAAGTTAGGAGAACAAAGTAAAGGAAGCATCTGTACTATTACCATGTAGATGACCACTTTACTGATGTACTACGAATTGTTTTCCTCAGAAGCTGCGTATGATTCCAGTGATAAGAAACATGACATTTACTCGTATGTGTATATCATATTGGGTTGGCAGCCACTAGCATTCGATTTATTTAAACAGTCTTCCATTCCTATTTCTATTTTACATTTCCTTCATGGTACTCACAAATTAAACAGCAACTGCATGTGCCACAATGTCGGTGGCAATATCACGTAACAGAATAATTACGAATTTCCTTTGGCACAACAATTTATTGATAATCTGTGCTACGGTTGCTGTTGCTGTTGTTCCAGCACCGATTTAAAGATAAAAAAATTTATCAAAACAACCTCATTTCTAAGCAAATGACCACCAAACATGTGAACGGCGTTGCATTTACGCAAAAAATGATGGAACACACACACACACAGAAAAGGCAAGGAGTACAACCACCAAAGATCCTCGAGTGTTATGGTAAGCAAATGTGTCAATGTATGTGTAACTGTAAGATGTAATGCGATGTCATCATTTGATTAGCAAAACGTTTACGAGTGAGCAGCTACCACAAGACAATTTCGAAAATGCAAAAGTTGGTCAAGACAACACCTTTTTGGTAGCAGTAGCAGTATCAGTAGCCGCAGTAGTGGTCATAGAAACCAAGGATTACAAGTTTGTTACATGCAACACATTATAACTCACACACATACACATACTTCTGCAATAATACATATTAAATATAATTTGTGCACTTGCTTGCTTAGATGGTTCATTGTCTATGTATGTGTATGTATGTGTTTCTATCTAAACAAGTATCATAAGCAGTTGGCAGTGAATAATGGCAGACAAGTTTAAAGCCGCCAGGCAAATTGCAATCTCATGCTAAACTCTTTTAGATGGTGGGGGGGATTAAGAGGGTCTTCTATGTCTGCAATAAGACTTCTTGCATACGAGAGTATCTTGCAATATGCGTTGCATTTATCTGTTTATCCATAAAAATATGTTTTTTTCTCTCGTTTTTTAAAATACATTTTTGGTGGCGTTTGAATTAAAAGCGTGTTTTAATGCAACAGCCAATGGCATTCAATGACAAAAATAAAAAAAAATTTTATTTATCGCTTGTAAACAATTAACACTAATTAAGTGGAATCAATTATAGGCCTGTGGCCGGCTGGCAGCATAAATAAAATCCGAAACAAAAAAAACACACATTCAAATAAAAATTCAAATGAAATTAATATCCTCCGAGAAGTACTAAAGAAATCAATTAATTTTCTAATAAATAGCTTTCGTAATCTGTATCACACGTTGTATCAAAGTTGTAGCTTTGATTACATTAAAAGGCATGCGACAAATAATTCTTCTGATATTTCAATTGCTTGACTTATTCTTGTATGTACTGGAGGTGGATTTTGTATCATAAAGAATGAAGTCCGCCGGTGGTCCTAGTGGGTATTGTGTTGGCTTATAGACAAAAGGCCCGGGTTCGTATCCCAGGTCAGACATCAAAAACGAAAAATATTTCTTCGGCGACTTCCTCTCAGCAGATTTCCTGGGCAAAGACATCCTGAAAAGTAAAATTGTCATGAAAAAGCTTCTCAAAAATTAGTCGGTCGGAGTCCGACTTTAAACTGTAGATCCGCCACTCATGTATAAAATTACGCACACAACATAAGTGGTGTGAGAAGCTAGGTCGTAATCCTGACTGAAGGATTGTAATGGCTCAATTAATGTATGTATGTAAAAGAAAATATGAACAGTGTTTACAGTCCGTGAATTTAGAATGCGCAATCATGTAATTATTTTTTGTTTTCCTGAAAGACATCTTGGCCCCACTTCCTTTTAATTCTTTAGCATCGTTTCACTTTCAGTTATTTAGCTAAAATGTTTAGAATTTTAAGAAAAATTCACTGAAAAGTTTCACAAATCGGTGACGTACAGGATCGATGTTAAACTATAGCTGCCACCACCCATGGATGAAATAAAGTACAACGTAAATGGCGTGGGAAGCTAGGTTGTGGTCCAGACAGAGCAATTGTAATGACCAATAACATGTGTTGTAAAGGGTCCGCCAAATAACTTTTTTTTTTTGAAAATACTTTAAAAAAACTACTGAATCTTTCTCAAATTTCTTTTTTTATTTGAAAGTACAATCCTTCCGGTTAATAATGGGAAATAATTTCATTCAAACGCTGCCTCGGCTGGTCATGCAGAAACCTACACGATCGGTTCAATTTTTAAACACATTATCGGTTGTGTGCAGCTGTATTTCACCAATGGCTTCACAAATATTGTCCTTTAAAGCGTCAGTTGCCCCTGGCTTGTCGGCGTAGCACTTATCTTTGATATCTATCTTATTTTTGTACAATGGGTCAATTTCGACCTACGGGTACTGTGCTTGTCTTGTCCTCTAACCTATCTTTGACGACATTCCACAAATAATAGTCCAACGGTGTCAAATCGCAACTCCGAGGTGGCCAAACGACATCAGTTCTGCGGCTGATAATGCGATCTTTAATCATCGAATGTAGCTTCGGATGTGTGGCACCTAGCGCCCTCCTGTTGAAACCAAATGATGTCAATAAAATTCTCTTCAATCCTTGTGGACAAAAATTCATTCAACATGGCTTGATAACGATTGCCATTGACTGTAACGGCCACTCTTTGCTCATTTTCGAAGAAAAGTGGTCCAATTATGCCTCTGGACCAAAATCCGCATCAAACGATGACTCGTTTTGGGTGCTTCGGCTTTTCAATGTAGCTGTGTGGGTTTTCTGTGCCCCAAATGCGACAATTTTGCCAAGATCAAAATGAGCTTCATCTGAAAAGATGATTTTTTTTTTCCAAAATTGGCATCTTCTGTAAGTCGATCGCAGGTCCACATTGGATTGGATTAATTGGCTTAGCATATATTCGTTCAGTGGAAGGATAAAACTAATTATCTGTCAAATCAGACATGAGCTAAGTGTTACCATTCACGAAATATGCACTAGTTTGAAAAAATGTTAGATGGCGGACCCGATATTTGATATCACGCTGGGTTTTGGTGGAACCTTATTCTTTCTACGACTTCCTCTATAAAATATTTCATGTCTCTGTTGTATATTTTTCTTTTTAATGAATTTTAGAAATGTTTGTCAAACTTGACTTTTCTTTTGGAAATTATTTTTGCGTTTCAGTTTTACTTTTTTGTTCTTTTTTTTTATAATCGGAATTTGTGAATTTTTTTCTGTGAAACCTTCAGAAACCAATTTTCAATTTCGAACTTGAATTGGCAAATGTATTCATCGAATGGATTTTTGATTCGATTTTCCTGTTTTTTCTTTCATTCATACGAGTATTTTTGAAAACCACCTTGCAAGTGCTTCTTTCATTTCATATTTTTTTTTTTTTTAACTGAAATGACGCCTGTACCCCTCTAACGCCGGGCCATTTGGATTGTATTTTTTTAACAGCCTATGGCACATGTCACTTTAATCCGAAATGACAATATTGAACCCTAATGACACAAAATAACAAAAACACACACACACACGCGTGGTATTGGCGACCACAAAACTCATACAGAAAATCGTTTAAAAATAGAGAAAAAAAATCGAAAAAAAGAGAAGAAAATTGGGACCATTTGCAAGCAGCAGCAGTAGCTTAGACAGCCACTGTTAAAGACGTTGAAATAGGCAGCAAAGAAACCCTAAAAAAGAGCAGCGAAAAGCAGAAGAAAGAAAGAAACACAGATTAAAGGAGAACTGTTGAGCACCATTTGAAAAAATTTTGTTTTTTTTGTTTTGTTGTTCCCGTTTCGCATTATTTCTTTGGAATGTTTTTCTAGGAACAGTTTTAAATCCTTTTTTCTAAAGGAATATTGTTGCTAAAGGCTAAAGGGGGAGGTTTTAGGTTGCAAAAAAGGGAACATCAAGATAAAAAATAACAACAAAAAATTCTTTACATCTACAGTATACTACTGCCACATCGATAGTCACAAATAAGGTCACGTATTTGGTTTAGCAAAAGATGAACAAAAACAATTCAATACTGCGATATGAAGTAAAAAGAATTTTTTAAGTTCAGAAGACCAAAAATAAAAAAAAAACCAACTGAAGCTGAAACTTGCAGAAGTATGTATACAATGGCCTGGAGTTTGTTAACTGAGAATTTTTTGTTGGGGTTATAATAGGCCTTTAGGCAGTGTTTAGTTAGACAAAAATAAAAACAAGAACAAAAATAAAAATCAACTGCAAAATGCCACTGACAATTTGCCAAATAAAATGAACGAAAAAGTAAAATTAAAAACAAAAACAAATATAAACAAGAATTGAAATATGCTCAAGCAAATGACGAATCGAAAGGATCTTATATTGTGTCACAATTTAATAGCCACTTTATTCCCATTATTCCTTAATTAGTAAAGATTTCCTAGAGCTAAAGATGCTAAGAAAATGCAGCAGTCTAGTAGGTAGAGTGTTGGCTTAATAGACAAGAGGTCTCGGTTTAAACCCAATTCCAGGTCAAACATTTCGAACAAAAACGAAATTCAGAAAAATAATATTTCTTCGATAACTATCTCTTAGCAGATTTGCTGGCAAAAACTCTGAGAGTAAATACAATTGCCATTAACAAGTTTCCCCAAACTCTGGCGTTCGGAATCAGCTTTAAAACCGTAGTTCCCACGATTCTTGTATAATCGTAATACATACACCATAAGTGGCATGAGAGCTAGGTCGCAAATAACATAAATTGAACGTCACGCCAAGCCTATTTAAAATATTCGTTGTTTGCAATCTTTTAGATTTCATTATCGATTCATTCAAAGACAGCATCGTATCTTGGACTTGTTACAGAGCATACGTGTTCCGATTGCCTCAGTTAAATTGAATTTTAGGGATATTTACACACATTGGCAGTTAAAGGGCACATCCTTTAAGGCTTGACACTACTAAACACTTATAAGATAAAATAACAACGGGCCACTATCTTTTTGGTGAATATGGCTACAGATAGTTTGTATTTCGATAAATTACTTCTACAACTGTCTGGGCTGTGGGTCCAAAGGGAAGGAAGCGATTGACGTGTGCGTGTACTGCTGAAGTAAGGTTTTTAACCTCTTTTTTTTTTTTTTGGCGTGTGAGGTAGGGTTCAAAATAACTTCGCACTTGCAGTGATCGTCATCAGCCGCGTCGAGTGGTGCTTCCACTAAAACAATCCCTCCTCCTTCTGGGATACTCCCTTCCCGGGACGGCAATCTGCATTACTTCGGGAAGGGCCCAGAACGACGTCCTGTTAAGATCCGTTGTCTACTCTCCCACGTCTGGGTACAGCATATTTGAAGCCAGCTTCATGCTATTAGCTCGTCTTCTCATATATCATTCCGTTGTATTGTATCAAGATCGATCTTCTTTCTGCGGAGTACATATTCAACGTATCTTCTCACAGCGTTCCATTTCATCTCACTTTCGAGCATTGCGTTCACAATGGTGTCGGGTATAAATTCACCAATTTGTTCCATCAACATGTTCTTCTCGTCTTGCCATTTAATGCAATGGAAGAATGTGTGTTCAACGTCGTCACTCATTTCCTCGCAATAAATGCAGCCTGGATCAGTCACCTTTCCCATATGGTATAGGTATTTTCAGAAATAACCATGACAAGAGAGAAACTGGGTCAGAAAATAGTTAGTTTCCACAAAGGTTCTCCGTATCCATGCCTCTATAGATGGAATAAGTTTATAAGTCCATCTTCCGCATGTTTCCTCGTTCCATCTACTTTGCCATCGCCGTAGTGTTTGAGATCTGAGATCTGCGCTACTAATGGGAAGATTTTCCCTCTTCGTTCTCCAAGATTTTCTTCGCTCAAATGCCTGCGGGTCAATAGGTATCTCACCAGCGATCACTAGGACTAGCGGCGCCCGATACTGTGCGGTAGGCCGAGGCAACTCTTAATGCCGCTGTTCGCTGCACCGCTGCTAATATTTTCCGCGTAGATTTAATCTCCAGCGCATCTCCCCATATTTCGCAATATAGCAATATCGAGTTCGTCGCAGCAATAATCAATTTCATGCTTAGCATGCCCGTTAGTTTCGCTGCCTTGGTATCTGCATGCCGCGTCTTATGCCCAAATATGTAACTGCCCTTTTTGTGACCAGTGACACATCACCTATCTGCATACCAACCTCGAGTGGGATGTGAGCCATTGTCATCAGTATGACCTCAGTCTTGTTCTTTGCGAGCTCTAGACCATGATCCTCAAGCCATATCTGAGTCCTTATCATGACTCGATTCAATTTTCTAGGTTTTTAACCTCTCACCTTAACATCCTTAACTAAGCTCCCTGTTATATATTTGTTGCATTACCAAGATTTATTTTGGATTCGGATGCATTTCCTCTAGGGATTCCCGGATTGCGTACTGATTGTGTTATCACAATGGAACTAAATGCTGGCCTAGGGGCCTTCAAGCAAGGTCCGCCACCTTTCCCACCTAATCTAATGCCCTCTTTGAAAGTGGAATCAAAGTACCCACTCTCCACTAAAACCCCGTTAGTATACAGCCCAGTAGGCGATATAATAAGAAATAATTTGTCTATTACTTCTGACGTTTCCGACGATCAAAATCAATAAAAATCATATGAAAGCGTTGCTGGTGTTCATTGTTCTCTTTCCCCATGGCATAGAGAGTCATAATATGGTCCAGACAAAATCTAACTTGTGAACAAAATCTAACTTGTAAGCTTCAGAGTGTGGCATTGGCTCCAAAGTGGTTGAATGTAACGTCATACGTCATGATCTCAGTTCTTTCATGTCCATTTTTCATTACAAAGTCGCATCAATGACAAAAGCCCTCAATTATTCAAACTGTAGGCACGAAGCAGTCTTTCGCATTATTTTTGGGGATTTTTTAGTGCATCTTTTAAACCTATTCGAATTAATCAGTTTTAGGCTGCAAGATTTGATTCCTTTTAGAAATTGCCGATTCAAAGTCATCATTCCTTGTAATGCTTTACAAAGAAAGAAACTCGCAATGTGTTACAAGTCTTCCGATTGATTTATTATATTCAAGTTTTAATTTTTGGTTTTTTTCTTTCCCAACTCCGTAAAGTCGTATCATGCAGAAGCATTTGTCCAAATGCACACGCTGGGGTTTTATTTTGTATTTGTTTGTTCACACTGCCTGGGGTTATTATTTTAAGAATTTTTCTTAAATTAGGACATTAAAAGACATGAAGCAAGAGACAAGCGAAAGAGAGTCAGAGAGACTGAGCCGAGTGAATTGATGATGGAAATGCAATCGTGCATAATTTTAAATGACTGACATAATCAGTCTGCAGTTAGATTTTGTTTTTCTTTTTTTTTATCGTAAAACATTCCAACGAAATCCATCACTTTTGAAAATTTCGCAATAACTGGGCGGTAAACTGCTTCATATTAAAGTGAAAGAAAAAAACTGCATGTTAAAGAACTTTAAATCGTTGCTCTATTTAACTAATCAGCTTAGGATTATATTCAGAATACTTAGTTAGGATCTTCCAGCAGAAACTTTTAATTTTTTACAGTTCATAGCAGGTATATTGCTTTAGTTTCATCTGTCAAATTAATTATTTTCATATTTCATTTTGTTTGAAATGTCTGCGCTGTAATTTGAACTACGGTCTTTCGGCAAATACGCCAACTCTCAACCTCCTGGACTACGGCATCTTGTCTATAACCTGGGTTGTAATCTTGGCTAAGTCATATTACATACATACATACATACATAATTGGCCACTACAACCCTTCAGTCAGGATTATGGCTAAACTTCTCACACCACTCATGTTGTGTGCATTAATTTTATACATGAGTGGCGAGACCTACAGTTAAAGTCGTTAGTCACGGTCCAAAATTCACTTTTCAACATGCATGGGACACTTTTCGAACGACAGATTTTTTGAGAAGCACTTCATTGCACTTTTATTTACTCTCAGAAATCAGCTAAGAGGCAGTTGCCAAAGAAATATTTTTTTTCATATTTCGTTTTGATGTCTGACCTGGGATACGAACCCAGGCTTTTCGTCTAATAAGCCAACACACTACCTACTAGACTACGGCGCCTACAAGTTGTTATTTAATCAGTCTGTTTGCCACATCACCAGGGAAAGATGCAGACAATGCCGTGTATACACTGAATGGACTGTAGAGCATTTGGCAGCCGACCTTAGTTTATATCGAAAAATCATCCTCGATGAGTGAAAGGGTACGTGACCATACAAAATTCTTGAATTGAGGACGATAACAAGTCATTTGCGATCCAGGAGCGTTATATGCTTTCCTGTTTGGCGTTAATTTTGTGATGGCAATGTCCTCGAGTCATTATTCCCTGAAAACAATGCTGGCCGAGATGTTTACCAATTTCTTTTGGCAAGAATTGAATGATCTAAATACCAAAGTCATTTGTTTCCAATAGGAGAGCGCTATGTACCACACAGCTCATGCCACTTCGATTATTCTAAAGGCATGTTCATCTCGCGAGGAGGTGTTGTAAATTGGCCATCAAGATCTTTCGATTTGACTCCGTTAGACCTTTTCTTGTAGAGTTTTCTTAAGTAGCGGATGAATGCGCATAACCAACTTACCTAAAAGGTCCACAAAGCCAATCGGTTAAATTTAGTCTGATTTATAAGCATGAGTTCCACTTAAAGAAGCCAAGGCGGACATTTGAACGATATTCTACTCCATCAAAAACATTGTGAAAAAAGAAATTGACGAGTCAGTCTTACAGTTCAAGTCTGCTGATGAAGTCAAAAGGTTTAATGGCTTGCATTTTATGCCCCAGGCTTTTTACTTAATGACTTCAGAGAACTAAATCTGATGATCTCAGAGCACTCGAAAAGTCTTAGACAAGCTGAAGCCCTATGCAAAAGGTAGCACACCGAATCTTCAATTGAATTCCTATATGCGATTGATTTTTCTCTACAAGAGAGCAAACAAATGATTTCAAACAAACTTCATTAATTTGCAATACAAAGATGGGTTAATAAGCCTAATTAAACCTGATCAGAATCTATCGTATGAACCTCACAGCAGTTATAGAGAGATACACGCCCTAAAACTGGGAATATCTCCTCTCAAGAATTTCTGCAAAAGAGAAACTACAAGATTGACAAGCGCATCTCTCTCCATGAAATCAACAGGTTTCCATTGTTATACCCAGGATGGTTTTTTTTACAACGCCATTCTTCCAAAATCTTTCAATTCATTTATTAAAAACGTCTACGGCTTTAATCCAATTTTATGGCACATGAAAGTTTAAAAGAATAGCAGGAAACATTGTTTTTATTGCTTTTGAAGAGAGAGAGATCTGTGGAGTATAAATCAAATAAACGCCGTACAATCTAGATTTCGAATTTTATACCAATGAACCATGGAAACACAGCCCACTTGCTATACGGGCTGAATGGGAAGCACATGAAGAATAAGAAAAATAACAACGAAATGAAACAAAAAAACCAAAAACAAAAATAAAGAAGAGCCAGTACGTGAGTTAATTTCGAGCTCATTGTGTTAGAGAGATGCCGTTCAGAACAAACGAAACAAAAAAAGGAAAAAAAAAAATAAGGACAGGGAAATAAAATCAAACTAAAGGACGACACCCCTTGTTTTCTTTTAAAAGTGAAGGAGTGTGTGTGTGTGTGTTTGTTTGTAGAAGTTTAGTATTAAAACGAAAAATTATTTCATTTTTTAAGATTAGACGTTAAGGCCGCGTGCAAATATCCTAAAAACTGAACGAACCCACAAACCACAAGGCAAGGCAAGACAAGCAACATCGCTTTACACGTACATAGTCGACAAATACAGACACTCATACACTCAATATTAAAGCCTTAAGAATATACTGCCAATTCATTTAATTTCAATAAGCCCATGCATATGTATATTCTTTCTTTGCCATACATATACATACATATGGATGTGTGTGTGTGCATGCGTGTATTTGTTGCCCCCATTTTTATGCGTATTTTAAGAGAAATGTTTAAAATTGTTTTTCATTTTTCAAAATTTAATGTTGCCGTTTAAAAAAGAAAAAATTTGACGTTTTCTTTTTTATTTTAAAGTCAGTCAGTCAGTTGGGTAAACATTTAAAGCTTATGCTGCATAGTGTTTAATATTGTTGCTGTTGTTGTTGTTGTTGCATCAAACAACAAACGCACGTGTCTCAATGGGAAACTCCACACAGTCAATCATCTCAAACGCAAATAATGTTGAGGGTAACAAACCCCTCCATTAGCCATTAAAATGAGCCACAATTGCTGATTTTTTTTTTTGTTGTTTTTGGATTGTAGTTGTAGTTTAGAAATGAGCAGCAGCAGCAACGGCAGTAGCAGCAGTAGCACGTGTGTTTTGATTTGCAACAAACGTTTCCTTTTATTACGAGATTTCTTCCTTTGCTTTCTTTTAAAACTGTATGCTCTGGCTGCTGATGTCACTGTTATTATTGCTATTGCTATTGTTGTTGTTGTTTTTGTATAGTACGGTTGCATGAGAGGCTTTAGTAAATTAAGTCTATGCTGGCGGGCTCATGATGCAGCATTAAATTGCCGCATTGTTTTCTTATTAGGATCACCGTGCGCTCATTCAACAAGAAGAGCTCTCTCTCTCTCTCTCTCTCTCTCCACACCACTAAATTGGCCACTTGTAAACTATTTCAGTTTTTCATTTCATATTGTATTCTATAACACTGATTTCCCATCTCTGCATGGTACACGTTTCAGTCGTTTGGTTGGAGTGTGTGTGTGTGTGTGTATTGTTGTTATTGTGTTTGCATTTGTTGCAACAACATTTGTTGTTATTATTTTTATTTAAAGTCTAATATTGTGTCCAAATATTTTACAATTTCAATTAAATGTGACTGATGACGCTTAAGGTGTCCTTGCACAGGATAAACATGGGTGTTGTTGTTTAAGACAAGCCAATTATGGAAAAATAATAGCGTGCTGTAAGTAGCACAATTTCAATGCTCTCTGCATATAGAATTTACCACAGAAACTATCAATGAAAGTATCTTTAAATCGCTAATCCAAACTTCTAAAAAATTTCATGGAGCCATTCAAACAATAATTTTCTCTCTATACAACTGTCTCTTACTCTCACTAGTAACTTAAATTTCTTGTTTGTCCCAGATTTAAAGAAAATCTTAGAAAAAAAAAAATAGAAAAATTGCGGAATGAAGAAAACCAAAAACAAAAAATAAAAATTATTATGGCCCTACACATCCACACACACACACCGACATAAACAATATACATGTATGAGTATAAATTACTAGAAATTACAACAATAGCATATACTGACGGTGGGGTTTTATCCTTTCAACTTGATTTGATCACGTACAACAACTAGCGACTGCAAGGAGAAGGACGTAAGACAAAAATTAAAATGAAAAAATAGAAAATCTTGTACGAAGAAAAAAAAGAAAATCTTTTCTATAGAAAGGGAATTTTAGCTTTTAGTTAAATCAAAATATTTTCTTTTTTTCTACATACATACATACAGACAATATAAACAGTTGTGGTTAAAATAACAGGGATTCAGGATTGAATTTGAAATGAGTTTTTCACTGAAATCCCCATATTTTTGTCAACACAGCATTTGCAGACTTTATGTTAAGCAGTGTTTTGTGGACATAGTCCAAAATGGATGATAATCACTGCTTTGGCTAGTGTAATTGTAATTTCTTTTATCAACCGCTTCCTAATTTTAAATTTATTTAAAACGAACTGTGTGTGGTTGTGATATCAACGAAATTTTTCATTCATTTGAAAGATACCCTTCAATCACGATTAAGACCTAGTTTCTATCCGAACGACAGATTTTTGAGAAGCTTTTCATGGCAATTTTTACTCTCAGAGTCTTTGCCAGAAATCTGCTGAGAGGAAGTCGCCGAAGAAATATTTTTCGTTTTGATGTCTGACCTGGGATATGAACCCGGGCCTTTCGTCTAATAAGCCAACACACTACCCACTAGGCCACGGCGACAACACTTATATTGCGTGTATTAATTTTGTACATGAGTTCTGACATCTTAAGTTTTAAGTCGTCTCCTAACGATAAATTTGCTGAGAAACTTTTCATGGCAATTTTATTTTACTCTTAAGAGTTTAGCCTCTCTTAGAGAATCGCCGAGGAAGTATTTTTTTTTTTCTTAATATTTCGTTTTGTTGGGGTTCGAAGTGTAGCCTCATTTCTAAAAGCCAGCACACTACCTTCTATACTACGACGTTCAAATATCAGCCATGGCTTCTCTTAGTGCAAAGAATCCGAAATTTTTAATTTTCCATGATACGAGTACGAAAACCAAACTAAATTTAATTGATGGCATAGATAACTTTGGCTTTGAGGACCTGTGATTTAAGAAAACCTCACAAGAAAAAGTTGCACAATTGCCATGGCCAGTTCACATTACATCCTGTTGAAACTGCATGCCGTAAGACTTATTCAATTTAGGCTTCAAGAAGTCTGTGTTTGCCTGGCCAACCTCGTTTCCAAAGAAAACGTTAAAATCATACAAACGTTCATAAACAGATAATTGGTCACTACAACCCTTCAGTCAGGATTATGGCCAAGCTTCCCACGCCACTCATGTTGTGTGCATTAATTTTATACATGAAAGCGAGACCTACAGTTAAAAGTCGGTCGTTAAAGTCACTAGTCCAAAATTCACTCCAAACAGTGAGCTTTTCAACATGCGTGGGACACTTTTGGATCTCATTTGTCACTCCAAATCGCATAGCAATTCATCAAGAAGCGGGAATGGCCTGTAAATTAAAATGAGAGTCACTTTACAGCTGCTCCATAACCCGTCCAGCGAACAAATTGTCTATGGTCGCCTATTCTGATTTGGAAAAAAAATCTCAATCAATAACAATTAATTTCACAGACGAAGTTTCAATCAGATGGCCGTTATCAACTTTCAAAGTTGCCTGCAAATGGCTGGGCAACACTCTCAAAGTTACGTTCTTTAATAACGAATTTTTTATCCAATAGCTTCACTATTTTTAGAGCTAAGTTGTGCTACAATTTCACTCTTAAATCCTCGTGTTAAGCAATGTTTTTTTTATATTCTGTCAAAGCTCTGCTTATTGTTTAGACTAAACTATGGGTCGCCGTAGTCTAGTAGGTAGTGCATACATAATTGGTCATTACAACCCATCAGTCAGGATTATTAACCTAGTTTCTCACACTACTTATGTTGTGTGTGTTAATTTTATACATAAGTGGCGGAACCTACAGTTTAAAGTCGACTCTGAACGACAGATTTTTGAGAAACTTTTCATTGCAATTTTATTTTTACTCTCAGAGTTTTTACCAGAAATCTGCTGAGAAGAAATCGCCGAAAAAATACTTTTTGTATTTTTATTTTGATGTCTGGCCGGGGACTCGAACCCTGGCTTTAAGTCTAATAAGCCAGCACAATACCTACTAGACCACGGCGACCTCCTAGTAGGTAGTGTATTGGCTTATTAGTCACTAGGCCACGGTTCAAACCCCTAGTCAGACATCTGTATGAAAACGAAATACAAAAAAGAAATAATATTTCTTCGGTGAATTCGCAGAGTAAATAAAACTGCCATGAAAAGTTTCTGCAAATACCTGGGAGTCCATTAAGCTGAAATCTTATCAAATGCATTGGATTATTGGTCCTAATTCAGCACTAGACCTTGAATACAAGATTCATTTATACAAATACATTATAAAGCAAATATGGACCTACGGCATTCAGCTTTGGGGTAGGGCTTACGCGTCTAACGTTTCGAAATTACAATGAAGACAGTCCAAGCTTTTACGACAATATTCATAGAGATCTCAACATTCCTACAATTCAGGAAGAAATTAAAAAATTCGCCATAAAATACGTCGATATACTGACGATTCACCTTAACATATTGGCAAGGGAAGCAGTTCAATTCGACGTAGGGTATAACGAAATGACACATTGAGCCTCTCTAGACTGACTAGGCTGCACTGACCATAATTTCGAATGTAGTGAACATGCTGGTGCTAACTATTAACCTTCAAGATTCAATAATAACAATGAAAAACAAAATTCTCAAAAACATCTATCAACAGGAATCAACTTTAAACTGTAGGGCCCACCACTCACGTATAAAATTATCACACACAACATAAGTGATGTGAGGGGTTAGGCCCCTCTCTTAGCATTTACAATGGGTTTTTCAAATATCTGCTATATTGTGCATAACAAGGTTGTGTGTTTCTATGAACACGCTTTTGTGAAATTCTTAATTGGGTTCAAAATCATCTTGCCTATCTACTGAAATCTTCCACCCATGAGGGAAATACTCACGTGGTAGGATAGATAGATTAGAAATGAAGAGTATATTCTTAGTGGCTATTCGGGGAAATATAATAGGCACCTTGTTACTGATCAACAAGCTAGAAGGCTTTCATTGATGCGTCCGGAAACGGATTTCCAATAATTGCATCGTGAAAAGAGTCTTCGCATGTCTTTACAAGCTTATCAGAATGTGTTAGTATAAAATTATAGGAACTTATTACTATTATTTTAACCACCACTGTATACATATTAAAGTTAAACCGAATATTGAAATGATGTGTGTATATGGTGCGTAGAGGGTTTGTAAAAAATTCATATTTTTTGAACATCATCTCAATAAACAAAAGGAAAAACGAAATTCTCTGTTCTCTGTTCTCATTTCTCGTTTCTGTTTTTCTTTTCATTTGATTAAATTTATTAAAGTTGCCACAAATACAATCTGGGGTATGAATGAATGTATGTATGCGTATAAATAAATTAGTGGCAGTAGTGGTAGTAGTGGTAACTTCTAATGTTTGTGGTACGTCTTAAATTAAGAATTTTATACGAATATTCTGTGATTATTTAAGCGACTCAATAAAGACTGATTTTATAAGAAATTCTTATTCGAATTGACTCAAGAAACTCAAACGTCTTTTGGAGTCTATTTTATCATTAATTTGTTGACAATATTGTTCACGTTTTTTTATGTTTTTTTTCTTCTTTGTTTTCTTTTTTTTTTTATTGTTTTAATTTATTTCGTAAGGCTTTAAATGAAGTTGTTGGGCTTGTTTTTTATGGGCCATTTAATGTTTAAACCCCTTTTAATTTATTTCTCTTCACTTTTATTTCGTGTTTCGTATTTTATTTTTTACTTTGCTGTGCTTTGTCCTTTTCTTTTTCTTTATTTCTGTTGGTATTTTAAATATTCGTTTATTAATCAGAAGGTTTCCCTCAAAAAAGAAAAAAAAAAGGTGAAAAACAAACGGGGAAGAAATTAAAAGTCATGAATTCCGCCGTTAATGACATTCCATACGTAATTGAAGTAATTTTAGTTTCGATAAATGGAAAACGAAATTTCAGTGGGGAAATTGTGTAAAAATTATAGAAAAGTTTAAGAATTTGTTGAAAAATTTGTTTACAAATGAAAAATGGTGTTAAGAAAAGCAGTTTATACTTTACCTTCAATCAGAGTTATGGCCTACCTTTTCACACCATTTATGTTGTGTGTGTTAATTTTATACATGAGTGGCGGGACCTATAGTTTAAAGTCAACTCCGAACAACAGCTTTTTGAGAAACTATTTCATGGCAATTTTGTTTATTTACTCTCAGACTTTTTACTAGAAATCTCTCTGCTGAGAGGAAGTCTCCGATAAAATATTTTCTCAGATTTCGTTTTGTCCGAAATGTCTAGTGTGGGGTTTGAATCCAATGCCAATACACTACCTATGGTTACTACAATTTCTTTTTTACTTCGAAAAAGCAATGCGCAAGCCCTCATGACATGTGTTCCATTTCTACCACAACTAAAAGTATCACTTCAATGCAGATAATAATTCATAGCCAAATTTTTGATAAAAAAAAATCCTCCCTGTTGGTTAGGTTTCCAGAGTTTTCGTTATATGCATCGGGTCAGGGTCTACATAAAGTCTAAACTGGAAGCAAGCAACAATAGATTCTTACTTCGACAACTGCCTACTGTGGCCTACTGCATAACACAAAACCAAACGTAATCTGGAAACAGGGAAGCACTATAAAACTAGCACTCAACGAATGTAACAAGAAGAGCAAAAGCCATAAACCCTAGTAGTCACCGTAGTCTTGAAGGCAGTGTGTCGGCTTATTAGACGTAAGGCCAGGGTTCAAATCCCAGGGTCAGACATCAAAACGAAATTGCGAAAAAATATTTCTTCGGCGACTGCCTCTCAACAGGTTTCTGACAAAAACTCTGAGAGTAAATAAAATTGCCATGAAGAGCTTCTCAAAAATTTGTGCCTCGGAGTCGACTTTAAACTGTAGGTTCCGCCATTCGCGTATCAAATTAACGCACACAATATAAGTGGTGAGAGAAGCTAGGTTGTAACCCTGACTGAAGCGGGTGTAATGACCAATTATGTATGTATGTACGTATGTTCTTTAATTTTGCGTACTTTTTCTACTAAAAACGTTACTTTAACTTAATTTGTCGTTACAGTTTTTAGTGCAGAATACAACCTAGTCTCTCACACCATCAGTCTTCTGGATGTGAGTATATGTAGGACCATCAGTTTAATGTCGACTTCGAACGACAGATTTTTGAGAATCTGATATTTTATATCATGATATTTATCATGATAATTTTATTTGCATATGACGCTTAATTTTTCTCTCAAAAACTTTCCTTTAACTTAATTGGCCATTACAGCCCTTTAGTCAAGATTACAATCCCAATTTCTTACACCACTTATGGTGGAAGTTGGGCCAACTGTTTAATATCGACAGATTTTGAGAAGATTTCATTGGTAATTCTACGTACTTTTCGAGTTGTTTGTCGGAAGACTGGTAAGAGAAAGTTTTTGAAGGAAAACAAAGCTACTATCCCGAAGAGAATTTGTCATCTCGCGTTAAAATCTGCGCAAGAATATTAACAGCATTTGAGTTCTGTGTTTTATACACCAACTTCATGGGAATTCTCTGACGCCTTCTTGCAAAGGTAAGACATTGGAGAGGCCAATAAAATGTGCTAATCCAACTACCAATCAGAATCTTTCTACGTATCTTATAATTAACACGGACTACGCGATGAGTATGCTAATATCAAGCAAAGCCAGCAAACATCTTACTTTCTAAACACATCTGTTGCCACTGTTTCTCAATAGTTTTTAGCTTGCCTAGTAATCTTATAAGATTGCATTGGAATTTTAATTCATTGTGTTAACTGAGGCATCAGGCAAGTTTAACAGGCAGTTTCAAGTGACAGTGTGATTGTTTTATTTCCTGTATTCATTTACCATTACCTTCATTGCTTTCGATGTATACTTAAAAAACCTGTCCACATATCCATTATCTCGTTACTGTCATTTACAGAAAAAAAAAAACACAGAATTGCAACAGAATTAAAAATACGTTGAGTTTTTTTTATTTTTCTTAGAAGTACATTCTAAATGAAAGGCGTTTTCGCATCTCTAACGTTTCATTTGAAGATGTTTATCTAATAATTGCGATTTTAACAATGACATACACACATACTCGCACACTCAAATACAAATACAATTGCAAAGAACTGAAATGATGGCTTGACAATCTGTCAAAAAATTATAAGAAAATTTTAAAAGCTAGCAAGTCAGCTGTCACACAAAGTAAGAGTGAGAATGACGCCAAAAACTGTATGACAACAGAGATGCATGCACTATTACAGCATGTGTCAAAAGCCATTATCACTGGCTCACCAATACTCAATGAACTTGAAACAGGCTTTAATTTCTTTAATAAATTCCTTGAAGCATATTTTAAAGGAAATCTTTATTGTTCGTTTGCATTTGAAATGTGGAACTTCCTTTTCTTATTACCTGTAATCATTAAAGGAACTACGGAAGTGGGCAAGAATTTTTCGTCTTCTTCTTCTTTGTTTTTCGATATTATTTCAGTTTCGCCTGGCTAGCTTGCTTGCGTGTACTTACACTGGAAAGTGTACCTTTTTTGGAAAAACCTGACTTGAATATTAAATTCTTTAAAGGAAAACAAGACGGAGAAAAAGAAGAAAAAACAAAAACAATAAAAATATTACGTACTATTCTAGATACATATACTCATACAACATGCCAATACAATAAAAATAATGTATAAATATTATCCTTTTTCATATACAAACCACACACACACACACACACACGCACACGCACACTTTTACAACACTCATATATACCTTCACACTTATTCTTTTGTAAATTGTAAGTTCCGCTTACACGCATTCTCTTACATTCTTACGTTTTCGAAAAATATACTCACACACACTCACTCACTTACTCTTTTAACTCGTATGTAGAGTGTAGCATATATTTCCGGTTACCGTTATGCGTCAAAATGCGAATATACAATCAATGCTACCCATACCTCTATCACTAGCTACTAACACCACATCAAATTTTTATAGATTTTCTTTCCTTTTTCCTGTAATATTCTGTAATATTGTACATGCATGTGGCATGTGGCAAGTATTTCGCTTTGTGTACAGCAATAAAATCGTATACATATTATGTGTAGTATTGGGAAATCATATTTGAATTCTTTTCGATTCTCTTTTGTGGTTTTATTTCCTAGTCAAGGACGAGGACATTCACATGCTTTAAGTTTTGTTTCTTCGTTTATTTTCTGCTACTTTATCAGGAAATGGAAAAAAAAATGTTGAAATAAAACGAAACAATGTGAAGGAAAAAACATTCGCAAAGAGATTGTTTTGTTTTTAATCTAAACAAGTAGAAAACCCTACCTAAATATAATATTAGTAGGGCTCTATATTATTATTTCTTAAATCATAATTTAGCCTAGTTTCCTTATTGTTTACAAATCTTTACGACCAAATACTCTTCCTCTGGTCTCAATATCCTTACGTACACCACAAAATAGTTTATGACAGTAGTCTTGTAGGTAATATCTTGTCTTATTCGATATGAGGCCTCGGTTCAAACCGCAGATCAGGCAATTTCATAAAATAATATTTCTTCGTTGATTTCCTCTCAGCAAATTTCTGGCAACCTAACTCTGGAAGTAAATAAAATTGTCATGAAAATGTTTCCCAAAAACTCTGTTGTTCGGAGTAGAATTTAAACTGTAGGTCGCGATTCTCGTGTATGAAATTAACACACACTTTATAAGTCGTATGAGAGATGTTAGGTCGTAATCTAGACTAAAGGGCTGTAATGACCAATTATGCATGCATGTATGTATACCACAACAGATCATGATCAATTTTTCTTCGCAATGGTCTCCAACAAAACTTCGCTTAAATTTTAATTATACCAACACATGCTTGTATAGTCTAATAGGTATTGTGTCAGATTATTAGACCTGAGAAAAAAACATTTCTTCGCCGACTTCCTCTCAGTTATCTTCTGACTAAAGCTCTGAAAAGCGTCTCAAAAATCTGCCAACTTTATCAGCTGTAAATTCACTTTATACTGTAGACCCTGGGACTTGTTAAAAAATTTTTTTTTATATTTCTCGAAACCTCCAAACTTTTTTATTTGACAAAAACTGCTTATTTTACTTTACGCACAAATTTCTGGATTTCTTAAACATTTCCGAGTCGATTGCCAACATTTTAATCTTGTTGGAAAAGGGAGATTTTTTGATCAATCGCTTTTGACCAATCTTTTCACACGATATTATACTTTCAGAATGTCATCGTTTATTTCATATTTTTTAAGTAAAGTATGCTCCTATGAATGGGCAAACTTGAAAAAATGTTAACAAAAAAATCGAATCTTCCAAGTTTACCCAATCAAATCTCATAGCATATTAAGTCGAATAATAAATATATGTATACCGTTTTAAAGGCCCCATTCCCCCTTTCCAACAAGATTTAAATCGGGTCAGAGATCTTTAAGTAATCCAGAAATGTGTGTGAAAAGAAGAAGAATAACCGTTTTTGTCAAATAAAACCAGTTTGGAGGGTTCGGGGAATAAAAAAGAGGTATTTTTGGGTTCTACTCAACTAACTGAACAAAGTGTTAGTTAGGTTAGGTTAGGTCGGAGTGGTAGCTCTGATATCACAAAGCTTACTTGAGCACGCATTGGGGCCCGTTGTGATGTCACGGGTGAACGCAGTCCCTGTACTAACCAAGTTCCAACAAAATCAGGGATGATAGCTACGTTAACCTATTAAGGAATGGGGAACCAAATGACCTATATGCACACCTAGCAAGAGACCGGCATTGACAAAGAAAGTGAACAACAGTCTTCTCTTCCTCAGCGGACGTGCATTCACGGCAGAAGTCGTTGAAAGGGAGCCTCATTCTTTCTTTCATCCATGACGCAAGTACCTGTAAGCACGGCCACTATAGTCGAGATGATATTACGACCAAGATCAAGTAATCGGTTGGTACGCCTTCTATCCATCTTGGGCCAGGTGAGTCTAGCGGTGGAGCAGGACTCCTCATTGACCCAGGAGAGGTTGGCGTCCCGAAAGTACCTTCACGCAATGATCAACTTGACCAAGGCAAGTGGCATACTCAATTCAACAGGAGAGGATTCCGGAAGGTATTTACTATGTAGTTCCTCGGATGTATTTTCACTGTCGCACCATGTTATTAGTCTTATCTGTAAAGTAAAATTTTTCGTCATAAATTAGCTTCAATAGGAGCTTGTGAAAATAAAAAGTCACAGCATTTTGCCAATTTGTAAAGGAGTAGTCGCTGTGAGGGGCCATAAAAGAATTACTTTCAACATGGAAAACTGAGATTTATTTTCTATATTTCTCTTTATCATCTTCGAAGTAATTCTCCTCAGTTTTAAATCATCAGACTCAAAGGTATATCAATTCCTTGTTGCTATAGTGAGGCATTCATTTCGCAACCGGTTGGATTTCTTTTAAAGTTGCAAAGTTTATCATCATAATTGTTGAGAATTTTAGTCTAGTCGTATAGCTATTTAAGTTTAGTAACAAAGGAAGGGAAAAAGGGCTCATCAGTATTATTTTTTAATTTTTTTTTTTCATATCAATGAATCAATGAATCAATAACCTAGTACTGTTTGCCAGTGAAATCCGGAAACAGTCAAGTTTACAGACCAATAGATAGTTAAGGCCAGAACAGTATCAATGAAGTATATTAGAAAACTTCTTCTGATTATGGATTTAAAATAAATATTTCAAACGCTTAAAACCACATGCATGTCCTTAAGGAATTGTCATTTACAAAAGCATCTTAATCGTACAACTTGATGTTGTGGCATGTCAATAACAATATTGTGCAACATTCCTGATAACAAAATTTCATGCCAGCTCTGTACGTCTAGTCTGTCTACCACAAAACAAAGAATTCACTGCGAATATTTTGAAAAATCGCTAAAATTCGTGTTGAGGTTTAAATTGCTATCGTTTGGTTATTATTTTCTTCTTTTGTGGTATGCCACACAACACTCACTTAATTGTGGCATGAAAAAAACAAACGCCACCTGCTTTTTATTGATTTGACAGGAGTCATGTCTAGCTAGCAACTATGAAACATTGAATATCCTTTGAATGCTGGCAACTCAAATATGGCTCTTGTTTTAAGCTCGAAATTAGTTCAAAGCAATTAACTGGCATATGTTCAAAAGCAGAGCTACATATACGGTTTAATGAAACAAAAGAAGAATAAAAACGTTTGGTTTTTTAATAATTTTTTTGTATTTTTTTTTCTTTTTTTTTTAACACTAAACAAACATTTTGTTTTTGTAAATGATTAACAAAAAACAATAATAGGAACCAAAAATCAATTTTAAACTACGGGGGCAACGGGCAAATGAGCACCTTGGGGTTGGAAACCGTTTTCATCGGCGGTGTATTTAACTTCATAGGTGACACCATCATCACCGATGTATCTGTAAGAGCCTTGGACAGAGATGGCTTCATCTTCAGAGCCAACGTTCTTCAAGTGACCTTCTTGGTGGGCATTGGTACCATCACTGGTTTCGAATCTTTACGTGTAAGGAAAGAAAATTTTGTCAATACATGTAAACCAAATAATCCTTTTTTCTGCAATACTTACTCGTATTTGAAGCTTTCGGGTCCTACATCGGAGTTAGACTTGACAACTTCGACATCAGCGGCCATGGCAATGGCGAAAAGAGCAACGAAGACAACGAGGAATTTCATTTTGATTTGATTTTTGGTGATTGTTTGTTTAGCGTTTTGCAAAACTTAACTGAATGATGATTTTTGCCATGTTCAGCTAAGCTTTTATATTAAAAATTTGCCACAAATTGAAGCCATAAAGTAAAATTGAATTTAAAACTCACGCAGCAAAAAATTCGATTGGCATCGATTTTTTCGCACTTTTTGACCAGATTTATTATTGCATATGCATATTGGTTATAATAAATAAATAATTATGCTAATTTCTTTAAACACTAGCGTCATACAGCCCTAGCGAAGAAGTTTTTATTAGGTAATCATTAGCAGCAATAGTCATGCTATTGTATATACGAATTGATATTCAAGGTCGGCCTATTCATGTAAACCAGATCTACACTTTGGTTTTGATCTCAGTCTATCGATTTTATTGCTACACTTTAATGTTAATTTTTTCATATTAATTATGCAAATTTAATAAAAAACTTTAAAATAAAAACAAAAACAAAAAAAAATAAATTTAAGTTACTACTACTAATGATTTTATCAACAAAAAAGGTTTGAAGTTTCTTTTTTTTTGTTTACTCCGTAAAAATTAATTTTTAATTTTTTTTGATGATCAAAATCTGATCATTTCAATGCTTTGAAACTGTCACCAAATTTTGGTTAACTATGAAAGACCATACACTCTTAATTATTAAAAAAATGACAAGCGAATATATTTTGATATGATATTTAAAAGAATGCATTCATTATATGATTTTAAAAGTTGAATTACATTCTGGATAATATTGCATGTTTGAGTTAACAGCTTAGAAACATCTTTGAATTCTTGCCGTATTGTAAAAGCAGCAGCAAGTTTCCTAATTTCTTCAATTCCGTAAAATTTTGGCTTTCTTTTTTGTTATTGGAATAATGAATTAAACGAACGTAGCCAATTATGGAAACAATCCAAGATACTTTTCTAACGAAAGTAAAAAATTGACTCCAGTTTGAAATATGAAAAGATCTAGTCGGCCTTTCAGCATCAGTGCTGTTCGACACTTTCATTTTATTGTATAGGGTGGGCCATTTAAAAACGTAAAAGAGCAATAAAACAAAAACGGTTTTTGTACACTTTTTCCTGATTATAGAATAGTATCTTGGCAATGCCATTACAAATGTTGGCCTTTAAATACTCAATTGGGCGTGGTTTCTCAGCATAACACCATTTTTTAACAGCAACCCACAGAAAATAGACCAACGGTGTGAAATTGTAGCTTCCTGGTGGTCAATTGTTCGATTAATGAAACGTTTGACGATTATTGCATCAGGTTGCTGAAATCAAACATCGTTCACATCAATACCATGAAAAGCGTGTACAAAAAATTGGCTAACGTAGTGCGATTGAGCTTAATGGTTGCGCTGTTCTCATTTTCAAAGAAATATTGGCCACTATTGTCCACTCCATAAGCCACACTAAACAGTCGCTCGTAATGGATGCATTGGTTTCTGTAAGACCTTATTTTGGTTGTCTGAGGCCCAAATACAGCAATTTTCCTTCATCCGAAAAGTTGATTTGTTTTGGCAAAAAAAATTTCCTAAGACCTATAGTCTTTGCTTGGGAATAAATTTCCAATAAAGTTGCTCAATCATAACTCCATTCATTACGTTTACTGGAGATAAAAAACTGAATTTTGTGACAGAATAGAATGACATAAATATTGTCAGATACGTAATAACCGACGAATTTTTTCCCAACTTTAATTCACAACATTTTTCGATAGCGTAGACATTCGTTTCAAACGGACTCACGAGCTCTAGGAAGAGACTTACACCACAAACTTAGACTTAGACAACAAACTTATATGCGGCAAACATAAATTAAACAAACATTATTGCAACGCAATTTAAAATGGCCGTTATCAACTGTGAAAGTTCGAAAGACACTGTTGGAAAGTCGTATATTCAAAATTGTAATCAAAACGGTTACATAAAGGGTCCGCCAAATAACTTATTTTTTTTAAATGCTTAAAAAAAAACTACTCAATATTTTCTCAAATTTCTATTTTTATTCGAAGTACAATCCTTCCGGTTAATAATGGAAAATAATTTCATTCAAATGGCTGCGGTTCAATTTTTAAGCACATTATCGATTGTTTGCAGCTATATTGCACCAATGACTTCACGAATATTGTCCTTTAAAGCGTCAATTCTCTCTGGTTTGTCGGTGTAACACTTATCTTTGACGGCACCCCACAAATAATACTCCAACGGTGTCAAATTGCAGCTCCGAGGTGGCCAAACGACATGAGTTTGGCGTCTGAAAAACAGAGCGTAAAACATCGAATGTAGCTTCGGGTGTGGCACGTAGTGCCGTCCTGCTGAAACCTCTTAAATTTTTGTAAACAAAAATTCGTTGAACATGGCCCGATGACGATCGCCATTGACTGTAACGGCCACTCCTTGCTCATTTTCGAAGCAAAATGGTCCAATTATGCCTCTGGACCAAAATCTGCATCAATCAGTGATTTTTTAGGTGCGTCGGCTTTTCAATGTATGCGTGCGAGTTTTCTGTGTCCCAAATGCGACAATTTTGCTTGTTTACATCCTGCTACGATCAAAATGGGCTTCATCTGAAAAGATGATTTATATTTTGCAAAATCGGCATCTTCTGTATGTCGATCGCAGGCCCACTTAGCGAAGCGATAACGCATTGGATGGGCAATTGTCTTCAACTCCTGAACACCATATTCGTTCCACGGAAGGATAAAACTAATTATCTGTCAAATCAAACATGAGCTAAGTGTTACCATTCACGAAATAAGCACTAGTTGAAAAGAAAAAATCGTTAGATGGCGGACCATACAATAGCTTCAGAGTTATATGTCACATTACATTAAAATAAACTGAAGGATTATTTTGATAAGACGACTTCTACAGAAACAGAATAAGACTTCTACACCCACAAATTCCTCTTTGCTATATAGGAACAAATGTGCTGTTCAACAACATATTCGATGACTGACTTTAAACTCAATCTTCAGAGAACATAGACTGCAGGAGCTTACAGAGATTAGATACTAAGGTTTGGTATTAGGCACCTTTAGCTCAAGTGAAGTTCAATTAGCCATCCATAATGCACGCATTTCGATTTAATTCAAGAGAACTTTACTAAGTGAAATCCCTTAAAAATTGTTTCACTTATTTTAGTATTTTGAAAACAAAAAAATAGTTTCGATGGCGTTTTTTTTTCGTTTTTCACTGGCACCCTCTGCCGTAAACGTTTCACTTGCACTCGCCTGCTCTAGTTTTAATTTTATGTTTCGTTTGGAATTCATTTTTTTTTTGTAGCCGTTGACGTGTTTTTTTTTGATATCATTGCATGGCGTTTTTATTTCCACTTTAAGCTATTGTTGGTGTTGTTGTTGTTGTTGTTGTTTTTGTCGTGTTATTGCCATTATAGTGGATTTAAGCCGTCACTTTGGATCCTTTATGTTGTATTTTTGGCAATTAAGCACATGCGGTGCTTTTGTTGCACGTATTGCATGGCATACAAAGTGTCATTAGGCGTGTTTCGTTCATTCGCTCGTTCGATGTACACATTTCAAGCGTTTTTACTCAAATTTTTTTTTGCTTATTTTTTTTTTGTTTTGTTTTTCTTTTCTTTCGAAACTTATTTGAACGATTAACGTGTTCTTTTTTTTTTTCGTACACTCTTTCAAATGTTGTTTTTGTTGTTGCTTTTAAGCCCCATTATTATCCATATTCTGGCTGTTTTTCGTTATTTTTTTTTTCATTTTCGAACATCATGTCATGAAATTAAGAGTTCTTATGCTTGTTCTTGCTCTACATATTTTCTTTTTTTTTTATAAAATTATAAACCAACAACAACAACAAAAATTAAAGCCAACAAAAAGTCTTTCTGGTGTAATTACGCGTCAAGTCAAAATGTTATAGATTGTGGTCCCAAAAACTCAAAGTAGAGAACAAGGCTTTAATTTTCATTAAAATATGCAATTTTCTTAAATTAATTGGCATTTTAGCTCTTATCCTTAAGACTAACAAAAATATTGCAAACGTATATGCTTTTAAAGAAAAAATCTCAACAGATTTTTAGCAACTCCACCCACCTGGTGGCGAAGAACAATGAAGTGTGGTGGTGATAGTGATGTAGTGATGGTGATGTAGTGGTGATGGTGGTGGGCACAAAATTTAATTTCAAAATTTAAAACCCTCTTCGTTTTATCACAAGTGCAAGTGTAACTAATTTTGAAAGCCTCACGCAAAATATTTATTCAGGCCACAATCACAGTAGGACGAGGTAGAGAACAACAAAAATAAAAAAGAAATCATCATCTTCAGTAAAATGAAACTTGACATGTGCATTATTTTCATTAACTCTCATACCGTTACATTTACAATACACATACAGAAAAATCGTGATCGATCATCATTAAAGGACTATTTCTGATGACCTAGAAGTCGAACTCTAATCAAGTTTCACAGTTGAAGATTAAATCATGATATCATTTGGGTTCACGATCCGGTCCGATTTACTCTTTGTTACTTTGCTGTATGAAAACAATACTTGGTCCGCGTATTTCTAATATTCTTTACAAATAGCGAACAGAATTCTAATATCATTATCCCTTTTGAATAAGGTATCTGGGCTTTATATAGGATTCCAAATTCGCATGGAAGGATACTGTAGTAGAGAGATGTTAAAATTTTACATCTCTAACAGCGCCGATGTGATAAGATCTGGGGGCTTGCGCCGATTTGTGATGGCTTTATTACGGCGTAGTGGAAACAGATTTGTCTAACAACGCATTTTGCCTGTTAGATGATGTGAAAACACCTACAGACAATATAAACAAAATACGCGGGCAATCAACCGCTCAGATGAACCAGTGTAATCCACTTCGAGTAAGGCATTACATGCATTACTCAAGCGACTACCTTCAAACCTTTTACTGAAGCAAAAAACTGAAATGGTGGCGGTAAGACCCCAGAGCACTTAAATATTACTCCAACCTGGCCTTCTGATATGCTGTAATTCTGGAAATGGGTAGACATGTCAACTCATTTTATCTTTGATTTTATAACTCCAACTCGAGACTTCTAATCTGAAGTTTCAAAACATTTGTACCAATAAGGCTTCTACCGATGGCCTCATAATGTCATGCAGAGTGGACTGGAGTATATTTATTAAGGGCTCTAGAATCCAACTTACGTATAGGCTATTTGATTATAACAGTGTCTTCCAGGCGGAAGCCAAGGCCATTTCGAGAGCGTCTCTATACTTGTTGAAAATTATTGGATTTTTTCATACAGCGACACAGCGATGACGTCCGGAAAGAACATCTTCTCGACATCCCAGATCGTTCGTAAATACTGAAGAATTCCCAGAGAAATTCCGAATTATTCCGAGGACAAAGGAATATCGTCGGAAATTATATTGCTGATAAGACTTATAATCTTAAGCATTTTACAGGGAATGTATGTACATATATTCCGTTTGCTTCAATTGGGAATTCTCTGCTCCTTTTATAGGCAAGCAACACAATTTCTGAACCAATACAAAAGACCGTCTTACAATCGAGGACAGTGATGCCAACTTAGCCCTTTTCGGGCTAGATTTAGCCCTTTTTGAAGTACCTTTAACGCCAAAAAAAATTTTTTAGCCCTAAACTAAAAAACGCGCAATTTCAGCGCTTTTCAGTATTTTTGTTTAGCCCTTTTAGCCCGTTTTTCCTTTAACTCTGTATGGAAATATTATCTTACGTTTCTCTGGCAATGACGAATTGTAAACCAATGTGGCAGAACTTTTTTCTTCTATTTCTTGTTTTCTTCTTTGTTATTTACGTAGAATTACCAAAAGTACCGGGAAACCCAAGCTTTGCTGAAAGTTTAAAATTGTGTTTACCTAATAATTAGGTGGAAAAGAAATGTCAGGCTGCGCTATCGTTATATACTGCAATTCATTCACCATTTGCTTCCACAGAACACTTGACAGAGTCAAGTCTCAATATCATATAGAAAGCGATTTAAAAATGAAGAAGAGGATGACCAAGAAGTACAAATCGTATTTAACAATGACCAACTTTGAAAGATTGTAATGTAAATTCTATTTGAAACTAATCTAGTGCCTTAATTCTATTGAAGATAAAATGATCTCAAAAGCAATAATTCCTATTAACAAATTGTTTTGTTTAAAAATTGTGATGGTTTTATCTGAAAAGACTTTTTAATTTTAGCCCCCTTTATGCGCTTTTTTGAAAAAAATGAAATTGTATTGTACTAAAAACGTATTTTTTTTAATTTAGCCCTTTTTAGCCCGTTTTTCATTTTTTTTCACGCGTTTGGTGTCCGAAGAGTTGGCATCACTGATCGAGGAAATTTGTCAGAGAATTATAAAGATTGTAACGAAAACGGATTGGTTAAAAAATTTCTGAAATTAGTTAACCGTATGTATACTTTTATGGCTAAGTGTAACTTCTATCTGTTTTATTGAAGGCTAAGCTGATATATTGGTATGCTATGTTACCTGCAGCTAGCTTATTAGTTTTAAGAATTAGCAGTAACAACTTGTAAAATTTCTACGTGAAGTATACCTTTTCTGGGGATGGAAGATGTTTCATACTTCTTCACTTCTTTTCACAGTCTAATTACGATTTCTTCACATTCTACGGTAGAAAGCAAGGTGGAATGGCTGCAAGTTTCTTCTTACGAGCCAGAGGCTTGAGTTTATGATGTACCTTGCTAATCTACAATGGCTATCTTAGTTTTATACCAAAAGACAGTGCTTTTATTAGTTTTATCTTCAGTGTATAAAGTATGTAACATAGTAGACGATCAAACTCTAACACAGTAGCTGTAGAAAATTCACTTTAAGAAGTTTTAAAGTTTCTGCAATTTTACTCATCGCCAGCAGGCTTTACAAACATGCCTTTCCGCTGAATATCACATTTCATCAGGCGATCTAAATCAATTGTAAAATCCTACAAATTTTATGGGCACTACTTTGTAAAAAAAAAGCCGATAGTACGGTGATCTTAATTTAATCTTTGTGTGTTTCAGAAGCATTGCTGAGGTCGATTCATCACTTTATTTCTCTCCATGTATTTCCAATATACCGTATCTACACATAATTTTTTGGTTTTTCTTATTATTAACCACAACAAAATTGAGTTGTTCTTGTTATTATTGTTGGCATTTGTTATTGCAATTGTTGTGGTTGTTGTAAATAGACAAGCTGACGCTTTAACGTTTCTCATCTGACGACAACCTGTCACAACGATTTTGTGTAACACAATGAAACTTTTTAAACAATTTTTTTTTTATTCGTTTCCTTCCCACAAAAAGGGGGAAAAATGTCAACACGAAGGACTCAAAATTTACACCCAACATCTCTCCCAAACTGCGTGTACAATAAGAACAACAATTACAATTACAAAAAGGAATTGAAAAAAAGAAATCACAAAACAATATTTGTTGCTGTTGTTGTTATTGTTGTTGTTGTTGAAATAGTCAACCACAAATTTGATTGCATTTCATGGTTTATAACTCATATTTGGTAACAAAAAGAAAATATTTGAATTTGTTTGTTTGTATGTGTGTTCATATATTTTTGATTGTGGTTGCCTCAATCAAACTTTACTTCAACCACCTTTAATATCATTTGAGGCATAGATGCGAGGCAATACGATGATTTTCAGAAATTTTTAAAACATAAAACAAAACAAAACTGACTGCGTGTATATGTATGTTTAACTGACTTTATGCTTAACAAGTACAATAACAACAACAACAACACAAATACAGAAATTACTGCCACCGTAAATAAATCTGAAATAACACACTAAAATTCAAATTTAAAAACTTGTGGCACAAACAACACAACGAAACAGGCTGCTGCAATAACAACTTCAACTTGATGCCCATGGAAGGCTCATCACTATCATGAGCATCCCTTATTGTTCTGTTTCCAACACTTCTTGGTGTGGTTTGTTTACTCAACTCGTTGTTGTTTAAATAAATGAGAAATTTGTTGTTGTTATTGTTCTTAGTTATTGTTGCAGCACCACATCGTTGTTTGTGGTAAGTTGCTTCGTGTTGCGTGTGTTCTTTGGCTGTCAAACTTCACGGACTTGACTTGCTGACTGAATTTGATTTCAACGCTTTTAAATTAGATTAATTGACAAACAAAGGACCTCTACAACAACAGAGTTTTTTTTATTATTTTCTCATTCACGCTCACACTCTCTCTTCTCTATTTAGATTTCGGCTTTATTTGTATCCCAGTTTATTAATTTTTTTTTTTTGTGGAAGTTTATTCTGGAAAGTCAACTAGCAAAGCCTTGACATGTGTTTGATTGGTTAGAATTTTTACCCAAAATCAAGTTTAATTTTAAATTATGAAAACGTTTGATTCTTTCAAATAAAAGTCATGAAATCACCTTCTGAGATTCTATATTATTCATGTGATGCGATTTGAATTTCGCCCGCCACTCTCACTTTTACCTTCTCCAAAACTTCTAAGCAGGCACTGAAGTTTATAGAATACGGCAAAAGTCGTTACCTTGGCGGATGTTTGTTGATTCGAGATAAGTGACTTGTTACAGCGAGTACGATAACTGTTCAATCGAAATTTTTATAGAAAATTGTCGGACACTCTAAGACATTCACGTTACGAGTATCGAACTAAAGTGCCCGCCAAATAACTTTTTTTTTGAAAATGCTTTAAAAAAAACTAGTAAATATTTCGCAAATTTCTTCTTTTATTTAAAAGTACAATCCTTCCAGTTAATAATGGAAAGTAATTTCATTCCAATGGCTGCTACGGCTGGCCATATATTAGCCTACATGAGCGGTTCAATTTTTAAACACATTATCGATTGCATGCAGCTGTATTTCACTAATGGCTTCACGAATATTGTCCTTTAAAGCGTTAATTGTTTCTGGCTTGTCGGCGTAACACTTATTTTTGACGGCGCCCCACAAATAATAGTCCAACGGAGTCAAATCGCAGCTATAAGGTGGCCAAACGACATCAGCTCTGCGGCTGATAATGCTATCTTCAAAAACAGGGTGCAAAACATCGATTGTAGCTTCGGCTGTGTGGCACGTAGCGCCGTCCTGTTGAAACCAAATATTACCAATATCCAATTTTTGTAAACAAAAATTCGTTCAACATGCCCCGATAACGATCGCCATTGGCTGTAATTGCCACTCCTTGCTTCTTTTCGAAGAAAACAGGCCTCTGGAACGAAATCTGCACCAAACAGTGACTCGTTTTGGGTCCGTCGGGAATTTCAATGCATGGCTGCTGGATTTTCTGTGCCCCAAATGCGACAATTTTGCTTGTTTACATACCCGCCAATATCAAAATGAGCTTCATCTGAAAAAGTGATTTTTTTTTTGCCAAAATTGGCATCTTCTGTAAGTCGATCGCAGGTATACATTGGATTGGATCAATTGCCTTAGCGTATATTCGTTCAGCGGAAGGATAAAACTAATTATCTGTCAAATCAGACATGTTACCATTCACGAAATAGGCACTAGTTGAAATAAATGTTAGATAGCGGACCCATTAGAAGGTCTTGTCATTTTCAATCATCTTATCTACCTAGGATTTAAAATTTACGTATTCTTGATCTCCATAACAAACACCATTCAAACAAGCACAATATTCTTCTTAAGAGGATATACTGGCAGGTAGAAAATCACACAAAACTTTGCTGTTGATTCTGTATTTATTATCCGCAATGATAAATTTACTTTCTCATCTATTCAGATATTAGTTAGTGTGAGTGTTACTTCCGACATCCTTTACCAATATTTTCTTCAAAATCTCATCATAAGAAGCTTTTAAGATAATGAAAAACCACAATTACCCACAAACAAACACAAAAAAAGAAAAGAAGAAAAAGAAGGTAAAAGAAGCTCGAGGCGATTGTAATTCTAATTCTCGTAATTATTTTATTGTGAACTGCTAATGTGGCGTGAAATTTTATGAATCTTTGTACGCAATCACTCTTACTTTTATGGAATTTCATTAACGTTATTTACAGGGTTATTTCGAGACAGCGAAGAGTGATAAATTTACGCACTTGAATATCCAGCAACGCAAACTTTATATTGTTCACAGACCAGTTAACCTGCCATCAGGCCATGGCAATCCAATCGTTAGTGGTTAGAAGGTGAAACGGGAAATAAAACAACAATAACGTGTGTTTAATTAAAGATAAAATACAGTTACACACAACACAACACATACATGTACAAACAATCATAAGGATATGAATATCCTTCTTATACTCGCATTAGAATACGTATATGTGTGTATAAGGAAAGTAAGAGAGAAAGAAGACCATAAAAATCCAAAATTAATTGTAATTGTACGTTTAACGTTTAGACTTTGTAGTACAAAAAGCAATGGCTTACATGATAAGATAGTTGCTATGCTTCGGTATATGCCTCACATATGCCTCATTGCCTTAGCATACTCTATGTAAATAGGGGCCCCCTTTAGATTTAGATTTCTTTATGAAAACAGTAAATAAATCAAAGTTCAAAACGCTAATCAGTAAAATTGGCCAACTGACTCCATCTGCCAGTTACTCTGACCTGTATGTGGTCTGTCTATTCCGTCTATTTTGTCTGCCATTTGTTTACTTCCAAGCAGCCTTAAAGGATTTCATTAAGTTTTGCTTCCTTAGCAGCCGCCACACTTGTGTAAGGTCATTAATTACTTTGAACTTCGTTTGGTTAGGGTTGGGGTGGGGCTATCATACGAAATAACTTTGCTGAAGATAATCGGCATACCAAAGAGAAATACTTTCCTTACAGCCACTACCACCACTTCATCATGTCGGAGAGTTTTATCTTTGCTTGTTGGAAATTGAAATATTCATTCGCATATTCATTCATTAATTTCATTAATTTGGCCAAACATTTGGGCAGTTCAGTTGCTTACTTTCATTGCTGGGGTGGCGCAAAATATTTATAAATTTTTCCACAATTTTATTGATGTGTTGGCATTCCATATCTCTCTTTTGTCTTTTTTCTTTTTATCTTCAATTAATAAACCTACGAATATTTTTTTCAATTCTTTTTTAAGCATTCACCACTAAATTTAATTTTTCGTGTATTTTCTCCTTTCTACTATATACTACACTACAGCAAGCATGCTTCCCTGATTCTGGAAAAAATCGAGTATTTTTTATCATCAAAATAACGAATTTCGTAATCAATTTTCTTAGTCAGATCAGATCGAATTGAACGAAACTCCGGATTTGAGCTATTTTCTTATTTTCCAATAGACTACAAAAATTTTCTCATAATCTTAGATTGTCCCCTGCCCTATACTTACTTAATAAATTGGTCATTATAACTCTCTAGCCAGGATTACAACCTAGCTTCTCATACCACTTACGATGTTTGTTTAATTTTCATACATTACTTGCGGAACTTACAGTTTAAAGTCTACTACAAACGATCGATTTTTAAGAAAGTTTTCATGGCAGAGTTTGTGTCAGATATCTGCTGAGAGGAAGTCGCCTAAGAAATATTTTTTCTTATTTCGTTTACTTGGAGAAGTCTGAACTAAAAGGTCAACACACTACCTACTAGACTACGACTCCACTACGTGCAGTGTAAAATGGATTGAGAATATATGCAAGTAATCTAAAATTATATAAGATTTCTGTGTCCGGATGACATAGCGAGATATCCAACGGTTACCCTTAACAAAAAAAATCAATTTAATTTCATACGTAAGATTGGCACAATGGGACACACAATTTATCTCAAACAAACATTTCAAAAGCAAAATGAAAGATCTTATCTGATGTGGCAATAACCTTATTATAGTTATAACGGATCAGTGGACGCTGGGTGCACTACATCAAGAGTCTGTGAGTGCCAGCAATAGGAATTTTACAAAAACTTTAATTATGAGTAAGAAAATTAGACTCCGTGGTCTAGTAGGTAGTTTGTTGGGTTATTACATACGAGAGCCCTTAGTTCAACTAATAGCTCATACATCGCGAACAAAGCGAAATATAAAAAACAATATTTTCTTCGGTGACTTCCTATCAGCAGATAAAAAGCCATTAAAAGCTTCTCAAAAAAATCTATCGTTCGGAGTCGACTATAAAGTGCACATTCCCAGTCGTAATCCTTCCCAAAGGGTTGTAATGACTAATAAAGCAAGAAAGTAAGAATATTTTCTCCGCCATTGTTATGCACATAGTTGTAAGCCCATGACGAATACAGAAGTTTTAGATAAAACGTGTCTAGGCAAAGATGATTTGGACAGCATCGAAATCTTTAAAACTGCTGGAATGGATGAGGGCTACAAGCCAAGAGTAATAATTTTACAACAAAATAAATAATAGCGATGTTAGTGAAGTCACCGTGGTTTAGTAGGGTGTGTTAGACGTAAAAGCCAGGGTTCGTGTCCCAGGCCAGACATTCGGCGACTGCCTCTCAGCAGATTTCTGGCATAAACTCTGAGAGTAAATAAAATTGCCGTGAAAAGTTTCTCATAAAAATTTGCCATTCGGAACTGAGGTCCGCTACTTTGATAAAATTAACAACACACAACTGTGAGAACTAGTCAATTCCTGACTGATGGTTTATGACAATTATGTGATGTTAGAAGAAGGATTTTACGCGTTGACCTAGACTTCGATCTGCGATCCCTTTCAAAAATGAGAAAAAAATTTATTAGACCATAACACCCTTAGTCTTCAGTCAAGATTAGCTCTTTACCACTTTTGTTGTCTGAGTACTAATTTTATATATGAGATTTAAGCCGTAGCAATTTAAGGCATGGCAATTTTATTTTACTCTCAGGGTTATTATCACAAATCTGCCTAGGAATAATTGTCGAAAAAAAAATATTTTTGTATTCGATTCGTTATGGGGATTTGAACTGTGCCTTGACGTCTCCTAAGCCAACGCAATACCTACTGCCAGACTACGTAAACTACACAGCGATAAAGGCTTCGTATCTTTGTTAGAAGATTTCTATTCAGTTTTTTAGACTCTGGCTTTATCAGATTACCGCTGGCGTAATATATTGTTAATATTGAACTCACAAATGACGGATCGTTGGATTGAATTTTTTCCCAAAGGACCCCCATGTATATATCTCAGTGCTGACTGATTAAATAAAACCTTCGGTTTAATTGTAAAAAGTAGGACATTTGGTTTTTACAATATTTTGTATACATACAGTAGAACTTCTATAAACTGAATCACTATTATCCAGAAAAGCACTATAACTTATAGAAACTTCAAGTTAAAGAAGCAAAACCTGATAGAATTTCTCTCCAAGATGCTGTTGCTGTGCTTCAACTTATAGAAAATTCAAATAATAGAAGTTTAAATTATAGAAGTTCTACTGTATGTATTAGAAAGTAGATCAAAATCATGTTTTACTATTCTCCAGCCCCTGAATCGGCTTGTATTAGGCTTTGTATGGATTTATTGTTATTATCTCCTACCATAAAAGTTCCACATCATCCAGTTCGAATATTAAAAAAGGGATTTTAGTTGAATGTTTATAAAACTTGCTATAGTTTTTCTATGATTATCTTGTTGTATGTAGTGCTACATAGAATTCTCCTATGCCCTGCATGTTCATCCTCTTAGATTTTGTACTTCCCCTTTGGCAATCAGTTGAAGTCAAGTTGAGCTATACTTATCAACAATGTCACCCGTGACTTGTATCTTGTGATTACACTGACTTTAAGGGAATTTTTTTTTGTTGTTTTCTTCTTTGATTTTATTGTTGCTGACCTGCTGGCATGCTTACAAACTTCCCCAACTTGTCTTGAGTGAATTTATCGATTTATTGGAAACACATTCGATTTATGAATAAATTATATGGTGTAGATAACAATAACAATAATAATAACAACAACAACAACAAATAACAACACTTTATTAGAAAAGTGAAGAAACCGTATAACGTTGATTATTTATTGGCGATAAATATTCTCAGGAAAACATGCAGCAACAGGTCACGATTTCATAAAATAGCGCCATCTCATCATCACTCTAACACAACATGAGCTAAAACAGTTTCCTCCTTCAACTATTTGGTATTTGATAAGACACCAACTAAGTGTGTGTGTGTAGCCAGAAGCAGAGATGGGAATTATCAAACGTTAGATTAAGATTTTGAATTTTGCTAGAGTGTTTAGTTGAAAAGGGAAAACTGGCCAGTGAATCTTTGGATTAAGGATGTGGTTTATGCTAAACTTAAAGAATTTCTTTTCTGCTTAGTCTGTTGGCACTAACACAACAATAACATTTAACGACGTTAGTAAGATTCTCTCAAACCTTGTAAGTCATACTTAACATTTTAGAAACATCATTTGCGAGATAAGCTTGCTTTACGCAATTTGTTGCAATTGTGTTTTGTGATTAACACACGATTCTGTATCTCTGTTCCAGTGCCAACGACAAATTATTAAACGACAGTGGAAAGATTTCGATTAATCCGACAACAAGTTTAGCCAACTTTTAACAATCCTGTTAAACACTTTAAACTCTACACAACAATTTCTTTCTTCCTTGGATTTGGAATTTGAAATTTTCAATTTGAATTTTATTTTAAAAATTTTTTTTCCAGTTGCTATTGTTGTTGTGTTTGTTTTTTTCTGGCGTAATCCTCTTCTTTAGATGGACGATTAAAACAAAGTGCAACAAGAATGTTTAGAGATGACTTGCAACAAATTGTTTGCAACTCAATTAGAAAATTTAGTGTAGGTCCCATGCATAGATAGGGGCTATGCTAGTTGTGTTTATTTTGAATTTTCTTCTTTTGTTGCAATTTAGTTATTGTCTTTAAAGTTGTTGGTTGTTGGCAATGCATGTAATTATGCAAATTATTGGCAACAGAACAAGAATAAGCCAAACAACTATCTTTGCTACACTGCAACACTTTTAACCAAAGTGATTCAAATATTCACAAAATATTTGAATGTGAAGAATTTTTTGCGCAAAATTTGGCCAACAGTTGTCATTTGAAAATTTTTTTAAAAGCAAGCAAAAGTGCAATAAAATTGTTTATATTTGTAAAGTAAAGTGATTGATTATCTTCCAAATTAATTTAAAAACAGAAATTGAATTTTATACTAATTTAACCCTACAGTGTATCAATGAAAAGGTAGACATTTGATGATATAAGGTCAGAGAAATTTACATTGTTGCCCCTTATCTGTAGATAACTTTGAAAAGCACACAGATTGGTGGTGACTAACAGATCGATAATTGAGATAATTTTTGTACACTAAAACAATTTCATAATTATGCCTCAGGTCAACGAAATTTTCCTCTTACCAAAAACCCGAGGTATCTTAGAAAATCGAACAATTTGACAGTGACTAAGGAGACAATAATTGCAAATGCAGTAAAAATTTAGCTCAGAAATAAGTTATCCTCATTTTAAATCATTATTCTACCCCCTGGTCACCCTAATTTTTAAGTAATAGATTATGTGGAACGTGAAAAAGAAAATGAAAGAAATATATTGAACGTTTTTCACTTCTCGATCAACCCCCAAAGACGAAGGTACGTTCTTGATTAATTATTTAATTAATTATTGAATATTTATTAATATTCCTGATTTTGCTTCTTTAATTAAATTAAATTAAAATATTTTGTTTAATTTACATACAAATGCACATACATAGTTGGTCATTGCAACGTTTCAGTCAAGATAACAACCTATCTTCTCACATCACTTATATAGAGTGTGTTAGTTTTATAGAATGAGTGGCAGGATCTACAAATTAAGGATGATTCCGAGTGACGGTGAATCTTTTCATTGGCAATTTTATCAAAAATCTGCGGAGAGGAAGTCACCGAAGAAAATTTTTGTTAAATATTGTTTTGTTGAAGGTGCCTGATCTGGAGTTTGAATCGGGACCTCATATCTAATAAGCTAGCACACTATCAGGTGTCTATACATGTAAGAAATTAACTTTTATTCTACAAATCAGCACTGAAAACTCATTGTTCCAATACTTAATCAGCATATTTACGATGTTACGAATGGTCAGGAAGTGCAAATTCATAATGAACTGCAAGGTTGATTAAATAACCGAGTCCGCTGAGGAAACGTGAGGGGCGTTGATAAACGCATTTTTTCCACAAGTGCTTAGAGTGGCACACTTTCTTTCGGCAGTGTGTACATTGCCTCTGTCTCATAGATCTAATCACGCCAATAATACTGCCATTCTCTTCAAATTTCTCTGTAATCTTGCACAGTAGAACGGTTTTGATAAACAAAATTACCCCTAATGTTCAAAAAGTGATCAGGTTTGAATTAATATTTTTAAACTTAGTTTTTGAAGTCGCTGAAGTGTTGTAGATAATGTATTGGCTTGCTAGCTGTGAGGCCATGTTTCAAACCTCAGCTCAGAGATCTCAAAAACAAAACACAATTTTAATATTTTTTGTCAATTACTCTCTCTCTTTCTCTCTTAGATGATTACTGGCAAAAACTCTGAGAATAAATAAAATTGCCAAGAAATGATTCTCAAAAATCTGTGTTTCGGAGTCGACTTTAAACTGTGGGTCCGCATGTTCATGGATAAAATAATACACACAACATAAGTGGTGTGAGAAGCTAGGTTATATTCCTAATTTGTTTCGTGCCTTCTTACTATGGGTTAACAAGTCACACTTCCGATGAATACTTGCAACCAAGCCAGGCCGATGGGTTTAAAACCAATAAATGCTCATGTAACTCAAGTGTTTAAGACTCCTGTTCTTCGGGTATGTTGTCTATAATGTCTGATTTAACTTTTCTTCGATTCGTTTAACGTTTTACCAAATTTCTTAAAGCTCTGTTCTGAGATTTAAAAGCTTAAATGAAAAGCAATAAAGAAAGAAACGAAACGTCAAAGAAAAAATGTTTTTTTGTGTTATTTCCACGTTTAATTCTAATTTAACCTTGAAATCCAAACGGTATTAATGAACAGTAAGAAGTAATAACAGCAGCAATAGTGTTAAGAATTTTATTTCATCGATTATTTAATTTTATTAACGACATGAAGTAAAAGCAAAAGAAAAAATTGGCAACTGAGAGAGCCAAATGAACGCTTAAGTTATTACATTTTAAAGAATCATAAACGTCCACGTCGAGCGAGGGACAATGTCAAGAACAAACCAGAAATAAAAAATTTTTTTTTTCGTTTCTTAATTTATTACGAAGACAAAAAATTGCAACAACAGAGCAACAATAATAATGATAATAAAAAAAAACAAGAATAAGAACTACTGTCACAACTACTACAACAACAACTACAACATGGATTACAGTGGAACACAATACAACAGGCAATGGTACTAATGAGGTAAGGCTTATGGATAAACTTAAATGCTAATAAAAATCAAACGAATTAAGCAGGAGCTTCAGAAAAATATTTCCTAGTGAATAGGATTTTATTAAGTTGGACTAGGACTTTGATTTGCATTTTCTCTTGTTTCCCATGACTGAGTTGATTCATCCATATTGCTATGTGTAGGGTGGCATTTGAAATCAAAACTATTTGTTTACTTGTTTCATAATGTTTTTTAATAACTTTATATTGTTGTTGGTGTGATTGTTATTGTTATTATTGTTTTTGTTTTTTTTGTTTTTTTTTTATGGCACAGGTAAACATTCTTTCGAAATGTCAAGCGTAGATATTGGCGTCAACGGGCCACTATTCTAAAGCCAATTGAGTAGTGCTTAGTAGAAATAGCAACAAACAGCAACAACAACAGCAAATATCAATAGACAACAACTATTGACATTAAAGTAGTATTTGTTATAAATCGTGGTGTCGGGAGGGGGAGAGTTTATAAAAACTATAAATGTTGACCTTCATTTTCATATGGTTGTTGTTGATATTGTTGCTTGCTTTTGTTAAGAAAACTATAAAAAACAAAACAAAAAAAATACTGCAACCCACGGTAAGTCAACTATTCATTTAAACAAATAAAAACAACAACAACAAAAACTGCAAAAAAAAAATTTAAAACGTACAACATCAATACGTTAGAAAAAGTTAACGTCAACGGACGGTTGCTCTTTGTCTAAGTTTCAATTACAACAAAGTACAACAAAAATAAATAAAAAAAGCACTCAGAAATCATGATCGCATATAAATCTGAAACTGGCTGAAAAAAAAGGAGAAAAAAAAACAGTCAACCCAACCGTCTAACTGAGTCAGTTTGTCGCATTGACGTTTTTTTCTTTACTATTTTCTGTTTGAAAAACTTAACGAATGAATGTTTTCTAGACAATTTTCTTTAAGCGATTGACTATGAAATGCTTACCAGCTTACCAGTTCCAGCTGTTAACAATTTGACCACCACACTAATACAGCCAACTTCAAGACCGATTCTCTAAGTCTGTGTGTGTTTGAGTTTGTACCTCAAGTTGTTGGCTCTTACGTAAGTGAGAACAACATTAACAAGTTTGACTGTCTATAAACAATTCCATAGAGAAATCGCACAAAAAAACAACAAAAAAAAAATTTTAGAAAAAAAACAACAACATGAACACGTTCTTGTATATAGAAAAAACAACGTTTTTTTCGCTTTTTTTTTTTGTTCCGATAAAAGGCGGCAAAAATGCCACACTAATAAAGTTGAAATCTTACTGCGAAGTTTATTTTCTTTTCTTTTTGAGCTTTAACAGCAATTGCTTGCTTCTATTGTTTGCTGCCGTTGTTGTTGTTGTTTTTGGTTGCATTATCATCAAATTTGTTTAGATACTCTGACTGACTGGCAACTGCAACTGCACAAGCAACACGAATAACGACATCATAAATTTCGACACCCGATTGTCGTCGTCGTCGTCGTCTGACTATTTATCAGCATGAAATTGACATGTAAATAATGAATAGAATATACGAGGGTTGTTAAAATATATCTGCAGTTTTAATGTTTAATTTTTGCTTTTTTTGGAAGGCCGATATTTTCAAGTAGAGACAATACATACATACATACTTGGCCATTACAATCCTTACTTCTCACACCACCTATGTTGTGGAGGTTAATTTTATTCTTACATAGTTTAAAGACGATTCTGTATAACAGACTTTTGTACAACTTTTCAATGCAATTCGATTTATTCCCAGAGATTTTGACAGAAGTCTACTGAGAGGAAACCGCCAAAGAACTAATGGGTGATTTTTTAAGAGCTATAGGAAAATTTTTCAAAAAAAAAAAAACATAAAATTCAGAAAAATTCATGAAATCTTTATTTAAATCAATAGCACGGTCCATATAATTAATGTTTGAAGATTATTTCATGCAAATGGTCCATCCGCTTAGTCCACAACTTTTCAATGAAATTCAATTTATTCCCAGAGATTTTTACAGAATCTACTGAGAGGCAGTCCGCCAAAGAACTAATGGGTGATTTTTTAAGAGCTATAGGAAAATTTTTCAAAAAAAAATAAACATAAAATTCAGAAAAATTCATGAAATCTTTATTTAAATCAATAGTACGGTCCATATAATTTACTGTTTGAAGATTATTTCATGCAAATGGTCCATCCGCTTAGTCCACAACTTTTCAATGAAATTCGATTTATTCCCAGAGATTTTTACAGAAATCTACTGAGAGGCAGTTGCCAAAGAACTAATGGGTGATTTTTTAAGAGCTATAGGAAAATTTTTCAAAAAAAAAAAAAAACATAAAATTCTGAAAAATTCATGAAATCTTTATTTAAATCAATAGTACGGTCCATATAATTTACTGTTTGAAGATTATTTCATGCAAATGGTCTATCCGCTTAGTCCAATTTTGACATACTCTTTCCAACATTTCGGCCAGTATCTCACGAATAAATGCTTCAATATTATCTTTCAATGCGTCATTTGAAGCGGGCTTGTCTGTATAGACATGAGCTTAAATACAGCCTCACATAAAATAGCCTTAAGGCGTTAAATCGCCCGGTCTAGGCGGCCAATTGATCGATCCCGAATGTGAAATAAAATGTTCACCGAACTTGCCTCTCAATAAGTCTATTGTTACGCGTGCTGTATGGCATGTGGCACCGTCCTGTTGAAACCACATGTAATGCAAGTAAAGTTCTAGCATTTTGGACAAAAAAAGTTCGATATCATTTCACGATAGCGCCCAGCATTCATAGTTACGTTACGATTCGCAGCATCTTTGAAGAAGTACGGTCCATTGATACCACCAGACCATAAACTGTGACTTTTTCTGGATGCTTCTGTTTATTTACGTATCCATTGTGCCAAAAATGAGCTTCGTCGCTGAACACAATTTTTCGATAAAGACGTGGATCTTCGACCAACTCTCTAAGAGCCCATTCACTAAAAGTTCTGCGTTGATCGTAGATCGTTCGGCTTCAATTAGTGCACCAGCTGTATTATGGAATGCTTCACACCTAAATCTTTCCGCAAAGTTTTCCACGTTGTTGAGTAACAGAAGCCCAATTGCTGCAAACGCCGAAGAATCGATAATTGATGGTCATCATTAACAATGGCCGATACAGCTGCGATATTTTGTTCAGTTCAGACTCTAAGTAAGCGTGTTGGTGGTTTAATGTCCAAATTGTAAATTTGGTGCGAAATTTAGTCACCATAGCCCGAATAGACGGTTCAGTGGGTCGATTAAATTAACCATAAAATGGAAGAAGCACACGATGATCTTTCCAGAATTTTGAGAATAAAATTCACCCACGAAACGTAGGTAAACTGTTTAAACCAGTATTGCCAAAAAGATAATAGCTAAAAGATCAACCGTTATTTTTTTTGTAATTGATAACCATTATCTACACTATAAGAGCAGGACTTTAAGGTCTAATGCCTAAAAGAACAAATAAGCCTCGACAATAAGCACAATTCTTTGTTTGTTTTTATTCTTCCAGTTCCAAATGTTGTATAGTCAGGAGAAATGCTTCCCAAGCGATGGATGGCTGGCTTCAATACTGCTACGAGCTATTTTCTTACAGGTAAGTAAGCTAAGTCCCTTACGTTAAAGTTTTTTTGTAAAATTTTCAAAGACGCATGAAGGTTAGCAAATATATCTCGTGGTCTTCTTCAAAATTTGGCTTTCCAGCAGTAATATTCTCTGCTTCATTGTGTTTTTAATAGTTTTGAAGGAAAAATTTGCAAAATTAGTGTGAAAAGAAATAATAACTGCAAGAATTGTTTGATTGTAAAGTGTAGAAAGTTATCTATGAACTGAAGAGTAATGTCAGCACATTTTGATAATTTCAAATACCAAACCTTACTTAGCCCTCACTATTCATACGCATACAGAGTAAGATTATAACGTATTCTGCAATCCGCCAGTAGTTAATCGATTACAAACGTTCCCTTAATTTTTAGAATTTAGTAGGTTGGATAGGAGGTATTGCCGTATTGCCGTATGTAACAAAAAAAAATTGGATAGCCTCGAAGGTCCATTTATCGGGACTTGGGTATGGAATATATGCTGTTTCTGCTGGTGGGAAACATATCACCACATTCAAAAGTTGCGATGATATAAAGAGGGGGCCATCTATTAGTTTAAATTTGAACCATCGGTTATTTCGAATGTGGCAATACTTCCGTCATTTTATTCCGTTACCGAATGCAGTATATTATCTCCACTGAAGGTAATGGTTTGATGAGTAACATTGGAAGTTTTTAGGCCAACGATGATGATAAGAAAAAGCTCATTTTTATCTTCATTTTATCAGTCAGAAAACCATACGTGGCCTTACAGAAGTTAATGCACCCATTACGTGTGAGTGTTTGGGAGGCTTGTGAAGTGGAGGCATCCTTTGACCATATTTCTTTGTAAATAAGCCGGAGCAACCATAACAGTCAATGGAGATACAAATCTTACCGTGATAACCTGATTTATTTGTACGCGCTCTTCATGGTTTTGATGTGAACGATATAGGATTTCAACAAGATAGTGAAACTTGCTACACATCTCATGCCACAATCGGTTTATTGCGTCAAACGTTTGATGCCGAAATGGTGATTTAATTAGCTGCGAACAAGCTGCGATTTGACACCGTTGGACTATTTTTAGTTCAGTGCCTTTAAAGAATACTGTTTTGCCGACTGACCAGAGGCAATTTAGCATTTGAAGGCCAACGTTCGTGATGCCATGGTTGATATACGACTTCATACATCCGAAAAGTGCACAAAAATATTGAATGACGTACCGAGAGGCTATACGAATAAAATAATATTCCATTTCTATCCGGAACAATTGTACTTTACAACAAAAGATCAAATTTGGCAAAAGTTCCAACAGTTTTTATTTTATTAGATTTTAAAATTTAAACTTTTAAATGGCCCACCCTTTACAGCAAAAATAAGAGTCGAACACAACTGCTGCAGAAAGTGCACCATTTACCCGATAAGATCTTTTCAGGTACCAAACCGTAGACAAAGTTTTATTTTCTTTAGAAAACTCTTTTAAATTGCTAACAATGGTTGGCTACTTTCGGTCAATTCGTTACTCCAAAAATAGCTAACAGCAAAAGCGTTACGGAATCGAAGAAATTAGGAAACTTGCTGTTGCTATTGTTACCTCGGCCACAATTCAAAGATGTTTTTGAACTGTTAACTCAATCGGGGAATGCTATCCACCATATAAAATGGCAACGATTTAGAAAAAATTTTATTACAAATATGTTCGTAACATTAAATCTGAAGACCATAAAAAAAAAAACAAACAAAATTTGTGTCCATTTGCACGATTTACTGTGACGCCATTTAAATATCCTGCAAATGATGTCTACTAATACATAGATGATGCCAATTTGGAAACATTTCCGTTCACGATGAGTGCGAGTGTATTTGTATCTATTTGATGATGTCGTTTTCGTTCGTTTTGTTTTATGAATCCTAATCCGCCAAATGATTTCAATGGCACGCGAAAATATAATTCGCTTAAGTGGTTGTTTATCTGTATCTCTCTGTATGGCTTGCTTGCCTGCTTGCTGGCTGGTTCGAATGAACAACACAATTGGTCAGCCAGCGAACTAGGGCAGCGTAGCACAAAACAAAAAACAGGACATGAGCACAAATACGAGTATAAATTAGAAGAATTGAGTTGTTCTGAAATGAAATGCTCGTTCGCTCGCTCGCTCGTTGAACATACGTTTGTAATAAAAAAAAAAAAACAAGCAATTCAGCATGTGGAACCACCACTAGAACATAATACTGAAAAACGTTTTCTAAGCCTTATAAAATACTCGGGTCGCAAAACAAATTTAAGCCTTCAAAATTGAAGAGAGAAGAGCAGTTTGGCAGTTGGCCTAGTAAATGTATTGCCGCTTATTTTTATTGTTTGCATGGAGTGCGAGGAAATAATTTGAAATTTTTAGCCGCAAATTGTTTGAAAACAAATGTTGACAGAAATTAAAAAATGATCAGGATGTGTAAACATGAAAATATTTAAACAGCACAGTACAGGCCTTTAAAAGCGAGCACAATTTACTTGCTTTCGTTAAACAAAGCGAAATAGAGAGGGTGTTTTGCCTTCATAAGTGTGTTTATAAAGGACATGTAAGGATGCAAGTAGTTAAGCAAATAGCAAGTGATTGTTTTTCTAAAACATTTCCATGGCATAACGTTAGTTTGTTTGCTGTTGTATTTTAAACGCTTTAAAGCGTTTTAAGCGTTAAAGTAAATATTTTCAACAGAATTCTTTAAGCCCTACTTGGGGTTATTTTTTAAGAAGAAAAAAATTTTTTTTTTTTTTGGTTTTTTTTAAGATACTGGAATTCTCTTCATCCTACTACCTTTTGCTGCCTGTGTTTCGCCATTTCAAGCACTTCTTTTTGTCTATTCGTTTCGTTTCTTGTGCAAATTGTGTTTGGCTGGCTGATGATAATAAAGAGGAGGAGGATGATGATGATGATGTTGCTGTTGATATTGATGACGACGTTGATTTTAAGCTCCAAGTGTCAATTCAATTAGTTTATCATTGTGATACATAAAATTTGCTTACTTTGTTGTTGCTGTTGCTGTATTGTTGCCTTCATACCATGTTTAACATTCGTTTCCTTCTGGTTCTACAATTTTTTTCCACTTTTTCTCGTGTTCTTCCTCTCATATTTACTCGATGTTGCTGTTGTTGTTGACTGTTTAGTAAGTTGTCTTATTGCTTGTTGTTGCTAATGTTGTTGCCGTTGTTGTTGTTGTTTTTTTACCTTGTTTCTTTCTTATGTCATAGTATTTGTTATCGTTGTAGTTGCTTATTGTTGTCATTGCTTACGTTGTTGCTGGTGGTATACATAATCATGTCGACTATTGAAGCTTCCCCTTTAAGGCATGTAACAAATTGTGGCGTCACTTGCTTGATTGGACGCCATATTTGTTTAGACATGTTAGCAGCACATTTTACTGAATATCTACCAGATACACACACACACACACTCTTATATTCGTAGTTATTCTAAGTCTAACACTGAGAACACATACAAACCTACACTACAACCGTCTATTGTTCATTTCCGTTTCTAGTAAACGAAAGTTCAAAACGAGTGCCAGTTCTTAAAAGAATGAAAACAAAGTTTTCATATGCCCATCGCCTATAAATTTATGCAAAGACTGTGTCCTGAAGCCAATAACATCAATTCAGATTCGAACATTTTACTCTAATTAGTCTCAGATGCTTACAAAACTTTTGCCAGAATACTGGAAACATTTTTCTTTTCTTTCTTTTCCCTTTTTCTCTTTGCTGCATATGAAAGATCTTGTGGGAGATCAGACAAACATCAAATTCTCGAGATGGCTTGCAGATGGCCCACCCTTTGCATACACTTACGAATCTTATGATCTGGCAATTAATTGAGCACAAACGTTCCCTTAATTATTAGAGTCCAGTAGAATAGATAGGAGAGTGAAATACAAGCATAATTCTCTGCCAGAAAAATTACATAATGGACCCTTATTCCTTCGGGAAATGGAAAATATGCTGTTTCTACGATCCTGAACTGATCACTACATTGAAAAGAATAGATGACATAATTAAAGTGAGAGTCGAACAGCACTGCTGCAGAAGAACACCATTTGGCCGATATGATCTTTTTTTTATTTTCTTTAGTTATGGAATTAATGAAATTGGCGATCTTGACGCGACAGAAACTACGTCGTTCCTGTTCTTTCCGAACACATTTGGCTTTACAGATCAGCCAGCACGATGGGCAATAGCTGTGCTGATGGGGGGCATTCTTGTTTTACTTCAGCATTTGTGTGAATGATAAAGAACTGAGAGCTCTGCATCTTCGAATTATCTTCTGATGTCCTCCACTTTTTTCTGTCTCTTTCCATATGGCAGTCACACCAATGTTAGCAAATACCTTCTCGAATGTCAGTACTAATGCGTTGCTTGTGGATCTGTTCTAAGAAGTTTCTGTTTCCCCCGGAACTAACAGGTCCATTATGTCATTTTAAAGACATCTCTGTACGACAACTGGTAAGATTTTGTATATGGTGTTGGGCAGTGTAATTCGTTTCCAATTGTCAGCACTTTTCAAGTCATCACTTTTCGGTAACCTAACCACGACGCCTTGTTTAAATCGGATTCAGTTTCATCCTGGAGTCGTGGAAATTCAGCTGTGGTTTTCATGTCTACTTAACTTTTAATTTTTCATTTGTGTTTGAAGTGTTGCCTGTAATTTTAATTTTGATTAGAACTGCCAACTTCATTTAACCAAATATCGAAATCAGGGCCAAAAAATTGAAAAAGTGCGCAATGCCAGGAAGAAGTTGTTAGAGTTCCTATACGAAATTAAACTGACCTTTTTCTAAATAAAAATGATGGCACTAAGTAGGCTTAAGTTAAAGAAATTCGTAGAGCCATAGGAATCAACGTTTAATCTAACCCCTACTTCCACATATTTATTCAAAAGATTCCCTCTAAGAATTGAATTCCTTTTAAACTCTGTGCCTCAACTCCTCCAGTTGAATTGTCGACGTGTATGCGTTTAAAATGACGACTCAAGTGAGTGTATGTCACTGTGTTTGTAGGTGGAGAAAAGTGTGTTTAAGCAGATTAGTTTGCATTACAGCCGGGGGCATATCTTCTGGATTCCCTTACATTTACAATGAAAACAAATTTACTTGCAAATACAACGAACATGCTCAACCAAACAGCCAACCAGCCAAACCAACGACACAAAATATTTTTTGGGAACAGCAATCTAATCAGCATACATTGTAAGAGACTCCCTCGCTTCTCTCTGGCTTCGTATGGATGGACTGCTTTTTTTTTTTTTGGAACACACACAATCAAAAAGGTACATGGAAATTATAAAACAGGGAGTTAGAGAGAGAGAGGCACCAACCACTCTGTCAACACAATGAAATTCCAAAGAAAATTTAATGAAATTTTGCTGAAAATATTGTTTGAAAATCCAGAAAGGGAAACACGTTAAAAGGCCGGGCAATAATGATGATGGACTGACTAAAGCTTTCTAGTGATTTGATGATTGTTTTAAGAGACTGCAACAGCATTTCATTACACAATGAGTGTTGCTGTGTCCAACTGCAATATTGCAATTTTTCATTTGCCAACTGCCCCAAAACTCCAAAAGGAATAAACAAAAACTCTCCTTTCCATTTAGCCAAATACACATACACATACGCATACGCATACGTAATAAACATTGTTGCACTCATGTTTCGGCCATTTTTCAAGTTTATTTAGATTGTTTGTTGGCAACTGTTGGCAACTGTTTGGGTTATGGAAAAATCCTTTCATACGTAAAATTACTTGAGAGACCCGAATAAAACCACCACAATGTTTTGCTTGGCCTCCTCTACACCGTATTAGGAATATAATGGCAACTACAACAGCAGCAAGAGCAACAACAAAACAACAACAACAATGGAAAAAAGAATTTATAAAACATGCGTGTCCTGCTTGCCAGGCAACTAGCCAGTCAGCAAAGCCTGCCACTCTAACTGCCACCAAGTCAATACACAATATTTTGTTAAAATGCAACGTATTTTTGTCTGTCTCTCTGTCTGTCTGTCTGTCTGTCTGTCTCTATGGTATGTCTGTCTGTTTGTCTGTCTGTCTGTCTAGTTTACAATATGCGTAATTCTTCATCATCAACATTGTCGTTGTTGTAGTTGTTGTTGTTGTTGATATTGTCATCATAATATTGATGTTTGTATGTGTGATGTGATGTCACACCGTGTTTTGCTGTATGTTTTGCTGTGTTGTTTGTTGTTTTAGTAGCATAATGTTGTTGCCTGCATGTTGTTATTTTACTGGTTGTCATCATCATTCACTGACCAAACAGCCATCCATCTATACAGCCATCCACCTAAGCTCGTCTGCCATTGTCTTCATCATTTCTACGATTTTTCTTACATACTCGCATACGTATTCATACTACACGCAAAATACCTGCACGATTCGGTCCTCTGTCATTCATTGAATGCCAATGTAAGTTTCAAAATAATTCCACATTTGCCTGTTTTAGTTGTCCGTTGTTATTGTAGTTGTTGTTGTTGTTGTTGTTGTCGATTTTCTTAGCCTGCCTGGACGCGTATGGTTTGCTTGGCTTACTCACTCACTCTTGATGTTGTTATTGTTGTTCGTTTATTTATACTCAAACCATTGAATTGTCCTTATCCTCTGTAATAAATAAGCATGTGTCCGTGTGTGCATGGCATGGGTGTATGTATGGATGTATGTCTTGTTGTCTCACATCTCATCTCCATGCAGTAGTTATTTCCACTTTTAAGTCATTCGAATGAAAATAACAAAACATCCATCAGCCTCACTTAATATTGACGCCAAATATTCAAGAAATGCTGACAATCGATATTTTCATATAAAATTTTTGAGTATCCCATATGGGTGTTGCCATGCACGCAAAATGAAATGGAAAAAATATTTTTATTTAAAGCACATTTCTACGCTCTAGAATATATTTGGAAAGCCATAAAATAGGGTCCAAGTTATAGCCCCACACGATAAGTATTATTAAGGGAACAGGTAATTTGGGTCTAGGCCCTACAGGCTGCGTTTTTAAAACACATGCTGATTTCATTTAACTGCGCTCTATAAAGAACCTTTTGCTAATCCCCGATTGTTTGCTTCACTTAAAGACTTACCTGATGCTCCAATAAAAGCTCGACTAGGAGAAATCAAACAATTTGGACTTTTAAAGTATCCATACATGCGCTGCTTTCCGGAAACATAAGCAGAAAACCGGATAGTAAGAATTGATACAATTAGAGAATGCCCACAGGATGGATCCTTTCATCAGTAAAGCGTTTGTGGATGAACTGTTGCCAAAACTTTCTACGACAGGACATGCAAACGATATTACCTTGACCAATCAAGATTAAAGCTGCAGAAACAAGGTAGAAATATTTTATGGAAGTCCTCTGCTCTAGAGGTACTGGAAAAAAATAATCTTGATGGCCAAAGAAAAATTTTTTAGAGGTTGTCTTAAGATTGTAAGACAATGGTGCCTTTACAGGAAGGAGAAAACTTTCGATAGGATAAAATATCTGAGAATATAAATTGGAGAGTAAATTGACATGGACAGCTAATGAAGGGAGGAAAGGTCAGACAACCCACAATTAAGATACATAAAGATTGCAGCAGAATCCAAAGGATGTAATTGTACGCAGTATGTGTACCACGTTAGGCATGCCAACATTGATCAATCGAAAAATAACACAAATAGTGTTGGATTAGATACAGATACTAGCTTTTGTTGATGTAGCAAGGGCAGAGGAAACTTATCCCACTGCGACTCTGTAAGTTCTTTAAAATTTAGGACCGTAGTCTAGTAGGTAGTGTGTTAGCTTCGACAGGGTTCGAGCCCCAGGTCAGACATCAAAATAAAATACAAAAAGTATTTCTTCGGCGATCTCTTCTCAGCAGATTTCTGGCAAAAACTCTGAGAGTAAAAATAAAATTGTCTTGAAAAGTTTCTCAAAAGGCTGTCGCTCGGAGTCGACTTTAGGTCCCGCCACTAATGTATGCATAAAATTAACACACTCAACATAAGTGGGGCGAGAAACTAGGTCAATAATACTGACTGAAGTGTTGTAATGATTAATTATATATGGCTGGATATGGATCATAAAGAAAACTTTAAAGGCTATGGTCTGTTAAATCGACTAACTTTCAGCTCGTTCCTTAATTGTCCCCTGGACAAGAGTTAGTAGAAGCCACGAGTTAGGGAAATGCTTTGCAACGAGACCTAGTAACAATTTAATTTTGGAAAAAAATTCAAAGTCCGGGACATATTCATGTTATTTAACGGTAAGACCAGCATCCGTGCTCCTGACTCTTAGCAAATTAAATCCAAGTTAGTATGGAGAAGCTAAAAGAACTTGATATGGAAAATAGTGTGACACTCTGCTGGAATTCGCAACAATGTGAAGGTAGATGAGTTTGCGAGCAGGAATGCAGAAGCTTTGGTAAAGTGGGGACAGATGTTTACTAAGGTATACCCGAGAAAAGTGTAGACAAAGACAGACAAAAACTCTTCACAAACAAAATGAATATGAGACAACCAAAACTTTCGGCGGAAAGCAAGAATAAGAGAGGATTAATGTATGAGATTATTAGATAGGGTATTGTTAATTCAAAGTAGTTTTGTTTAGAATATGGAACGTTTCGAATCCAATGTGTGAGTGATGAAAAAACCCATTCTGGGTAGCTGTGAGTCATTAATGAATCCCAGATGGATACTTCTGCATATCAGAAACTAGGACATGAAAATATCCTTATGGAGATCGATCAGCATACTAAAGTTTGTCAAAACCATTGGCTGGAAAAATTCGTTATAGAGCTACCAATGAGAGCATTACAAAAGCTCGAGGAAAAGGCACGTCCACAAAGTAGGACAGTGCTTATGATGCCGGAACAGATTGATAATGAGGCAGTTATGTATAAAATGACTTTATTCTTACAAATTCAGGCAGATTTGTGGACATCATAGGAAGTTGGTTTGCAGCTTTTACTGTAATTGTGACAATAATGTCCTTGGATTATCGATTAGGCCGTAAAACGTACGTATTTATAGAGACTCATCATACAGATGATGATTGTTTCAAAATTTCCAACTTTTAAAGTACTTTCCTTATATTTTCCTTATATTTTCAGCATTGAACAGGTTTATTCTTTTCCATCAGAGTATTTTTTCTAACGGAAATACCTATACGCTCCCACAAGTTCTGGCATGATACAGCACAGATTTAAACACAGGCAAAAATGAGAAAAAAAAAACACCGAAACCAACAACTTGACTGCAACATCGATGCGTGTGCAGTCTCCAAAAAAAAAGAAAGGAAAGGAAAGAATAAATAGCGAAAAAAATCAACAGCAACAACAACAAAAACAGAAACAGAAACAGCAGCAATACTAACAACTTGAAAAATAAAGCTGAAGATTGCAACATGCGAAAAATACTAAAAGACATACAACATTGCCACATTGCCGCATTGCCAGATTGCACAGTAGTCAACTTTTGTCATGTTGCCTTACATTTGCTCTCCACATGAATATCAAGATGAAGACAAACTGCTGCTGCTGCTACTACCACCACCACTCGACGATTGCTAGTAGCACTTGGATGATGTTTGCAATGGTAACCACTCATCATGGCGATGATAATAATGATGATGACAATGGAAACAAAAACAACAAAAACAATTAAAATCAACAATAATGATGATGATAATGATGCTTTCACTTGTTAATATAGCAACGAGAAAGGGAACTTCATTAAGCGAATACTTCTTCTATCTATGTCTGCTATGCTGTGTAGGGTTGTGCTATGCTGCTGGTTTAATAATGATGAGATGTTGCTGATGACGTTGAAACTCAAGCAATTGTGCGACACTTTAAGCGCGTCTTAAATGTGATGTTGCGCGTGTAAACTGCGTTCCACACACAGAAAAACGCTATGAACGCTTGGCATGCAACTTGGACATTCATTAATTATTTTATATGGCATTGTGGAAATAGCCACGTACATTTTGGCGTCATAGCCTGCAATATCGAGACTATGGCCAGTCAATGTCTTGCCAAACTGTTCCACATTATATTGTCGAGGCAAAAACCATTTTGCTTGCAACAATTGGCAGGTGTCTTCGACAAGAATGAAAAAAATATTTTCGAATAAATCAAAACACAATCGTAACGAATTATTTGTAAGCAATACCTTGGGAACGTCCTACATACGTCTTTACCTTTACCCAGACTAGACAATTTCTTCGTACAGACTTACGTAACAGAAATATTTTGTGAATAAGAAAATTACCTGCTTAATTGTCTATTTTGGACAACAACAACAGCAACAACAGATAAAAAGAGAAATGAATCTCTTCAATTCAATTATTAAATCAATAAAAGCACATCAAATCCAAATCAAATTGCAATCGTTTGCTGTTAAATAAACAAACAAAAAAAATAGGAAACGAAAAAAACCTGAAAAATATTCTTTTTGAAGAATGAAACAAAGAGACACACAGTGAATGAGTTCAAGTGTCTTCAAGTATTTCAAACCCGGCATTGTTTACTTCACTTTATTTGAGGCATTGAAGATGAAATCCTATAAAGCGTTCAATATTTCTACTACTCTCCGGTCTTTTTATTATCACACATCAACAGATATTGAGTCATCATCTTTACCATCGTATTCCTTTATGTTCACAGAGCAAATGTAAATTGTTTGCCGGTGTTGCTGTTGTTGTGTTAATTGTTGTGGGTTGAAGTGTGTTGAAACTGCAGTTTTCAAGTGTTTGTTTGAGAAAATCAAAAAAAAAAAAGAAAAAAGCGCTCAAATAAAATCCAACTAAAAATCAATAAAAAAAAAGGAAATCACAAATATGAAGGAGGCGACTTCTAATCATAATATTGACTGAAATTCTTAATACACTGGAAGAAAAAAATGTTTTTTTTCATGCATTTTGAGTGTAGGAATGTCTTGCATGGCATTGCATTGTTCATTGCATTGTTCAATTGCCAAATTCAATTAGAAGTCATGAAATGTCATGGAATTTAAATTTAAATCTTCAAATCATAACTTTCTTGCAAGAGGAATGAGTCTGAATATGTTAACCAGCAATAATAAAAAAAACAAAATCTTTGCTGATATGTAATGTTAATCGCCCACATTGTGGACTTCTATCAGGTCCCGACAGGTCAAATACTGTTTGTTAACGTTTGTTTAATATTGTATAGGGTGGGCCGTGGTCTAGTGGGTAGTGTGTTGGCTTATTAGACGAAAGGCCCGGGTTCGAATCCCAGGTCAGACATCAAAAACGAAAAATATTTCTTCGGCGGCTTCCTCTCAGCAGATTTCTGGCAAAGACTCTGAGAGTAAAAATTGCCATGAAAAGCTTCTCAAACATCTGTCGTTCAGAGTCGACTTTAAACTGTTGGTCCCGCCACTTATGTATAAAATTAACGCACACAACATAAGTGGTGTGAGAAGCTAGGTCGTAATCCTGACTGAAGGGTTGTAATGACCAATTATGTATGTATGTATAGGGTGGGCAATCTATCAGTTTATATTTACACTACCAATTATTTCGAATCCGGCATAACTTACGTCAGTCTTTTCTGCCACTGAACGTAATAAATCGATGTACTCTTAAGCATCGTTGGAATTTATTGGGCCAACAAGAAACTGCACGATAATGCGAGTGAAGCTCATTTCCATCTTGATGGGTATGTTAATATGCAAAAGTGCCGTATTTGGGGCTCAAAAACCCATGTTCTTACAGAAGCTAATGCAACCATTACGAGTGGCTGTTGGGTGCTGCTTTTGGACCGGAGACACAATTGACCCTTATTCCTTTGAAAATGAAGGCGGAGACACCTTTCGTAGCATGATAATCAATTTTTTTGCACACTCGTTCTTCATGGTATTGCTGTAAACGTTGTTGGGTTTCAACAGGATGATGCAACTTCTTACACAACTCATGCCACAATCAATTTATTGTGCCAAACGTCTGGTGCCCGCTTAATTAGCCGCAATGCTGATGTTAACTGGCCGCCAAGAAGCTGCAATTTGACACCGTTGGAATATTTTCAATGCAGCGCCATTATAGAAAACTGTTATGCCGACAAACCAGAGGAAATTGAGCATTTGAAGGCCAACATTCGTAATGCCACTGCTGACATACGACTCCATACACTCGAAATAATACGCGAAAATTGGTCTGATCGAATGGGGTACTGTGAGACCAACCGCGGTAGTCATATAAGCAAAATAATATTCGATTTCTAACCTAAACAATATTACTTCACTACAAAAACATAAATTCAGCGAAATTTTAAATCGTTTTCGTTTTTCTTTAAATTGAAACTTTTAAATCGCCCACACTATACTAGACTTCGCTACGCCACAGACCCTACACATTAGAAGAAATATCTTAGGACAGCATACATACAAAAATGGAAGGGAAGGTTTAGACTACAATCCATAGCCTAAACTATGTGATAGGGGGATCGCTGCCACAAAAAGAATACACCCTGTAAGCCTACCTCGGTGTTAAGAAAATCTTCAATTTCATAAGAAAAAGCTTAGTAAGGTTTTTAAACCATTACTGGGCATAGCATTAAGGTGCACACTGACAAACGACTTTTACAAGAGCTTCATCTACTGGGGTTACGTGCAACACTATGTCGGATTCACTTTGCTTTCTACTATATGGACGATAGTGTAAACATATTCATGAGAAACTGGAAATGTTTCATACATTAGAGAAAGTGTAAAACCATGATAACCCCCAACAACTTAAGAGTGACTACCATGTCCTTCTACCTACTTACACTGTCCTCTTACATGGTATCACAAAGGGCATATGTGGTCTCAGTGTACCTATCCGCCTTCTGAGGCCATCATCTCCATCTACTCACGTACCTACCTACACGGTTGTTCTATATTCTGTATAGTACGACAATTGGCTTATGTGGTGTAAGAGCGTCTATCAAACTTCTTAGGTTATCATCTCCACCTACTTACCTACCTATCCTGTCATTCTATATTTCTTTCACTGTATTTTTGACGAAAACAGAAAATGTTAAAACAAAATATCGTCCAGAATATAAGAATACGAAGGCAAACACGCGTTAAATACTACAAATGCAACCAATGAAAGGCATGTCAATAATTTCAAAATGATTCAGCGAAATATCTACAAGAAAAAAAAGGAAAACAGAACAGAAGAAACAAAAGAGTACCAATTGAACGAACAAAAAAAGGGGAAAAAAACGCATGAGTCTACAAAAATTATTCTGTTTTAACTTGTCTTAAAACAAACACCGTTTAAAGGACAAAGTGGGTGGGCGTCGTATCGTTTTGTATACAATTTAAGATCATCTTGGTCAATATTAAGGGACAAAACGACAACAGACAATATTTGTTAGTCATTACACCTTTATGAAGAAACTAATTCGATTTCCTGCCATTAATGTTACCAATGTTGCCATGTCCAACAAGTAAAATGACTGACCAATTCCACAGTATACATGCAACTAAATTGCCTCTAATAGTTGTATGGCATTAAGGATATAATAACACCACCACCTAAATACTTGACATTTAACACATTGTATTTGTAATAGAATTTGGGGTTTACACCACTAGTAACAAACAACTTACCATCCCTCCTATACCCTTCTTTAGCTTACATTAGCTTAAGAACAACAAGTATTTGTATTTGAAGTAAATCAGCAGAGTATCCGGTTGTAATGATTTCGTTTACCTTGGCCTGGTCATTATCATCAGCAGGGTCTTATTATTTTATTAGCTTCTTTATCTTTAACAGGCAATCTTTTAATAGCAACAACAATGACAACATCAACGAAAACTTTTCTTGTGTCCCCCCCTGCATTTATTTCTTTTGTTTTTTTCCTTTCCATTTTCTATTCCAAATAAAAAGTTTGATGCGACAGCAAATATTACAAAAGGTTCATCAATACAACCCAACATTCGAATTTGAATTCAAATATCAAAACTAATCATGTTACTTTCACAGGCCAGGGGGTTAGCCTCTACAGCAGAGGCGTAGCCGATTACAATTTTAAGGGGAAAACCCAGAAAATTTTATTATTAAAACGGATACTGTAAATAGGCCTTTGAGTGCAAAATTAAGCAAATTATTTGAATTTGCGGGCTAGTGGGTAGTGTGTTGGCTTATTAGACAAAAGGCCCGGGTTCGAATCCCAGGTCAGACATCAAAACGAAAAATATTTCTTCGGCGACTTCCTCTCAGCAGATTTCTAGCAAAGACTCTGAGAGTAAAAATTGCCATGAAAAGCTTCTCAAAAAATCTGTCGTTCGGAGTCGACTTTAAACTGTAGGTCCCGCCACTCATGTATAAAATTAACGCACACAACATAAGTGGTGTGAGAAGCTAGGTCGTAATCCTGACTGAAGGGTTGCAATGGCCAATTATGTATGTATGTATGTATGTATTTGAATTAAAAATTAAGTTTAAATTGAAATAGCCAAGACTCCCTTTGGTTGCGCCCCTGTTATCCACAAATTGCTATTCGAAGACATTTTTAGGTCCATTACAGCAAATATTTCTTAACCTACTCGCACACGTATGTGAAGGGTGGTGGAGTGCTATTGTATTGTTTTCTTTCATTTCATTTGGTATTTATTGAAGGATATTTTCGAAATTATTTTTATTTTGTCTGATTTGCCACTAAAACAACAAACAATTCAATGGGCTTGTCATCCTTGTTATCTAGAAACAAAAAAAAGATTCCCTCTTTATGTCATCAGAAAACAAAATAACATACACAGACAAGGTATTTTCTTCAATTTTCTTTTTTTCTTTTCTTATTTTCTTTTGACTCGAATGGCATTATTATTATAAGAAGACAAAACTTATTAGACTCTCTTAATAAGATTGTCAAGTTTTTTTTTTTTCTAAGTTTTTAAGGTAAAATAGCTAAGGATAGAGAACCATTTAAAGCCTATTTAAGTCGTCCTTTTTAGCCTTAAATAAGTCATGAATTTCCCCTCATCGGTGCCACCAAAGAGCATGTTTGCAATCCAATTTTATATTGACCATTCGTTCCTACACATCCCATCACTTATTGCTGACTGCATACTTATTACGCCCCTGCGCTAACCAACTTCTACGATGGGTACGGTGGAATTCATTCAGTACAGGAACTTCACTTACCTGTGGCATCAAAACGGCCGCTATGCGTGATCAAGCTACCACTCCAAGCTAACCTATACTAACATAAACTAACCTATATCATGCGCTTTCCTGCATCGTGGAAATGTTTAATTGAATGTTCAGTATTTTATTTGTTTTTTAAGCACCGAGGAGGGGTAAATGTTCCTAACCGCCCTATAGAGGAATTCCTGCGTGTATGTGGCCCTCACTCACTAAATCCCCCCTAGTCCCGCGGACTGTTGTGCCCACTCCGGAACTACGGTGGTATTACTTCGGAGTGGAGTGGCCACCTTCATGCTCATATCCGCATCCGGATTGTGTATTGAAGGTTGAGTTGTCTCTACTATTCCTTTCGTCCAGGTTCCCGACTAGGATTTCGTTTGACACGTGAGTTAGTGTCATCTATGCCGGCGTGCATACGTGTTCTGCAGCGTCCAGATCTCTCTTCCTCAGTCTCAGAGTGTTCGGTATACATTTATTACATCAAAACATAGTTTTACATCGGTATGTAACTAGAGTGAGATGTAGCTCTTCACTTGGCAAAGAAAAAAATCAACCAGAAATATGGATTGAGAAAATAATATCTGAAAAATCTGAAGAATTTCAGCCTCAGGCAATTTCAATCACCAGCCTGTAGCGTTCACAGTGATTTTTCTGTAATATTACTAAAGTACTGCGAACAAATGATCTGATGGTCTTATATGTACTTTACTTATAATGCCACTTCCCTACCTATTTCTACGCAGGCAATTATAGTCCTACATGGGCTTTCCTTCTAATATAACTCCCAAACACAGTGTCATGCAGTCCATGATGATGTTACATGGGCTTTCCCTATAATGTCACTCCCAGACCGATTCTCAAAAAGTTTAATGCTGTCCCCATCAGATATTCCATTTTAAAACGCCACAATCCGTTGTGGCGATTGAAATTCTTCATCATAGAATCTATATATTGGACTAAAGAGATTTCCGTTCTGTACAAATATTTCTTGTATTTCCATTGCTCGATTAGAAGTCCACAATTCTCATTTTTTTATTCGCTACAGTCTGATGTAAGTTTTTTGGACTACACGTGATTCAATTTTTATTGATTACGAGCGAAAAGTGGAAAAGTACTTTGCTAATTTATAGCAGGATTCACCAGACGTAAGTGTTGAAATAACAGAAAAAACACTGCGACGGAGCCAATCCACCCGCTCGTACGTATGATGGTCGAAATCAATGAATTAAAACTCAAAAATACATACATAGGTACTAGGGGCGCCAATCGGGAAATCCCGAATCCCGAAATTCTGGGATTTTTTAAAACTTGTCCCGGGATTTTTCGGGATTTTCGGGATTGTGATTTCATATGTATTCTGACCCTATAAAAGGTCCTGAATAAAAATCTATATCACTTGACTTCGATAATAGCATCAGAAATGAGGAGAACCCTACTTCCATTGATAAAAAAAAATTTGATGACATCGAAGAATGCAAAAGTCGTATAAAACGAATTAATAGGGTAGCTATCTTCGAACTAATTTACCAACAAATTTTGATTGTGAGAAGTGTTTTTCAACGGCATCGTATGTTGACAATAAAATTCGTTCTAGCCTATCAGATCACATGTTAGATGTCTTAATTTTCTTAAAACTAATACATTTGCATTATAGATGTCTGTACCTGTGGTTTGAACGGAGGTTTCATGTCTAATAGACCAACACACTACCTACTAGGCTACTGTGACTACAATTTCTTTTTTACTTCTGATACGAAATACTCACTACGTATTCAATAATTTTCTACTTTTAACCCTTAAAAGGTCTTCGATGGTAAAATATTTGTGAACAATGAAAATGTATCCTTAATGCCTTCATGGCGATAACTGCTGGCGACTACAACCGATGTTGGTACTCACGATTTATTTGGCAGAAATATCTGGTGATATTTAATACAATTGAACTCTTCCAACAGGTACCTTCGTAGTTTAACAAATTAAAATGACTTCATTCATAACATACATAATTGGTCGTTACAACCCTTCAGTCAGGATTACGACATAGCCTCTCACACTAATTATGTTGCGTGTGTTAATTTCCAACATGAGTGGCAGGACCTATAGTTTAAAGTCGACTCCGAACGACAGATTTTTTGAAAAGCTCTTCTTAGGCAATTTTATTTTCTCTCAGAGTTTTTGCAAGAAATCTGCTGAAAGGCAGACGACGAAAAAATTATTTTTTTCATAATTTCATTTTGATGTCTGACCTGGGGTCTGGCCTCATTGTTGAATCTAAAATTGTCAATTTGGTTGTCATTTATTCAGTCTGTTTTAGCAAATCGCCATGAACAAGCAGATCTCATACATATGTACATACATAATTGGTCATTACAAGCCTTAAGTCAGGATTATTGACCAAGTTTCAAGCAGATCCCAACTTAGCCTAATTTTTATCGATTAATCATCATGACACAGTCATTATTCTGCATTACAACTTTCTAATCAGGTTTACGGCCTAGATTTTGATTACCACACATGAGTGCCGGGACCTATACATCACGAAGTTATACAAATTGCAGGATAAAAAGTGACTCTCCCATATTTTTAGAAAGGACGATACCTTTCAGGCAACAGAGCTTACAGGGAAAAATAAATTTCCTGAAACATTCACAAATCGGCTCACATTAGACATATGAAAAGTATGCTTTTCTGGTTTATTTTGCTCAACACTAGCAGAAGCTATTTTTTGCACGATCCCATTTAAAAACCTACAAACAAACTAACAAACTGATCAGCACCTTTAAGACACTAAGAATCGTTCTACTGGCAAAAGAAGTGAAAGAAAACAAAAACAAAAAAAATATAAAAAAATGATGCGCCTGAGCGTGATTTAGTCGAATTCACGAACTTAATGAAGTTCTTTAAATCACGCAATGCTTTACCTGGTCATTATACAATAACAGCCAACAACAGCCAACAACAGCGAACAACAACGATAATAATAACAGCAACAATGACAATTTAACTTAAACTTAATAGTTGTTGTGCTCACACACACTCAGCTTAGGAACTGCAACAATAACAAGAACAAGTCGTTGTATTTAAAAGACTTGACTAAAGATCTCATTAACACCAGCAGGATAATTAAAAGAGACTTTGACAACAAGATCTAGATTTGCAAGAAAGCAACACAAGAGCCGCCTCTACAAAAACAGGCACTCTCCACACAATTGTTGCTTGTGCAGGCGCAGCAAACAGGCAACAAAAACAGCAAAAAAAAAAAAAAAGTATAGAAACGGTAGTCAAATAAATGACAGCGCGATATTAGTGACTTCAAAATGTTTGTGCACGATTTGGTTAGATGATCGGAAAGAGCGCCGTAGTGTTGCAAAGAACGCATAAGAAACTAATGGCGCTTGCCAGCCAGCAAGCAGCCCATCTCAGACCAAGTATGACCAACAACAACAACAACAATAACATGAGATGTGATTAAGTTTTAAGCAGGTATTATTTAAGCGTTAAATAATTAGAAGAGGATTTTTTAAAAGTCATTTAACAGGCCATGTAGGCCAGGCCAAGAGAAAACTGAAAACTGTTGCTATAAGGAGGCTAAAAACATGACAATATGTATCACCGGCCCAGCTAAACATTGTTAACGGCTTAAGCCAATTAAGCTGCTTAAAAGCGTCTGTCTTATGTTCAAAAAGAATACAAAAAATAAAACAAAAACAAAACAAAAAGCTTTGAATTATTTTTGTTTCATTCTTTCCCTTCTTTTTTTTATTTTGTTTGTTTGTTTTGCCGTTTATCGTACCCTTTTGGTCTCCAATTGTAGGAAGTTGACATTTTGTTTTTTTTTGCTCCGTTTGTGATTTCAAACATCATAACGATGTCAAACATAATGGTCAATCAGTTTGGTAAACCGTTCCCTAGTTTGGGATCCTGTCTCAAGGTAAAAGTGTGTGTGATTTTCCTGGGATTTTTATATTTTTTTTTTTTGTGTTTCTTTCCTTCCAATTTTATCAATCAAAGTCTTTGGACTTGATTTTGATTGTTTCATTCTGATTCTGATATTTTTTTCTTTTTTCATTTTCTGTTGCTTTTAGATTTTTTTAAAGGTTTTTGGGCAACATTATATGTTGTTGTGTTGGCCCCTCTTTGATTGATGTATCGTTTTCAAATCCACCATAAACATGTCTGTTCCTTCAAACTTTTTATTGTGATCTTTACATGTCTGCTGTATTAATGTCTGTCTGTCTGTCTGTCTGTCAGAAGAATGAATATCATGATGTCTGCGAAAAGCAACGCATGTGATTGTTTCTTTTCCCATTTTGTTTTTTTGTTTTTCGTTCACAATCTTGGCTCTCCTTTGTTGTTATATTTTGTCTCGACATTAAGCAAAAGTTTCGCTAAATTTTGGCCAGCGGTGCCTATTCTGTCACACAGTGAGTTAGATTGCTGCTCGCCTTAAATTGAAATCCTAATGAAAGCCCTTTCAGTTAACTCGCATTTCCCGGTTTAGAAGTTAAATTTTGAAATAAATTTGAACATTTTTTTGGTAAAAATGGTTGCAGTTTTTAATCAATTGCTATTACTTAGGGTTAAAGGTCTAATTTGGATAACAATTAAAATTCAAAGATACTGTTTCCCATTTAAAAATTAAAAATAGTCATCGTACAACCTCAACGATATACAATTGAAACTCAGCGAATTGGAGAATGAAATAGCGCTATTTGAAGTCGCCGTAGTCTAGTAGGTAGTGTGTTGGCTTATTAGACGTAAAGCCAGGATTCGAGCCCTAGGCCAGACATCAAAACAAAATACAAAAAGTATTTCTTCGGCGATCTCCTCTCTCAGCAGATTTCTGAGGGTAAATAAACCTAAAATGAAAAGTTTCTCAAAAAATATCTGTCGTTCGGAGTCGACCTTAAACTGTAGGTCCCGCCACTTAGTATAAAATTAACACACACAACATAAATGGTGTGAGAAACTAGGTCAATAATCCTGACTGAAGGGTTGTAATGACCAATTATGTATGTATTTGGTATCAACAAAAATATATCCAAAAACAAGGAGATTAAATGCGTCGTAGACTAGTAGGTAGTGTGTTGTCTTACTGTATTAGATGTGAGGCCACAATTCAAACCCCAGATCAAGCATCTCCAACAAAACGAAATATAAGAAAGTATTTCTTTGGCGACTACCTCTCAGAAGATTTCGGGCAAAAACTCGGAGAATAAATAAAATTGCCATGAAAAGCTTCTCAAAAATCTGCCATTTAGAGTCGACTTTAAATTGTAAATTCCTCCATTCATGTATAGAATTAACACACACAACATACGTGGTTTGAGAAATTAGATTGCAATCCTGACTGCAGAATTGTAATGACCAATTATGTATGCTTGTCGAACAACTTCACATTGAGGGGTCTATCTGGAGAGCACACTATTAAGTCGATCTATTGAAGAGTGGACGTTGAAAATCACATCAACAAACTGACCATCCTACATGCAACTACACTCAGTGTTGACTGCTGGCACATTTCTTAATCCACTAAACAGAATAATTTTAGCCGTTCGTTGTTATATTAGGACCATTCAAGTATTTGTCAACCCATGCCTAAGTTGAATGCATAGAATTTTCTGGCAAAACACTATCAACATACGCTAAATAAAATCAAGATTCATAGGCGAAAATGCTCAAATTACTATTCGAAACAAACAGTTTTTTGATTCACTGCCATCCGCGAGCTCGCCGTGGTCTAGTAGGTAGTGTACTGGCTTATTAGACGTATAGTCAGGGTTTGAGTTCCAGGCCAGACATCAAAATAAAATATAAAAAGTATTTTTTCGGTGATTTCTTCTCTGCAGATTTCTGGCAAAAACTCTGAGAGTAAATAAAATTGCCATGAAAGGTTGCTCAAAAAAATCTGTGGTTAGAGTCGACATTTAAACACAACATAAGTAGTGTGAGAAACTAGGCCAATAATCCTGACTGATGTATGTATGTATGCCATCCGCGAGAATTCCAAGCTACAGCAGGAGACGACAGCTGAAACTAGATGTTTTGAAGATGAAAGATTCATGAATATTCATATGTATTGGATAGAAGGAAATGGAGCTTAATTGTTATCGCCCTATGCTCGTTAAAGAAACAAGAGAAATTTATATATATAGAAGGGAAATATACCGTATTACCGAACAGACCCTTTTATGATAATGGCTTAAACGTTCTAGAACACATCTTCCAATTATGTTTGGCCGGATCTGTCTCATGCAACAAAGTTAGAAGTGAGTTCTTCCCAAAATAGCTGAATCTAACTGTGTTACAGATAACTGTGTTACTATTCAAATTGAAATAATGGCTACAAGGAATCCGGAATCACAGTATATTGATATACGCATATAAGCAATAAATTTTCCATCACCATAGGATCTGTACACCACATATGCATGTACAAGAGAAAGCGAGACTTTCGCAGGTTAACCTCATATGTGCTCCTACACAAAGGGACACTGAAGAGAACAAAAAATGCTGGTACAATGGATAATTCAATTGAATTCAAACATAAGTTTAACATTCCTCTGCAGCGAAGCCAACAAATTGTCGCACACAAAAGAAAGGTGGTAAATGTGGAATAAAACTGTGCATATACGAATGGCATAGATAATTGGTCATTGCAACCCTTCAGTCAAGATTACGATCTAGCTTCTCACACCACTAATGTTGTGTGCGTTAATTTTAAACATGAGTTTCGGTACCTACAGTTTTTTAAAGTCGACTCCGAACGACAGATTTTTGAGAAGCTTTTCATGGCAATTCTATTTACTCTCAGAGTTTTTGCCAGAAATCTGTTGAGAGGAAGTCGCCGAAGAAATATTTTCATATTTTTGTTTCGATGTCTGACCTGGATTTGAACTCGGGCCTTACGTCTAATAAGCCAACACCCTATCTACTAGACTACGGCGACTATCAATATTAAATGTAGTTTATTTGCCAAACATTTATCTGCTTGTGATAGACTGATTTAGTAAATAAACTTGAAATTTAAAAAAAGAAATCTAGCAGAAGGATCCTAACATCCTAGTAATTTCGCCGATCACTTAAACTAATGCAGTATGCAAGACTAAAGTATAAATTGACTGATCAGTGTAATCTGGTGGTAATCAAATCCGTCACCCTTACACAAATGGGCCCAGAGCAACCAATGGTGAAACGACGCCTGATGGACATTTATTGTACCAAGGAATTCATTTGGAGACATGTGAACAAATCCTTTCATTTCGATAAACAAACACAGAAATGCAAGAAGCAACCAAAAGCAATAAATATGACGTATTCCTTTAAGTGACTTTTAACAACCACAACCTCGAGTCTCGAGCACTGTCTGTTAACATATTGGCTGTTTGATGTTTACATTTTTTAAAGCAATGATTTCTCTCTAAAAGCTTCCAGCTTTGCAAGGCTTGTAAATAAGAACCGTTATCTTCATCAAATTTAAAGTACCAAAAATATATAAAAACGACTTTAAAATCAATTCAACGAATTTCAGTTGGGCTTTCTTTCTTTTTTTTGTTCACAGAATCCATGTTCTCCTTCAACGACTCCATTTCTTTCTTTATTCGGTTTTTTGTGTTGAAATGAAAACAAAATTATTTTTTTCTCTTTTTTTTTTTGTTTTTTGCTCAATTCTTTGTTATTGTCGTAGCTTCTCTTTTATTATGTGAGTGCGTGTGATTATGGCTTCCGGCAGAGAGCATCATGGCTGTTGGCTGTTATAAAAAGCGTATAAAAAAAAAAAAACAATCCACCATCGCTACAAGTAGCCCAAGTTTTTGTCAATCAATACTCGTTGTTACACATCCTGCATATTAAACAGTTTCCAAATACGAAAATTCCTTTAAACTTATACACACACACACACACACATACACGCATTTACATTCACTCATGTACTCCAAACGAACACACCTACAAAAACATTGTCATGCTAACCAGACATTCATTCATTCATACTTTGCAAAACATTGTATTGTAGTAAAATACGAGGGTAGTCTGTAAAAATAAAAAAACGGAAAAAAGTAGGACGAAGAAGTTTGTCTCTGGAAACATACATTGCTGCAAAGAATAATGGTCGTCGTTAACACGAAAGCATCTATACTGTAGTGTTCTAAGCATTTCAAAAGTTCTTGAAGCACTACGCCCCTCTAAACCAGTTGACTTTTGAAATCGCCGACAATTCCTCCAATGGGTAGAGGAGGAAAGTGAAATTAAAATAAATTTTATGTAGAAAAATATCTAGTGCTGAATTTGAGAACGAGCAACCATCTGGTATGCCACTGGGTATTAATTTTACGAAGGCAAGGCCGAAATTGCAGTGAGTGTGTACCAGAGATCAGCAACGAGTATTGAAAACGATGAATAGATTCAAATCATACTTATAATTTCTGATACTTATACGCGTTTATACTTATTTTAATATGATACTCATACTACTCATACTCAAAGTTGGAAATACTCGACGTATTCATACTTAACAATACGCATGATGTTATTGACTTCGATTCGTACAGATCCTATGGTGATGGAAAATTTATTGCTTATATGCGAAATATTTTCATATTTTTGTTTTGATGTCTGACCTGGGATTTGAACTTGGGCCTTACGTCTAATAAGCCAACACACTATCTACTACGACTACGGCGACTATCAATATTAAATTTAGTTCATTTGCCAAACATTTATCTGCTAGTGATGGACTAATTTAGTAAATAAACTTGAAATTAATAAAAAGAAATCTAGCAGAAGGATCCTAACATCCTAGTAATTTTGTCGATCACTTAAACTACTGCAGTCTGCAAGACTAAACTATAAATTGACTGTTCATTTACACGAAGCACAAAATAAATATGATAAGTAAGTACGAGCACTGCAATACTCACAAGAATATTGTGTATATGCTTTGCTTGTTGTCTTTGTCTTTCCTTTCTTCTTTGTGTAAGGCTGTAAATATTGATGAAAGATTCGAGTCCACTCAAATCAAAATGGGTAGACATATGAATCAAACATATTTCGAATGCTGTGAGTTTCATGTCAACTTTGTATTCATACTTATTGCTACTTATACTTATAAATCAATGTCATAGCGAGTACGAATGAATCAAAGTAATTGAATTTCAATTCTCTTGATTCACTCATACTCAAAATTGCATGAGAGCTTATGAGTAGCGGAAAAACGATTCATTGCTGATCTCTGGTAGTGTACGACATTCGTTACAGAAACATAACTGACGGAGTGCTTAACTGGACGATATGGATTTGAATGACAAATAGTTTCAACTATACCGCGCGCACTAAATTCGGTTTGTTGCAGCAACGATTTCCAAAATGAAATTCTAATATCAACTGGCCTCAACTGAACAGCATTGACCTGGATGGCAAGTGGTTTCAAAACTGCTCACCTTATCACACCGTCAGCACCATATTCCTTTTGTTCCAGCAACTATTTCCAGAGAAATTATCGCAAGACACTCAACTGGCCACCAAGAGAACATGAGATTTATCTTGTTAACGTGCTATTTTTCTCATGGCTTTTGTGAATTACGGATTTTTTGAGACACTTCATATCTATTCTGTACAACCCTCGTAGCACTGCCAACACGCAGTGACATTCTTGTACACCGAAGACAACATAAACAGCCAACAGTCAAGACAGCTTTTAAACGCGAATACTTTTTAAGCGAAAGTTAAAATACAGAAATCGATATGTGACACAAGCATCCTTTTTTACATAAAATACTTACACACCCATTGCTATACATGAACATACATATGTAAAGTATGTACTATGTTTGGTATGTATGTATGTAAAATATATTGTAGATGTAAATTTTTCCTTCTTCAGTTACCATTTCATTTTACTTCGAGAGAAAGAGAGAGAGAGAGAGGGAAAGAAAGAAAAAAAAATCCTATGAAATTTTACTTGTAATCGAACAACAATAAGAAGATTTGAAACATATGGTTGGTGGTGATAGAAAACGCTAACATACTCCCAGCTCTGTTGACAAATCCTTCAATAATGTCATACACACACACACACACACAGGACCTTAATATTGGCAACAACATGATGCTAAACATGCCACAACAGCAACAACTATGTTTGATAGCAAAAAAAAACGAAAAATTTAAGAAAAAAGAGCAAAAAGCCGAGTTAAAAATTATTGAAGAAAATAAAAGTAAAATTATGAGGAAAATGTATTCAATGTTGTCGACTCCTCGTTTAATACAACAACAACAACAACAGGACATCATGTTAGCAAAACAAACAAAAAAACGAAGCAGAGAAAAAGTTTTTGGATTTTTCATTCACTATTTTGTATTGAATTTTACGAAAATGCCAAAGATTTTTTACACAACTTACAAGCAACATACGTACATTCTTACATACCTACTTACTGAAAGGAATTTTGTTCTAGTTGTTGCTGCTATTGCTAGTCATTCATATGCCACCAATGACCGAGCATATGACCGTACAACCACATCATCAAACTCACATGTTTTCAAACTTAAAAAAATATTTTCTTTTTTCTTGTAGTTTTTCTTTTTCTTGTTCTATTTTCTATTTTATTTTTCTTTTTTTTGTTTTTCAGTTTTACAATGACCTTTAGAAAAGGTTAAAGAGGCAACCTATTCATGTACGTATAAACGGACTTTTAACATTAAAAATACTCATGCATGTTAATTTTGCAAAATTAGCCCAAATTCCAGAAAATGAAATCAGCTTAAATCGCTTCTAAACCAAATGGCCAAAGATTGGAAAATGCCCAGATCATCTTTAAAGCTCATTTGTTTTGTTATTCGATATGCGAAGGGGAATTTCATTCACCAGCTATTCGATGAAATTGGTTTCTTACACTCAAAAAAATATGCCAGTGAATGGAGTAGAAAAGAACAAAGATGCGGGTAAGTTAAATACAATTTTTTGCAATATATTAAGGCCCTAGTCTAATAGTCATCTCTACCTTTAGCTAAAATCTATTTTTATTATCCTACCGATTTAATAGTCTTCACCACGTTTCTAAGGGGTGACCCTTGAAACCACTCTCCCTTAGAATATAATCTATATTTTCCCCATGTGACCCCAGGTCAGTCATTTCCAGTAAAAACGAAATACCAAAGAGAATATTTCTTAGGCGAGTTCCTATCAGCAGATTTCTGGCATAAACCCTGAGGGTAAATAAAGGAAATTGCCATGAAAACATACATACATAATTGGCCATTACAACCCTTCAGTCAGGATTACGACCTAGCTTCTCACACCACTTATGTTGTGTGCGTTAATTTTATACATGAGTGGCGGGACCTACAGTTTAAAGTCGACTCCGAACGACAGATTTTTGAGAAGCTTTTCATGGCAATTTTTACTCTCAGAGTCTTTGCCAGAAATCTGCTGAGAGGAAGTCGCCGAAGAAATATTTTTCGTTTTGATGTCTGACCTGGGATACGAACCCGGGCCTTGCGTCTAATAAGCCAACACACTACCTACTAGACCACGGCGACTTCTATTGCCATGAAAAGGTTTCACAAAATCTATCATTCGGAATCGAATGTAGATCCCTCTACTCATGCATAAAATAAACAAACACAAGTTAAGTGGTGTGAGAAGTTAGATTGTAATTCGGACTAAAGGGTTGTAATGATAAATTATGAATGCATGTATGTATTCTGATAGTGGAGGCAGCAATCAATTGTTCAACAATTTCCATAATTGCTACATAATCTGCTACTGTTACGGACTACTACGATGATATGCCACTGTTAGGAGTCAATCTAGCAACCGTTGTAGAATCACTATCGAAATCAAGTTCAGATATCGTATAGTCAGTAGGAATACCCAGATCAAGTATACCAAAAAATTTTGATGTGACTCTATGAGCTCTATCTCATTGCCGCTGAAATAGACGCCGTAAAATTGAACTTCCAATGAAACTCACTTACTAAAAATTTACTAACATTTTTCCTCTGAGTGTATTGGAATATGTTCAACTATTTTAGCTAAATATTTAAGCTGTTTGTTGTTATTACGTTGCTTGAATTTGCTTTTTTTTTTTTTGTCATGTCTTAACAATTTCAGCAGATTTTAACAGCATGATAAACAATTTTTTTCTGTTCTTTTCTTTTTGGCAATTTTCAATAATTGTTCTCATATGTTGATAAACACACTAATACCCTACATACAGTCACTCACAAGCTTTTACCGACAATCGCACACTTATTCTCATGAAGTGTAGCTTAACTTAAGCAAAATATCAAAAAGCCAGTAAATGCCTGTGTGGGTAAGAGGTCATCTTTATGAAGTCTTAACGCCAGCTAATAAAATGTATTCAACGACAACAACAACAACAATAACAACATAAGTAAAATCAAATAAAAAATAAAATAAAATTCACTTGATTTTAATCATCATCTCGTAAATGTTTATTCGTACGACTATGTGATGGCAGACAAAGTGTATCTGATTTGAATGTATCTGCTGCTGATGAGATGTGTATCGTTGAGATACACGCTTGTTCAATGTGTTACTAAAGCTGACTCTGGTGCTCTGTTTGCTTGGCTTTTCTTCTTCTTCTTCTGCCTTTTTTTTTTTGTTTAACAAATAGTCAAATCATAAAAGCAACAACAATAAAAACAAATTTATTTTGTATTTTTTTTTTATTTTGTTTAAGAAATTTTATATAAATTTTGATGAGTCTGCAGTTCTTACTTTTTAAGGCTAAAATTGTTGTGTTGGCTGGTTAATGGGAAAAATTAACATTTAAAGGCGAAAGGAAAGCAAAGAAATTTTCGAATGTTTATTGGCGATCATTTTGAATATTTTTCTTTTTGTGCATTTTAAAGCTTTCTAAGTGGGGGTATTATGGTATTGTAATGCCTTCAACTAGTTCTCCAACACCCAACGTTCGTAGTATACGAGTAGCCTGTCCAACGTTGTCGAAGATAATATCATATTAACATGCTTGGATTACAACAAAATTATGTTTAAAATTGCGTCTTTATTTTTTTTGTATTTCATATATGCCAAGAGGTTTACTCCCGAATTGATTTTTTCAATGATATTTAATCAAAATAAAAAAAAAATCCGTCAAATTATGGAGTCTAGCTGTCAAACACTAGAATTAGCACAACTTGTATGAGACAGACATTCGCTGGCAAAGACAAATTCAAAATTACTATCTGATAATCGTATCTGAATCGTAACAACTTCAACTTATTTATAAAGAACAAGACTGGTCATGGTATATCTGATAGCCCATATAGGTATACTGTACTTTTCTAAGCGCTTTCTATCTTTCTTGCAATTTAAATAAAATAAAGGGTACAAAATATCGTTGAAATTCTTGGCTCTTCTAAAAGGTCAATTGATGCCAAAAAGTATGCGTTTAACACCATAACATGGCTCCTCTGGATTGAGCACATCAGAAAAGAACAATTTTCTGTAGCCCTGGCACATAAATTACGTTTTATTTAAAGGATGACATGTTAGTGTGAGAACCATTATGGTTTACTGTGAGGACCATTATGGTTTATGGCTTATTCGCATACACTCCGACTTTAGAAAGCCCCACAAGAAAACGGTCTACCGGGGTCAAATCGTCAAGTTCTCTGTGGTCAGTTCACATCACCTCCACCTGAATATCTCAAAGTGACATGAGTTGTGTGCCACATAGCTGTGTCCTGTTGAAGCCACATGTTTTTGTCATTCAGGATGCTTCAAGCCAGGCTAAAGAAAGTTAGTAAACATTAAACTATAGTGCTACTATTAACGGTGTTGGTCTGACCGCCGTTATTATAAGATTAATACCAAACAATAACCTTTTCGGTATGCATTCGGTGCCCTTGGATCTCATGTCATTGAGAAGGACATAAGTACTTCACAAAATAATTTAAATCATCAGAGGGGTATGCTGGGAGATGCAGAATCTCAGATTCTCTACAACGAAAATATCAGTCAACCATTTCACATAAATGCGGGCGTAAAACAAAAGATGCACCATAATTTTTTCAGCTATTGACCATTCTGCCTGTTCATAGAGAAGAGGAATTACATGAATTCTGTTTCGACTTGGCATGCAAATATCCAAAAGAGCCAAGCTCAAAATATTCAACGCTTGTGTAAAATTATCTCTGTTGTGTGAAAATTTTAAGTCGCCATTGTCTAGCAGGTAGCTAGCCTTTTAACAGATTTCTGCCAAAAACTCTGAGAGTAAATAAAATCGTCATGAAAAATCTTCTCAAAAATCTGTCTGTCGTAGTCGACTTTGAACTCTTGCTTCCGCTACTCATGGATAAAATTAACACACACAATGTAAGTGGTGCAAGAAACTAAGTTGTAATCCTGACTTAATGTTGATTGTATTAACCAATTATATGTGTATGTTTGTATGAAAGTAAAAAATTATCTGAACCCAATGTTGTACACAGTCAGTTGGGAATGAACACTTTTTTTGATTCAAAATACAAGCGAAGTTCAAACACAATAATGCCAAAAACTGCATATTATCATCAACTAGTGCTTATCACGAGTCTCTAGAATTTGTCAAAGTGTAATAATTCAAATAAAATGGTGGGAATATTGGATGATAATGCTCGAGTCGAATGTTCAAAGCCGTGGCCAACCTAAATACATGTGGAGACATACGATACTCTTCTGATACTAGAACAATGCAATCTTAAAAGTGAAAATGGGAAAGAAGTTCATTTTCCGTATCCAAAATTTTGTGAAATTTTCCTACAGACTAAATAATTTCAAAAAATTCAGTTGAAGGATAATAAGTATCACACATCCTTAAAAATTAAATTGGAAAAATTCAAATTCAATTGTTTAGCACTAGAAAACAACTTAAACTTCTGTTCACATATAGAAAAAATGAAGGAAATCAATTTAAAGAAAACAATCAAAAAATAAAAGTGTCCCAAAAAATTAAAACGAAAGCAATAAAAATAGAATAAAACTGCTCTTCATTCAACATCATTAACTCCATATGGAGTGTTCTTTACATAACCGAACTCCCTAATATAGAACAATCCCATTCAATTCAAACCAAACCAAACCAATCCCAGCGAATCCATTCATTTATTTCGTTTCGTTTTTTTTTTTTGCTACTTTCAATGATTCATTGCCCAAGAAGTACACAAGAAGTATCATTGAATAATGGCCTCCAGGTATATAAACGATTACGATTACCGCATACAATCTGCCTGTGCCATACACGCACATACTCCTTGTACGATATCAGCATCATACCGTCATCATACTCATCAGTACACATACTAGAGCAGTGGTATGGCAGAAGTGGTGATGCTGCTGTTGCTGCTGATTCTGAACACAAATTGAAATAAAATCAGCAGAAAAAAAAAAGAATGCAGAAAAAGAATAAAATAATCATCGTAATAAGAATAATAAAAAAAATGAAAAACACTAAAGAGCCAATTACAGATCCATGGATTATTGGTTATTTCTTGCCATGTGGAGTGTATGTGCTGTGGCTCACAAGACTATTGGAAAATTGTTGCCTCCGGCTAAATGCCACTAATAAGATGATTCCTTCCTTCCTTCTTCATCATCATTCTACGGGCACTATTTTTTGTGTATTTTTTTTTTCTTTTTTTATTTTTGGATTTTGTGACAGATGTGTGACACACCAACCAGCGAGCCAATAAATAAATTGAATCTAAAATTTTGCTGAAAAATTTATTAGAAAAACTACCAGTTGTTGAATGTGTTGTTGTCGTTAGTTAAACTACGTTTTATTTAGTGATTAAAGGACTCCTTGTCCCTGATAATGCCTACAATCGAATTTTGTTTGCCTGTGTTGTTGTGTGGCTGTGTTTTGGTATGTAGGGCTATAATTATTTTCCATTTAAAAAGGTAGAAAACGGAAAACAATATTTCCGTATCCGTAAATTATTATTCGATAAAATTCGTATTATAATCTCACGTCTCTCTGTCTTTTATAATCTGCCTATCTATTGATGAATTTCCTTTTTCTACACCCCCTAACTTCTTTTTTGCCATAGCAAAGGGGTAGCATAGAATAGGAGAGAGGGTTATAATATCTGAGATATTTTTAATGAAAATTCCGTAATGAATTCTTTTGGTATGATTTGACAAAAAAAAAAAAACAAACAAAAAAACTAAACACCATGAGAATACATAGGGTGGGGGTCAACTATTTGACGTGGTTGTATGTCTATCAAATTAACTTTCGATTAACTTTATACGTGCATACGTATGTACATATTTCGTGCAAATACTTACCGTCACAAAACTGTCAATCTTTAAACGGAATTTAAAAAAAAATCTTCTATAAATATTAGGGGTATTCACGGCAAGTGAAGTTAAAGATGTTGTTACATGCAAACATACATACAACTCTTCAGCCTGGATTACTGCCTAGTTTTCTACACCACTTATGTTGTGTGTGTCAATTTTATGCATGTGCGGTGAGACCTACAGTTTAAAATCGACATCCAGCACGAAAGATTTTTGTGAAACTTTTCAGGGCTATACTATTTTACTGTCAGAGTTAGGTTGCTAGAAATCTGCTGAGAGGAAATAGCTGATGAACTATTTTATATTTTTCGAATTTTTTGGAGATATTAGACCTGAGGTCCCAGGACAGACATCAAAACGAAAAAATATTTCTTCGGCGACTTCCTCTCAGCAGATTTCTGGCAAAGACTCTGAGAGTAAAAATTGCCATGAAAAGCTTCTCAAAAATCTGTCGTTCGGAGTCGACTTTAAACTGTAGGTCCCGCCACTCATGTATAAAATTAACGCACACAACATAATTGGTGTGAGAAACTAGGTCGTATTCCTGACTGAAGGGTTCTAATGGCCAATTATGTATGTATTAGACCTGAGGTTTGAACCGAGCCCTCACGTCTAATAAGACCACACAGTACCTACTAGACTACGACGACTTCAAAGCAAAACTGTTGTGGTTTTCAGAATTTAAAATGTACTTTTAGCGGGGTTTTCCAACGGAGACTTTCGTGGTAGTTTGACAGTTGACGAAATTTTATTCGCCAAATTAATTGTGTTTCGTTCAATCTATCTCTGTTGATGAGTACCTTTTTTTCTTTTTTTTTACAAAGTGTAAATAAACTGAACGTCCCTAATATGTTGCAAAAACATCGATTATCCATCGATGTTTAATAAGTTTCCCTTTACAACGATGACCGTTTAAATCCTTTGATTACTTTTTTTATAATTTTTTCTTTCCTACGGTTTATGCCTGTAAGTTGGTCTTCGTTGTCATTGTTGTTGTTGTTGTTGTTGTTGTTTCTATTGTTTTTGCTAACAACCCTTTTAATATACGCGTGTGTGGCCTATGAGAGACTGTTTGAATGGAAAGAAGGGCTACTCAGTGGCAGACTGACAACGGCTTTACATTGACTGTCAGGCATGACAAACAGATTTTCAAACTCGACTTGTTTGTTATTATTTTCGATGGAAATGAAAACAAGAAATAAAAAAAGGATCTTTAAAGCAAATGCTGGGAATGCAGGACACCCACATATGCTGTGCTGATTTGTAAGCATAAATGAATGACAGATAGGGCCCGGCAAGTTGGTTATGCTGCTAAGGCAAGGTTTTCTCAATTTCCTTTCGATTTTTTCAACAGATCTGATGTGCGTTTTTGTCTCCTTTTTTTTTTTTTGTTTCTTTATGTTTTGCTGTGACAATAGTTTAAGTAACCACATGAGTAAACAAAAATAAATAAAAAATCGATAAAAAAAAGAATAAGATTAGCAGACGTAACATCAATAACTACAACTACGACAGAAGAAAATCTATCACAACAATTCAAATAAATTCTTCAGAGAGAGAGAGAGAGAGAGACAGAAAGCGATAAAAAATTTTCTCCGCACGACTGCCTAAAGTGTTAGACTGAGTGACTTTGTTAAGCAGCAAAAGCAAGAAAAAACCGACTAGCATAGTGGGGTGTGTAGTGCAGAGCTAAAGCGTCGTCGTCGTTATTGTCTATTTACGGCCTAAAACAGGGCAGATGTCACAATTGAAATTGAATTAAATTCAAAGTAAGATTGATTGTCTTTCACTACTACGCACACAGACGCATTCATACTCTTAGCCTTTAGATGAAGAAAAATTTATCGAAATCATGTCCTTCTGCCTTATAAGTAAATTTCCAACGAATAATTGCAAGCAACTAACAACAGCATCCTTGTAAGCTTGAAGCAGCAAAGACTTTTCGATTTAATACGAGTTAAATGAACCAAAATGTTAAAGAATTCCTTAGGCTTATAAAACAAAAGAATTCAATTTAAATTCAATTCTTCTCAATCTCACACTCACTCTCTCGCTCTCTTTCTGCTGCTGAAAAAAAAAATTTAATTTTAATTTTTAACAATTTAAACAAATTGAAACATTTTATAACAGCAACAACAACAATTTTTTTTGCAAAATTTGTTTTTTTATTTCAACAACAATTTCATTTAAATGTTTAACAAAAAAGGAACAAAAATACAATGAGAGAAAAATAAAAACGAATTACAAGCCCTGAATGTGTGTTTAATCAGGATTTTTTATTTTCACAACAACAACAACACCTAAAGCAACAACAAATCCAAGCGAAATAAGCAGCATATTTAAAATGAACAAAAAAAAAAAACAAAATGTTGAGTATGATGAGTTCGTTAAATTTTGTAAGACGACTATCCTTGCCTGGCTGCTGCCTCACTAAATGGCTGACAGTGTTTCGTTTTTGTTTTCTTGCCTTAACAAGCTTTACACCATACACTGCCTTTTGGCTACAAACATTATTTAAAAGGCATTTCCATGTACGTGGAGTAGAGAGCGAGCCTGTACTGGCATTGGCTGGCAATGAAGTCCTAGTTGTAGTCGTAACAGAAGAAAACGTTAAAAGATAAGGAAGCCAATAATAATAATCCTCAAGAGGTTTGCAGTAAATTGTCTACAATTGTAATCCATTCCCATGCAATTTTAATTTCATTTCATTACTTTATTAAGGGTATTAATTTCAATTGAGCCATGAAACTCAACAATATTTCAAGAACAATTCTTAGTCGAATTATTTAAAAAAAAAGGAAAACTAACTTATTCCTTCATGATTTTCCTGCTATGACTTAAAAAGTAGCCATAAAAATTATTTTATCTTGATTGTATAGCACGCAATATAAAGGACTCATTCAAATCGAAAACAATAGGATTCATCGCCCTAAGCAATACCAATTCCAATTACCAGTTAAAAATCCTATTCGAGACTTTAAATCCAAAACTTATTTTCCCTTCCTGGACGGAACTACAAATATAATTCCAGACACTATATTAACGATTAGCTGTACAGAGACGCCAAACAAGATTAATTCTTGGAAGTAATTCAGTCACCAAGTCTCGATACGCTCACCGTGCACCGTAACATTAGCTCCGTCCTTGTACTGCAGCCAGCATGTAAGCCACACTAAACTTACTTATTTACATACATAATTGGTCATTACAAGCCTTTATTCAGAATTACAACCAAGCTTCACACCCTACCAATGTTGTGTGTGTTAATTTTAAACACGAGTGTTGACTCCGAACGACAGATTTTTAAGATTTTTGCCAGAAATCTGTTAAGAGGAGAAATACTCTTATTCTTTTTGTATTACGTTTAAAAAGTACCTACAAGACTGCGACGACTTACCTGCTTAACTTACTTACTTAAAACCATTCAGTCAAGGTTACAACCTAGCTTTGCAAACCACCCATGTTATTTGTATGAATTTTATACACGAGTGGCGGAACCTAAAGTTAACTTCGAACCACAGATTTAAGAAACAGCAGACTACTGGGAGTAAGTCGCAAAACGATATTTCATTCTGATCGAGATACTTAAGCTGGAATTAAAACGCCACTCAACACACTACCTACTAGATTACGGCGATACAATGTAATACGTTAAGGGCAGTAGTATTGTGATAATTTTTTTTTACCGGAACGTGTATATTTAATTATATGGACACGGCCGATACTAGGTAGGGGGCCGCTCTGTGCGGTCTCATGTCCCAAATTTAACGATGGAGGTGATTTTCCATGATAATCCTGGCGGCGGCGTTTTTTTTTTTTTAGGATCCATGTCCTAAATTTGACGACGGGGGGAGGGAGATTTTCCCCTATTTTCGCCGGTCGCCAGGATCGACCCTCTAACGTTTCGGGCTCCGGTTCACGGTTTGGAAAAACAAGCCGGTTCGGTTCAAACCCTTATTTATTTATTTACTTATTCATTTAGGCGTAAATACAGTACAACAAGATATTATCTTATTTAATTGTACTGCTAAGAATATAGGCATACAATATTACAAAGATAATAACCTTAAAAATAAATTAACATTAACAAAAATTAATAAAAACAAAATTTATAATAATATTAAAGAAAAAAAAAAAATGTGATTGATTAATTACATTTATACATTATTGTTCATTTAAAAATTTAATTATTGCAGTCTTGAAATGCTTTGCATTGCTTTGTAATTGTATGTTGTTCGGAAGTTCATTCCAGAGACGAATTGCATTAATGTAAAAGTGTCTCTCAGATATCCGTTTATGGTATCTAACGCTATTAATTTTCAAGCCTCTATTAGACCTTGAAAAAACTAATCTATTAAACAAATAATGGGGTTTCCTAAGATGAATGATTTTATGTAGGTATACCAGAGTACGGCACTTCAACAAATTCTCAAAAGATGTATTATAAATTTGATATGAAAACTCAGATATCCTACTGTACCTTGTACGACCATAAACATATCTAGCAATACTGTTATAAGTGACCTTTAGCCTGTTCCTACTCATCGAGTCACAACTAGAAAACAGTTCACATCCATACAGTAAAGTGGGGATGAGATATGTTTTCGCTAGCAGCATTCGAATATTAAACGGAGTAAAATATTGCGCTAGATAAAGATTCCGCAACATGGCAACCGTTTTACCACAGACAGCATTTACATGGTTGGACCAGTTAAGATTGTTGTCAAAGATAACTCAAGATTCTTAACACTATATACAGTTTCAATAGCAGTATTATTAATCCTTAATTGTGTAAGCTGTGCCGTACAGTTTACCTTGCCTATTATCAAAGCCTTTGATTTCCTCGGATTGAGGCAAAGACCATTAATCGACGCCCATTGAAACACATTATGCAAATCACAATTTATCCTTCGTATACAATCTGTAATATCAGACGGCATGCAACTAATGTACAGCTGGACGTCATCTGCGTACATTTGTACATTGCAAAACCTCAACTTTCTTGGCAGGTCATTAGAGTAAATTGAATATAAAAGTGGACCAAGTATCGAGCCCTGTGGGACACCTCTAGATGTTAAAATACTGTCCGATACAGTACCATCATGATACACAAATTGACTCCTATCCCGCAGATACGACGACATTAGCTTGACAGCAGTATCCGAGAAATGGCACATGTGTTTTAACTTTTGGCATAGAATAGTATGATTAACAGTGTCAAATGCCTTAGAATGATCGAGTAAAACCAAAAATGATGTCAAATTGTTATCTGCACTTAATCGCAACTCTTCCGAAACATCAATGAGTGCTGAAATGCAGCTGCGATTAGGTCTGAAACCAGACTGCCTTTCAGAAAGCACGCTATTACCATACAAGTATTGGGTTATCTGCTTATAAATTAATTTCTCGAAAATTTTCGATAAGTATGACAAAATTACAATTGGGCGGTAAGTTCTATCCTGTTTAGGGACAGGTACTATCTTGGCACTTTTACACATTATAGGAAAAGTAGATGACGTAATTATAGTATTAATTAAATGAGTCATGTACGGTAGAACATATGGCAAAATTAATTTTACAAATTTGGGATTAATTCCATCACTTCCGATGGAGTTAGACCGAACAGCCAGAATGCTCTCAACAACATCATCCTGTGTAACGTTATTAAATTCAAAATATTTATTTTTTTTTTTTTTTTCAAAACGTCAGAAATTTTATTAGAAATTATTTTTAGTTCCGGAACGCGTTCCTGTCCAGTTCCTGAAACGACGTTCCGGAGCATTCCAGATCGACAACACCACTGGGTAATGGCTTAATTTTGCTTATTGCCATAGGTGCAAAACCGGTAACGAACTTCCTCACTGAACACAGTTCTGTGATATAAATGTGAGCCTTTGGTATTTAAAATTGTGTACGTAATTCAAGGACAATTTTGTTGTCGAAGACCACATCAAGCTTGCATTTCAACTTCATCTTCATGCTACAGCGACAACGCTCTCTTTGATAGGTACATTTCTTTGACTTCTCGATAGCTCCGATTGAAGAGAAATTAATGCGAAAACGATCAATTACTGCCAGAATTCCTTGGCCAATAGTTCGATTAAATATGTAGACTTTACGGGCGCCCCCATAGCCTACCAGGTAGTGTGCTTCAACTTCAACTATCGAGGCCGATGAATTCGAAACCTATGTGTTGTCCGATTGTTGAATTGCAATAGAAAAAGGAAGTGAAAATTAAAAAGCAATTCCCATTTTTCCTTCGCCCACAATCCATCTTTCTGGTATTACAGTTAGTTAATAGAGGTCGCCGTGGTCTAGTGTGTAGTGTGTTGGCTTATTAGACGAAAGGCCCGGGTTCGTATCCCAGGTCAGACATCAAAACGAAAAATATTTCTTCGGCAGATTTCTGGCAAAGACCCTGAGAGAAAAAATTGCCATGAAAAACTTCTCAAAAATCTGTCGTTCGGAGTCGACTTTAAACTGTAGGTCCCGCCACTCATGTATAAAATTAACGCTCACAACATAAGTGGTGTGAGAAGCTAGGTCGTAATCCTGACTGAAGGGTTGTAATGGCCAATTATGTATGTATGTAATAGAGGTTGCTTCTACAGTGTAGTTTATAGGCAGTCACCACTTTCATAGAAAGTAATGTCTGAAGCCGATATTATTTTAATAGTATCCTTAGCAAACTGCAAAGGCACTGGATTGAAGAGTATACTGTATGATTAGGAGTCATCTCCTGAGTGCTGGTCTTATAATAAACAATATAGGGGAAAATGGACTTCGCGAATAGTTTTTTTTTGGTTTTTTTGTTTTTTATTGTTAAAGTTGATGCTTCCTTTTGTTAATGTATAGCTCCCTGGATATTTATATCTGACGTTTGACATTCAGTCTCGTTTGCGGAGTCTATCCTGTATAATTTTCTGAATTAAAGTAAAAATTTCTATAATGCTTTCTTCCAAAATTGCATAACGTAAAGTCCTTAAAATGTTTAATTCATTTTCAACACCATTTGAATACTATTATTATTGTTATTGTAAATAAAAAATATATATTTATACTGTAAACATTTCCGCGTTTTTACTTCATTTTTCTCTCTGCCTGCTGCCTATTTTTCCGCTGCTGTTTTAGGCATAAAGTACGTGGCATTATTTACTACTTTCTCTACTACTACTACTGTTCCTTTCTAGTATTGTAATAAGGATAATTGCTAAAGTCATGTACCATCTCTACTTTTACTTTTTATGGCCTATAAACATAATTTACTCTCTAGCAGCGTAAGAATAGCAACAACAAACCCAAGTGCGTAACGCATTTAAACAATAAACCACGAAAGAATACAGAAAAAACAACAGCAAGAGAGATACCCCCATAACAATAGAATTTATTATAGAAATTGAATACAAAAGCCTTGTAGTGAGTCTATGAGGCTATGTGGCTATGTAATGCTGCAGTAACAATCTAACATTTTCTATTTAAATGCGCGTGTAAATATAGTTAAAGTAACGTAACGTAACGTAACGTAAAGTTAAGGTCATTTAATTGGGGAGCGATACGTTCGTTGGTAACTGTAAGAGAAATACGAATAAAAAAAAAAATCTGTAAATCATCTTCGATGTAATATTTGTAATTGCCTAAACGGCACGAATTTACTGTAATACAAGCTTCCTTTTTAACTGTTTTGCATATTCATGTGGGAATACCAAGGCTGGCACAACGACAACGCTACACAGCCCACATTGAGAGACACACGCACTCACTACGCTTCCATACAAATATTGTAATGCTCGTAAGACAATAGAAACGCTGGCATCTATTACGGGCTACGAATGATAAGAAGAAATAAAAATGAGTCTCAGAAACGACACAGCAACACCCATAGAACATCCTTAAACATCCGTTTGTATTCCCTGCATTCTTCCGCCCCTGTTAATCCCTCTTCTAATAGTAACTATTCGATGGAACTTTTCATTTATTTTTATTTTCTTTTTTCCGTTTTTTTTTTCTGTTAATAAAACCAATAAACTTGTAACATAATAACAATTTACTATTAATAATACTCTGTTATATTGTTGTAATAGTAATAGTTGTAGTTATTGTTGTTGTTGTTATTAATATTTTCTGTATATACATAAGGGGAGGGGATATTTAAATAAAAATTCCTGGCCATTGTACGGATATTCATAAAAACAACATTCAGTTCGTCTGTCTGTCTGTCTGACTGTTTGTCTTGTTTTTGTAGCAGACAATTGAAAGAAATGGCCACCAGTGGATATGAATGTTAGAGTAGGCGTCATTGTGTTTTTTGTTTTTTGTCCCATTGTTGTTGTTGTCATTATTATTATTATTTTTATAGTTAATAGAGGCTGCTACTACAGTGTTCTTACGTGGCCAGCTACCACGTCCATGTAATAGAAAATAATGTCTGAAGCCGGTATTATTTTAATAGTTTAGTAAGCAAACTGCAATGGCAGTGGATTTTTAGGACACGCACAACTATAAGTCCCTTTCTGATTCTCATTTTGACAACTTTATTAATCAGAGATTCTAATTCAGTTTGTATTAAAATTAGCGCGATTAACAATAATGAACAGTTGATTGAAGGAATTTGTCAGGATTAGACTGTTACTTACTTCAATAAAAATCGAAACTCTTTTAATTGAAATTATATGACTGAAATGCTGGCTTATTAGACATGAGGCTATGATTCAAACCCCAGGTCAGACATCTCCCAAGAAACGAAGTATGAAAAACTATTTCTTTGCCGATTTCCTCTCAACAGATGTCGAGCAAAAACTCTGGGAGTAAAATAAAAAGAATGCCATGAAATGTTTCTCAAAAATGTGTCATTCGGAATCGACTTTAAATTATATCTCCTGCCGCTCATTTATAAAATTAACCTACACATAAATAGTGTGAGAAGCTAGGTCGTAAGGCCGGAATGAAGAGTTGTAATGCTGCTGAACAATCTCAAGGGGAAAAAACGTTGTTAGAAAATTTTAAATAAACCCTAAGTCAGTCTGCGTTAACCATTGTGAATTATACATAGAAAGCCTGGTTGTCCTTTTAATAACTCTCCATTGATTCCAAGAAACTGCAAGTAACTCAAAGACCTTCACTGGTATGAAGTAAAATTATGACAAATCGAAGACTCGAAAAGAAATAGCTTCACCAAAACTCTGATCAAGAGTATAGATTTTATACCATTGAGAGTATCTAACATTGTAATGGGAATTGTTCCCATAGTTGCAGTAGCAAATAATCTGATCGGGTTATACTTTTTGCATTTGATTGTAATGCACGATTTCTGGAACTTGCTTAGGATACAAAACAAACAACAGGCCTATCTTGAACCAGGAATAAAATTATTTTTTACTAATAAAGAAATGAATTATAACTGGGGCACCAAATAAATGTTCATTTGACTCGGCCTATAATACGTGAGGCCACAGTTCAAACCCTATGTCAGGCATCTCCCCCAATTATGTCTGCGCCTCAGCAGATTTTTGGCAAAAACCCTGAGAGTAAATAAAAGTGCCACGACTTTAAACTGTTAGTTCCGCCACTAATTTATAAAATTAAAGCACCCAACATAAGTGGTGTGACAAGTTAGGTTGTAATTCTGACCAAAAGATTCTAATTACCAATTATTTATGTAAGTATGTAAAGACTTTCTGTAGACAATAGGGTGGCACCTCTTAAACATGAGCGCCCATACATGCCTACTTGTTGCCTTAGTTATATGCCGATTAGGCACTGAGAGCTTTGAATACATTGTGCTTAGTTTCCTCCCATTCAATCTGCTTATCTACCTATGAATTCCACGTCCGGTTTGAATAAAACGAACCATAACTTACGAGTAGTCAAGTTAATACCTCTGAATATGAATCGTTTTGAATACGGAAGCTCACTAAAACGGAAGTTTTGGCTGCCACGGCGACTTTTTTAGGTAAAAGACCGCTTCACAAAGGTTTAAAATCACGAAATCTTATCTTGTCGTTATTGACTCTTTTAGCCGAATAGTCCATGATGTTCAATGAATACATAATATCACCTCTTGAATATACTTTAAATAACCTGTCAAGATTTAGATTTTGTCGTCTGTGGACATTGATGTCCTGAGCTATGTTTAACACACCTAAATCCCAAAGCATTAACGCGGCATCATTACCTTCGTCGTTGTCGTCATCAGCACCATTGGCTGCATCATATTTCATAAAGATTTTCTTATAATTTGAGGATCATTTGCCACACTTTAATGTAGACTCGGTAATGGTTTCCATTTATGTTTTAAGAACTTAATGTTGGCATTACCACGCGTTAAATTTCCATGATAAAGTGTTACGGCTTAAGACTGGAAATTTTTTTAAGGCATAATGCGTGTCTGTGTGTCTACATTTTTCGAGAGATTAAGAAGCATTTGAGTTAAAAAGTCTACAATTGAGCGGGTGTTTTAGGCAAACAGACTGAAAGACGGGCAAACGTTTAGGCAAACGTTCGCTGTCATAATATTAACGGTGGCAGGAGTCGATGATAAATTTCCACAGCACCAACAACAACGCCAGCTCCATAGCTTTTGCCACACAATTGTAACCCTTTAATAAGATGCCAGCCAGTAAAATGACTAACTGACTGGCTGGCTGTCTTCTTACTATGAAAGACTAGATTTTCTTCTGCTTTTTGTACGATGTCGCCCATATTCATTTGAATGTTGCCAATTTAGCAAACTTGTTATTGGCTTTAGTCAAACAGTGTTGTTAGTGTTGTTGTAGCCGTAAAGCTTAGAGAAAAGCATTTCTCTCTAATCACGTGGAAAGGCGAGAAATAGTGACAGCAATTTCGTTAAAGTATTCCCTGCTAAAGGGGATTTAAAGGGTTGCTTCAGTTATACGTGTACACTGTTTCATAAATCTCTTATCATTAATCATTTAAATTGTATTGCTTTATTACTGCTTGTGTACTGCAAAAATACTTAAGCGTTACGCACCAAATGCTGGTATTAAGAGAAACAAAATTATGGTCGCCATGTAAACTTTTAATTTAAAAAATATTTTTCAGCAGGACTCTACCAAAAAAGGATATTTTTCTGTTTACTCTACTACACAAAAGGGTTGTTTTAGAATTTCGAAAAGTCTATGTGAACTGTTTAATAGTCAATATGTGCATATGTATGTGCGTTATAATGACTTATTCAAGTACCTGTTAATGGTACTTGAAATGCACTCACACTCACACTCGCACTCGCATTCAATCGCAATTGTCTTGAACAACAGCATCGTTTATTAAGTGTGAAATTTGACCCGGGGCTATAAGTTACAAAACACTTGAGCCAATAAAACCATTGAGGAACCATTGAGTATAAATCGTGACACTTGAATTAAATGCCATCATAATGAAAGCATCATAATGAAAAAAAAAATAACAACTCGAATGAATGAATCTCTCACTGTGCGAATATAAAAATTCAACAACTCTAACATGGTGAATGAATGGAAATAATTTTTCACATCTATTGTTCCATTACGGTTCGACAGAACATGGGAATATAATCGCCTCTACTGCAGTCCTGATCATATGGAAATTCAGGAAAAGAAACAAACTAATGAACTTGTTAGGAGGGGAACTCGTAAGCCACTGGTGCAACCAAAACTTCAGAAGGAGAGATATGAGTGTTTATAATTATCCTTAAGTTCGTCAGGAAACTTAGCTTAAGGAAACCTTATTGGGAAACCCAAGACGGGTCAAATAATCAAATAGATGAAGTACTTTACTAGGTCTACAGCACAAAAACCATAGGCCTGCAATATTTTCGAATTTAACGAAGATGCACGATTTCCACAGAAATCATAGTAAAATTATGGTTAATGTTCCAACTAGAACTTCGCAACTATGACAAATAATACCGGCTATCTTTTTAAAGCTACATTTGTTAAATGAGTTATCAGTCATGCAGTTTGTTTTACCAAATAACCATGGAGGGATATTGCATTCAACTACACGTGTAAACTTTTTTAAACTAGTTTTATCAAAATAGACATTCGGTTCAAGCAGCATTGTGCGCTCTTTTGCCATTTAACGATTACCATAATCATCTTAATGGTAGCAGAATTCATAATACAGTATTCCCTCGATTTACGTCGTCTCGATTTACGTTGTTTCGATTAACGTCGTCATAAATTTTGTTCTCTTCAACTTCGATTTGCGTCGTCATTCGATTTACGTCGCCTATGTTGCTTATAAATTTAATCAGGGGAATTCCCTTTTTAACAAAATTGAATAAATAGAATTAAAATTTTATTATTTTAGTTTTTTTTTTTTTGTAAAATATTCATAAATAAATGCTTCTGTAAAGTATGCGTTCTTTAAAATTCGATTTACGTCGCCTTTTTCCGAACAAAACGACTTCGAGCGGAATACTTGTAGCAACTTTAAAAATTTACGATCTCCCTTCAGCTTGGCCAAGCATCGTAAAATGCAGTCAACTCCCACTTAAGCCGAATGTTCACGACCTGAACATAAGTTTCGCACAACTAAGATTTGCATCGTTGCGACTAGCCTGTACTGGTCCACTCAACCCTTAGCCATGAATCGATTTGGTATCTTGGTCCAACCTTACCCTAAATCGCGAACCAATCTGAAATCCACAGTCGTTATTAGATCCCAGAGTGTCCCGAAGAAGTCACTGTTTGGTGTAGGTTTTCGGCTGACAGCGTTATTGGTTCATATTTTTTAGGGTAACATCAGGTCATCACTGCCGAGTACTATAGATCGATGATTACCAATTTTTTGACTTGAATTGGATGATCTGGACATCAAATTTTACATGATTCAACAGGATCGTACTACGCAGCACATACTATATTAAAAATTTTACAGGAGCGATTTGAAGTTATATTTTAAAGGAGAAAGAGTTAAGATTTCATCCCCTTGGAACTTTTCTTGTGAGATTTTCTTAAGTCGCAGGAAGTCAATAACAAGAGCGATTCGTAGAGGCAACACAACCCATGCCATCGATCAAATTCCAACAGATTAATGTGCTAGGGTCATGGAAAATTAAGATTTTCGGTTATGCTACACCCAAAGAAGCTGTACATATGGGACATCTGAACGATGATACATTCCTGCCATAATGGAATCAATATCACACAATAGTTGGAAGTGCCCACAGAAAGATCCGTTACATGGATTAATGTACACACCATATAGGCATTTCAGGAACTGTTTGCTGTTTGCCACTCTCTCTCTCTCTCTCTCTCTCTTTCTCTCTTACTTTCTACTCGATTTTTTTCTGTTTTCCTTCTCTCGTTCTCTCCTTAAAGTTGAAACACAATGAGCTGTTGATTAAATTACTGGAATTGGAAATGAAAAGAAAATTCTTGAAACAAAACAAAAAAAAAAATAAAGCAGGTCCTGCGGGTATTTTGTGTTTCGAATGGGTATACGAAACAAGAATTCTATTTAATTCCGAAGAATATAAAAAGAAAAAAAAAAACTCAAATAATTTTAAATCAACATGTTTCATGATGTTCCCGTGCCTATTCACGTTGTTGTTGTTTTTTGTTTTCATTTTTTAGTGGCTCTCTCTTTAAAACGGAGAATAACTTTCTGTCATATTTTGTTCTGTTAAAATCGACAACAACAAAAAAGGAAGAAAATAAAGAAAGAACCACTCACTCTTCACTTTAATGACGAACCACGTCAATGAATGCGACACTGGTGATGGTGATGGTGCTGATGATACGATACGAATTTGATTTGGATTTTCTGTTCCACAAGCACTCACATACATGGTCCTGTTAAAAGCCTTGTCATCCATTCGTATGGTAGTGATGGTGGTGGTGGTTGATTATTGTTGCCAACAATTGTTGTTTATGGAATTGGTTGGTTCGTTGGCTGCTGGCTGACTGGCCTGTTTCTGTTACACTTTGTATGAGCATACGTATGTATGTACGTACGTATGTTAGTGTATTAAGGCTTCAGAAGAGGTGCTAGACCAGAAAATTCAATTTAGCATTTTTAAGTGCGTTTTCCTTTGATCGTTAAAATCGAATTTCCAGCAATAATATGTATACACCGATGATGACAGCAGGCTTGATGGCAGTAGGCAATTTTTTTCTTTTTACACTTCTTTTCTATCTTTTTGTTGTTCTCGCTGTTGTTGTTATTGTTATTTGATTGTATAAAATAAAAAATAAAAAAAATCTTCAATGGTTTAATAACTTTCTGTTCGTATATACAATATCGTACATACAATTATACGTAGGCTTGCATCCAGTCGTTGGCATCCGTTGTTGGTCTACATATTGTTAACACGGCCAAGCGATAAGGGACTTGATAAGAGCAATGGCGAGCAATTGCTTATTTTGTTTTCTGTTTGATCTCGGAAAGAGTTTTTTTTCGCTTTTTCAAACAAATAAAGTTTAAAGCAGTTTACCATTCCAGCTGTCACTTTTTACAAATTGACCCATGGCTATTGAAAATTATTTTTAGCCAAACCAGGTTCTACAGGAGGGAAACTTTAAGACTTTAAAGAGGAAACTGGGAAAGAGTTAACAGGACCGGTGGAGGGTACAGGCTTTTCAATTAAAATTCCGATGGATTTTTTCCCAAAACATCTGGCTTTGAATATCGGTTTTAAGGTTAAAAATTCCTATCGGGATTGAAGTGCAAATTTTACACAAAAGAATACATCTTTATGACGTATTATGGCAAATACTGATCGTTAAAGGACGGATCTAAGGACAGAAAGCGGGAGCTTTAGTTAGTTTAGGTTAGGTTGGAGTGGTAGCTATGATACTAAAGCACACTTGGCAATGCATAGCGGCCCTGTGCTGACCGTATTCCGCCGAACTCATCGAAGAAGTTGGCCAGCGCAGTGGCTGGTCGTAGTACCCAAATGAAAACTTCTAAGACCTTGGACAAAATTGCTAGTATCCTCCAAGCACACGTACTATATGCTATTCCTTATACAGAGTGGCTGATATGTATTGCAACCAACTTCAGGTTGTTATCATTTGTAAACCGCTCGTCTGATAGCTAACAGATTTATTCCAATGACAGTTCATTTCATTGTTTACAACCTTACAAAAGCATTTTGATCTATTGAAAAAAGTTATTCGTAATGGAATTCAAACGTGATAGTGTGACGGCTTGATTTATTTTTTAAAGCGCTCTCCGCTCATATTCTTCAACCGTGGGGTCAAAATAAATGCCGAATATTATCGAGAAAATGTCTTAAAGACAGTATTAAAGCTGATCGGCAGCCTTTCCCGCCGCTGATGGCCTAGAATTTTGCTGTAGAGTGGAGATAGATTTTTAAAAAGCTATAGTGGAAGGTAAGATAAAGAGACGATAGACTCTTCCAAAACCAAATAGGTTTGAGGGCAATCAAAACTTTTCTTGGGTAATCAAATTAAGAGGAGATTTGATTCTTGTATCAGATTATTATGAAATCACCCTGTCCTTTGCCAAGGCCTGTCGCTGTAGAGTCAAAGTACAATTGTCCAGTATTCATCTCAAGCCATTTATGCAGATTCTGTGGTAATGATAATGGGTAATAAAATCACTTTCTTGGAACCTGTGACACATTAGAGTATCCCAGAAAGCAGCAATTGGTTACTCAAGGGATTCCACCACTATTGGGCAGCTAAGTGCTACTAACACCCGCTATTGTAATAAATCCTAAAATACTGTAGCGCGGTATTGAAGTCATTAATCAAAGACTCTTTATATTTTCTCCAATATCGACATTATAAATCTCGAATATACCACCTGGATGGTGCAGGATCATGCTGTCAAGATTACAATCTAGCTTCTCACACCAATTATGTTGTGTGCGTTAATTGTCTCCATAAGTTGCTGAAGTTATAGTTTAAAATCGACTACGAAGGGCATATTTTTTGAGAAACTTTTCCTGTCAACTTTATTTACAATCAGAGCTTTTGTCAGAAATCTCCGAAGACATATTCTTGTTGGGGATATCTGACCTAAAGTTAGAACGATGGGCTCATGCCAAATAACAAGAAGACAACCTCATTCCTTTCTATTGTCGATTAAATAGATGAGATATAGGGAGATTGTTCATTGGCCTTTAAAAAATTTTAAAATCTTGGAAAGTTTTCTAATGTAATCGGGATTGCCTGCTTCTAAACGATTAAAATTTTATCTAACATCGACATCATAGCTCTCAAATCTACCGCCTACTTGCTTTTATAAAATTGATTGCTTCTTACACGGCTTACATTACTGTCGGTTTAATTGTTACAATGAACTGCCTTTGTTTTTACACCTTAACGAAGCAACTTTTTGCTTTTGCTTTAACATTTTTCAATTAAATGGCATCATCTACAGTTGAATTGCCTTTTGCAAAATCTGAACTCGATTCTATTTTTGTATCATCAAATTATAACCGAGCTTATGTGGGTCAAACAGTACAACATTCTACCTTAGTCCTTTAGGTGTTACATATTTCCGCATAAAAACGGAGTAACCCTTATAGAAATTTCCAATCAGGAACACTAGACAGATTCACATCAAATGAGCAATAATAGTCATGACTCATGAGGAATTTTTTACCATTTCGTTTGTACATTTAAATCAACAATTTTAAAAGCTTATGGGTCTCTAGAGACACTCTATCACCCATCTAACAGCAGTAGCTTGTATACCTACATCACTGAAACATAACTAAAGTACAGAATAAAAGAACGAATAGAGAAGGAAATACTTTTTAAAATTAAAAAATAAACAAAAAATGCTACACTAACATCCTCCCCCCCTTCCAAGTTTAAAAAAACTTTTAGGAAAAAAACCGAAACAGAAATAAAGATTCAAAAGATGTTGAGTGATTATACTGCTGTTCCGATGCTGATGCCAATGATGATGATGATGTTGATGATGATAACAAGAACCAATTTATCAGTAGTATTTTTAAATACTCTTGCGAGAGAGAGAGCAAAAAACAAAAAATGAGGAAAATGCTTAAAATGATAACAAAATCAAAAATACACCATAAAACAAAACACGCACAAATTCTCATACAACAACCTACACATAGAAAAAAAAAGAACATTCTAATACCGGGAGGATTCTTTGCTTCCCCCACTCCCTTTAGTTGGCGGGTTGTTGTTTGTTGGTAGATTTTGTTTTTAAATGTGAAAATTCTGAAAAATCCTCGTGGAAATTTTTTAAAATATTTGCAGCTGATTGCACATTTTTTTTTTCTTGCTGTTGTTGTACAAACAACAACAACAATAAGCACTTTACGCACACATATAATATCTCTATCACTCACTCTCTCTCTCTCTCTCTCTCTCCGATAGTAAAGTGGCATTTGCTTGTGTTTTTTTTAGTTTTCATAGCACATTTTTGGGCTGTTGCCTGCTGCCAACGGTTTGTTTATTTAGCGGCTCAGAGCGATTGTTAAAAAAAAAAATGAAAGGATGCGCCGTTATGGTACCGATGTGGATTCGATTCATGATGATTCCTCTTCTTCTTCTACCCCCTTATACATTTATAATGTTGCTGTTTGCATGTGTATATGTGTTATCGAAGTATTGCTGCTGGTGTTGGTGCAATTGTTGTAGATTCGCTCTTACTCACGTACGTATTTTCACTATCAACAAAAACAAATGCCTTTAATCTTTTGAAACGTTCAAATGGCACGAAACGATATGATTTACGCATTTACGTTATACGAGGGTCGTATGGTAAAATTTGCATATGCAAATTATTGCAAAGGAAATTGTTAAAACGTGACCCTCGTATTTGCTAACACTTTACTTGTGTATTAACACTAGCAATAGCAAATAAAATGGAAAATTTACAATCAAAGCACAGTGGTTTAACTGCAAAGTAAATGATATTATTAAACCGTTATGAATACGGTAAATATACCGGATGTGACTGCCAGAATGGAATTGCCTTTATCATAATCATTTCAGTATCGAAATGCAGAATTCTTTGTGGTTCAGAGTAATTGCTTCTAAAGGCTGGGTGACTTCCTCTCAGCAGATTTCTGGCAAAAACTCTGAGAGTAAAAAATTGCCTTGGAATGCTTCTCAAAAAATGAGTCGACTTTAAACTGTAGGCCCCGCCACTTATGTATAAGATTAACGCACACAACATAAGTGGTGTGAGAAGCTAGGACGTAGTACAATCGGTCAATTCGACCACCGAGTACTGTACTTGTCAGAATTGACAAGTCCACGTCCTCTAACCTAACCTAACCTAACCTTCATATCGCTGCCGCAGTTCAACTTACAGTACCTCATTCAGTCGGACCAATTTCCATGCCCTTTTTCGAGTGTATGGGGTCGTATCATAGCAATGGCATCATAAACTTAACACTTAAGCATTCTGACAGAAATTGCTTGTCCCAGCAAAAGCTTTGTTTTAATTTCCACCATCATTAGTCAGTAATAAACACTCACAAGAATTTACAAGCTCTCTGTCACACACTTAAGGAGGAAATTATCTTTGGGAAATCCCCTAATAAAATAAAAACAATCTGCTGAAAAATGACTAATTGTCTCTGGTTTGTCGGCATAAGAATTTTCTTTAATAGCGCCCACACAGAAAATAATCCAACGGTGTCGAATCACAGCTTCTTGGCGCGTATTTCGACTAACTAAACGGCCATCAAACGTTTGACGCAATAAATCGATTAAAGCATAAGATGTACGGAAAGTTGGAGCATCCTGTTGAAGCCAAGCATCGTTCACATCAATACCATGAAGAGCCTGAACTAAGAAAACGGTTAACATGGTTCGATAGGTATCTCCTTGGATTGGCTGTCCTCATTTCCGCTCCACAAGCCGCACCAAACAGTCACTTGAAATTCGTGCATTGGCTTTTGTAAGACGAACCCACACATGGTTCCGTGCCCCAAATACATAATTTTTTCTTATTAATGTTCTCAATGACAATGAGTTGCATCCGAAAAAATGATTCCCCTTTTTTGGACAAAATCGAAATCGTTGCCTCAATAAATCATAACGTTGCTCAAGCGTAGATCGATTCATTACGCCCAATGGAGATAATTAACTGAATTCTGTGACAGAATAGAATGACATAAGTATTGTCAGATTCGTAATAACCGATGATTCAAATTTAAGCCGATATATGGCCCACCCAATATACTCGTATAGGAACTTAGTATGTCACACAGTCCGGCTTTGTGAATTGTCATTTACTCAGGATGGTTATTCAAAATATTAAACGGGAGGTGACCTAATCTATACTGGTTGTATCTCAAACTACTGTGCAAATGAAAAACAATATGGCACTATTGACGAGAAGAAGGAAGCGAATCCAAATGTTATTAACGGCCAACAATATGAGAATGAGCCAACTTAGCAACCAATAGTAGTTATTATAGAGAAATTAGAAAGAGGTTAAATAGCTCAAGCCTAAGGGAAATACATACATATGTGCGTTAACACTTATGTTCTTAAAAAGCATTTTCATTAAGAAGTAAAAGGTCGCCTAGCAAATTACTAAAATACTTTGTCGCTTTACAAGAGGATTTGTTCACAATTTGCGGATTAATATTGGCATTCACACTTACGCTCCCATATTCTAATAAAAAGAAAAAATAATAAAAAAAAGGGAGAAATAAACACAAGCCAGTGGCTAAGACATATTCACACATGCCTATGCTGCAAATTTATGCTGCACATAATAACTAGCACTCAAGCATTATGATAGAAATTGCTTGTCACAGCAAAAGTTTCCTTTTGATTTCCACCATCATCATCAGTAATAAACACTCACAAGAATTTTCAAGGTCTCTGTCACACACACACACACACACTCATACTTAAGGAGGAAGTTATCTTTGGAAAATCTCCTAATAAAATAAAAAACAAGAACTTCTGCTGAAAAAACACAAAAAATCCAAGAAAAACTCTTCAAATTGTTGTGTTGCTTTCAATTGCTTTCAATTGTTATCGACTTCAATCAATCTCTTTGGCTGTGTTATCGCTTACAATCGCCACAACACAATATGTAGAAACGTACGAAACTTGCAACATTTATGAGGCAATATTTTGTTTTGTTAATGCCTCCACAGGTTGTCCCTTGTCTAGCTTAAAAAAAAACGGCATAAGATAGTCCCATGAAAGCAAGCCAAACAGACAGACAGGGAGACAGAAATGAACTGTCATATGGAATTTGATCGTTTGGAAATGCCTTTTTGCAAAAACCAATGCAGTTACAATCAAACTGACTATGCAGTTACGTTTTTTTTTCCTCTTTCTTTTTAATTTCTGATATGTGGGGGAGTTCTTTTAGGCCATATTTGTAACAGTCGACACTCATGAAAATATGTTCGTAAAAAATTTAAAACAAAAACGTAATACTTGGTGTAGTTAGTTTTTGGCTTTAAATTATGTGTTAAGGTGTTTACAAATAGTCGCTGTAGTTTAGTAAGTAGTTTGTTGGCTTGTTAGACATAAGGCCTCGGTTCAAACCCTAGGTTCAGACATCTTCAACAAAACGAAATCTAAAAAAGTATTTTTCGGCATCTACCTCTCAGCAGATTACTGACAAAAACTCTAAGAGTAAATAAAAAATTGCCATGAAAGGTTGCTCAAAAAAAATCTGTCGTTTAGAGTCGACATTTAAACTGTAGGTCCCATCCCTGGTGTTTAAAATTAACGCGCACAACATAAGTGGTGTGAGAAGATCGGTCGTAATCATGGCTGAAGCATTATAATGACCAATTATGTATCTATGATATGGTGATACCGGATGGTATATTCAACAACAAACTGTCTGAATGACCATGTATTTGATGGCGCATAAATGAAGCACCCACCAATCCCTGTTAATCACCCAACATAGCGCCCTAGTGATATGTGCTGTTTACTTTCTCTCTTTAACACTATAATTAGAGAGAGTGTGGTTGGCGAATGACAAAATCAAAGATTGAAAAAATACATTCTGTTACGAATTTGAGTACATAAGCTATTTTAAGTTCAGAAAATGTCATAAAATAATGTGTGAGTATCAAGTAAACCACTAAAACTGATTTCATCTTACCGGAACTGAGGCATAAACTTACAATAAAAGCCTCTAAGTACCCAATTCAAATAGTTTTCCTCTAAAATAATATCCGTTTACTCATCTAGCACAGTGTAGAGCCAAAATTATACAGCAGACAGGCCATTTGAGCGATTGAACACTCTTTTAGGAACTAGAGAATCTAATTTGGACACAGAAAAAGCTGGAAACAGACGAGAAAAAAGATACTAAAGGTTCGACATGATGTGAGAGTGATAAAAGCTTCTCAAGATCCTGCAAATATATAACATGCATACCTAATTGGTCATTACAACCCTTCAGAATGGATTACGATCAAGCATCTCACACCATTTATGTTGTCGTGTGTTAGCTACTAGACTATGGCAATTATGAGCCCACTGATTGACGGATTCTCCAGGATAATGTCAGATATAGAAAACTATTGCCAAGAAGGATCAATCGTGCTATGTCTGGAAAATATGTGCACTGATATTGAACTTTGGATCATAGTAATTGAATTCAAAAGTAGAAACTCCACACACCTATCAAAACCGGAACAACTCAAGAGAAACCCACAAGAGAAGTTAAGGATTTTAAATTTTTAATCTCAAAAAAAAACATTGTTTTGTTTCTACACCAACTAACTAGTTTTTACAATTTTACCAACATTTTTCTTTGAGCGTCATTGCATTCGTATTTTGTTTTCGAAAGTTTCCATTTACCATGTGAATGATAGATTCTTATGAAGGCGTTCGTTTTGCATGGGTTGTTTTGGTAGTGGTGGTGGTGTCATAAAAGGATTCACTTGATATTCATCATCATCAGTGTCAGTCAGTTTCAGTCACTCTGTCAGGCCAACATTTAGTCTCTCATTCGTTATACAAATTTTTATGCCAATTCCACTCCAAACCAATATACGACAGACAATAATTTCATATTTTTTTGTCCGGGCTTTTCATTCTATTCTACAGTGGCAACAACTGCAATTGTAGGTGGTTAGTAACAAACGATAGTCTCGGGGTCTGTCTTTCCCTTTTTTTTTTTAAGTCGACAAAAACGATTGCAATTCGATGCGTTTTCCTGTTCCTTTTCTGGTTTGTAAGTGTGTATGTATTTCGTGAACCAATACTAATCTGATTAGCGTCAAATGCACAGACGACATAGTAAAAAAAAAAAAATGATTTGTTGCTGCAGTTACACTTAAACGCAATAAAAAAGGCACTTAAAAATCGACTTAGAAACGTAGATAAAGAAATTGGATTTGCAGAAATCGAAATTGAAAACAAGAAGACAATGAAAGCAAAAAAGAAAACGAAACTAAACTAAACAGTTTTTCAATTTCATATTTAAAGGAATGGCTTTAATAGCTGAATTGGATTGCTTTAAACAGATGCAGATGCAATCGTTTAAATCGAAATTGGTTGATATTCTTATGACAATTGCTTGTGATTAATAGGAAGAATTCTACTAAAATGAGGGACTAGAAGTGAACTAGATCTCCAAAAATCTGGAAATTTTTATTATTATTTGACAATGGATTTCAAAGCAATGGGTGACACCACATATGAAATTACTGCAAGCCGGGCAAATAATAACATATTTTCGGAGCTATGTAATCGACTCGAATCACAGAGGAATATCGAACCAACAATATCTATATCTTCTGTGTAGAGAGTGTATTTACTAGCAATCGTTAGAGTGGCAATAAAATTATCCAAGAACCGAAGGTTCTTACGAACCATGCGTCCATGGGAAGCTCCTAACTGTCAGCCATGGTAAGCATAATCAGTCATCTCGAATACTCTCAAGACTACTGCTTTGGTAAGCAGCAAGCATCCATACTTCATTCACCGTAGAAAATCACGTGAAGGATGAAAGACTTGTAGAAAGCATTGAACTGTCGGCCATAGAACATGGTAAGCTAATCAGTTCTTTTTGGTAATATTTTTGGTTCATCGATACTTAACAGCTGCACTCGTAGAAAAGCATGGAAAGAATAAAGAACTTGTTGAGAATTATTTTCGTTGAACGAGAGAGGTATCTGCTACTCAGTTATGCACTGAAGTCAATATAAAACCTGGTGACAAGAGCCATCCTACACTTGACGTCCAAAATGACAACATTTTTGCTAGTATCGGCTGGACCACAATAAACAAATTCGAAATTATATTTATCAGCCGTAATCTGGGATCTGATACGCATCTATAACATATACTCCGTTTTGTCCTCATTTACTGTCAGTACCAATTTGCTGAACTTAAGTCCAATAGCACTAAAGGCAGCAGTATCATCTCGCTAGATACTCCCAACGATGTCAATGTCGTCTGAGCATGCAGGCAACTGGAGACTTTTGCCATTCTGATGCACATCCTTAGAACACTCTCCATAACAAAGTTGGAAATATCACAATAATAAATCACGCACACTATTAAAAGGCGCGAAAGGTCCATTCCTCTCTTGATAAAGCTGCAGGAGTTGTTGAACGTCATACAGTGTTTAGATAATGCTGCAAAAACTCGTTTCGTTAAGGGATTATAGAAGCCTGTCTTAATTTCAACAAAATATGCTCGAAAGAACTTTATATGCGATAGGGAGAAGTTTATACCCCTGCGGTTTGCACATATTAAAAGGTCTCCCTTTTTCAGAACAGGTCTATGAATATACACTGACGTCTCAAAAGTTAGGCATACTTTCCATAAACCATATTCCGTAAATAAGCTGGTGCATGCACTCAACCACCACTTTACCTCCGGGTTGAAACAATTCAGTGGGCATTTCCTCTGGACACTTTTACATACATATTTGGCCTTTAGTCAAAATTACGACCTAGCTTCTTACACCATTTATGTAGTGTGTATTAATTTTATACATGAGCGACGTACAGTTTAAAGTCGATTCTGAACGACAGATTTTTGAAAAAATTTTTTATGGCAATTGTTTCATTTGCCAGAAATATGCTGTCGTTGAAGAAATATTTTTCCATTTTGTTGGAGATGTCTGACCTGGGGTCGGAGCCGAATCCTCATGTCTAATAAGTCAACACACTACCTACTAGAGTACTACGACTTTTTATTCTTCTTAATTTGCAGAATCATGACATTGACCTCTAAATGCGAAATTAGTCTCATCATCTCCACGTACTAGAGTAGACCAGTGTTGTCTTCTTAACCTTAGCATCTCTTGCGAAACTGTAAGCAAGTATGCTCTTACCCCCTTGCAGGAAAGTTCTGTGGGCTTAAAACCTTCAATCGGAGGCTAAACCTCTTCGATAATTCTTTTCGATCATTACTCCTGCATCTGCACAACTTAACTTCCTTCCAGTATGGTCGTTTCTTCTCTCGGAGTATTGTCGCAGAAGATAATGTACGATAACGAAATAGGTTTCACATCAAAATTATCACAAGAAGTAGTCAAGTTGGTCAACTAATATTCGAATAATTGGAAACAAAGATTGCAACAGTAATATGCTCCTCGATATGTACTCTTTTCATGGATTTTCGTAAATTAATATGCAACAAAATGATTAAAACGAACGAGAAATTTGGTTGCAACAGTGACTTACAACAACTGCTGCATGTCACGAATCATTTTGTCTGTTGCATACAATTTAGTTTTAATTCTGTTGTTCTGTTGTTTTCAGTTGAAAACCCGTAAAGATCAATTTCTTGCTTACATCCTCAATCAAATAGTTGACTTTCAAATGTAGCTGCAACGCTTATATTTCGCAAGCATGTCTCCATCACAGGGCAATTGACCATTGAAGAAATATCCTGGCATATGTTGTTTCAAAGAAATTTAAGGCACACACAAACAGGAAAAAAACTTTTGTCGCAATTCGTTGCTGTTTGAACTGAAACAATATAATTATGCCGGTAATAATTAAAATAATTCATATCCCTTGCAGCTATTGCTCGTTGACGAGCCCATTTTAATAAGATAATATTCAATTAAAACGCATTTAAATTGCACGTACCGCCACCTTCGTTTTTCTGTCCCCGTATACTAAAGCCAACATCCCTTACAAGCAAGTTAAGTAATCAAAGAGGACACATGACATTCATTTTCAAGCGTTTTGTTTTTAATGTCGAGATACAGTGTCTACACTACACACGCTGGACCATGGAATGGAGAAGAGAGAGAAAGAGAGGGAGGGAAGCGTTGATCCATTTTAATTTAAAGGTATTTAAGGCAATCCATCATAACCGCCGTGTTGCAACCTGATATGAGTTAGACAATCTGTTATTGCAATCGTTTTATTGCCACAGACACCCTGCTGAGCGCTCTATTGTATGGCCACAAGGGACCAATTCCAATTTACCAACGCACACACATACACGGGCACACTTGGATTCTCTATACATTTTTTGTTTTGGATTTCTTTGGTGTTGCAAAAGCAAGAAACAAGCATCATTTCATATTTCCTATCTTGTTTTAACGGGCTTTTGATCTAAACTAGAGCTACAGCATCAAACTGTCACAATGTTTCTTGGGCTCACGCTCACTCTCTTGCTCTCTCTATCTCTTTCATTGTGAGCTGTGCTGCTGGTAGCGGTATTCTGCTTTGGTCTTGTGCATCTTCCGCATTTCAGTGTTTATTTTGTGAAACCGTGTTGTTTGGTTGACTGAATGATGTTGATGGTGTCACCGATTGTAATGGTGGTTGACGTTTCGCACTCTCTGTAATTGCTGAACAACGCAAAGGCGCAATTGACTTGCAAAAGGGTGGTGTTTCTACTGTTTTCTGCAATTCTTTGTGCTTTTTGAGAAAACATTGCCAGACTACTACATGCATGATATTGATGAGAATGGTATGGTGGTGGTGATGGTGATGGTGATGGTGGTTGTATGGTACCAGGGTGATGGTGTTGAATGTTGGTTCATTTGTGGCCTTGTGATGAGCTAAACTTCAATGCTGCCGAATGCTGACAGTAGAACAGAATTAATGCTTGACTTTAAACACTTGCAGGCAATTGTGTATGAATTTTGTATGAAAACAGAAGGCGGAATACAAAGGCCGGAAAGCACACACACACACACATCCATGCGTAGCCTTATACCCAAAAGCCTTTAATTTTTTTTTGCTAAGTTTTGTAAGGATGAGTGAGTAAGAACTTCATCACACAGCTCAACTAAACTGAGCGTAAGAATATAGGGTTGGTGGCAGTAACAAGTCACAGTATTATGTGTGTGCGTGTGCAGCATTCATTCATTGTCTTATTAAGGCAGGCTGGCTGGCTGGCGGGCTGGGTGACTGATCGACCGACGTTGTTGGTCTTAAAACGATGATTAGGTTGTTATTTTTAATTTGCTCATTGATACTAATGTTCCTGAATTGTTCCTGTGTTTTGTTGTCATTGTTTTGTCGTCTCTTTGCACCAGAATGTGAGGGGTGGCCTTGTGTTTTTTTTTTCTGTTTCTTAACTTCTTCCTCTTTTATCAACACCAAAAAGCTTTTGCTAACAAGCCAAAGCAAAATGTTGATGCAAAGCAGCAAAGCTGATTGCTTTTGTAGATTGTTGTTGTTGTTGTCGTTGTTGAACAGACACAGAGAGTTGACAATCACAACACAATCATTGTTTAACGGCGGCCCCTCATAGGATGTGTGGCATGCAAACTATGCGACTTCCTTTTGTGCACTTTGTTGCTGTTGTTGTTGTTATTGCTGTTATTAAGGGAAGTTTCATTCGTTTCGTTGTTTTCAGAGAGTCAAAGTCAGATTCAAAGCCGGAATAGTTGGTATGTAAATTATTGTCATGACAGGCAAACGCTTTTACGTTTTCTTTTGCTCTTTCGATGAGGGTAAGAGACAGACAGCAGAGTCGTAAACGTAACTAAGCGTAACGTGTTTGCAATTTGTCATCGATTTTGTTTTAGCGTTTAGCATACGACTTTCTTTCTACACTTTCAATATCAACTTACATAAATAGCTACAACTTCAATTGCATACCATTTTGGGGGTGCGTGTTTGTCTATATATTTTTTGGGAAAAACGAAAAATATTGCTTCTAGTCACATTGCGTTTGTTCAGATAAACAATTAAACGATTGCAATAAATAAATTGTGTTTTCATAGGCAAACATTTTTCGTCGTTTTTTTTTTTTTCATTCATTCGTTACGAAACAAGTGCTTGACTTTACTAAACAAATGTTAGGATTCATAATGAGGTCAGGGTAGTAGGCAGGTTATTTGCTTTAGGGGGTGTTATACTATGTAATTAGACAAACAAATTTATTACAAATCGATACAAACGAAATTGATTTCATAATTGGTCTTTGGTTTAAAAGTTTACAAGAAACTTAAATGAGCCAGATTTCATTCGGAACTGATGGCATTCTACTAGTAAACTGTAGGATTGTAGGCCATTGATTGACGATCCTTATTTAATTCTGTAACAATTTATCGATAGCTTAAAAACATATTTTGAAGGCTGAAATGTAAGCATGGGAACATTTTAGTTGTGGTCAAGCCTTGTGGTTTTTATCTTCATATCGACATCTTGATACCTTAACCTGCTTACTCTTCTGGTTTTATAACGAACACATCTTCATCATGGAAGTATTCATTGACGGCTGAGAATCGCACTGATTTCTGATGCGATTTCTGAACATCGAGCTATTCAATGTCAACCCCCGGACTAATAGCAGCTGTCAACCCGTTCGAGATAGTTTCCGGATATTGACTTTCAAATACACCAACGTTAGGGAATTATCCACGTAGAAGGCATAGCGCTACAAAAAAATGTGAAAGCGTCAAACCTCTACTCAATTTTAGTCAATACAAACCTTCAGTCAGGAGAGTACAACCTGGCTTCTAACACCTCTTATGCTATGTACGTATGAGAATTTTATACATGAGTGAAGGTACTTACAATATAAAGCCGACTCCGAACGACAGAGTTTTTGAGAAAATTCTCATGCCAACTTCATTTGTTCCCTAGAAATTTTGCTAGAAATCTTGTGAGAGAAAGATGTCGATGAATTATTTTAGTTTATTTGGAGATGCCTGACCTGGGGTTTGAACTGAGTTCTCACACAACCTACTCGAGACGCCGAAGTCTATGGTAGTTTAAAATCGATGAAAATATCATTTATAATACAGGCATAGTGAAAGTTCTCCTTTCAGACTTCCGCTGATTCACGCAACAAATACACGTTACGCCCAAAAAGCCTCGGCATGATGGACTAACAGCTGGCCGCTATATATTAACGAACTGAAAGACATTCATGCAATTAGGGATCTAATGGTTCGTTCAGACGCGAAAATTATAGCCTTATGTATAACATTTTTTATCTTCATCGGTGAGTAACATCGTCTCTCTTGCCATAGGGAAGCGTAAACAGAAGAGGAACTTGTAAAGCATCAATTTAGTTGCAGAGAAAAGGTCTTTGCTAGTCAATTGCCCATTGTAAACATAAGAGCATTGTTTGGTAAGCGTAATGGACAAAGCCAAGATAAATACATTCATAGACAATGTTAAAGGTAAAGTTGTTGATCGTGACCTGTGGTCCAATACGCAGACACGTCCCTACTTCTCGACAACATATAAATCGTTTTATCCTTATTTCTTCCATTCCATAGCACTATTAGGGTTCTGAAGAGGTTCATCCCTATGTTGCAACATACAGTCTACCAAATAATGCCTGATAGTCGACAAAAAGAGATTGTAAGGAGAATAAAGTTTTCATCAGGTCCTGTACCGAGTACCTGCTTATGCCAAAACTCAAATTCTCTGTAATGTGTTAACAATTCATTGAAACTAAATTATTGAAGTAAGTTTTTGAAGTCGTTATATTCTATTAGATATTGTGTTTGCTTATTAGACGAGAGCCCGTGATTCAAACCCTAGCTCAGATATCTCGTACGCAACGAAATGTTTTTTTGACAACCTCCTTGCAGCTGTATTCTGACTTAAACTCTTGAGTAGTAAATAACATTGCCATGAAGAGATTCTCAAAAATCTATCGTATAGAGTCGACTTAACATAAATATCTGGTCTATGGTGGACTTACCGAATCTGAAGCTGCACCGTGTTCTAACAATAGCTTCATTCATAGCAAGAACGATAGGTAGAAGGATTATATCGCTGTATTACGAGCCGATAAGGAACATAACAAGTGTTTTAAGTTTTCTCTAAATGTCGCAGAATAGAGTTTTCATAAGGTACAGGTACCGAGCAATTTATACTAGTTTGCTTAAGCCAAAACTAAAATTCCCTGTAATCTATCAATGAAGTATGTTGATGTATATTGGATATTGTGTTCGCTTATTAGAAAAGAGCCCGTGATTCAAACCCTAGCTTAGATATTTCTAAAGAAAACTCTAGAGACTGAATAAAAATTTCCAATGACAAGTTTCTCAAAAATCTGTCGTTAAAAGTTGACATTAATCTGTAGTTCACGTTACTCATGAATATAATTAACGCAGACAAAAAAGGTGGTGTGAGCAGTAAGGTTGTAAACCTAACTAAAGATTTGTTATGACGAAATGAGTAAGTAAGTAAGCAAACAATCAGTACATCTATGATGCCTGTCGTTTTGAGCACTAGCAGAGACATTAATTTCGTACAAAATGTAAATTTCCTTCTACACAGTCCTAGAACTCCTGAGAAAACGAAAACTTCCCGTAACAATGTTTTCCGGCAAATATTTTGCAACTGATTTCCAAATTTCAAACACAATTAGAAGCTGATATACCTACTTGGCAAAGCTTTCTTTTTGTCATTTTACGACAACACTTTTACAACCAACAATTGGTTTTTAATTTCATCGACGGCATTAAAACTTTATTTAGACGCTACACACGAAAAGAGAGAAAATTCTCTAGAGAATCAAGAGCAGCAATGTTATGATGAAGAAAGTTTTCATATGAAATTTAAAACCAATAAAAAGCTTTTTAAATACTTATCATGTAGACATGCCAACTGTCTTTGGTTGTCTTGTTATAATCTGACAGACAGACAGACAGACAGTCAGACAACTGTCAGTTAGACACACTGATAGACTCTTGTGCGATTTTGTGTATGAAAAAACAAAATTTTTAAAGCTTTAATCACTTTTAAATGAAGACATTCAAATGTAACAATGACTGCTTTACTACAACAATAACAATTATAATGACTAAAGCAACAACAACAACAACAACAATACAGGAAAATAAATTCTTTTTTTTTATGGGTTGCCACACATTTTATTTAAATTTATTTTAATGAACACGAACGAGTTTATGAAACGCAAGGGAATTTCAGGATTTTCAAAAATGAAGGCGGCCGAAACAGTACAACAACAACAACAACAGCAATAAAAAAAACATGAGAAAGTGAAAGGGGTTAAACAGCAACCAACAACAACAGGAACAACAACAATAAGCTTAACAAGGACTACACAACGCTGACAAGGATAATAATGATGACACAATAAAATAACGCAACAACGCCAAGCCAAGCCAGCACAAGTCAGCGGAATTCAAGCATTTCAAAAGGGTTGCTTCAACTGCTTTGGCGGTTACATTGTGTGTTACGGTGTTAATTTCTACGTAGACAAGTGCTTTTTTGTTATGGGCTACGAACTACGCTACTACCCAAGGACTACGGAAGGACTAAATTAAATGATTAACATTTCTGTGACTCGTCATTTCTATTTCATTTGAATTCTTTAGCAAAACGAATCGAATCGTTTGCAAGAATGAAATGAAATTTAAATATTTACCTCAGTCTGCCAGGATAATTTAAATTAAGAATTTCACTGGAAGGGAGTAATAAAATGTATAGGAGAGATAATGAAAGGATTTGCTTAACAATTCGTCATGGATTTTCAACAGTTAATCAGGTGTTGAAAGATAAAAACTGAAGATCTGTTCTTGAAATGGAACTTTTTTTTTTTGAATAAGAATGTTGCGGTTTCTACAAGATTTATATTTGACATCAAGTTGGAGAGCTGCAATGATCCATAAAGTCATGCTGCAAACAAAGGGTATCTTAAAATGGCTACTCAAGAAATTCCACTTCAATTAACTTTTACCGCAAAGCAAACGAACTGTAAGAGAAAATATTATTTACAGTCTAGGTTTGTTCGTTGTTAAAAGCCTAAGGTATCATGTCGGCTTGTCGTGCGCTCACTAATAAAGTGTATCATCCATGCTGTCTGACGTTGACTTAAAGAATTTTCAATTTGTGCATAAAAGGCCCACCAGTTCAGAACCATTCGGAATGTCTGATGAAGCTATTAACACTCTTTAAGGCCATTGCAAACAAATTGTTTAAATCATCTGTATAGTAGACACCGCCAACGTATGGCTGGGTACGTGTTCAATAGGTGAAGGTACCCTTCACTCTTCCTCATCCCTGTAAGTCTTACTGAAATCATGTGCCATGTGACCATAACAATGCGCCTTACATGAGTGTCCATAATGACTGCAAAAACCAAACTGAACATACTCCTATGGAGATTGAGAAGGTTTCTCATGCACTGTATAACTAGCATAGGCAGGAATTACTGCAACATACTGCCCGTATCCGAACCCATCCATCCGACGTTGATTACATCTGCGTATAGAGAATTCTCTGAAGAGTTCGATAAGTGTGCCATGCCTGGTAGGTCCATCCGGTCTCCATACATACATACAAAATTAGTCATTACAACCTTTCAGCAAGATTACGACCTAGCTTCTCACATCATTTATGTCGTGAGTGGCGGGATCTGTAGGTCTCGTAGTTTAAATCGACTCCAAATGACAATTTTTTTGGAGAAACTTTTCATGGGAATTTTTTTTACTCTTTTTGTCAGAAATTTACTGAGAGGAAGTCGCCAAAGAAATATTTTTTTGTATAGTTTTGCTGAAGATGTCTGAACCGTGGCCTCACGCCTAATAAGCCAACACACTATCTACTAAACGTCTTGCGTCTTGCGTTAAATCATCGTGTTTTAATAGACATTTCGTCATTAAAAAGTATGACAATATGGCTTTCTGTATTACGGACATTTTCGACAGGGAGACACTGCAGTGTTCCGGTAGCCTTATGGATTCATAAAACATAAATTACTCTTCCCAATATAGAAGGACTTTCATATAGGTAAGGATTGCATTAGTTTACCTCTTAGAAAAGTACATAGAAATCATTACTTATCCTTTTAAGTAGTCCGAACTATGACCGTGCTTCTCATACCACCCATGTTGTGTGTATTAATTTTATTCATAAGTGACGGGATCTGCAGCTTAAAGTCGATTTCAAATTACAAATTTTTCTTGGCAATTTTATTTACTCACGGGTTTTTAGCCAGAAAGCTGCTAAAAAATATATTTTTTATAATTCGTTTTGTTTGAGATGTCTGAACTGAGGTTTGAACCATCCCAACACACTACATACTATCTAGAAAACGGTGACTTCTAACAACCTATTGACATCCAAATTTCCATTTAGTTTTGAACCATCAGTGAAAATCTGATTCGGAATAGTAACGGGGTAAGCCCCTCGTACCTAAACTTGGACATTCTTCCACAACTTCTTCCATCTTTATTCACAAAAATATATACAAAGCTGGGCAAAGACATAAAAAGTATTTCATTGTTTCGACACCCTCTTAGCATACCAAGTCTTGGTAATTATCAACCCATTGTTAGGATACTCTAACAGTCTTTATTTAGTCTTTTAAGAAGCTCTTCACTCTTTTCCATCAAGTACCACAAAGATTCTGGTGTTTATTGAAATATTTCTGGTTTATGTTAACTAGTATTTTGGAATTTTTCTCTTATGGAAGTATATTCCAACTCTTATATTTGATAGGGGTCACCTATGTGCGTTATTGGTTCCCTCGGCATCGCTTGAAATTTTTGGGAAACCTAAACCCTCAGCAATTCGATGAGTGAATGAAAAGATTTAAAATTTCGAGACATAAAAAGGAATTTAAACTCGTCTTTAAGGATTTAACGAACGTAGACCTTACCAGACTACGTTGTTGACGTAAATTTCGTGAATGAATTTAATAAAATTCGATTTTGAATTGTTTAAATTCAATATTAAATGACTTTAAGAACGAGAACTCGAACGAAAGAGAATTAAAATTGAATGAAAAATGAAAATAAAGTCGGGCAACAAGAATTCACATTGAACTCTACGCGTTTCAGTTCATTTTAATCATTCATCATTCACTTTGGAAAAAGCATGCAATAGTCTATATGTGTGTGTGTATGTGTGTTTATATAAGAAAAAGAAAATATATCCTGCAGAAAAATACTCACAGAAGGACTGTGACGCGCATTTTTTTTTTTTGTACACAAAACAATATTTACGCACACCCATACAAATACACCGAATCGTACTGTACTGGCATGGATACATAAACAGGCAGAGTAGAGTAGAATTGAGTTGAGTTGAGTGTTGTATACGAACCACATCATCATCATCATCATCGTAGTCGTCGTCGTACTCGTTGTATTCGTCGTCCACGTCGTCATCATCTAATTTGTATTCCAGACGAATTGTGACAGAGCACAACATGTCTTGCATTTTAACGATGCTGGGGTTTGTTTGTCTGTTTGTTTTCATGTGTCCAACCAGCCAAAAGGAAAAAACTGGGGAAAGAGAACACACATACACACACAAATACATACAACTCAGAAAAAAGTCGATTACAAGCGAAAGGAAAACTCGCTTTAAATTTTTAAGGCAAAAAATTCTATACGAAAATAATGGAAAATTTCAAATGAAATATTCTTTAAACTCGCATTTTGTAAATTTTTCTTTTTATTTTTTAAATATTTCTTCTTAATAATAAAAAAATCAAATTGAAATGGGGGTGGGGGGATATCACAGTAAACGTACGTGTATGTATATATGCATGTGATTTGGGGGGTGGTTATTTACAGCCTTAAACTCCACTTTCCGGGTAGTTGTAGTGGCGGTTGCCACAACAGGGAGTTTATGTTAACGCAGGCGCTGTTATAGTTAAGCAGACAACAAAAAAAAACAAAAACTCCAATATTTTCCTTTTTTGTTGTTGCCAGTTAATTATTGTTTTATTTCTCGTTTTTAATTTTTATTTTTCATTATTTTCAATAGAAACAGTCTTATTTAATTAAATGCTTGATTTGTTATTAACAAAACACACACACACACACATACATATCATTACATACACACCCATAAAACTATGGCAACCCTTAAAAACGCCATTAACAATCAGCTGTTTTTGACTTGCCGCTAAATGACGAAACAACGAGACAAAAATGCGGTTGTATTTGAAATGCAAGCCTCGTTCTCTTATTCAATGTCAGATTTTTATTACTGTGTGTGTATGTCCATATGTATGTATGCGAATGGTTGTATACATGTGTATGGGAATTATGTATTTGTGTATGTATACATAGAATATTTATTACATACAAAAACAATTTAAAATTATTTCCATAGTTAGAGTGACAATTTGTTGTCTATTTAAGCACAGTGGTACACGAAAGCAAAATAAATGGTACTTAAGGTGTGGTATAGTGTGTCATACACATGAACTACATCAGCAAGAATTCCAAATTGTATTTATGCGTCATTTTATTGTATTCCAGTATTGTAACACCAGAACACATTTCATCTATTTCCTCAGCTATCGACTTATTGCAGACTTAATATATTCATAAATAACTTTATGCCGTAGTCCAGTAGATAGTGACTGCAGCGGTTCAAATTGTTAGTCGAGCCACTCCAGCAAAACGAAATAAAAAAAATATCTCTTCGACGACTACCTCTCACCAGATTTCTGGCAAATACTCTAAGAGTTTTACTTACTCAAAAAGTCCCATCGTTCGGAGTTGTCTTTAAAGTATAGGTCCTGCCTCTCATGTCTAAAAATACCACACAGAAGTGGTGTGAGAAGCTAGGTCATAATCCTGACTGAAGGTTTGTACTGACCAATAATGTAGGTATGTTTGAGTCCCTTACTTTATTAGCGTTGGAAATGACAAATTTCGCAGTCAAGCAGTATTAAAAACATTTCATCTGTTATCAAGTTATTGTGGACTTAATATGCTCATATGTTTCCAAGTAAGATCGTATCATAATAAGAAGAACATCGATCCACGATGTTATCCTACGAAGTCAATCGCAGCAGGCCAGTAAGCAAATTGCTATTCTGTTTCAATAATTCGTTTTCTTCTTCGAGAAAAATATAAAAATATTGAGTCAGTCATTGATGGATCCATATCGGGCGACTATATAAATTTCTTATTTGCCGACAGTAAAGCGGCTATTAGATCTCTAGAGGACGCCTACAATACATTAAAGATTGTTGTTTATGGAGACATTCGGCGGTTACTATAACATGGCTTCCTGTACAAGATGACAAATCCTAGCACAAGGAAAAATTCAATTAAATTCACATTTGAGATTACCATTCCGCTACACAAGCATTTATTTACAAAACAAAACAAATATGAGGTAATAAACTCAATTGCAGAGAGACCAGACAGATCTGCGACCATCATGCAAGATTCATAGCAGATTCAAAGGGAGTCGGGCCTTAAGGTGCCTATTTCCAGAGACTGGGAATACCTCACAACGACTTCTGCAGCATCTATAATACTGAGGATGAAAAGTGTTACACTCCCGGAGACTGGGAATACATGACTTCTGCAGAAAGAATATCGACGAGGATGAAATGGGTCATTGTATTGCAATAGGGAACCTAAAAAAAAGAACTCTCGAGCGTCCAAAAATTTATTACAGTAAACGTAACTTTGTAGATTGCTTGACAATTGAGGAGACTAATCTGCTTTTTTAACGCACATCACAATAAGTCTGAAACTCTATCAAAACACAAGATGTTCTGCTGAGTATCCAACCATATTTAGTGTTACCGGTGCCACCGAAAGATATATTTGCACACACTAACGTAGGTTGTTCCGAAGTTTTTTGTAAATGATCGGATTGCCATTTACATATACGACAATAGGAATTGAAACATCTCTACCATAGTTGCGGTCTTACATATAGGGGACGATTATATTCGTTCTCCTCCCTGATAGATGCATTGAAGCCATCACTTTTTATTTTAAGTTAACAGGATTACGGTCATACTTCTTCTCTTACGTTCGTACTTCTCATACCTTCCATGTTGCATGCTGAGTAAGCTGTAGGTCTCAGTTTAAAGTCGATATCGAATGACAAAAACTTTGTTTGCCCTCAGAACTTTTAACCATAAGACTGCTAAGGGCAAATCACCGAAAGGAATATCGTTATGTTATGGAATATGTCGTCTAGTACTTACTAAACTACGGCGACTTGTGACGTCCAATTACCTTCAGATTTCTTTTTCCTGGAGTTGAAACTGCATAATTTTCTGTAACAGTGAAGAACTTTTTATACGACTGATCACACTGTATAGAGTTGACATTTGTATGAGTGTGAACGACAGCGAGAGAGATGTTTCAACAATTTCTTCCTTGATTTGTAATTCAGACAACAAACTCTTGCTTTACATTTTCAGAATATCAAATCAATTTTTACTTCCATATCCTTTACACTTTTGCACTCTCTGTTTTTCTTTTTTTCCAAGTAAAAGTAACGAAAACATGTGGATGTATGTACTTATGTGTGTGTATGTATGTTGATTTTTGTATAAAATTTGCACTTGTTTCCAAAGTATTGATATTATAAACAGTAGAACAAAAACAAAAACAACAGCAACAACAACAAAAATAAAGAATAAAACTTTTATTTCTTTTATTTTTCTCTCTCATTTGACTTTAACTTCTTCGTGTGTTCTACATAAAAATAAAAAGGAAGTCAAACAGAACCGCCTTCTCTGATAAATTTCTCTCTCTCAAAAAAAAAAAAGCGAATTTATTATGAAAGAGTATTCGAGTGTATGTGTGTGTGAGTGTGTTGGTGCGTTTGTATTTGTGCAAGTATTTGAACATTTTATGCATTCAGCAGCCGTAAAAATTTATACTCAACAAACAAGGTTAAGGTTACAATACTTTCAAAAAAATAAAATAAAAACAACAACAACAACACAAAAATAATCATAAAAAAGCCAACAATAATGTGGAAAAACACAAAATTTCAACTCAAAAAGACTATAAAAAAAGCGCACAAAAACGAGAATCTGAACTCCATGAACTTAATTTATGATTATAACTCAGTAATCATACACATATACATATACATATATACACAACTGCAACAACAACAATAATAATACGAATACAAATAATAATAAATAATATTCATAAAAATTTTTGTGGGTGTATGTACGTACGTACATATGGGTACGGAAAATAAAACAAGAAACGAAAATGCGAAATCATAACAGAAACAAAATAAAAAGTCCATAAAACTGCAACCTGTGCTGAATAAAGAATTTCGGTTTTCCTAATTTCTGTGACTCAAAAATCACTTTCATTGAGGCAGATCATGGCTGCTGGTGTTTCGTTTGATAAATTCAGGAGGGCTTGTTTGCTGTTTGAAATTGAAATTAAAATTAACACATCCAACAACCTTCTAACTAAGTCTGGATGAAACAAAAAACAAACATTTCCGTACGTTTCCCAAAAACCAAATGTGTTGGTAAGCTTTTATTTGTATATTGCTAGTGCAATGCACTTTTAAAATAGAGGCCTAGGACTCAACATTTGTTTCACAACTAAAAAACCCGGCATATTGGTTTCAAATCTTTCTGATCGTTCTGTAAGTGGGTTTATTATCTCGTTTTTCTTTTGCAAATGAATGTAGTTTGTGTAGAGGCATGTCAATTTTAGGTACGCATTTACCTCCTTGCGGAAACATTTGTTTTTATTTCAAAGGACACCCTTTTATAGGAACCCTTATTAAGGTAACCGTCGAACGTCTTCTTAAACAACAATCTTTAATGTCTAGGGATCTAATGTCTGCTTTACTGTCGGCAAATATGCATGTACACCCATTCGAAATACAATTTTTCTAGTCAATCTTAATTCCTTCCATTTCCGACTTTGTCATCCGATATGGCCAGCGAGATTTTGTGCTATACCTGGTTTCAAAACAATTTGCCAGCATTCATCTGCTCTGAAGAATAGCCCTCTGATATATTTAAATACGCTGGACTATAAATTGTTGACATTTTTGGAAGACGAAAATCCAACATTGATTCTTATTGCTTTTTGCACAAATTTTACTATTCTTGCCTTAAAGTCATTCACAAGGCAAAGAGCTATGTGCACCCAAGAAACTATTGCTGCTGTAGCACGATACGGTCTGGAAGAAGTCCTTGAAATTGTTGGTCTTTGCTCTGTAATTACGTAAGGGCTTAAGTCTATAACGAATCATGCTTAAGGCCATAAAATTCTAGGCAGTTTTCAATCTCAAAACAGCGTAGGTTTTTATGCCTTTCAATATCAGCAGGTGGCAGCAAGTAGCCACAAAGAATGGCGAGCGCTACTGATCTTAGCCTGAACAACATTTATTTCCCATTAGATGATGAAACTTGCAATACACAAAATCTTTTCTTTTTTCGAAAAATCTTCTAATGACTTCTTTGCAACAGTGATCCTGTTCACTGGACCCCTTATTCTGATAATTTAACGCCTGTGGATTACTTTTTATGAGACCAGCAATCTGGAAGCATTGCAAGCTTACATGCATGCTACCATTGATGCAATAAAATCAGAGAAGCTAAGAATCTGATCGCAGGCCTGCTTTTATATCTGCAGAAGTTCAATGAAATTGTATCATTTTAAGTTCCCTGAGCTGGTAAAACGTTAACATTAATCAAAAGCCATTGAAGTACATTCCTCCCTACAAGACAGTTGATTCCGTTTGACGACAACTCAGCATTTATGCAAATTGCAGTAACGAACAACAGGAGAAGCATAGGAAAATAAACTCAAAACCACAAGAAAAAATCTTTGGCAAATGCACCATTTAAATCCAAATCATCCACCAGCAATATTTGCTCCTTCTTTTCTTTCTTTTTTTACTTTGTTTTCGTTTTCATATGCAAAGTTAAAGCAAAAAAACTACAAAACTAGACACAGAGGGAAAGAAGAAAACCTTGTAAAACGCTAGGGAAGACAAAAACAAAAAAGAATAGAAAACGAAAAACTGATAAAAAGAGAGAAAAGAAAATAATAAAAAATACTCGTAAGCAGACTTTCAGTGTCAGAGTTTTAAGATTTTATGGTTCTGCCATCAAGCAACTTCTAAACTCAACTTGCCACATGCAATCATTTGACATAATTCACGCCATTAGGCGAAAAGACTTTAAAAAGATTTCAGAAAAATAAAACTAAAACAAAAAAAAGAAAGGACGTAAGGAAGCAAAGGAATAAAAGACAAAAATGGAAAAGATTTGCAAACGATTTGTGTAAAAGATTTGCAAGTTTTTTTTCCAAGTTACTCTTTCTTTACATTGCTTGCTACAAGTCCTTTTGGAAAAGAAAAGTTTATTTGCCAAAGAGTTCATGTGTTTGATAACAAAAATATGATTTATGATGCCAAAGGAGGGCGCCGAAGCAATAAAAAAAATAATTTTTTTGGAGATTTGGAACTTAAAGGGAAAAATTTTTTGTAAAAAAGAAGCAACAACAGGTTAAAAGAAATGGTCAATAATACTGTCCTATGTGGATAATAGGGCTTTAAATATTAAATTTAAAACAAATACTTGCTACTGATGGACAGACAAACAGATGGACTTGTGTGTTGCGGTATAAAACTGGTAAAAATTCTGTATTTTATTGCATTTTATGATTTAAAATTATTTTTTTTTTTTTTTGTTAATTTTATTTCATTTTATATGATCAGGATGATGACGATGATGATGATGCTTGCTTGCAATGCATACATATGATGATGATGATGAATAATATTATTTGTAACTGTATTTTCATTTGATTAAATATAAAATAAATATTGAATATTTGCATTTGTGGCATATACATACATATGGACATACATACATATGTATATGTTGCATATCTCTATATGTTATTGTATGTATGTATTGTATTGGGTAACTGAGTAAATGTATTATTCATAATATTTTTACTACACAATCAAAGTACAAGTAGAAAAGCAACCACAATGGAAAAATATTTGTTATCTGTGCATGAGATTGAAATTCAATTTAATTTTTAATTTCGTAATACTATAGAAACAACAAGAACACCAACAACAACAACAACAATAAATACATACTACACAACAACAATCTACACACATATACACACAATATTAAGCAAATAAAATAAACCAAAAAAACGAAAAAAACCAAAAAACATTCAATTCAATCTCTACTCCCAACTCTGGCTTACAATACACCAACATTCTCAATATTTTACACATACACACAGCCTTTATAAATGTATGTTTGTATATGTTCGACATACGCATTCCTATACAGGAAACCATATTCCCTATTACAAATACATAAGCACACAGCCTCTCTCTCCCATAAGGGAGCAGCATTCTTGTACATTTGTCGAGAACATCATAAAAACAAAAGCCATACGTTTAAACATTTACTCTCGCATATACAGACTCAGTGGCAAGCATGCATGAACCTATGAACACTATGGGTCTATGTCCATAACTTGTAGTCCAACGGGTTTAAATTTTCCAGAGGGCCATACCTCAGATACGATAAATGCTGGCAAAGTGCTTCGAAACCAGGTACAGCACAGAATCTTATTGGAAACTCCACGGCTAGTTTCGGAACATCGAATGGTTTTACAATCGCTTCCAAAATGGATTTCTTAATTAACTTTAGACAATTTTGTAGTCCTTTGTTTGCAGACATGTAAGTCAGTGACCACGACGTAGGACCAACAAACCAAACTATAGCTTAGTATGGGTAATGAATAATCAGTTCAAATGCATAAGAATGCGATCGAAGATATATCCTATCACTTTACATGTTGTTTCCTGAACCGAACATTTTGTTTTACAGGCAAACAAAATTTTTTTGCATAAGTTTTTAGCGCACTTCATCATGGCCATAAAGTGGTAGTTTTAATTCTTCTGTTACAACTAAGGCAAATTCAGTACCGAGCTCCACATGGCCTATTCTGTTACCAAGTGTGACACAATGAATGCGGATGAAACCGGACCGTTCGCCACTATGCCCATATCTTTAAACGTTCTGTCATTCAAAAACCAATGACATCTATCCTGAAGTGCAGGGCACTTAGATAAAAGATGTTGCTGCAATTCCCTTTTCTCCACATCATGGTAGCTTCTGCATTAATCCTGACGGGGCAGATCGAACTTTTTAGTGAAACAGCCAATAGCGCAGTGTACCATTAGATTCCTGTTAGAATGCGAACTGTTCGCTTAATGTGGAAACAATATTTATGAATCAACAAAGTAATTATGAGGAAACATTCCTATTGAAATCTCCGTAGGCCACTAGGTAGAGAGTTGGCTTATTAGACGTGAGGCCACTGTTCAAACCCCAGGTCAGACATCTCTAACAGAACGAATTATGACAAAATATTTCTCCAGCGACTGACTATCAGCAGCTTGCAAGCAAAAACAAAAAAACAAGTTTTCCAAAAGAATGTCGTTCGAAATCGAAATTATAAGTCCTGGCACTAATGTATAAAAATAACACACACAAATCAAATTGTCTATGTATTTGTGTATACAATTGACGGGGACATGACAACCAAGATATTGTAGCCTCAACTAAGCGGCATGGATCAGGAGAACATGTGGTTTCTACAAGGCTATATGATCCGAAAGCTGTAGTACTTTAAAGTTATGAATCGTTTTCTAAAGGCAACACCAAAACGTGGTAGCAATGCTTGGTTTTTGCATCATTAGTGGTGTGAGCTTATGCATGATATTCATTCCCTCCTTTGTTTGCTGTGCGTGATGAAATCTACGGTTTAAGTAGAAATATCTATTGATTGTTTAGTTATCTTTGATTCCTTCAGTTCCGTATCCATTTTTGGAGTACAGTTTGCGTTGACTATTCCTGAAAATTGTTCCTGAAAAATGCTGTATAATGGATGTTGCTTTGGTCCTTGCCACCAAAGTTAACAGATTTTTAAATAATTTGGCATTAAAGAATTTATAAGATTTTAATTCATTAAGATTTTATTCACGATTTATTTATTTATTGCTGTGTGGCAGTTGCACCGTTTTGTTGAAACCATATGTCAAACAAGTCAAGCTCTTGAATTTTGGGCAAAAAAAAGTTGGATATTATCTCACGATAGCGCTCACCATTCACAGTTGCGTAACGATTCGCAGTATCTTTGAAGAAGTACGGAGCAATGATGCCACCAGCCCATAAACCGCATTAAATTGTGGCTTTTTCTGGATGCATTGATAGCTTTTGCACTACTTCTGGCTTATCTTCAGTCCAAAATCGATAATTCTGCTTATTTACGCATCCATTGAGCCAAAAATGAGCTTCGTCGCTGAGCAGAATTTTTCGATAAAGAAGTGGATCTTCAGTCAACTTTCCAAGAGCCCATTCACCAAAAATTCTGCGGCTTCAATTCTTCCACCAGCTATATTTTGAAAGGCTTCGCACCTATATCCTTCCGCACAATTTTCCACGTTGTTCAGTAACAGAGGCCCAATTGCTGCGAACGGCAACGAATCGACAATTGATGATCATCATTAACACCGGTCGACACAGCTGCGATATTTGCTTTAGTTCGCACTCTACGTAAGCGTGTTGGTGCGAAATTTAGTCGCAATAGCCCGAATAGCCGCTTCAGTGGGTCGATGAAACTGGCCATAAATTGGAAGAAGTGCTCGATGAACCTTCTTAATAGAGCATGCATTTTGATAATAAAATTCAATGATTTGCAAGCGTTGTTTGTTTGTACGACGATTCATGGTTAAACTGAATATGTTTGACAGTTAAACACAACACGAAACATGCATGAGCTGTTTAAACCAGTGTTGTCAAAAAGATAATAGCTAAAAAATCACCCTTTATATCGCTTTAAATATTTTATAGTTTTGCTGCTATACAACCCATGGTGCATCTATCCATGAACTCATGAGTCGTTTGGTTAGAAACATCATTTTTTTCTCGGACGATTTTTTTCACAATTCTATACACCTACAATAACTGCCATTGATAATACAATACTACTGATGCCCCTTCCGGCTGTTTTTTACACTCACATACACAAGCATATATTCCCTCTCTCTCTCTCTCGCTCACTCTCTCAAATAGCACACAAGAAAACCACAATTGTCTGTGTGTACATAACAATAAAAAAATTTAAAAAAAAATTTTGTTTAAAAATAAAAATTCTTTCGGTACACATACATATGTACATATGGGTGTGTGTGTGTTAATTTTTATATTTGTATAGCATACATACTACATATGTATGTATGTAAGTATATTGTATGAATATCTATGTAACCGTAAATATATTTTTATACAAACATACAACAGATATATTTGCTTACAAATTCAAACAATCACACACAACATACACGTTTATAACGAGAGAAAAACACGTGAGTGTATGTAAAAATATATGTGTTTTAGTTTTAACCCAGTTGGCCACCATCCATTAAAAATGCCATCAGGGACAGAATACTAATTGTAAAAAAACTGTATTCATATCGTAAGTTTCACTAACGATTTGAATAATCAACTTTACAGGATTTTTATCCATGAGATGTTCTCATATTATTTCTTCTAAAATATGTGGAATTGTGATGCTTTCTGCATAACTGCCAGATTTGACGATTTATCGTCATTTTGACATTACGATTTAAGCCCTTATTTTGACGATTTTTTAGAAATTAAAAATTTACATCATTTTCTTTACTTTACTTAAGCTTTGTATTTGCTTTGCAGTTGTTACTGCTGGAAATTTTTGTTAGTAATAACGAGAATAAGGAGTAAAATTTTATATTTTTAAGTTATTTTTGAATGTCTGTCAATTAGGAAGAAGGAAAGAGGGAGCAGTGTTTATGGTAACTAGGTTTGAACATTCTTATACCATAAGTAACAGGAAAGATCTCTGCAGGAAGCCGTTTCCACCAACGAATAGTTCGTCTAACAAACGAACTTTGTCTGTATATCACATACGGATGGGCTGGCCGAAAAAGACGAGTGATTTTCATAAACAAGTTCCCTTATTTCACTCGAGCAGTATCCGTTGTAGAAGCGATAAAACAATGAAGCACAAACCATATTGTAACGATGCTCCAATGATGCTCAATGGAAATGAACACACTATCATGATTAACGATCCACTACTACCTCCCTTGTACACGGTCGAGAAGCCGCAAAGTAGACTTTAAAGGCCAACCAATACATGAGAGTTGTATTTCATTCTTTGTCGGTTATAAATGGTGTAAATGGTAGTGAAGTATTTATTGCATCATCTTAAGAAACCAAGGCATTGAAAAATCTATCAGTTCTAGCAAGCATCACAATGAAAATGAATTCTAATGACCATTACGTCAAGATCTTCTGACTCCCTAATATCGGTTCCGCCATCTAACGTTTTTTTTTTTCAACTAGTGCTTATTTTGTGAATGGTAACACTTATGTCTGATTTGACAGATAATTAGTTTTATTCTTCCGCTGAACGAATATGCTTGTGTATACGCGTTTTCGCTTAGCTAAGTGGGTCTGCGATCGACTTACAGAAAATGCCGATTTTGGTAAAAAAAAAAGTCATCTTTTCAGATGAAGCTCATTTTGGTCTTGCCGGGTATGTAAACAAGCAAAATTGTCGCATTTGGGGCACAGAAAACCCGAAAAACTAGAGACAATTAACGCCTTAAAGGACAATATTCGTGAAGCCATTGGTGAAATACAGCTGCACACAATCGATAATATGCTTGAAAATTGGACCGATCGTGTAGGCCACTGCATGGCCAGCCGATTTAGCCAATTGAATGAAATTTTTTCCATTATTAACCGGAAAGATTGTACTTGCAAATAAAAAAGAGAAATTTGAGAAAATCTTCATGAGTTCTTTTTTTAAAGCATTTCCAAACACAAAAAGAGTTATTTTTTACGACTACAGTGAACATCTTTGACGATTTTGACGATTTTTTCTCAAATGTTTGACGATTTGATGCTTCATTTAGCTATGTCTGTAGATGCTGAATGAAAATTAAAACCAGCAGCCAGAGAATACACTCTTCTGTCATTCACTTATCTTACTTTTTAGCTTTTTGGTCACCTGGGTTTGCAGTTTTCGTACGTATATCCACACACATACATGTTTATATATACATGAATGTGTTAGTGTTATGCTTGTGTGTATATATTTATTTAAATATTTTATTTGTTGCCATTGTTGATTGTTGTTGTTGCTGTTGTTGTTGTTTTGTCTGTCTGTCTCTCCATGGTGTTCATATCAATTCATCATAAAATGAGATTTATGACAAAAACAAATGCTTATCGCAGACAATATTTATGTGAATATGTATGCGTATATGTTTATTTGTGTATGTGTATATGTGTAGATATGTATGCTTGTATAAAATTTTATATTTTACCTCTATCAGTTGTGTCTGTATTTAAATGTATGGAACTGTACAATAAAAATTAAACATAAATTCACTTTTACGACTGCGACTATTACGATTACTGTGACTACAATCAAAAGGAATTTTTGATTCTTTTACAGAAGTTTTATTCTCTTACAGCTACAAAAGAGGTTGGTCTATGTAAATAGAGGCCTAGAAATAGTAAAAAGTGTTCTTAAGTCTATTGCCTAATTTGCTGTAATTATTTTGAAAACCGAGCCAAAGGCTGGCGTACAAATTCGCAATAATCGTTGGAAGAGGAAATTTTTTTGGAAAATATTATTTGGGTTGAGATATCTTTTTCATGTAAAACCTTTTGATGTACTTCCTGTGAACCAGTATAGACTAGTACTACAGAATGGTTGTCGTAAAATGTAATTTCACGGATTTGTAAACCATAAAGGGCTCTCAAACTCAAATACATAGTAAAACCAAGTTCAAGAAGGTTCGCAAATCTGTTGTTTGCAGTCAATGTTAAACTGTCGAGAAAATTAAAACATCCAACCTGAAAGACGTGAGAAGTTAGATTGTTATCGTGACAAAGGATTTTTAACGACAAATTAAGTAAGCACAGTCAAAATTGAATCCTTTAATGTAATATTTTCGACTCTACATTTTGCAACAATTTAATTGCCTCTGTTTTGCGAAGAATATAAAAATTATTTTGGCCAAATGTAATTTGCGACAGGAATCTCAGGCAAGGAATATCTTAATATCTTAAGGAGCTCACAGGGCGATATATATGATATGACAATTAACTTCAATAATGAAGGTATGAAATTGATAGAATTCAAGGTTAAAATATGGTACGATTTGAAGGACTGAATGTATGTATACATACCAGAGATCAGCGATAAGTATTCAAAACGATGAGTAGGTTCGAGTCATACTTATTTTGATATCATATACATACTACTCATACTCAAAGTTGGAAGTACTCATCGTATTCATACTTAACAATACGCATAATGTTATTGACTTCGACTCGTCTCTACTTAACATTAAACGAAGCACAAAATTAGTATAATTCGCGTACGAACACTACGTTCACAAGAAGATTGTGTGAATGATTTGCTTGTTGTCTTTGTCTTTCCTTTCCTCTTATTTGTATATGCAACAACCACTAATACTGTAAATTTTCATGAATGAATAGGAGTCACTCGATCACTTATAAGTATTTTTCTAAATTTATGAATCAAAATGAGTAGGTGTATGAATCAAACATATTTCGAATGTTGTGAGTTTGATGTCAATGCTGTACTCCTACTCATTGCTACTTATATTTATAAATTAATGTTATAGCGAGTACGAGTGAATCAGAATAGATGAATTTTAATTCTGTTGATTCACTCATACTCAAAATTGCATGAGTGCTTATGAGTAGAGGAAAAACGATTTATTGCTGATCTCTGATACATAAAGTAAGGGAATTTTCCAGGCCTGACAAACAAAATTTGTGGATTTTATATATTCTTTACCAAGCGGCTTGATAAGATTTCAGATTTCTTCTAGGTGGTTGGAACCCAAAGAGGGAACATTATGGGAGAGCAGAATCTTTATTGAAATCAAAGGTCTTTAGCCAACCGTTATTGCTCGTAGAGCTCGTAGCGGAATGGATGAAGAGTCAACTAACAAAATCTAATCAGAATAACCAGTATTTGTCAACACCCTTGGAACATCGCATTAACACATAACTCAAGCTGGAAACCATCAGGCTGAAAAATCAATAAATTTACTTTAGGTCGGGGAACCTTTATCAACGTCCAATAGATGAATAGTTTCTTGAAGTTTTTTTGATAATATAAGTGTACCTAAATTTATAGGGTACACATTCGATATGGATGTGCCTGAGATCAGTTCTATGGAACTGTCTAAAAACTGGTACGGCGGTATGTCTAACATGAAAGTTGCATTCGAAATAGTTTTGCATTTGCTTTTGCATTACAATTCCTATATGTAAGAACGAATTTTTATCACATCCGGATGAAATTAATGAAAATACTGTCGAACTTCCATAATTTGAACTTCTATTACTTGAAGTTTCTATAAGTTAAAACACATCTCGTGGCAACAGTATCTAGATCATCTGTAAATTTACTTTCCAAAGTTGAAGTTTCTTTAAATTGAAGTTTTTTTCTGGATAATGGTGATTCAATTTATGGGAGTTTGACTGTAACTGATTATGCCAGAACTTAAGGCGAATTAAATTTCACTCGAAAGCCTAAGTGGATTAAACAAAAATTTCTTACTAGTAGGTAGTTATTATCGTTATTAAAATTTCATTTAATCCCTTGAGCTTTCCATTTCTTAAAACACTTCGCATGTCTTTCGATTAAAATATAAATTAAAAAACAAACAATTGAACTGGAAAAAAAATTATAAAAAATTCTAGAAAACATATGCAAGGTTAATTGGAATTATCCTTGACATTAAAGGTCTTCAATAAATCAAATCCAATCAAATGAATCAGTTTCACAATCGGGAAAATCTGAATTTAACATCGACAATATCCACAACAGCGATTTTTTTGGTTTTAATTTCTAATAATTTTTGTGTTCTTTTTTTTTGCTTTTTATTTTTCCATTTTCATTTGCAATGATTATTATTGTAGCACGAATATAGCAAATGTTGCATGTGTTGCTTGTATGTACATACATACGCCAACTTGAGCGTTAATATTGTTATGCCCATTGTATAAGTACCACGAAATATTTTCCTAGGGAAACGTAATCCATTTTAATGACTCGCGTAAAAGTCTGCTAACGAAATATTTTAGAAATTGGCATGGGACAGCTATGCAGCGAATATCAAGAATTCGTAACAATTCTTCTAAAGGAATTTTGCATATTCTCGCCATAGATATCACCAGAATCCAGAGGCTAATTTAAAAGGAATCCAGAAATAATTCCGGTGTGTCTTGTTATTAGCTGACTGAACTCTGAAAATATATTTTCTCTCTCACTGGAAAGAAAAAATGTTGGACTAATAGCCGAATAATGCTCGTAAGGCTTAAAATCCTTAAAAAATATAGAAAATGTTACAATAAATCATCTGAAGGAAACCATACAGTACGAAAGTATGAACAGGAATAGGCGTTCCATAATTTTTTCACATTTGAAAATATCGGAATTGGCAAAAACTAAAAGATATTTTAAAACTGAGTATAACAGGTGCAGGTTATCCATTTCGTGGTTTCAAAAGTAAACCTGAATAAAACACATAAAAAATATTTTTTTTTTATTATTAAGTTTGAACGTTGAGATTATGTGTGAAACACTACATCATTTAATGACCTCCACGCGAAGTGTTGCAAGCATTGATTTTTTTTGAGGTACTTTTTCCACCACTTTTTGACACATTTTGGGCGGCATCTCAGCCATAACTTAAGGAATGTTGGTTTTTAAGTGCTCAAGAGTTGAAGGTTTAAAAAAAACTCTGATGGTGTCAAATCGTATCATCTTGGTGGCCAGTTGATATCGCCACGACGAGAAATTACGCGTCCAGGAAATGTCTCTCGAAATAAAGTCATATTCCACATATTCTCCAAGTCGTATTCTTCAATAGCGGGCAAAAAAAGTCGGTTATCATATGACCATAACGCTCCGAATTGGCGGTGACAGTCGTTCCATTGTAGTTTTCGAAGAAGTAGAGTCCAAGCACACCTTCGAACAAAAGAGCGCACCAAATAGTTACGTTTTCTTGATGTAATGGCCTCTCTTCAATTCTCAGAACCCCAAATACGACAATTTTGTTTATTAACATATCCACCGAGTGTGAAATGTGCTTCATCGCTGAAGAAAATATTATTCAAAAAATTGCCGTCCACCGCCTGTTCTTCAAGCACCCATTCCACGTATCTATGACAATGTGAATGGTCGGCTATCTTCAGTTGTTGCATGAGCTGGACTTTATATGGATGTAGGTGTAGATCTAAATGCAAAATATGCCCATAATGTGCCGTAAGACAGTCTTAATTCCTGAGAACGACGAGGAATCGACACATTCGGGTCTTCGGCAACACGTTCACTTACAATAGCGTTATTTTTAGCGAAACGAGCGAAACGATGATGCACAGGCCTTTCAATGTTTGTAACCACTCCAGTCTCTTCAAATTTCTTCACAATTTTGCCAATTGCTTGCATAGTTGGACGATTATATAAACCATAATCTCCTCTTAAAGCACGATACGTGGCTTTGGCAGAATCACCATTTTTATAGTATGTTTTGATCATTTTTATGCGCTATGTGATAATTAAGCGATCAAAAATCGGTTTCTTAACTTAGTTTACCAGATGTCGAATTCCAGTCCCATACTTTTGAAACCACGAAATGGATATCCCTTTTATACTTTGTAATATTTATGGAAAAATTATTAAAAATATAAGAAAATATTGAAAAGTTTAAAATAAGTTAATAATAAGTTTCCAAATAATTCAAATAAATTATATTTTTTTTAAGAATTTGGCAGAGTCATTTATTTTTATTTTATTAGTTAAACTATTTGAATACCTTTAATTTAATATAAAGGGGACGTAAAGAAAATCAGGTCAAGTCCCATTACAACCTTCAAAACGTTTTGATGGACTACAAATTAAGCTACTAATAGTGGCCAACCTATCCAACCAAAAACAGGACGAATTGTTTGTTTTCTGTTCCAATGAAAGATATTCAGACTGAAATTGATTTGAAGTCAACAAGATTGTTTGCTGGGTAATAACACCATTTGAACCAATAGCAACAACAACAACAAAATTAAAATGAAAAACGAAAATTTGCATTAAAGTTGAGGAACAATTTTAATGGCACCAATAATAACAACAATAATAAGAGCAAAAAAAAAATAAAACAATGGCAATAACTACAATAACAACAACAACACACAACGACATTGTATGATTTATGTTTGCATGCGAATGTATAAAAATGTAAATGCGTGTATGTATGTATGTGACTGAAAGTATGTTTTTACCTTTAATTTTATTATTTAATGGTTGCCTGACAAAAATCAGTTGTTTTATACGACAAAACAACACAACACACGAGAAAAAAATGTGTAAAATTGGGTAGAGGCTGGTCAATAATACAATATTAATAACAGCAACAACAAAATGGAATCTATTCGCAAGCTCATACAATACATACTCGAATATGATTTAATTTATAAAACATTGTTTATGTGCCGTTGTATGTGTGTGTGTGTGTGCATGTTTACCATGATTTCTGTTTTTCTTCTCAACTCTCTGTCTCTCTTTAGCGCCCTCTCTCACTCTCTCCCTCTCTCTCTCAGTGTGTTTTTTCATTTTCTTATTTGGAAAACATGTTATTTTTGCTCAGTCCCCCCCCCCCTAGCACCCATCAATTAATAGGAACGCCAAGTATGGCGTTTAATTTGCTTTGTTTTATGGTGTGTGTGTATGCATGTGTCTGTGTGTGGAAGGAAGTTATTTTTGGAGTATTTCGAAGAGCAAAAAGAAAAAATTCTACAATAAACAAACACACTGACTCCCACACATACACATTTAAGCACACAAATAAACAGAAATTAACGACGAATTGGCGGGTGTAAAAAGGGGGCGAAGTTTTTATCCAGAAAACGAAAAAAAACAAGGAATCAACAAAAGCGTGCTATGTGCGTATGGGTAGTCAGACAGGGTTGCCTCAGCAACAACAATTAACGCAGGCGCAAGTCTACACACCCACATATACACACACATACACAAACACTTTAACTTTAAACATGTGCAATAAAACAAAATAAAAGTATCAGCAAACGACAATTTTCTTCCGCTTATAAACAATGTATCCTTTTGTATTGTATGCGTATGTATGGATGTGTGTGTGTGTGTGTATATGTGATTTTTATCAATGTGCGTGTATTTATATTTAAGACAGTGTATAAATGCAACAACGATAACAACATTCATTTTAATAATGACAACAACAACAACAACAATAATAAAAACAAAAGGCAGGAAAAGTAAGAAAACAATACTGGGGCCTAAGAAACCGGAAAAGTTAATGAAAACAAACAAAGAAAAGCTGGATAAAAAAATTGTTTGGAATTTTTTTGAATTAAATGAACGCCGAGAAAAATTACTGCCGTATGTAAAGTAAAGTTTAAATGGTTGATCAACAGGGGCTTTTGTAAGATGAGAGGAATTTTTGGGAAAATTTATCGTCAAGTCCTTCAAAAGGAATTGTATGATAAGCATGCTCTATCAAAACCACAGCGTTGATATAGACAAAGAGTATCCGTAACAGCCAAAAAAGTCTAAAGACCACAAATTTCAAACATTACTCGATTGAGAATCATGTCAGAGGAAAGAAGGCATAAATCAAGCAGCCAGTTTAAGTCCAGGCTTTAAAGCAGCAGGATTCATTCAAAAACAATCGTTTGGGCTCATTTTTGCATCAAATTATGCATGGCGACTAAAAATGGATTCAGACAACGAGCAAAATATATGGCCAAGAAGAATATCCATTGAGTCAAAGTAATGCTATATATCTGGTGGGATTAGAGGGAATGTGATGCATTATGTGGTACTAAAACTGGAACAGACTATCCCGAGAAACCTATACAAGAAACAATTAAATCGATCAAACAAAACACGCCATGAATATGCAACCAGGTTAGGTCGCAGTGGTAGCTCTTATATCACAAAGTCCCTTGAGCACTCACAGCGGCCCATTGTGATGCCACAGGTGAACGCAGTCCCTGTACTGACCAAGTTTCACCAAAATTAGGAAAAATTAAGAAGTTGGTCAGCGCTACGGCTGCACAACAAACGCAAGACTACCCCGCACTAGAAAACCAGTCAGAAACTTAGATGAACGGAGATATATCCTTGATATCAAAAGATGATAGCTCCGTTAAGTTAACAAGGAGTGGGGAGCCAAATAACCTATATCTGCACCTAGCAAGAGACGGGCACTGGCAAAGAAAGTGAATAACAGTAGTCGTTAAAAGGTAGCCTCATTTTTTCCGCGTGTCTACCGATGACACAATGACTTGTAAGCAAGGCCACTGTAGTCGAAATAACGTCGCGACTAAGACCAAGTAATTGGTTGGTACGCCTACTAGCCAACAAGGACCAAGTTAGTCCAGCAGTGGAGCAGAACTCCGCATTGCCGCAGGATAGGTTGGCGTCCCGAAAGAATTTCCTCGCAATGGTCAACTTGACCGAGGCAAGTGGCATACCTAATATAACAGAAGAGGATTCAGGAAGGAGCGCACCGGCTTTGGCGAGCCCTACAATTTCCCGGATATGCAACCAGACCCAAGGCCATAGTTTTCCAACACGATAACTCTGTCGCCGGGCAAAGATTATTTGTTACACAATGAACGGGAAGTTTAACCCCATCCAACAGTCTTTACACCTTTGAATGCCATTTGTTTCGAATGATGTAGAACGCTGTTACTAAAGCACTCGTCACAACAAGGCAGACTATAAAAGATTAACTCTGTAATTCCTAATCTTAAAACAGGAGCGTTTTTTTTTTTTTTAAATAGAAGAGAATATAATGCGCATGTAAAGGTCTAACGCAGTAGAAGCACATATTCAAGGTGGTCAGTGCATTTATGTAAGATGACCGTGCCACTGATCTGTGTGGCACTTAGAGCCGCCCTGTTAAAAACCAATGTCGTTGGTGTTCCGTACATCCAATTCAGATCATAATCATCGACCTTTAGTACATATCGTTCACAATGCTGGCCTGGATAATATTTTAATAATGACATTTTAATTCACCACAAGAACAAAAAATTGACATTCCAAACATAAGTTGTGTTGGCATATTAGTCGCTAGTTCACTGACTCAAGGGTATATAATGATTTGACTTGCCGTTTTGCCTCTTTCTAAAAAAGTAACAAACGGAAATAATGTTTGTGCCATTAATCAGTACCAACATATACCATTTAAAAGCTTAAGAGAAAAAACATAAATCACAATTAAAACACCTCCTAACATCTACCATCAAACAATAACTTGTACCTAAAAATTCTTTTTAACAGAAATAGAATTAAGTTTTTTCTTTTTTATTGTTGTTAATCCACCAAGAAAGTTAAACAAAACTTTTTTTCTTATATTTCTCAAGCGTTTTGCAAATTTGTTACAATATTTCAAATTTTTCTAACTGGCAATGGATTAAAAAGATTCTATACAGGAATCTTATCGTTGTACAACTACAACAGGGACAAATACCATGCAACCATGTACAAACAATTTCGTTGCCTTAAACTCTTACAAAGATAAACATGGGAGATCATGGGAGATGGTCTGTCTATACGAAGAACAGCGAAAAATTTTTAAAGATTCTAAAGTTTTCGAATCATTTTTAAACTGTCCCAAAGTACAAACACCAATAGTACTAACAACAAATGCGATAAAAAAAATAGTACAAAGAAAAGAAAAAATTTTTATAAAAAAAAAGAACAAGAGGTGCCGGATTATATTCCGTTTAAAATGAAAATCCATATCTTTATACTTTATTGCTGCAGAAAACTGTTGGTTAACTAATGTCGGATGCTCACTTTCTTTTCTTGCCTCTGTCCTCCAACGCATCCTAATTTATTGCGTTTCCAAAACGCTTAAGAACAGACAAAAATACCACAAAATTTATTTGCAACCACCTTGTTGTGCTGCACATTGTTCTACAATAGAAGCAAATATAAAGTTACTTGCACTTACACACTAACTCACATTCAATTACGAAACAAAACAACTCGTATAAGAGTAGTCTTCGTTAGGAATCACTACAGTTTACTAAAAGAAATCCTACGAAAAAATATAAAATAAAATCAAAACGAATATAAAAAACAGAAGAAAAAAACCTTCATTTCGACTTGAGGGCATGAATATGCATATTTTAGTCCATATTTTAAAGCATAAAATACGGCAAAGAAAATAGCAACACGAATACAATAGAAACGACAAAACCAATACGCACACAAATAACGATAAAACTTACATATACACACACACACTTACATAGATATTGTTTATGAAAATTGCGCCAAAAAAAAATGAGATCAAAATGGAGCGATAAAATAGAGAGATGCCACCAGATTTATTTTTTTTTTTTTATTCTAAACAGAGAAAAAGTTTTTATTGCACAGTGGAACCGAATGGCAAAGTAAAAATTTTCTTAATTCGAAATTATCGCACTCTAGTGTGTTGGTTGGTTTATTAGACGTAAGGCCACGATTCAAGCCCTAGTTCAGATATCTCCAACAAAACGGAAAAAATATTTCTTCGGCGACTGGCTCTCAGAAAAATTCTGGCAAAAGCTCTGATAGTAAATAAAAATTGCCTTGAAAAGTTTCTTAAAAATCTGTCGTTCGGAATCGACTTTAAACTGTAGGTCCTGCGATTCATACATAAAATTAGCAGGTACAACATAAGCCCTGTGAGAAACTAGGTATGTAGACAATTATTCAAGAGATCTTTGTAACAGATATCTTCAAACGATGATTACTCTCTTCTGACGCACTGCCTTGACTGACTGAACCTCACCAACTTACTCTCCGGTTTTGCCTTGCCTTTTATATGGCAGGATAAACAGTCTGATGGAATTTCTTGAATGCGAATGTTCGTGACTTCGCCTTCTCAATATCTCTATAAATGTAAACATTGTTGTTTACATTTTTTATTGTTGTTTGTGAATTTTGTTTACATTTATTCTTTGTAGTGTTATTTGTGAATTTTTGTTTACTCGTTTACCATTTTTTACATGTCTGGCCTATTTGTTGTTAAATTAAAGCAAGACGATAATTTTGTGAACAGGGTGGTTGTCATAGTCTGAGTAGGATTATTAGACGTAAAGCCCCCCCAATATTCGAGCCCCCAAGCCAGACATCAAACAAAATACAAAAGTATTTCTTCGGCGATTTTCTCTCAGCAAATTTCTGGCAAAAACTCTGAGAGTAAATAAAATTAGCATGGAAAGTTTCGCAAAAATCTGTCGTTCGAAGTCGACTTTAAACTGTAGATCCCACCACTTATGTATAAAATTAACACACACAACGTGAGTGGAATGAGAAAGTCAATAATCCTGACTGAAGGATTGTAGTGTAATGTGCTAGTGTTACAGAGTAACATAATCGACATTAACGACCTCTAAACATACGCTGTAACTTTACGGACTCCTTATTGCACATAATTTCGACCACAGTGCAGTCCTACTATTACACAGCATTGCTACACCATAACAATTACAAGAAGAAGCAGAAATAAAACAAACTGGACAATAAGAAGAAAACTTGTACGTTGAAAAAAGTAAAAAAAAAAAATTAAATGAAAAAAGTCTTTAACATTGAAAATCTTTTTGAAAAGTTTAAAATTCTTATAAAAATTGCACCCAAATCAGTTGAAATATTTTCTACATCTTTTGCTCCTTTCTTCTCTCTCTCTCTTTCTCTTACTCACACTATTTACTTAATTTGTTTATTTGTCTGCTGTGGTAAAGACTTTAAGGACGAGAAAAACGGAAAATACATGAATGTATGCATGTATGTGTGTATGTATGCATGTGTGTAAATATTTATTCATCAATAAGCATGTGTTGGGTGAGAGTGAATGTGTGTGGGTCCGGGTGTTGTAAAGTTGTTGCAATGATGAAGACAATAATTTAAACATTGTAATGTTAATGAAAAGTTTTGCTCTTTATTTAACAGTTTCATCAATCTTTCTCTGTGTGTCTCTGTCTCTCTCTCCGAATATCAATACTCTCTACATATATGCAGGAAAATTTTATTTAAACACATGCAAGCAACTGCCAGGATTTTCAAATTCTTACACTCGAAATAAAAATAAAGTTTTAAAACCAAAAAAGAAAATAAATTTTTGATAAAAATTTCTTAGAAAATAAATACAAAATTTACGATAAATTTAAATTTTTCTACTTTTAGAACTGAATTCTATAAATATTCGATTGATTCAAATATGCCATTCAAACTGATGACATACATAACATACATAATTGGCCATTACAACCCTTCTCACACCACTTATATTGTATGCGTTAATTTTATACATGAGTGGCGGGACCTACAGTTTAAAGTTGACTCCGAACGACAGATTTTTGAGAAGCTTTTCATGGCAATTTTTACTCTCAGAATCTTTGCCAGAAATCTGCCGAGAGGAAGTCGCCGAAGAAATATTTTTCGTTTTGATGTCTGACCTGGGATTCGAACCCGGGCCTATTGTTTAATAAGCCAACACACTACCCACAAGACCACGGCGACTTCTCAAACTGATGACACCTACTGTTTTAAATCAAAGTCGCGGATAGTTCTGAAAATACAACAAATTTTTCCTTTTAGGCACGTCATAACGTCCATGGACATGATGACATGCCACCCAGAGTACAATAGATACTCCAAGCGGTGGCGTTATCTTCCTAATTTAAGACTTTTACACACAAGTGCGAAATCAGAAACGGACTTAAACTGATATAGGATCGAAAATGGTGTAGAACAAACTGAATGTCTGAAATACACTTGCAACTGCAAAAAATCACTTACTTGTGGTGAAGATAAATCCAAAAATATGCTCAATTCGTATTCAGTAATGATATGACAATGTACCAAACAAAAACCTTATCAACTGATAGTGTCAGGTTTTTACTGTATTTGGAAATTTATTGGTAGGAAAGATGCTGTTCAGACAATTTCTCCATAAAAGCGGCTCGAGAAACGCAATGCTTAGAGTATTCTGAAGTCTAGACTCTAATCGTTGGGTATAGGGATACAGTAGTCGCTCACAAATTCGAACCGCTTTGTTTTTGCGGCAATTCTAATTTCTGAAATATTCTAATTTCGTTTCTTTTTTTTTGTACACGCGTATCAAGTTTCACTAATAAACCAGCCACAAAATACATTAATGCAACAAAAAAACATCAAATACGGTAAAACGTATATAATTTGGTGATTCCCCTTTTTAGTTTTACAAAATAAAAAGAATTTGGAGATTTTTTGTGTTAACATAGCAAAAAAACGCTCAGAAATTATAATTTTAAATTCGAATTTTAGAGCGTATAATGTATTGCAGGCACTGATTCTAATTTCTGGAATTTCTAATTACTGAAGGTTCTAATTTGTTTGTCCGTATTTTTTCGTATCTCAATTCTTTTTTTTGTTTTCTCTAAAAAATACGGTTGTACAACCGACTGTTCTTTACCCCCAATAATCTGGTGACTTTATCATCCTAACTATGATAGTTTGGATAATATCTTCGAATTGTCCCAATTCTTGACTACTGTTCAATAGGTTCCTAGAAAATTGCATGTTTTTCGTTACAAACAAATGATATAACATAGCCCCATAATAAGTAATTCGGAGGCGTTAAATCATACGAGAGAGAAGGATAACACAAAAAGAAAGTTATTTGCAAATTGTTGTTGCAATAAATCGATTGTTGAGCTCACAGTGTGGCAAATGGCCTTGTTAAAAGCAAATATTGTTGATTTCTAGCTTATAACTCTTTGAAACAAGTATTCTATCAACTAGAATAGTTTCCGTAGCAGAAACGGAATTCTTTAATGAAAATACTCTTCTTCGAACAAAAATTGCAATACGATTACAAACAATGGTTTTTTGGCTTCAATTCTTATGCAAGCTTTCGTTTACATTCTTGTTCAGAGACTACCACAAAGAGTACCAAATTGAAAGCAACCACAAATCAATTTTTCAGCGCCTTCCCCAAAATTCACACAGCAGAAGCAACAAATATTCCCTTCGATACGCAAGTTTCATTGTCTTGTTGAGGGTCCTGAGATGAGATATGTAAAATTGGAGCGGAAAGGATCAATAACTTCAATAATAACTAACATTAGGAGGATTAAGTCTAAATAAACAGCTCTTTGAACTTTACAAGCATTTTCTTTTTTCCAATATTTGGAGTCGATATTGTGGTCTTTAACGACTTGTGACGACTTTCTAAGTCTTTCACACATAAACTTCGGCACAATTCAACTTTGTTCCGGAAAAATGTTCCAGAAAAAGGCGGCGTAAATCGAAACGATGTAAATCGAATTTTAAAGAAATTGCATCTGATAGTGCACTTTTCATGACATTTTATATACTCTCAGAGTTTTTGCCAGAAATCTGCTGAGAAGAAATCGCCGAAGAAGTACTTTTTTTGTATTTTATTTTGATGTCTGGATAGGGACTCGAACCCTGGCTTCACGTCTAATAAGTCAGCTCACTACCTACTGTTTTGTTTACAAATAATAGAGGCATCGTAAATCGAATGACGACGCAAATCGAACTTGAAGGGAACAAAATTTATGACGATGCTAATCGAAACTACGTAAATCGAGACGACGTAAATCGAGACGACGTAATTCGAGACGACGTAATTCGAGACGACGTAAATCGTACTCACTGCAAGTGTTTTTATCCGCTGAGTGGCAAGCACTGGTAATAAGCGACCGTTTAGTCAGGACTGCGACCTAGCTCCCCATAGCACTTATGTTGCTAGTGATAAATTTATATATGGAGAAAGGAACCTACAGCTTAAAATCGACTCCGAACGATAAATTTCTAAGAAACTTTCATGGCAATTTTTTATTTACTCTGCTGAGAAAATGTCGCCGAAGAAATATTTTTTCAAGTATCGTTTAGTTGGAGATGTCTGCTCTGGTCTTTGAAAAGAAGTCTCACGTCTAATAAGCCAACACTCTATTTACTAGATTACGACGCCTTCGGCTAACATTTTTATCTCTTAAACTGTAATTATCGATGTCGATCGTTATCATGCAGCTTAGAAAAAGCAGCCGATACTCCATGCAAGTGTTTTCAACCACAGAGTGTCAAGAACATCAACGAATTCTGGCTGAATGTAGTGCCAAGGAAACGTATAGTAACCAGCAGCTAATTCAAATGAAATCGGTGATATATTGAGGAGATTCTGTTAGTATTTACAACGACCATTTATCGGAAACTTGAAGCAAGTAGGAAACGAGAAGGACCTGCCTACGCTAACAGACGGTTATACTTATAAGGGGCCTTTGCACCAAACTGTGTTAGAACCCAAAAGAGTTCTTCCAACAAAATTGTAACCATAACTGTAACTATATTTGTTGGTTGAATGAACGAATGTGTGTATGTGTGTAAATATTGATGAATAGTGGTTTTGGAGACTGTCTATCATTTCGTTTGTTTGATGTGTGTTTGTTTGTTTATTTGTCTGTTTTGTTGGATGTCGAAGCAAAAGTTTGTGTAATAAAATTTGCATAATTTGACTGTGAATCAAAATCATCATCATATACACACACTCGCACTGTCTGACACATTCAACCATACATGTATTGTTCTACGCATTTTTATCAAATTGTAAGAAGAATAGGAAATAGAAGCTAGCAAGAGTGGACAATATGATATGTATGAGAATGTATGAGTGTGTGTTCAATTTTAATTTCAAAAAAGAAGAAGAAGAAAAAACAGATCCTGATATACAAGTTTTACTTGTTTTGTTGTGTAAAAAGAAAAATGAAGAGAACAAATAAGTTTTGTTGTCTTACACGAATGTTTACATGGACGGAGAGATAAGGAAGAACTATTTGTGGGAGAGGCAGATGATAATGGCTCACTCTCTGTCAATAATAATTTGAATTGCATACTTTAAGGATAATGTTCCTTTTTTACATTTCCTTTTGTTTTATGCTCTCTTTCTTTCGTTTTTTTTTTTTTAAGTAAAAAACAAAACTCATGCAGTGCAGTGATTAATTTTTAAAAAAAATTCTTTTTTTTCTTCCAGTCTGAACTAAAGTGGTATGCTTGCCATACAAATGTGCGTGAGTGCATGTACTATATCTATACAGACATAAATTTATGTGTGTGTGTGTGTGAGTTTCTGTGTGTGTATATGGAGAAAGTACTTTCGTTTTGTTGTTGTTGCGTGTTCAAGTTCAATTGTACCATTAGTTTTGACTTAAACAAGGCCATAAAGAACGACTGCCATAGAAAATTATTACCAAATAAAACTGAAGCAAAAGAAAAAAACAAACCAAAACAAAATTAGAAACCATTTTTTTTGTCAACAATTTTTTTTTTCTGCTTTCTTTCATGTTTCTATTCACTACTACAACTTCATTATTATTAGCCATTAAAACGAGTTATTAGGGCCATCAACAGTAACAGTGAAATCAGGACAAACTATAAAATTCAAACGCAACAATATTTATGTCAAGTCAACCCCTTTTTCTTCTTTCATATTCAATTTGCCTGTGAAAATATCACAATTTTTTCGTTTTTCCTTTTTCATTTCATTGGCTTTGAGGGCTGGTTTTGGAGCAGGGGTCTGTCTTCAGACATTCGTTTTTATTACCGGAATTTATTTGAAATTATTTAAAAGTAAACTTTTCGTCTTTCAGTTTCATTTACTTATTGACTTGACTTGAGTTTTTGTTTCCATTTTTTTTATGAGCCAAAAAAATAAAATTATTTTCTGTTAGTTTTAGGGAATGGGGAGAGTCATTAAAATCCAAGTGAAACTAGTTTAGTGGTTTATTGGTTAATAGAAGTCACATTAGCCACGATAATAGTGGTTGAAAGTACAATTTATCATGATTTAATCACATTAAAATTGAAGGGAATAACTTAGATTTTGAATGTCTGAAAATAGTTTGCATGCCTTCCTTCAACTTGATTCCATTAACAACAATTTTAATGACAAATCATTAAGATTGTTTGGTTAACATTTACTTTTTTAAAGAAAAAATCTGATTTTATTTCAGAATTGGGAATAAAAATTTTGTTAAACTTCCATAAGATTTTCGAATGTAAATTTAGATGTAGACTAGTAAATAGTGTGTTGGCTTACTAGAGAAGTGGCCTCGGTTTAAACTCCAGTTCAGACATCTCCAACGAAATAAAATATGAAAAATTATTTCTTCTGTGATTTTCATGAAAAAGTTTTAAAAAAAATCTATAGCTCGGTGTTCGACTTTAAACTGTAAGTCCCGCCCTTCATGTATAAAATCAACGCACTCAACATAAACGAACATTGTAATAATTTTGAATTCAATTGGTTTCCCATGAATCATTCAGAATTTTTTCCACAACAAAGTAGTTGATCATATAAGGCCCATAGTTACATTACAGTTATCAACTTTCCCCTACTTCCGAAGCTATTTGGTACTTCTGATAAAGCGATTTATACTCTTATTTACATCTATGACTGAAAGATCGTTTAATAGTAAATGTTAAATGTCTTTTCCTCATACGCTGTAGTACTAGAAATGTACCCAATAGATAAAAACGTTATTCCTCCTTTCTCTTCACATTCAGACTCAAGTAACGACAGCCAGTTTGAGCCTTTTCGTTTGGAATTTAGGCAGAATTTTCGTACATCTTCTCTCCAACTTTGGCCAGATTTCCTGAGCAAACTTGATATCCTTTCGTCGAATTAGTGACCTTAAAGAATGATTGTCTAAACAGATAAATTTCCCACAGAGAGTGCTTTCGTATTAAAGTATTTCAATGCAATGCTGAATTTCGGCTTCCAATTGTACCTCTTGTTTAACTTTGAATAGGGCTCAATAGGCTTAGCAATAAACAAATGTCCTAGCTAACCTAACCCGTAAAATGATATACTTCAGGTATGTAAGTGTTCTTCTAAAGGTGCAAAAACGAAGCATTGCTTGTCACAATGCCTAACTTCTTTTTGGTGTTGCCTTCAGAAAACGACAAACATAACTTTAAGGCAATACATCCAACGGGCCACATAACCTAGCAAAAAACACATGTTTGATGCCGTCTAATTGAGGCTACAAGAACTCGGTTATAATGTTCCTATAACGAATGCCTATTGCATACATACATACATTACATTACAACCATTTATTCAAGATTACAACCTAGCTTCTCACACCACTAACGTGGTGTGTCATAATTTTATACATAATTGGCGAAATTTAAAATTTAAAGTGAACTCCCAGTGACAGATTTGTTTGTGAAACTTTTTCACTGTAATTTTGTTTATTTACTCTCAGAGTTTTTGGCAGAAATCTGCCGAGAACAAGGCGCCGAAGAAATATTTTTTCAGATTTCGTTTTGCTGGAGATTTCTGACCTCGTATTTGAACCATAGCCTCACGACTAATAAGCCAACACACTAGGTACTAGTTCATAGCGACTTCAAGTTGGCTAAGCAATATAGCTTCAGAAAAAAAGCTCTGGACTACGGCGACCAATTGCAGTCACTGCAATTTCGCTGTCACTTTCAAGAAATAAGAAAATTCGCACTTAATATTTGCTCACTGTGACTACATTTGTTTCTCATGGATTGTCATTGTCTCTCTCATTGTCTCAGCTCCATATTCGGCAATTTTTTGTATTCGCAAATCCATTCAGATGGAAATGTGTTTCATCGGTGAAAATTAAAGAATTTTTAGAAAAATTTGCATTGACTTCACTTTGGTTCATTATCCACTGAACAAATAACCTGCGTCTTTTGTCGAAATTCGTCGGAGTTTGCTGAATTTGGTTTTCAACGATACACCCACTTACAGCAGCAATATTTCTACGAGACCGATCGGTACGTTGACGCCCAAGGCATCTTACTATCCATAACGTAACGAGTTTCTTAAAATATTGATCTCTTATCCTCTTTCATGAGTAATTCAAAATTAACTTTAACTTTACGAGTAATAAGAACTTTTAGTCTTAATTTGCTTTTTTTGCTTTCAAATGTAAAATGTAATCCACCTCCACCTGTAAGAGAGTTTACATTTCAATTAAAATTCAGAAATTCTTCAGAAATATTTCTCAATTTGAAATTTTTTGAAATAAAAAAAGGAATTTGTTTGAAAATGTTCACAGAATTCCTGTGAAAATTACACTTGAGTGGTGGTGTGGCCAGTGTTTGGAAATTATAAAAAAAAAAAATAGAAACGAAATAATTATGACTTATACTCGCTAGCTAATCGTGCAACATATAATCAACAACAATAACAACAACAACAAAATATCTACCATTAGAGATTATTTCAAAAGGAAATGAAATTTTGGTGAAGACTCCTGTTTTTTTGCCTTCTTCGCCAAAAAAAAATTAAATTTCATACACAAGTGCGGCGATTGTTTGGCAGGATTTTCGGAATTCAAGGGGGGATATTTAAATGCCCCGGGGCGGTCAAAAATACATAAACAATGTACAACAACAACAACAATAGCAATAAGAAATGCTAGTAAAGGAAATGAAAGTAAAACGAAAAAGAAGAAAACAAAACCCGAATAGAACTACAAATTTAACCAGAAAATGTAAAAAAGCAGAGAACAGGAATTTGTAAAACAAAAAGAAATGGAAAGGAAAGGAAAGAGGAAGTGTAAAAAGAATTCCTAAAAAGAAATTTCAAAGAAAATGCAACAGTGCAGAGGACAGATAGATAGGCAATAGAGTTGCTAACATATCGGGTAATAATTTTAAATCGAATAATCAACCGATTACTAGAAAAATGCAGTAAATTTCTGTACCAATTACTCGTAAAATAATTGCTGCAATGCAAACTGAGGCAATCCAGATTTGAATTTGGGAAAACACGGCACGGCTTCCAACCTCCTCAAAGTGCAGTCCATTTAGAGAGAAGAAATATCATCTGGAAGGTCTTGAAATTAAGGATTTGTATTATGCAAATAAAGTTCGTCTACTTTCAAGCTATCTATTCCAAATGTACTTTAAAGAGATTGCTCAATACAGTGAGATCGGCATTCAAACGGCTGCAAACAGTGTAAAAAGGCTTTAAAGTAAACAACCTAAGAGTACTCCATACTCCATACATACATACCATGGATTCATACAAAACATAATTGGTCATTACAACCCTTCAGTTAGTAATACGACTCAGATTCTCACACCACTCATGTTGTGTGCGTTAATTTTATACATGAGTGGCGGGACCGACGCCGAACGACAGCTTTTGAGAAGCTTTTCATTGTAAAAAGTTGCCGCAGAAATATTTTAATATTTTCGTTTTGATGATGTGACATGGGATTTGAACTCGGGCCTTCAGTCAAATAAGCCAACACGTTACCTACAAGACAATGACGACTTGCATGTATGGATTCCGTTTGGTTTTAAGTTAGCTTCAATTGGTAGCATAGCTTGCTTGGATCCAATGAGATTCCATTGTTATACGGATACTACCAATTCTGTCCTCCAACTATAATTCCTCTTTGTGATAGTCAGACACAGAAGATGTTTCACTTTGTTATACAGTAGCGACAACTGGCTAGTACTTACCAATTAGTGACTCAGAGTCTAGTGCAGGACGCTATATACCAAAGAACTATCAGCGACATCCACATTTAGAGTGTAAACAACAAAAAACCTATACTGAAGCAAATCAAATGTCAGAAATGGCGGTGGATTGGAGAAGCTACCAGCAGCACCAGCATGTGCGGTGTGTATTCAAATCAAACAAAGAAAATACAATTGAATCGATCACATTATTATAAGGCAATAAAGAACTTGGTCGATATTTGGCGACACATTACAGTAATTATTGGGGCTACAACGGTAGCACCATATCATCTCAACTACAGCTGCGCTTTATAAATTCATATCAAATGTACTTTAAAAATGCTGTTCTCCTAGGAAGTACTATAATAACTTATTAGACGTGATGCCATAGTTCAAGCCCCAAGTCAGACACCTTCCTCTCAACAGATTTCTGGCAAAAAGTCTGATATTGAATAATAATTGCCATTAAAAGCTGCTAAAAAGCCGTCGTCCGGCGTCGACTTTAAGCTTTATGTCCCGCAAATCATATATAAAATTAAGGCACACAACATAAGTGGTGTAAGAAGCTAGGTTGTAATCCTGATTGAAGGCTTGTAATGACCGATTATGTATGTATGTATGTATGTATGCATATGATAAAGCCTATATCTGATCCACAAACATGAAGAATTGGCACATTTGCAGAGAGAAGCCTTATCCGAATACTTTTACATCCACAGAAAATTACTACTTGGTGAGCTTTATGAACTGGTCCATATGTATGTCTTCAAAACCGATAAAGTCCACAGTGTTGTCGTCAATGGTAAACCATATAATGGCGTTATTAAAAATTTTTCATACCCCAACGAGTATATGTATGGTTTCAACAGAATAAAGCCACATGCCACATATGGCGAAGTACAATTTGTTTTCTCTAAGAAACTTTTGCTGAAAAAATAATTCTACGTACTGGCACCAATAGCGAGTGATCTGGCGTTATTGGATCCTATTCCTTGAACCTTATGTAAAGCCATTTGTCTACATCGCAGAATCCGAAGAGCAATTAGGCAGCCAATTGGCGTCTCAAAAATGTTTTACAGTCGATAAGACCAAATCACAACAGATATTGCTTACCCGGCTAAATTGGTTATTTACATAGAAGCCCAGGGAGTTGAGGACTACATTTGCAGCAAATTTTAGTTAAATTTTAAAAATACTATGAATAAGCATGGCTATGTTTTCCGACTAGCACTGTATTTAAGCTTACGCAATAAAGCTTCGAACAAAATTGTTTACTCTTCTTTAAAAATGAGCACAAATAATCGGTTATTCACTGGCAATTCTGAATTCAATTATTTTGTTTTTTCTTTTTCTTTTTCTTTTTAGTTTCGAAAAACACTCATTATGCGAAAAGACTGTAATCAAGTGACTGCAAAGGCGAGCATGAAATAAATGCTGCCAGGACATGCTAACGACAACAACAACAACGTCAGCAACAACAGCCAAAACTGGAATTACAAAGCTAAACAGAAACGGTAAGTAAATGCATGTAAACAATACAAAACAATTATTATTAAAAACAATAAAAATGAATTCAAAAAATTTTTTTTAATTCCTTTAATTCTTAAAGAATTCTTCTTGAATTTATAAAAAAAAAAAAACAAAACAATCCGCTCACACACTGTCCTTCTTACACACACAATTGCTACGATGCCACCTTATAAAGAATAAGGGCTTTAAAAATCCCTCAACAGAAATTCTAAGACCGTTAAACATCGTCTCTTTTTGCGAATATGAAAGAAACGAAATAAAACTTTAAGCGCCATCTATTGCCAGCCGGTAGATGATAGCAGCCATTTTGTTTTATAGCCATCTCTTTCAAGCAACAGCTCCAATGATTCGGCGCTTTTTCTGCCATCCACACAAGGGCCATTAAAAACTTGCTAACATTACTGTTTGACTCTTTTCAACACCTGCTAAAAGAATTAAGATACGCTTTGCGTGTTGTGCTCTTCATTCCAGTTAACATATGGGAAAATAAACTTAAGCATGCGCGCTCTATTGGAATGCAACCGTGTGACAGAGAGCTAAAGAGAGTGAGAGCAAGTGTGTGTGTTTAAGCAAGAGTTTGTTAAGCAACGCCCTCTTTCTTCCATTATCATAAAGAGCACAACCATCAAACCACACTTAAGAGCATTTATAAAGAGTAGCTATGCTGATGGCTTTTCTTTTCGTTTGTTTTTGTCTGGCTTCGCTTTTGTTTGCGACCGTTATTTCAACGAAAAAATAGCGGCAAAATGGGAAAAAATTCATTTTGGCAGCTCCACATACCATCATCGTCATCATCCATGTGTCAAATCATATCACAGACAATTTTTTTTACTCACATTGAACAGCGTTGATAAGAATTTTCCTTTTTAAATAACATTTCCTTTCGCCATAAGCACACGGTTGTAATATTTCCGAGCATTTTAAAGCCAAGCAAAATTGTTCATTAATGACACAATAAAATTTTTAATTTAAAAATGTTTTTCGTAATTTTTTTATAAAGAAAGTTTCACAACGAAGTTTTTTTGTTCAATAAAATTGTACAAATCGTCGAGTACATGTTCTTCTAACTCAATAATGGGAAGAGCTTATTGCCATGGTCAAGCAATAAATTTTGAACCCATGGCAAATCGCTGCATATTGTTGAGGCTTTGAAAATAGAGAAGATGGGAATAGGAAATGAGAAATTTCTATGAAGCGACGGTGATAATAATTCATTCCAAATCGTATTTATTTCAAGACAAAGTTATTCTAAAACATCTGTGTGACCAAAAAGTACATCGAAATAGAAAAAATTATATTTTCAAGTACCTACCAACTCTCAGTCCAAATTAATAAAAAACAAATATTTCCAGTTTTTTGGATTGCTGAAAATATTTTTAAATTCGCTCTCAATTCTCAATATCTGAACTCAACTTTCCACACTGTTTTCCTCTAACGAACACAAATGTTCGTAGTGTTTAAAATGCTTCTGTTACTATGTTACTGGGAAGATGGTTTATTTAGGTTTTCTCTTATTATTCCTAACTAGAATTCACCTTAGGAACCTTAAACTGGCCAAAACAGAGCCTGGTCCAAAGAATAGGAAAATCTTAGAAACATTTCTGCAGAGGCTGTAGAAGAAGAAATCACAGGCCCAGCGAGGTACTTGGAAACGAAGGACGAATGCGTATTAGACTCACCGAATTTATTGACAGAACATAGCTAATCAAAGCTGATTTGGGCTACTCGAAATTGTAAGCTTGGGTGCTTTTTAAAGCGTCTTAAGAAAATATATGGAATTTAGCGTTCTAAAACGTATTCATCAGATGGTTAATAAAATTAAGAAAAAAAACTAACTCAACGCAAATTTCTCCTTGTAAAATTATTTTCAAAATTCTCAAACTGTACTGCCGTAGTCTAGTAGGTAGTGTCTTGGCTGATTAGACGTAAAACCAGAGTTCGAGTCCCAGGCCAGGCATCAAAACAAAATACAAAAAAAGTATTTTTCGGCGATTTCCACTCAGCAGATTTCTGGTAAAAACTCTGTCATTCGGAGTTGACGCCATTTATGGATATAATTAACGCACACAACATAAGTGGAATGAGAAACTAGGTTAATAATCCTGACTGAAGGGTTGTAATGACCAATTATGTATGTATATACTGTGTAATGCATGAGTAGGGGCATTCTTGAATGTTGCCCTCAAAGACAACGATAGTATAGACTGTAAGCCACAAGATACACGATTATATACGATTAACAAATTGCGAAAAACCGTGATTATATTTGATAGTCTAGTAGATAGTGTGTCGGCTTATTAGACATGAGAACACGGTCGTTACCCCAGATCAGACATCTTCAACAAATCAAAATTTATAAAGATATATTTTCGGCGACTTCCTCTCAGCAGATTTCTAAGGATAAATAAAATTGCCATGAAAAGTATCTCAAATATCTGTCGTTCGGAGTCGCCTTAAAACTGTTGAACACCCATACATGTTTAAAATTAACACACACGCAACATAAATGGTGTGAAAAGCTAGATCGTAAGCCTGACTGAAGGATTGTAATGACCAATCGTCAACTAAGGGGAAATTCAATAATATTTTCTTCTCGTTATTTCAAGTGAGAAGGTTCTCTGCCAAAATGCCCATAGGATTTTGCGAATCCATCGTTTCACGAAAGTTTTCAAATTCCATACATCAGGTGTGGCAGTGCTTCATATTTCAGTAATTCATATTGCAACTTTCGTATTCAGAGATGAAGAAGGACTTTTTTCTAATTGGTTTTATACGTCCAAATGTTTGACGTGCCTACTGGAAGCTATTATTGATATTCTCATCGGATCACCAGTTTGTATGGTGATTCCAAGTTAGCAGAGTATGCTGACATCCTGTATTTCACTTCCGCCAAATTTAAATGTATTCTGGGAGATTGTATTGTTTCGCAATGTTTTCTTCGTAATCGGCACATTAATCCGCCGTCAGACAAATTTCCTATGCTTAGTCAAGATCATTTAGGCGTCTTTCCAATTCGTACATTATTAATTATACATACCAGAGTAATATGAGGAAAAGTTTAAGGTTATGTAAGATTCCATGTTTTTATATTGATTATCACGCTCTCAGTCATTTTCGAATGTTTTCGATATGGGCCCATATAAGCATATAAACCCATCAAAATTTGTTCTAGATTTTGTTCAAAGTGGAAGTGTGATTGAGATTGAGGTCTTGTTCTCTCTATAGTTACTACCCCTCGTAACTACGTATTTTTTTTTAATTTTCTTGTTTAAAAAAGCATCGAGTACTAGTAAACGTAATGTTGAAAAAAATCATTTAAGTTCTGTTGACTTTAAGAAATAGTCAATCTCTTCAAGGAATAAATTAAAAATAAAATAAATGAAACGGAAAAGAGAAAATATACAGGAATTATTGTGAGGAGTATTCCCTCTCTACAGAGCGGAGTAAGTGATCGTTTCTTTTATGCTCTCTGAGTTTATTATCAAACTAATTTTGCACTTTTTTCTCAACCTTTTTCTTGGTTTTCTTCTACTGCTTTTAAGGTAATAAACCGGCTTCATTTGCATTTCAGTCTTCAATTTGTTTATTAGTATGTATGTATTGTTGTTATTATTCTTTGTTATTATTGATGTTGTTGTTGTTGTTGCTGTTGTTTTTGTACTTGATTAAATTTTTTATTTCTAAATTTTCATTGTTGTTGTTGTTCTTACGTACATATGTAAATTATTTACATTATAATAATTATTTGTTTGTTATGATTGTTGTTGTTTTACAAAGGAATTTCATTAATTTAATTTGTCCATAAGAATACAGTATTCCCTCGATTAACGTCGTCTCGATTTACGTTGTTTCGATTAACGTCGACAAAAATTTTGTTCCCTTCAACATCGATTTGCGTCGTCATTCGATTTACGTCGCCTCTGTTGTTTATAAACAAAATCAGGAGAATTCCCTTTAAAAAAAAAATTCAATACCTAGAATGAAAATTTAATTATTTTAGTTTTTTTTTTTTTGATAAAATGTACATAAATAAATGCATCTGATGGTTTGAGTTCTTTGAAATTCGATGTAGGTCGTTTCGATTTACGTCGCATTTTTCCCGAACATTCTACGACGTAAATCGAGGGAATACTGTAATTCTTTTCTCTTCTTCTTCCTTCTTTTTCTGTTTTTTTTCTTATTTTGTGGTTATCTGTCTTTTAAAGTTATTTTAGCTGTTGCAATTGTTGTTATTGTTTTTATTAGCATAATTTCATTCATTAAAATATTGTCTGTTGATTTTGTTATTGTAGTTGTTTATTTTTATTATTCAATTTTCATTTTTCAAATTGTCTGTTTATTCTGTGTTTTCTTTATAATTCACTTTTACTTTTAATCTGGACTTGAAGTGTTTTTACTGGAGGTTGTTAAAGGCATTCCTTGGAATTTTAACGTTTTTACTACCCCCCTTTTTATAAGATAATTTTTGTTTTAGAAATTGAAAATATCGGAATAATGTTGGCATTTCGTTTGCACCTGCAAATCGAACCTATAACGCCCACACTATTTTCACGTTTCTCATTACATTACCAGAGTACTCGTCATGTAAATATTTTATAGGTGATGGAGATTTCTTTGCTTCGATTCTATGGCGTTCTCTGCAATTGGTTCTATTTTATTGTCTACTTCCATTTGATGCTTGGATTTGACTCTTTTAAGTCAATCTGAGGCAAAAAATACACTCACTTAAGTATTCACAACGTCGTAGATAACTTGACTGGGTGCTAAAGGCATCCATTAGGCCTTCAATGTTGATTTTTCGTACAAAATTTTCCTTCAACTACAAACCTCAACTCTTATTCTGGTTATGGTTACGTCACTAAGCAACATTATTGCCTATGAGTTTTAAAGACCCCACAGATAATTGTGAAAAGCAATTGCATTGAAGGAAAGGAACTAATTGGTAAACATTTTTCAAAAATATCCTTTAAAGAACGTTTATGTGAATTCAGAAAGCTATGACCGCTTTCTTTTGGGTGTACTATTGAAGATTATGAACTAATTTCAACAAAATTTTGACTATATTGGAGGGTAAGTTGCCAGAGAAAGAAATTTTACGTTTAGTGGTGTCCATTGGCCATCTAGGTCATGCGATTTCAAGTAATGTTCGAGATATCGTCTTAAAACAGGAGCATGAGTTTTCGGCCTCCAGAATAAAATATTCCAACTGCATGGGGAAACCCACGGGTATTTGCCAAGCGAAAGTCTATGCTATCGAAAGATGTATTCATACCAGATGCTAGACAAGCAATTGCTATAGTTGACAGTGAACAGCATTCTGAAATTTATTACAGAGAGGCCTTGTAAAGTTTCAGGGGCGTACAATAGATTGTATAGTAGCTGTACTGTATGACAATAATACTAATCCGAAAGTAGTCATTTAAATGAGATTCTATTTCAAACAAGAAGACAAAGTCCAACCCTTCAATGAGGCTTACGACCTAGCTTTTGTATTAACTCTATAGTTACATGAGTGGCGAGACCAACAGTTTCAAATCGGTTCGGAATGACAGATTTTTGAGAAACTTTTCATGGCAATTCTATTTACCCAAAGAGTTTTTGCTAGAAATCTGCTGAGAGGAAGTCGCCAAAGAAATATTTGTTCATATTTCGCTTTGTTGGAGATATTTGATCTGGGGTTAGAACCGAGGATCTATGTCTATAAGTGAACTACCTACTAAACTACGGCGCCTATCCGTAGATATTTGCTTAAGGGAAATCTGAAATCTCAGTGAAAGTAATGCTACAACTTTGAAAGGATTGTAGGCTGCAGCATAATCGGGCTGGACGACGGCTCTCAAATTGACCAAATATATTCGATTATATCCACGTATAATTAGAATTAAGTGGATTACAGACTCCGTTATTCCCAATAATGCTGTCTCTGACTCAAACGATGCTTAATATGCTGAAGAGTTCATCATAACCACTTATTCGAATTTATATTCGAATAATTTACAAAAACGTGTATGTAGTTCGAATTTTATCATTTCATTATCCGTCCAACAATTACAAAGTACGACGTATACAAAGTAAATGATAGTTTCAATTTGAAATTATCTGAATAGCAGCTGCTAGACTAGATCCCTAAACCCTTTTGGCATCCTTTTAAACTCAGTTTATGTTTCAATAATAATTGCTTTACTTTGCTAATGGAATTTAAATTTTTTAATTTATTTTCAATTATTTGGAAATTAGTTCGTTTTTAATTTCATCTCCAAAAGCTGTTTCATTAAGAAACCAAAGAGAGTTACAGAAGAGAGTAGAAATACCTAAAAAAAACTCCTTCATTTCAAATTAAACACGAAATTTTCTTCAAAACCAACATCACCTGTCCTTAATAGATAGTAGCCAGTCGGTTAATCAGACAGTCACTCATTCGCCGTTAAAAGCCATAGTCTATTACACTTTTAATTAAAAAAAAAAAAAAAAGAGAAGAAATTCTGTGTGATATTCTCACAGGATCTTCAAAAAGGACCTGAAATACATACAAACGAAGAAGTGGAGAGAATGATAGGAAAAACAAGTAGCCATGTCACGGTGTGTTGTGCATCATTTTACAATAATTTATAGAGTGTCTTACAGGCAGAACTCAAAGATCCCTTATCATCCTTTGCATCTTTAATGCCGGCCGGCAAGTAAAAGTGTAGCGAAGTGAATAAAAACAAAAACGCATAGAATTGCTTGCACCTTGTATGCATTTAAGGATAAAGGACTGACGGGCTGACTGACTGCTTTATTCAATGTTGCATTATTAGCATAAACACACATACACACACACACACAAATACCATATATTAATACGTATGTATGTGTTACATGGATCCGTTACAATTTCAATTGTTATAATTTGTTAATGGCTATGCTGGTGCTTTGTAAGTGTTTTGAGTGTGTGTGTGTGTGTATTGCAATGTTTTATACGCTAATGACACGCCAACGTGAACTTGACCGTGGCTATCTTGTCGTCAGATCTTTTTTATGAATTGAAAAGGCAACAACAATAACAACAAAGTACCAGTAATAGATGACTTGACGTTTAACCGTGAAACAGTGAAACCAACAAATATAAGTTGAATGACTAACTGAACTGAAGTGAACTGAGCCAAAAGCCGAAGCTACATTTGCTAGAATTAGTGTCGCTTGATATTATTTTCCTACCGTTGCTGCTGCTGCTGCTGCTGGTGCAGCCACCACCTGCTTTTAAAAAGCGGTAAAAACATTGACCAGTTATTTACGGCTGCATTTGTAGGTTCTGTTAGGGTGGCCTCGGTTTACTTGTCTCAAACACAGTTTTTAGTTCGTATGGTAATGCTTGAGTAACTCTGCCAAAGTCCATACTTTTATTTTCCACACTCACAAATATGCCAACAACGATATTATCTCACCTTTAAAAGTCTCTCTCCATTTCAGATGGATGGACATTATGTGTTATGTGCTGTTGGTCGGTGTTGGTCTGTCTTTAGTTTCATTTCTTTTTCAGTTACGCTGTATGACTTTTACTGGCAACAGTACAATTCTGTTATTTTTTTTGGCGTTTTTTTTTTGTCTATTCACCAGTTGGTTACCAAATGGATACTCTCACCCACTTGTAGTAAACTGGACCCATTCATTATTAACGTTGCCATTGTTTTGTCTTCATTTCAGTCGGTGTCTGGTATTTTGTTAATTATTAATTGCATTTCTTTTCTTTCTTCTCCTTTTTTTCTGCTTCTTCTTATATTTTTTTTTTAATTATAGTTTCAAAAAAAAAAACCACAAAAAAAATATTTAAGTAGGCGTTCCATTTACCATTTTTTCCGTTTTTCAGTCAATTTTTTTATTTGTAACCGTTAATCAAGGAAATAGTGGTGTTTGTAAGTGTTGAAAGCTGCATTAGAAATGTTTAAAAATTTTTATTTAATTGTTAATTTCTGAAATAATTGTTATTAATTATTTAAAATGGAAAATATAACATGGAACTGGAACGGGGAAATGAATAAAAAATGCCTCAAGTATGAGGTTGCTAATCGCACAATGTACAGACCTTTATCATAATCGAGTGTACTTCGATTTGACGCCGGTTTTCCTTTCCAATAATAAAATGTGTTTTTGAGAGTTAAATTGTTAATACATTATCGGTTAGATTAGATCTCTGCAAGAAATTAAACTATCTTGTCATCTTTATTTAGGACAATTCAGACAAAAATGACAGAGTAGCTTGAGGTCAGGCATTTCCAACAAAAGCGAAATATGAAAAGGTATTTCGTTGATGATAATATAATAAAATTGCTATGAAAAATTTCTTAAAAAAAATCTGTCGTTCAGGGTCGACTTTGAACATATCCAATATAAGTGGTGTGAGAAACTAGGTTATGATCCTGAATGAAGGGTTGTAATGACCAATGAAGTATGTAAGTAAGTAATGGGGAGTAATTGCTCCTGAGGCCCACTCTGCCTGCAGAAGTGATTTAAAGGTTATCGATACGCCATAACAACCCTATCAGCAAAGCTTACCAAATATTGCAAGCATCCTCCTGCGAACGAAGTGCAATTTCATCCCAAAATGTTAATCGGATCCACCTTTGGTCTGTAACATTCGGATATTGGAAAATTCGTACCAAACGAATTTCTTATTGATTTGAAAGACCAATTGATGCCATTATGTATACGAATATAACTTCATTCAAATGTCCAACATAGTTTCTCTGGGTGAAGGGCATACGAAATGTCCAATAACCGGATTGAATTGGTCCAACAGCTTGCATTATGTTTCTTTTTTATTTTTTGAAGACCGCCATGATCTGTTACATACATATAAAACCCAATGGGATTTAAAATCGCACGACCTTAGGTATATAGTAGGGATGCCAAACGCGACCGATTTTTAAAAATCCCGATTCCGAAATCCCGGGATATTTCGGGATAATTCGGGATCCTAAAATCCCCAAAAATCAAGGGAAAAATCGCGATTTTTTCTTAATAATAAAAATATTTTGTTAACAAAATCGTTTGTATTCCAATTATGTATATGCAAATGCATTAGTTTTAAGAAAATTATATGGATTCCAACGAAAATATTAAAGCACCCAACATGTGATCTGATAGGCTTGAACAAATTTTGTTGTCAACATACCCTGCCTGAAAAACACTTCTCGCAATCAACATTTGTTGGTAAAATAAATATTCAACTCTACTACCTCCTGATGTAAATAAATCTATTTCTTTGGGCAGTTGAGTATCTAAATCAGTTACCCTATTAATTCGTTTTATAGGGCTTTTGCATTCTTCGATGCCATCAAATAATTTTTTATCAATGGAAGCAGGGTTTTCCTCATCTGAGATGCTATTATTTAAGTCAAGTGATATAGAATTTTTTTCAGGACCTTTTGTAGGGTCAAAATACGTATGAATTCACAATCCCGAAAATCCCGAAAAATCCCGGGACAAGTTTTTAAAAATGCCGGGATTTCGGTTTTCGGGATTTCCCGATTGGCATCCCCAGTATATAGGTCATATCATTTCCATGAGAGATGGCCACGCAATTAAATCGCTCGAGCAGAAGATCCAATGTGGCTTAAGCTGTGTGGCTGTCTTATTAAAACGATTTGCCTTTAGTATAGAGATAATTGAATTCAGAGCAAAGGAAGTTTTAATCATTTACGTTGAGTGAGATGTCCTAATTAAATTGCGTTCTCAGATGACGCCGATAGCTTAAACTCCACAGCAAACTGTAACTTTTTCACGATGAATTAGACGCTCTTGGAACTTTTGCGAATTAATAATGTGCCAAGTTTGACAATTTTGTTTGTCCACATACCCATTCATTCAGAAATGGACCTCATCGCTGAAGGTCTAATTTCAATAAAGAGCAAGATTCACTTGCCACCTTCTTTACAGCTGATTGGGTATTACAACCTTTCAGTCAGGATTACAACCTAGTTTCTCACATCACTTATGTTATGTTGAGTGTTAATTTTATACATGAGTGACGGTACTAACTTTTTAAAGTTGAATCCGAATGAGAAACTTTTGGTTCTATTTTTTTGGCTCTCAAAGTTTTTGCCAGATATCTGCTAAGAGTTTGTCGCCGAAGAAATTTTTTTTTCATTTTCGATTTGTTTGAGATGTCTGACCTGGGATTTGAACTGCGTCCTCATGTATAATAACTCAACATATAATAACTCAACTACTCACTAATTTGTTGCGGTTATGGTGTCTGAAGTATCTTCAAGATCTTCAGTTTTGCTTTATTTCTAGCAGATACATCAACAATTTGTTTGTAAGGTCTCGCTGCTGTACTTAGGAGATTTACTTGATATTTGATAATTTGTTTCAGTATTCTTGAATCGGATTGATCGATCATGTTTAGAGAAGACGTTAAGAAGGAAAATAAATTATATTGCTCCTCCTTCATATAACGTGCGAAAATAGTTTAAATTTCAATGGCCACGAATTTTTGTTATGATTTCTTGATTTTGTGTGAACATAACGAAACCTTCACATATAGAGTGAGGCCTTCAACGTAAAATTTGAAAAAAAAATCTTAAATTTCAAAATTCATTAAACAAGGCAAAGTAGCGTATGTTATTCATACGTGGCTTAAAAATAAAGTTTACCACTATCAAACTGCCACAAATCTAATCAATGTTCATCATCTCACACAAAAAAAATAATGAAAAAATTTGAACAGAATTTCTCACAATTGTCAGGTTTGGTAAAAATTTTTGTTTGATGACTACGACGTGATTTACAAAAAAAAAAAAAAAAAACGGGGAAAAAAAATGGAAACAAAAACTGAAGAGAAATAAAATCTAAAAATTTATTTTCTTTAAAAAAAAATTATAAATTCACATGCACTTCCATACACTACTTGTCATACGTAATTTTTGTTTCTGAATTTGTTTTTTTAATTCAAAGACACGCATTTAAGGTGAAATATTCACTTCGTTGAAGCGTAATTTTAAGTCACCAGATGGCATTGTACGCTGGTGTTCCATGTTACACAACAACAAGTAAAGATTCGAACCCAATGGTGTATTATCCTTCGCCAAAAGAGGGGCAGTGCTCTAAAGTATTAAACAAGGATATAAAGGACATGCGCAGTGCAATCGTATCATTTTGGGGCAGCAGATAAAAACTGGGGGCTTTTGGGGCATTTTTGTTAGTGTTTTAAATGATGTTGAGAGGCCAGGATGTATTAGCGGCTGCTTTTACATCTTTTTCTCGAAACCATTATGAAATGAAGTAAAATTTTATTTTAATTCTTGTTTTTATTTACAAAAAATTAAAATTTTTTAAATTAAAATGAGAAAACAAAAATATTCTAGGCAACAATGATGATCGTTGCCAGTCATGGTTTTGTGAAGCGACAAAATTAATGCCTCAGGCTGATTGCAACCAACTCTTTCTGTGTATGTGTGACATGCAACAATCACTGACAATTAATTGGTTGCACTTGTCGTGAGTTGGAGGTTATAATTCACTCAAGTGGGAGTTGTTCGTACATTTCATTCCTCCGCTTCTTTTTCATATTTTTTTATTTTGTTTATATCTGTCGGTCCCTATTTACATCCTCCATATAAAATATTCTGCTTTTAATTTCCCAGCTAAACAATAAAAACCGAAAAAGAAGAAATGAAATGAAATAAAAATGTTGTTCACAACGGGAACGGGAATTTAGTTTTTTTTTCTTTTTTGTTGTAATGCACCCGCCCGCCATAACCCAGTATGGCAAGCAAGCAAGTGCTGCAAAATCCAACCAAATCTGTGTAACAATAATAGCAACAGCGTTGCCCCAGCATTGGACAGAGTTAAACCAAAAACAACAAAACCTCAAAACAATTTTCAGTTGAGCGCCCATGTGGAAATTCACAAAACAAATGCACTAAAATCTGTTGTTGTTGCTGTTGTTGTTGGCGTTGGTGTTTATTTCTAAAAATAAAAATTAAAACAAAAAACAAAAAAATAAAAAACTTAAAATGAATAAAACTTGTACCACAATCAGTCAGTCAGTCAGACTTACGATTGTTGTTTAAAAAATCCGTAACAACAACAACAATAACACAAAAACATTGGAAATAAAAATTCCCAGTTACACAGACAGCCTGCAACACGCAATGGGAAGTTTAGCAGCTGAGCTGAGCGTATCAGTGTAAAACTGAATTTTTTTCTTTTGCAAACGCGTATATGGTGAGGAGCAGCAGAAAATTAAAGGGTCATGACAAGAACTTAGTTTTTAAATTAAAGCTGAAATCTACACAACCATACACACACACACACATATGCTTTTGCTAAGGAGTTACGTTGTCAAATAGAATTGAATTCTTTTTTTTTTGGTAAAGAAATCTGGGAAAAGTATGAATTAAACGGCTTAAGTGGTGGATTTGGTGACAACCGATCATTCCTAATAAAATTTCTACTGCAATACATAATTGGTCATTACAACCCTTCAGTCAGGATTATTACCCTAGTTTCTCTCACTACTTATGTTGTGTGTGTTAATTTTATACATAAGTGGCGGGACCTACAGTTTAAAGTCGACTCCGAACGACAGATTTTTTTGAGAAACTTTTCATGGCAATTATATTTTCACTCTCAGAGTTTTTGCCAGAAATCTGCTGAGAAGAAATCGCCGAAAAAATACTTTTTGTATTTTTATTTTGATGTTTTAAGTCTAATAAGCCAGCACACTACCTACTAGACCACGGCAACATCAATGAAAAAAATCAACCTTCACGTGCTTGTACAAAGCAATGGTTACCGTCAAGGCATATGTAATATTTTTCCAGACCTCATACGTATTCGATACCGTTTTGGAATGCGTACTTACTCTTGTAATCTAATCAGGGCGATGTGATCCCTTCTTTGATGAAAATAAGGTGGGAATCCTTCTTGTTATTGCAGTAGCCATCCACACAACTATTGAAATTCCATGCAAACAACAGGAGTAGAGGTAGCCACGAACGCAAATCAATTCAAGATATAATCAGGCATCCTATGAGTGGAATAAAACTGAAGCACGGTATAGGCAGATTAAAGTGAAAGTGCCAACCAACTAGACTGAAATAGAGAACAAGGAGTAGATATTTTGAAGCCATATCTTTATAAAAACAAGAGAGGCTTACCATACTTACTTACACAAACATTATGTTTAGTAAAAAACACGCTTTTTATCTAAACTCAAGCTCCCTGACATAAAACCTAGTTCAAAATCAGTTGAGAAAATTCCTTTTCCAGAGTTTATTACTTGTTATTATACTTGTGTTTGCAAGAGAGCATTATAACTTCATAACTATGCAACTGACAAATACTTCAAATGATTTCAAATGGTTTGGTTTCGACTCAAGCTTTCAAATCATTCATCAAATGTGGATCATTAATTTCGCTGGAACTTTTTTACATAGACAAGAGCGTAAGATCATCAGAATGACGCTGCGTGTCACATTGGATATCCTGCACAAGCAATTTAAGGACATCATTATACCACAATGGAAGTGATATGAACCGGTTAGTGAGATCGTGCGGATTAACTTTTTTGTGGATGTACACACGGGGTAGTCACCGTAGTTTGGTAGATAGTGCTTTGGCATATTAGACGTGAGGCCACGGTTCAAATCCCAGGTTAGACTTCTCCAATAAAACGATACATGAAAAAAATATTTCTTCGGTGACTACCTCTCAGCAGATTGCTGGTTGAAAAATGACATGAAAAGCTTCTCAAGAACCTGTTGTTCGGGGTCGACTTTAAAACTATAGGTCCCGGCACTGATGTATAAGTCGTAATCGTGACTGAAGGGCTGCAATTACCAATTGTGTGTGTACATACGTAATTGTGTAAAAGGCGCTCTTTAAAGGCAACATAAATTAGAGTGGTTTATGCGCCAGAGTCAAGGAGAATTAAACATTTTCGATGCTTACACCCAGTGAAGTTTTGGTTGACATTTAAACGATGTTATATTCCTCACTTATTAGTATCAATAGGCTCGACAAACGAATAAAAAATTTCGAAGATATTTCACACACACACACACACACACACACACACTGTGCTTTATTTAAATTGAAAGACAGGAAGCGCTTAATAAAATACCCTATACAAAAAACGAAACTTAACATTATTATCTGACAGAATGGCCGCCATCCGAACGCTCGACTTTTGAAAGTTGCACACAAGAGCAGTATGAGAATTTGCTAAATCAGCGAGTTAAAGGATTCAAAGTCACTTGCGAATATAAAGCAATGAACTGTAAATGTGGGCTTCTTCGCTACTGGTAGAACCAAATAAAATCGGTGGATTGGGAAAAGAAGTTTGAAGGAAAGAGAGACAAAAAGATGGAGAAAGACAAAAACGCTTGTCAAGCTAAAGAAAAATGAAAGAGAATACAAAGCTATGCTGCTTAAATGGATAGAGGTTTCGGGTCATGAATTAGACAGTAATAACCGGTTTCTTTATTTGATACAGTTGTCTGATAAGGCACTCTAGCTTAAGATGTAGATTCTGTAATACATTTTCAGAAGAAAGCACCTAGATGCGTGTCAAGTACTAGGCAAGGAGTTATAGTCACTGATACCAAACAACATCTTAAAGGTTTTCGTGGTAGCAGGCAAATCAGGGATAACCAATACAGATTGATAGCACTTCTACATCTCCTCATAAAACATTGCTATCAAGAGATCGACATTGGATTGATCGGTTTCATACATACATACATGCATACATACATGCCTACGTACATAATTGATTATTACAGTTCTTCAGTTAGGATTACGAACTAGACTCTCACACCACTTTTGTTGTGTGTGTTAATTTCATACATAAGTGAAGGGGACTACAAAGTTTATTCCAAACGACAGATTTTTTAGAAACTTTATCATGGCAATTTTATTTGCTCTCCAGATTTTTTTCCAGAAGTCTGTAGAGAGGAAGTCACTGGAGAAATATCTAATATTTTATTCTGTTAGAGATTTCTGATTTGGGGTGTGCACCGTGGTCTCACGTCTAATACAGACTACATACATAACATACAGTGACGAGCAGAAGTGAGTGCATGTTCACAATATTGAGTTTCGTCATCCACAAAAACAAAACTATACAAGCAAATACAACAAAAAATATTAATTTTAATTCTTCATTTTGTTCTTAACAAATAGCAGTAAAAAAACAATAATTAATGAAATAAATTCAATGAGTTTGAATGAAAAAACGGAAATAACCCACATAAACTCAATTTTGCACAGTTCAAGAAAATTTAAGAAACTAACCCAATTTTAATATTTAGTCCATAGACCCTTATAAGAAATAGCTTGATTTACGCGGTTTGAGATGCTTTCTCCCAAATGATAATTAACATCTTTCGGAATTCGATTCCATTTCGCATTTATAGGATACCAAAGTTTGATCATGTTGGTTGAAGCTGTTTCGTACTGTCCGAGCCGAATTTTCACAAATGGCCAAAGATTTTCAATCGGATTGAGGTCGGGACTTTGTGTCGGCCATTCCATCAATTGTAAATTTTGTTTCCCACCCATATCTTTACAATTTTTGCTTTGTGCTTCGGATCAACATCCTGTTGGAAAATAATTTCTTATTCGGGATAAGCACATTTGTCTATAAAATTCGGATGATGGGTTTGCAGAATCTTTAGATAGTCTTTTTTCGGATGATACCATCTACCAAATGGTTTTGTTTTTGTGGATGACGAAACTCAGTATTGTGAACATGCACTCACTTCTGCTCGTCACTGTATATACATAATTGGTCATTACAACCATTCAGTCAGGATTATTAGCCTAGTTTCTCACACTACTTATGTTGTGTGTGTTAATTTTATACATAAGTGGCGGGACCTACAGCTTAAAGGGCACTCCGAACGACAGATTTTTTGCGAAACTATTCCTTGCAATTTTATTACTCTCAGAATTTTTGCCACAAATCTGCTGAGAAGATATCGCTGAAAAAATACTTTTCGTACTTTATTTTAATGTCTGGCCTGGGACTCGAACCCTGGCTTTCCGTCTAATAAGCCAGCACACTACCTAATACAGACTACAGCGTCTACTTAATCGGTTTCACTGTTTAAATCTGAGTTAATATTCCGATACGTTTTCACATTGTTTTTTTTTTTGACTAACCAAATTGAATTTCTTTTACTTGTGAATATAAATTCCGTGTAGAGTAAGTACTAAGAAAAAAATTCTGCTGAATACCTTCTAATAATTTTAATTTTGTTCTTGCATTAACAATTAAAATTTGATGAATTTTTCGAAATTAATTTCCCTGAAAATTTGACATTCACATACATTAGCGTGGCGGATGTTCGTTCATGGTGGCCAGCAGCATTTACGTGTTCATTAATGGTCGTGTTTAACATTTAATGGCAAACCATTATTGAAATAATTTTAAGAAAATCAAATACTACATGAACGAAAACTAACAAAAAAAAAAAAATTAAAAATAAATGAATTTTTTTTAAAGAAATTTGCATAAAATGAGAGGCATTTTAAAATGATTGGAAATTTTCTTTAAAACTGGCGTGTTAAATATCATACAGAAGAACTAGGACATGAAAAATTAGAACAAAAATACAATGAAGAAATCCTTTTAGTAAATGTTACAATACATAGACATTTTTAACGTAATCTATGTAAAGTTTAATAAATTGATGTGTGTGTGTGTGTGCGTGCGTATGTTTGTATATGTGAGCGGAAATTATTAAAAAACAAGTTTTTAAATTACAAAAAAAAAAAACAAGTAAGAAAAACGAAAAGAAAAAACAAAGAATTACTGGAAATAATTTTGAAAATAAAAAACAAAATAATAACAAGTGTTGTAAAGTTTTAACATAAAATTGCAATAATTTTATTATTATTATTATTTAAAACAAAATATAACTTAAAAGCAAAAAACCAAAAACACAAATAGGAAAAAGGGTACAAAATAATAATAAATTTGAAATTACGCTGTAGTTCAGCTTCATGGATTTCATTTCAATTATTTTTTTTTATTTCTTTTTTTTAATATTTTTATTTTTCATTTTCGTAAAATAACAATAACATCAGCAATAAAATAAAAATTATATTTTTTGTTGTTGTTTTTAATGAAAATAATAATAATAAAAAAAAAAATGTCATCGCGTGCTATCAAGTGATTTTCCCGCGCATTGATTACAGAGTTGTGTTTTGGAAAAAAAAAATAATTTTTTTTCCATCGTTTTCGTTTTTTACTGTAGTAGTGGCAACAAGTCAGTAAACATGTTGCCTGTATAATTTCATGAGGCACATACAAATTTAGGTAGTAAAATATTAAAAATACAATCAAAAGGGCAAAGAAATAGCACAACAGACTGAAATTGGGTAAGGCAGCTAACAAACGGAAGCTTAAAACGTATGTGATGTAGAGATATAGCAACGGGAGGAGGTAAATTCATCATGGCATATCACGTCCAAATATCCACAAATGCTACAAAATGCCGAGAAATGCTACCATCCTCTACATATTCATATTTTACCAAATACGTGGAGAAGACCCAATGAAAATCAAGTCCACATACATAATTTTTTGTGGACTAAGAGGCAACATACGACAGGCCGATAAAGAATCGTATTTTTGCCGCAATATCTAAGCTCGGTATTCATTTGAAACTGAGAGATAGGTAGGTACATAGAAGCGGCTCTTCCCTCAAGGAGTTATAAGCGAGTACACTTAGGCCACACACAGGGTCCATTGTTATACGACATTCGGAGCTATCGAGAAACCGACTCAGACTGTCAGTATCAATGAGCCAAAGTGAACGGCATGTACATAGTAGTTTCAGAGATTCTACAGAAATCATTTTGCAAGGTGTCCAAGACTAATGCCAATCCTCGTAAGATTACTTATGCCAACGGGTGTTAATAAGGTCTCAATGGTCAATCAAAACTGATAGAAGTCAAGATACTGCACAAGTCATTCATCCACCGCATGCTTTTCTGTGGCGCGAAAGCATGAACGCTATTATGCTTCAATGCTGCAGCTAGTCCTACACAAAAACTTCAGCCCAGTAGAGGTTGCCGATGATGGAAAAGGTTGTTCGAACGCAATAGGTATTTCATGCAGAGATTAACGGAAGCCAGGTATAGAAGACGACCTTGGCCTTGTGTGTAACCAATTGGTTATTGCGCGCAGTAAGCAGTCCCAAAAAACTCGATTTACGAAAAGAAATTGTTGAAGTACATACAAATGCGTTTGTGCTATTTTTACGGCCACTGCTGCAAAAGCACTTCCATTATTTGCAATGTTTTTGCATCGTATGCAATTATTTTACAAATAATCACAATAATTATTTGAAAATGAAACGAACGAACAAAAGAAAAGACCAACAACAGCAACTGTAACAACGGATTTAATGGAGGAGTAGAAATATTTTTTTATTTTTTTTTTATTTAACATTTCCAGAGTCGAGTTGTATTTATATAATAACAGCAACAGCAACAGCGACATTAACAACAACAACCACAACAGTAATTATTATTTCAGGGAACATACTCTTACAAATGCGCGTTCGTTGCAGCATGTTGTTGAAAAATTGTTGGGGAAAAAAAACCGAAAAAAAAAATGAAAAATATGGGGAAACGCAATCATTATTATGGCAGCCAAAAAAGAATGCCATGGCACAACAATGTTTCACTTCCGGTTCATTACAGTGTGTGTGTGTTTTATGCCATGATTCTGTTGAAACCATAATGGCGTTAAAGTTCCTGTACAATTTGTTACAAGTCAACCAATGGTAACATGTTCTTCCCCCATTTTATTCACTTGCTTTTGATTTCCCATTTGTGCAGTGAAGTGCATTCATAGATTTTGTCATTTCAAGTGTGTTTTTATAGTTTTTTTTTTGTGTCATTCCGCTAACTGATTGCATGATTTCATGTGACTCTTAATGTCTATAGTTTTGCACACCAATTTTTTAATGGTTTTTATTTCTTAAATGCAATTAATTTACTTTCCTCTTGAGATGATAAGCACCACTTGGCATCTGACCAATCATCTCCAAAGTTCTATTATACATCATGTCAATTAAGTCTGTGGCACAGGAATTCTTCTTCTTAGTGCCTAAGTTCCTAAGTGTCGGAAAATGGGAAAGAAGATATTTTGTGGTCTTTTCCTTTCTATTTCATTATAGTCTCTATAGAAATCGTCATGAGGTATTTCCAGCCTCATGGTCGCTCTAAAACTGGGCATATTATTCCATATTTCTTTTACAAATAAATGGAGTTTAGATGAAACGACTTCTCTGCCCCTCATGTACGAATCAAATTGAACTTTCCATTGTACCAGCATTTGCAACTGCATTGGCTTTATTGTAACCTTCAATGTCCTCGTGTCCAGGAACCCATTGACACATGGCTTTCTTGGACTACCTTATGTGTGGTGCACACACCATTTAGAGTTCTAATGAATTTTAATTTCATTCATGAGTGGCGGGACCTATAGTTTAAAGTCAGCTCCGAACGACAGATTTTTGAGAAATTTTTCATGGAAATTTTAATTAATTACAGAGTTCTTGTAAAAAAGTTCTAAGGGGACATCCCCGTAGAAATATTTTTTTATTCCGTTTTGAATGGAAATGTCTGAGTTGGGGTCTAATATACCAACACACTACTACCTACCTGCGGCGACTTTTGTCTGCAGTTAGTGTTTTTTAATTCTAACCGACCAAAAATCGTTTGATTATTCATGAATTTCTTTGGTAATAATGACATTTGATGCGTAATGATCGTGTTTGCATGAATTATTTTTCAATTATTGGTTTTTATCTTCAAGCCTTGAAATTTAACTTGGACTGTTCTACTCATTCCTAGCCGTAAAAATCCATTGATTTCTATAGGATGCTTTCAGTAGGGTTGCTGAAATTAAAGGCATTTCGGAACAGGTTTTGAAAGCAAAGCTCTCTTTTGCTTAAAATATCGAAATATCATTACAACCCTTTATGTAGATAGGATTACAACCTAGCTTATAACACCACTTATGTTGTGTGTTAATTTTATACATGAAAGACGAGGCCAACAGTTTTGAAGTCTACTCCGAATAGAAAAACTTTTCATGGCAATTTCATTCACTCTCAGAGTTTTTGCCAAAAAATCTGCTGGAGTCGCCTAAGGATTTTCTTTTTTTTTTATTTCGCTTTGTTGGAGATGTCTGAGATGGAGTTTGAAAAGAGAAGACTTACATCCAATAAGCCAACAGGCCACCTAATAGGCTATGGCAACTACACAGACAATTCTACGTATCCGACATCCAACAGTGCGCAATTGGTGAGATACAGTTTCCTCTCTGGCGAGGAAGTCATAAAAAATTTCATAATGCAAGAAGAGACGAGGCTGGGCCATTTGACGGAAACTGTGAACATGATTGCAATCACCACAAAAAAGCACAAAATCCCAAATAGTACTGTCTTACTGAGACACCCTTTACTAGCGAGCAAAGTGATTTATAAAAGCCCTGTTATAAGTTTTCTTTTAGCAGTTCTTGATTCGTACTTTTTTCATTTTCATCAAGTCTTTAAACCAATTTTCAACTTTAAATAGAAAATAACGTTTGCGTTCGCAACTAAAGGACAACAACTAAAAATATTTGTTTAATAATATTAAATGATTTAATGGCTTCCCTCTAAGCTATAAAGACAAGCAAACGTGAATTACAAACGTATTGTGTCGTCAATTTTGTCCAACAATCAGGAAACTTTTAACAACCAAAAAAAAAAGAAAAAAACGATGAAAATTTGCATAAATTTTGTAACGATTTTCAAGACAACAACAGCCACACAGAAAATATAGCCATTAACACCACAATTCAAAATGCAAAACAAAAGCAACAATAGCAACAAAAACAAAGACAAAGACATTAAACGACATTAAAAGGACTTTTTGAGGACATAATAAAAGTTAAAATGAAATTTTGTTTCATTTAACACACTGGCAGTGGAAGGCAAGACGAAAGGAAAAATTCGTAATTAAACACAACAAATATTTTAAAACCAACAACAAGAAAATTTTGCAGGCATAATGAAATAATTCAACGGATTTCAAAAATTTCTGTCCAGCCATTACCAGCTATTCTAGCATTCATTCATCTTTCTACTGTCAGCTGGAACTGTCTTTTTTGTCTATTTTCGAAACGGACAACGGACATCCTTCATTCATTCCTTTTGCTAAACGATTGTCAAAGAAAAATGTCATCGAGTCATGCAATCCTTAGAAGAGAAAAATAAAAGTCCAAATAAAACAAGGATAATTTACAAATGAAATCCTGTAATGGTTGAATAGAATTTTAAATGACCAGAGAGGATAAATGTTTACAGGATATTTTGATTTTCCCTGAGGTGTCATCGTCATCGATAACAATGTGTTGCGAATGTTGTGAATGTTTCGCTGCCACAACACATGTTTTTTATGTCAATCACGTTTGTCAATTGAATCGATTTAAATGGCAATCGAAATGTTAACACAACACAACAACAATACACACTTGTTGCTTAGGCGGAACATAAATTATTTATTTTGCCTGGAGGGTACCTTAAATCCAATCGCTTGTTTAGATTTTATATGCGTTTTAAGGCTCGTTTTATTAATTTTCATTTCTTTATAAATAAACATTCATTATTTTTATTGCATATTCGCATATTTGCATATAATTCGCATAATTCTTTAAGCTTTTTAGCTTTATGTCTTCTATATGATTGAAAATGTCCTTGTTTTTCTATTTCATTAAGTGCTTTCATTCTCTTTCTCTCTCTCTCTTTCTCTTTTACTTTATCTTCCTTATTAAATGCTTAGAATCCTTATTTATACTCGCTTACCTTAAATGTATCTCCTGCGTATTATTGTTTTTAATATCGAAATTGTTTGCTTTGCTTTCACTTACTTACTCACTTACTTAACTCGTCGCCCACCTAACCATCATAGCCTTTAAGGATATTTCTTCATTTTATATGCGAATAATTTTTTTTTTTATTAAATTGCAAATTCCAGCCACCCATTTCCACTTCGGTTTTCTTCAAAGGACATAAAGTGCTGTATTAAAAAAATAAGAAAGAAAAAAACTCCTTAACTTGCGAAAATTTATTGCAATTTTTTTATCGCTTCATTTATTTGTTTTATTTTTACTCCCCTACTTACTATCCCCTTATTTTGTTGCAGGATTAGACAACAGCAGCCTTAGTATGGACGAATTTAGGCGGCTATAAAGATATGAAGCACAATACGAATTACAAAAGCCCCTATCCAGCAACAGCGTGAAGGAAAACATCTGTGAACTGCAGCCATTTCATGCCGAGTTGTACAGGAGGTAAGTAACTTTCATTCACTAAAATTAGTCTAATGTCCGACGATGAGATCCTTATAGTTTAGTTGTCTTTATAAATTTTTCAACTTCTTAAACTGTCTACATAAGCAGTCGAATAATATCATTGTGGCCCCAATAACTGCAGCACATATTCCTTCAATTAAGCCGAATCCTAGAAAAACTAAAAAAACTTTTCTAGTGGCCGGCAGGTCATTCGATTATCGAATCTCGTTAATAAAACTCAAGAAATACTTCGATGACTCGGTCGCTCTCAAAAGTCACTTGTTTCGCTCTTTCTAGTTTAAACAGGTAGTTTGGATGTCTAGGACAATCTGTTAGTTGAAATCGGTGTAGATATTGTCAGATACACCCATGATCACACGCAATCTGTGTGAAGTAATCATCGAGTTCGCAAAGCTACCACGTAATTCCCACTTATGCTGACATTCTCTATCAGCGCTTCTCTGATTTTATTTCCTTGAACGCGGATGTATGTATGTACAGTAAGACAATTAGTTTCAGCGCTAAACGAAACAGCGTTAAACGAGGTAAGGGCATAAGCGTTGAAAAAAAATACATAGTATTGACCGTTGCCATATAGTGAACCGATTTTGGTAGGTGCATGGTCGTTTCATTTGCAAGTATCAATATAGTGTGCAATTTAGGGGAATCCCAATACTACCGCGTAATACTGAAACAGCGTTAAACGGAGCAACGTAAAGCGGGGTTTTACTGTATGTATATCGGCATACATAATTTGTGATTACAACCATTTAGTCAGGATTGCATTTGTTAATTTTACACATGATTGGTAGGCTCTATTGTTTAAAGTTGACTCCGAACGGCAGATTTTTTAAAAAGTTTTAATTGCAATTTTATTTACTCTAAGAGTTTTCATATTTCATTTTGCTGGAGATGTCTAATATGGGGTTTGAACCCTGGCCTTACATTACCTATTAGACTACGGCGACGTTGGCTTCTCTTTAGTTGTCGAATAAAACAGTTGTTGAATATGTATCGGCATCCTACCAGATATTACAACAACTAAACCTTGGAACATTGTTCTATACGACCAGAGGACTCTTAACGCAGGGAGTCCGTGATTCTATGTTATCTGCCGCACTTATGCTTAGCATTGTCCAGCCAACTCCTTATTCTCGTTACACTTAACTTCTGAATCTTAAATAATTTGTTTACATTAAACATATTGATGTTGGTCGTACAGAACCTTCGAGTCCACAATGTTAGTTCAAGAACAGAACCCTGCACGTTTGGTACACAGATATGTCTTCCAGCGATGGCGGTGCTTTCATACAGTTCGCCGAGACAAGAAACACATTTGATATTCAGTGTGATTATCGTACACAATTAAATACTCGTATCCACCTCCACCTTATTAGACGTAAAGTCAGGGTTCGAGTCCCAGTCCAGACATCAAGATAAAATACAAAAAGTATTTTTACAGCGATTTCTTCTCAGCAGATTTCTGGCAAAAACTCTGAGAATAAATGAAATCGCCATGAAAAGTCTCTCAAAAATCTGTCGTTCGGAGTCGACTTTAAACTGTAGGTCCCGCTACTCATGTATGGTGTGAGAAACTAGGTCAATAATCCTGACTGATAGGGTTCTAATGACCAATTATGTATGTATGTATCCACCTCCACCATTCCAAGCGTCATGATCTTTAGTTTCCACCACGCTTTGACTCTGCGGAATCCGAACAGCCTTACGTAGAAACCTCTTGAAACTTGGAGGAATACCTGGAAGTTGAAACAATATAGCAACTAGACCACCCATAAAGAATGGCCTGAGTGAAGAAAAAAAAATGTATTAGGCTGCTTAACGTACAACAGCTTTTATCTTCCTGAATAAACTTTTTCATGTCTGCCAGGTATTATTCATAGGAACGAACGTAGAAGTGACTTGACTTAGCTACCGAACTATCAAAAACTGTTTAGAATTTTAATTGCAAACATTATTAACCGTGTAGATAGCGAAAGCATCTTGTGTAGGGTGTCTAAACAAAAGCCGCAACCACAAGAACGCCTTCGTTTGGCGGTATTGTTTTTATTTTCCTTTTTTTTTGTTCCACAGTTTCCTCGCAAAACTGAGAGAAACTTAATTTTTTATTTCAATTTCTCAAAAAAAGAAAAAAAATAAAAATAAAAATGATGTTGAATAAACAAACATTCATTTGCATAAAAAGAAAAACTTATTTTCCTTTTAAACGAATACAACAACTAGCAACAACAATAACAACTACAACATCATTGCTATCATCAAACCATTCGCCAGCAAACCATTCGTCTACGAAAACACTTTTTGCAACATTTTTTTAGTTTTTTTTGTGTGCCAACCACACAGCCAACATCTTTTGTTGCTTGCTACTCAGACTTAGACTTTTAATTCGTCCTGCTTACGCTAGCATGTGTATGCGTACGAGTATTGTATGTATAAGGATGTGTGTGTAAGTGTAAAAGTATTTGTGTTATTTTGAAACTGTTATTAAAAATGTGTTTGCGAGAGTGTATGTGGAGGGGGAGGGGGTGTATCATTTTTAAAGCATGTTTTGTGGCGTATTTAGTGTTCAGTGGTCGTTGTTTTTCTTCAAAAATAAAAGAGGAGATGCTGTTTAAGAAGGAAAATATGTTTTTTATGAAGTCGAGCAGTGGCAAAAAAAAAAAAACCGAGAAAAAAAATTGCTTATGAACTAAATATGCTGTCAACATTTTGGTCGTCATCATACGGGTGTGGCAGTTGTCATTCGAACAAAAAGTGTCTGTTTTATATGTTTTAATAGTTTAGTATTATATAATGCTGCTATAAACATTCTATAGGCTCATAATCATGTTGGTAACAAAAGTTTTGAAAAAATAACGTTCAGACTATAACTGAAAGCTACCCAATTTAGTGTAATTTTAGAAAAATTTTCGAATTCTTTTTGTAATTAAATTACATATAAACGACCTACCGAAGCAAAACCAAATTAATTTCCTTTCTTTTCGACTTTGCTTTTCGTTGTAAGGCAAAAATTATGCCGTCAACTCGCCACTAATCTTCACCGTTGCTTCAAGCCAAACTCTAACGGTTGTCGGTGCCCTGAGATCTAACATAACAATTACTGCGACTATTTACGACTATCGTGAGAAAGCTAACCTGTAATAGGTAGTACGTTGGCTTATTAGACATGATTCCACGGTTCAAATAAAATTGCCATGAAAAGTTTCTCAAAAATCTGTCGTTCGGAATCGACTTTAAGCTATAAGTAATAAGTCTCGCCACTTATGAGACAAAAGGCCCGGGGTCGAATCTCAGGTCAGACATAAAAATGAAATATATTTCTTCGGGGACTTCCTCTCAGCAGATTTCTGGCAAAGACTCTGAGAGTAAAAATTGCTATGAAAAGCTTTTCAAAAATCTGTCGTTCGGATTCGACTTTAAACTGTAGGCCCTGCCACTCATGTATAAAATTAACGCACACAACATAAGTGGTGTGAGAAGCTAGGTCGTAATCCTGACTGAAGGGTTGTAATGGCCAATTATGTATGTACTTATGTATAAAATTAGCACATACAGTTTAAATGGTGTGGAAAGGTAGTCCATAATGCTGGCAGTAGGGTTGTAATGACCAATTATATGCGGATTTGTTGTGAAGTCCTTAAGACATGGCAGCACAGTAGAATTTTTACATCGCATGAATATTGAGCTGTAGTCTAGTAGGTGTATTGTCTTTTTAGACGTAAAGCCAGGGTTTGAGCCCCAGGCCAGACATCAAAACAAAACACAGAAAGTATTTCTTCAGCGATTTCCTCTCAGCAGATTTCTGGTAAAAACTCTGAGAGTAAAAATAAAATTGCCATGAAAAGTTTCTCAAAAATATGTTGTTTGGAGCCGACTTTAAACTATAGGTCTCGCCACTTTTGTATAAAATTAACACACATAACATAAGTAGTGTGAGAATAATAATGGAATAATAATGGAATAATAACCATTCACTTAATAATGCCAGATACTTAACTCTGGAATCTTACATTAAGCTTGATTACCGTTTACCTACTTCCACTTTTTGTTCATGATTCTCCTTCCGAATCTAATATATTCCATAATGCCTACACGTATCTTCCCGTCAGCCAATTTGTATTGAGGGCGGCTGTAGTCAGAGATCAGTGATAGTTTAAATATTAGATAAGAAGATGTCTTTTTAACTTAGGGTTTCAAATGCCAGGTGAATCTGCAATCTCGTGTAAGCTATTGTGAACTCTTGCTAGAAGTTCTTAAAATTCCTTCGATGTGTGTTTCTTTCTTACTGTTCCACAATGTGTTTATTGCCGTATGTAGGGTATTCGATATGGCTAAACCAAAACAAAATTAATCAACCTGAAATCGTAACAACAACAATATGTATTTATAATATACAAAGAAAAACCTACGAAATATTGTTTTTAATTTTATTTTTCATAAACAAACTTCCCAGACTTGAAATAGAAAAAAATTTCCAATACCATCGTTGTAAACAATATTTTAAAATTTTCCTTGGTATGTGGGGGTGTGTATGGGGTTCTTTTTACATTTTCGCAAAAAAAAAACCCACACAGAAAAGAATTCTTTGCAAAATTGGAAGAAAGTGGCAGCAATACAAAACTGAACTCCAAATAATATTGGAATGACATCGAGTGGAAAAAATCCACCAGGATTAAACGCCCATTTAGAGTGTGTTTAGCTGTTGTTTACACAACAAAAATAAAGCGACAGAATATAAATTCCGATTTGATAAATAAGTCCTGCTTAAGAAAATTTAGTAAAACTCTAATAATATACACTGTGGCTCAACTGAGAATGAACATTGAACCATGAAAAAATGTTCACTTCTCTAAAGCTCATGGTATATAATGATGAATGGCTTGTCGCTTGCCATAGAGTCAAAAGAATTGTTAGTGCAGGAATAATTTTCAAGGAACGATTTCCATTCATTGGCATATTTGATGGAAGCTTTTGCCCACAACTATAGGTGCAAATAAACTTGAGACGACACACATTGATAGTTCATCACTTAAAGTTTTGGGATATCCTTTGGACGTTCTTGATTTTTCACATTCTTTTTCCGTTCCTTAAGAAAAATTGAGAATTTTCTCCATCTTCTTATTGGTTCTCAGTTTTCTTTCAGTTTCCTTAATCAATCATAGCTCTACTGAATCAGGTTTTACGGTGCTATCAGATCCATCACACTTTCGATAGAAACAACGCGGTAATTTCATTGGAATCGATGAAAATCGTTGTTGATTGAGTTCTATCATAACAGGCAATTTCACCTTCTCCGAAAGGAAAAGATTTTTAGAAAGAACATGTTTTCCTAGATAGATTATATGGAGGGGATTGAGGTAATTTAAATTATAAATTTCAAAACAGTGGTGAAAAACGTTCTCCACCTCAATTAAACATTCTTCTCCATCCATCTTATAACCTGTGTTAGTCTAGGCTACGCTAGGAGACTAGCATTCTTGGAAAAGTAAGTTCACACTTAGGCCAGTGTTTAACCCCATTTTAATATCACAATTTATAACCAACCAGGGCATCAGACATATCCTAAAGGAAGCCTACTTAACTGGAAAATAAATTGTGCTATTCGAGCAATCTTTACATTGGAGAGTTTAATCAAGGATGACAGAAATTGAGAGGTTAATGATCTCTGTCTCTTCATGGCAAGAGCATGGCATTGGCACAAGTGGTGAAAGATAATTTCGTGCCCCTTTACAGACTCACAGATCTGGCAGAAATCACTCGCCAAGTTTAGCGGCATACCTACCAATAGGTCAATGACCCATGAGAATTGCATTTGTGGTCTTGCGATTTAAGGGCATGAGTGCAGCAGTGCTCTTTTTATTCACTAGTTAAATAGGTTGTACTATAACCCGATTTAATAGGATTTGGATCAATTGGAATATCTGGAAATATCACGGCCGGAAGTGTTAACTCTATACCGGTCCTTGTCAGTTGATCACCAGTTCATCCCTTTGCATCGGGAATCTTTGAAATTATCTGAAATTACCCATTCATAGACGACAACTTACTTTGGCAGCCCTACTGTAAATAATTTATAGCGCTAACTGAACCATACCTTTACTAGTGCACTGCTTAACTAAAGCTTTTCCTTACCTTCTTCAATCCACTGGCAGTGTTACTTCACACGCAATACGTTTCCCTAAAAAAAAATGTTGTGTTATGAATTCAATTTCCTTTTATTTTCCCCGTATGTTTTTCTTATTCTTATGGGCACATTTAAATAATTTCGTTTTTATTTGACGCCAGAAATGTTAACGCCTCACCAAAGAAGGCCGTTTTTTGCAAACAAACACTGGCATTAGATAACAATGATGATGGCGATGACATTTACGAAAATCGTCTGTTTGCTTGCATAAATTTAGCCTGGCTTTTTGCAGAAATATAAACAAAAACAACAAAATCAGTTACTATTAAAAAAAAAAAACAATAAAAAGAAACAAGAAATTTGCACACGCATTTAAGCGCTCAGTCAACATAGAAAAGGAGGAAATGGTCTTTAAGAAAATGCTGGCAGGCAGGCAGGCAGGCAGGATTATGATCTAAAGAAGGAAAAATTTAATCATGTGACAGGATAATTATGTCGTTTAACTTGGCAAATGAAAATTTTTAAAAAATTTGCATTTAAAGTGACATGAAAAACAACAGTTGCAGCTCACACAACAACATCATACGCTTTTGAAATGCTTAACCAGCAGTAGGATGGGGGAATATGAGCAAATAAAGGACTTGACTTGGCAATATGAAATGGAAGCGACAGGAACGTGTGTTTATATTTTATATTGCATGGCAGTAAAATACAAATACGTTGAGGGCTTCTTTACTAAATTAGGCATAATAACCTGCTCCTGGTTTATGGCAAGATGTTCGTTTTTTTTATTATTATTTTAACTTGATATTACAGATTAAATTCTGACTGTCTCTTGTATTTTCTTCTCTTTTGTTTTGTTTTTATTTTAATTTAATTTTGCATAATTTTTAAATATGATAACAACAATATTTGTGTGTATGTGTACATATATGGTATGTGTGTGTGTGTTTGTGGTTATAAGAAGAGTAACATTTCTAAAATGAAATTTAAATTAAACTTAATCTATCGTATTAATATACTCGTAATATTAATAAAAATCTAAATGTAAACTAAGCTACTTCACTTAAGATAGGCATTTAATAAAATTAAAAGGCGGCCTTAAGGATAGCGACTACCAGCTTAGCTCTTCTGGCAAGCCTCCTGGATATTCACCAGTTAAGCAGGCTGTACAATAACCCGATTTAATAGGATTCGATGCAGCCTTGTTATATTCTACGGCCTTAACTAAACCATCCACACTCAAGTAGGCCAAACTGTCAGCGCCTGTAAGTAAGAACAAAAGGGAAATTATAATCAAAATATTCAAACCATATTAGGAGAGCTTTTAAAACTCTCTCCTCTCTAAATTAAAAGTTAAAATATAAAGAAAATGTTCTCTTCATACTCCATACAAAATTCGGTATATTAGGCTCAGTAACTGACCCAGGAGAGCTTTATTAAAATGGCTCATTAGGTTTGACTGTTTATTCAGATAAACAATGTGCAAATTGCTTTGTTTTAAGAAATTGTTGCCCGCAGTATAATACAGTACAAGCAGGGAGAACTGTTTTTTCATAAACAGAATTGAACAGAGTGACCTCGTTTTGCTAGGAATATGAGATCGAGGGAAGAGGTCTTTGTATAAACACCCTGAATATTAAAAATGCATTCAACTCAGCATATTCTAAGTAAATAATCCGAGTAGTCAAAAACTACTTCTTCTGTGATACGAATCCAGCAATTGTAATAAGTCATAGAATCGCTGTTGTCGAAAGATGTCCGTGATTTAAGAATACTAAACGCCTATTAGCCCATGATAATATAATACAAGTAGGACAAGTAGAAATCGGAGCAAAAATTGCAAGCAAAGAGCACTCATACGTTTCAGAAACGCCCAGTTTGGTAATATTGCCAAAGGGATACGTTAATTGCACTGGAGAAGGCAATAGGGAATTTGTGATCTTCTACTTCGGCCCTGATTAAATTTTGGTTAAGTTTGATGATAAGTAATGCAAGACAATCTAAGTTCAAGGCAACAAACGTGATGTGTAGGCTATTACGCGCACGGAGCTTGTATGACTACATTCTTACTCCCAGGCAAGTAGGAGCAGCCAACTGAGCATATAGAATGCTCTATAGAATGCTTGGAATGAAAAACTATTTGAATCCTAATAGAGCGTCATAAAAGCAGTGGATAGCTGATGAGAGTGATTATTGATGGAAGATGCGATCAGGAGAAATTCTTAACAAATGGAAAAACCGTCATCCATCTCCTAAGAAGAGCATACTTGCAGTACAAACCATGTGACACGAAACATGATCTAGAAAAGGTCGTATTCTCTTTGCCGTTGAGTATCTTGAAAAGGAGGAGGAAAGAACATTGCTTAGGGACAGTAGTGGGAACATTGGCTCTCGCCGCAATACCCTAAGAATCAACGATCACCCATCCAATGCCAATTTCGCTCAGGTGAACATCTTCGGCATTGATTGCAAAAGCAATTATAAAATTTTACTTGAGCATGACATAGAACTCTAAGCAATCAATGACATTACATTACATTTACATTTTGAATTTCCAATAACTTACCCACATATTTTGCCAATTCATCGGCATTCAGTTTATTGGCAATCAATTCCTCTCTGGTGGGTATATTTATGCCCATATAGCAGGGATACTGTAAAGGAGGACTGGCAATACGTATGTGAACTTCACGGGCACCAGCATCTCTTAAAAGTTTAATTATGGGGCCAATAGTATTGCCACGTACTATGGAATCGTCAACTAAAACGACACGTCTGTCCAGACAATTTTCTGTTAAGGCACCAAATTTCTTCGCAACACCCAATTGCCTTAAACGGGTAGAGGGTTGAATAAAAGTACGACCCACATAACGATTCTTGCAAAGGACTTCAGCAAAAGGCAGACCAGACTGAAGAATAAACAAATCACAGTTCGGAGGTTATAACAGGGGGAATAAACACCAAAAACTTACCTCTCGTGCATAACCATGAGCTGCAGCAGTACCCGACTCTGGTACGGAGCTAACAATATCTGCATCTACCGGTGATTCTCTAAACAATTCACGGCCACATTGGAGACGCACTGAGTACACCATTTGACCCTCGAAAGTGGAGTCACTACGAGCAAAGTACACATATTCAAAGATACAAAAAGCCATGCGTTTGTAATCGGGTCTTTCCACAATGTCCACAGTGCGGAAACCATTACGCGTCAACTCTACAATTTCGCCAGGCTCTACTTCGCGTACATAACGAGCACCAATGGATAGGAAACCACAACTTTCACTTGATACCACCCAACCCTCAGCAGGGCAATCATCTACCTTGCCGGCACCCAGAGTAACGGGAACAATTTTACCAATACACAGAGGCCGATTTCCATAGGAATCACGTACGGCATAAATTTTATCCTTGTGCATCACTACCAACGAGTAGGATAGGGGAGCCAAAGTCATAAAGTGGCGTATACGAGCTGGCCAATTGGGACCATCATGTTCGGAAACATCCTCGGGGGCACAGCACAAGGACTGGGCTATCAATTCACTATCGCTATGGGTAGATAAGCCCACACCACGATCCAGAACCTATTAAAACATACGAGATGAAATGAATGCGTTAAGAAGAATAAAGAATTTTTCAAGATAAGGATTATACCTCTCTTCTAAGCTGCTCACAGTTGACCAGTTCACCATTGTGGGCAATGGCCAAGGCTCCGTGCGAAGTGTGTACCACAAATGGTTGACAATTCACCATTTCAGAGGCGGCTGATGTGGAGTAGCGTGTGTGGCCAATGCCTAAATTTCCTTTTAAACGTTTGATGGCATCATCATTGAAGAGATTATTAATCATGCCCATGCCTTTGTGGACATTGAATTTCTTTGAAGATTTCCCATCACTGGTTGCGATACCAGCTGATTCTTGACCACGATGTTGCAAGGCAACCAGACCCAAACAAATCACTTGAGCGATATCAATCTGTTAAAATCAATGGAAAATATTTTGTAAACGCAAGTCAATTGCAATTGCTTATCAAAGTGCAGCTACAATTTATTGTTGTTGTTGCTAACAACAATTTATAGAAATAAAAAAAAAAAACAATCTTCACTTTGCATTCATTAGCAACAAATTGTGATTCGATTTGATTTGCTATTGAAGGCGAGAACGTGTTGTGTTTTTTTCCTTTAGAGGTTGCGTACAACTGATAAGGACCACAATTTATTTTTCACTTTTTTTTTTAAAATTACTTGACGCCTTTATGATTGCACGTCATCTTTAATTGTTGTTATTGTTGTTGTTATTGTTGTTATTGTAATTAATAATTTAAATTTATAAACAAACAAAAAACAATTGAAATCCCCTCTTGAAATTCAATTAAAAAAACATTATTGATGTCAACACAGTTTATTGATCTGACAAATATCGGTCAATAAACGAAAAATATTGTTTTTAATCTTCGAGGAGTACAATTACCGCAATTTATGAGGCAACAAATTATCATGGTTTTATGGATTATATTTGATCAATTCAATCCCTCCCTAATGATATACATACATACATTCAGAAATAGATAGGGATGACGTAAAAAGTATGAAAATTTAATTCGGTTGTCTTACCTACAGATACTCATACAATACAGCGAATTGAAGTAGAAGCTTTAAAACAGTAGCGAAAGAAAAAGTGTTTTTGACCGAGTAACAGAAATTTTTAAATCTAAAATCGACTCCGATCGACACATATTTAAGAAACTTCTCGAAAATCGCTGAAGAAATATATTTTTTTTTTATATCACTTCGTTTGACATCTCTGTGCTGGTGGTAGAACCATGGATTCGATTCTGTTGGGCCGTCACTCTACCCACTGGCCTACAGGGACTACATTGTTATTTTTTAGCTATTATCATTTTGGTAACACTGGTTTAAACAGCTCACGCACGTTTCGTGTTGTGTTTAACTGTCCAACATCTTCAGTTTGGTCTATAATTTAACCATGAATCGTCTTACAAACGAACAACGCTTGCAAATCATTGAATTTTATTATCAAAATGCGTGCTCTGTTAAGAAAGTTCATCGTGCGCTTCTTCCATTTTATTTTCAGCGGTTATTCGGGCTATTGTGACTAAATTTTACACCAAATTTACATTGTTGGACATTAAACCACAAACACGCTTACTTAGAGTGCGAACTGAAGAAAATATCGCAGCTCTATCGGCCAGTGTTAATAACGACCATCAATTATCGATTCGTCGCCGTTCGCAGCAATTGGGCATCTGTTACTCAACAATGTGGAAAATTTTGCGGAAGGATTTAGGTGCGAAGCTTTTCAAAACACAGCTGGTGCAAGAATTGAAACCGAACGACCTACCGCAACGCAGAATTTTTTGTGAATTGGCCGAAGATCCACTTCTTTATCGAAAAATTGTGTTCTGGGACTAAGCTCATTTTTGGCTCAATGGATACGTAAATAAGCAGAATTGTCGATTTTGGAGTGAAGATCAGCTAGAAACATTGCAAAAGCTACCAATGCATCCAGAAAAAGTTAGAGTTTGGTGCGGTTTATGGACTGGTGGCATTGGAACGTACTTTTTCAAATATGCTGCGAATCGTAACGTAACTGAGAATGGTGAGTGCTAAGATGATATTCAACTTTTTTTTGCCCAAAATGTAAAAGCTTGAATAGCATGACATGTGGTTTCAACAAAACGGTGCGAGATGCCACACAGCACACGTAAGAATGGACTTACTGAGAGGCAAGTTCGGTGAACATTTTATTTCACGTTCGGGACCGGTCAATTGGCCGCCTAGATCTTGAGATTTAACGCCTTTAGACTATTTTTTGTGGGTCTATTTTAAAGCTCATGCCTATACAGACAAGCCCGCTTCAATTGACGCATTGGAAGACAACATTGAAGCATTTGTTCGTGAGGTAGCGGCCGAAATGTTGGAAAGAATATGTCACAATTGGACTAAACGGATGGACCATTTAAGGCGCAGTCACGATCAACATTTGCATGAAATAATCTTCAAACATTAAATTATATGGATCGTACTCTTGATTCAAATAAAGATTTCCGAATTGTATGTGTTTTTTTTTTTTTTTGAAAAATTTTCCTATAGCTCTTAAAAAATCATGCATTATTAAAAAGAGTTTTTAAGCCGTTAACAATTTAGTAAGATAAAATTGTTTCCATAGCTTCAGAGGTGCGTAATATATACGAAAACAATTTTATATCGCGCCTTTCAAAAAGCAACATGTCTTCTGTATGACAGTTGACGAAAAGAAATTATTTCATGTAAAAATTGTAAAAACATACATACATAATCTGTCATTACAACCCTTCAGTCAGGATAATTGACCTAGTTTCTCACTCACTACTTATGTTGTGTGTGTTAATTTTATACAGACAGATTTTTGAAAAACTTTTCATGGCAATTATATTTACTCTCAGAGGTTTTACCAGAAATCTGCTGAGAGGAAATCGCCGAAAAAATATTTTCTGTGTTTTATTTTGATGCCTGGCCCGGTACTGGAACCTTGGATTTACGTCTAATAAGCCAACACACTACCTAGTAGACCACGGCGACTTCAAAAAAAAAAATTGTAAAAAACCGTAAAATAATCTACAAATTGCTTCCCCATTGATCACTACTCTCTGGATTTAGATTCTAAAGAAATAACTAAATAATGATTACAACAATCTGGGAAACATTGTAAAAAGACCATTAAGACCACAAAGAGAGGAGTGTCGAAAGTTGACAACCAGAAGTCATAGTTCAAACCTGTGTAGCTGTAATGCCTACCAAAAGTAAACACTGGAGATGGTACTCGCTTAGTTAGTATGATTACTAAGGAGTTAAAGTTCAAACTTATAGACTCTTTGCTAGAAAAATTTTGTCTAATTTGAAGGTTTATTATATGAAGCTATTTTGAACTTGACAATTGCCATTAAACACTAGAAATTATTTTAAATTTAGGAGGGTTAATTGTTACAAAAATTCTAAGGACCACCCACTTATAGGAAAGAAATTTGAAATATTTTCTTTCAATTTAATTGTGGTATGATCATCTAGAATTATTTTGGATCAGAAGTTTAGACTTTAAGTTATTACATACATACATACATAATTGGCTATTACAACCCTTCAGCCAGGATTACAACCTAGCTTCTCACACCACTTATGTTGTGTGCGTTAATTTTATACATGAGTGGCGGGACCTACAGTTTAAAGTCGACTCCGAACGACAGATATTTGAGAAGCTTTTCATGACAATTTTTACTCTCAGAGTCTTTGCCAGAAATCTGCTGAGAGGAAGTCGCCGAAGAAATATTTTTTCGTTTTGATGTCTGACCTGGGATTCGTCTAATAAGCCAATACACTACCCACTAGACCACGGCGACTATAAGTTATTATCAAAAACAAAATGGCTTTGAAGAAAAATTCACTTCTTTCAATAGTTTCATATTAAAATCACGCACTTCACAAAATTAAAATTCATTATTTATGAATAATTTCTTAATTGCATTGACGAGCAAGCTGTCTAACCCAAATGCTTACCTGTGTTGGCCATTCGCCACAGGCTATGGCACCAAAAACACCACATTCACACGTTAAACCCGTAACTTCTTTGCCTTTAGGTTGCACAGATTTGTACTTCTTGTCTGGAAATGATTTGCAGCATAAATTTTTCTCACTGCAACAGTTGGCGGTAGTCGTTGAATCGGCAGTAATTTCAACTAAAATTTTTCGAAATGAAAACAATTTTTATTTTATTTTTTAATAATTTCACTTGCAACTTACCACTGGAGGTAATATTAGAATTCATTTTTTCAGTTTGTTTTTCGGTATTTAATTAAAAAATTTTAAATTTTTTTATGGAACCTTTAAAATGTTTTAAGACTTGTTGCTTGGAATACTTGTTTAAAACTGTTAATAATTTTTTAAAATCCCGTCACTATATTTAAAAAATTTATAAACAATACTGCACCGATTTATTGAACATTTGAATGAGTTTTTTTTGTTGTATTTTCTTGTTTAGTTTTCTTACAATAAAAAAAAACAAAATCAAACTGATAAGAATTTGAAGAAAATCAGAATGTAAATGTAAATATTTTTAATATAATTTTTTTTGTTTTTAAATAAACTATAAAAACATTCGGAATCTATTTTTAAATTTCGAAAAAAAAAATTAGTAACGATTTGAACACAGGTTAGTGATTATTCGAACACGGGTTTAATGATTGACAAACGTAAACAAAGGCAGTCGGACATTTGTGTACAAAGAGCGTTTTTTCTTTTTTCAAGATGCAAGAAATTCAGAATTGCAAACAATACCCCATTCGAAGTGAAACTGAAATATTTGTTATGTTCACATCACGTTTTTAATGATACGATTTCCGTACAATTATTCGGATTCTGATTTTGATTTTGAATCTGATTTTGATTCTGATTTGTTGTTTTTGTGGTTGCTTGGTTCAATAAATTGATAATAAAAATTTAAATGAATGTACATACTCTTCTTATAATTGTATTATTAATAATTAATTTTGACTCGGTTACACAGTAACAAAACAAATGAATTTTATACTTTCACAAGTTAAATGATAAGAGAACACTTTTTGATTGTATTTTGTTTCTAAAGGGTATTCGAATTTGAAAGATGAAATATTCGTGTTTCAAAGAAAACTAACCTTACTTAAGCCACTATCAGCATCATCATCATTAAACTCAAATTTATTATTGTGCGTAAACAATAACAATAACAAAAAAAAATCCATTGTATTTAGTAAATAATATTAATTAACTGTAGAACATAAAAAGTTATAAAAAAAAATTTTTTTGTTCTATTTGGGCCAGGCCCCTTATGAACACATGCAGAAAATGTGTGTCCACTTTAGTTTATTTTTTTAAAATCATTTTTTTTTTTTCTTCATTAAATTATGTTGAATTCTTACAGATTTTTATTGTTATTTTTTTTTATTATTATTTATTTATTATCATTCATTTGTTAATTAAAGCATTAATAAATTGAATTGTAAAAATAAACAACAGCCGATTAAATGAAATGGAAAAATTTTAATTTTATTTTGATAATAAAAATACAAACACCCCACGAAGATGTAAAAAAAAAACAACAAATAAAAAAAAACAATAATTATAATAACAAAAACTAAAACAAAAAACAATATTAAATTACATTTTATTATTGTAAATAATAAATCAATAACAATAAATAAATGATGCCACTTGACAATAAAGCACATAAAAGTAATCAACTAAAGGATGTTCATATTGAATTTTTGAATTTCGATTTTTCAGTCAATGATTATATAATGCCATCCTGTTTGAAAACAATAAATGAAATCCTCTTTAACCTTTTATATTTTAAATATTTTATTGGAGGCATTTTCTAATTATTACAGAAAAAAAATATCAGACAGCCGTTCGATCCAATTTAGACTAGCAGTTACAGAAAAGTGTTATTTCACGCTTTCTCTAAACAATTTTTGAAGAACATATTATTTGGAACTTCCAAATTCAGAGAAATTCATTTCTCGTAACCTTCTTGGTATCGCGTACAAGCTGGGATTATCATGAACACACAAGGACCGATATTTACTGCATCAATGAAGTCGCCATTGTGTAATATGCAGTGTATCAGCGTATTAAATGTGAGGCCACGGTTTAAACATGAGGTCGGACATTTCCAGAAAAACGAGAAATGAAAAAATATTTCTTCGACGACTTTCTCGCAGCAGATTTCTAGCAAAAACTCTGAGAGGAACTAAAATTGGCAATGAAAAACTTCTCAGAAGTCTGTCATTCGGTGTCCACTTTAAACTGTAGGTCCCGTCACTCATGTATAGAATCAAAAGACACACAACCCAAGTAATTGTAATGACCAATTGCTTAGGCATATAGTGGTAATGTTAGATTAACACATCGCCTATGAGTTCCACATTAGCGTGCAGTATGCAGAAAATATTCATGAGTGGTAGGACCTACAATTTAATATCGACCCTGACCAACAGATTTTTGAAAAACTTTTCATTGCCATTTCTCAAATTGTTTTTGCCAGAAATCTGCTAAGAGAGAGTTAACAAACCATGGCCTTACTCTACCTATTAAGCTATGGCAACATTACCACTATTTTTGTTCAAAAATGTATTTATTTGTAGAATATTTTGGTTTTTTCGAGATTAATAGACAAGTGTTTCAACGATTTAACTCAGTCCTAAATACAAAAACAGAATCGATGAGCATCATAACCTAATAAAAATTAAAAGTCATCATCCATTATTAAATAAAATTGTTTGTAAGTTGAATTTCATGTAAGTTAAATGGCATTGTTTATGTAGAGTATTGTATTTAGGAAAATTCCAACAAATACTTCCCGATTTTAAATTGCTTGCCTCTTATATTGATGACAAAAATGGTTGCTAATAATAGCAGGAAGTCAAAGTTTATAACCTAACTGCATACTGTAGCCTGCAGCCTCTTTGCTTCCTTGATCATTATATCAAACAATGCCTTCAGTGGCAGGAAGTAAAGTTTAAAGTCGACTCTGAATGACATATTTTTGAGAAACTTTTCATGGCAATTTTCTATTTACTCCCAAAAATCTGCTGAAAGGCTGTCGCCGAAGAAATATTTTTTTTTTGGATTTCATTTTATTGGAGGTGGCTTTATCGACAAACAAACTATTAGTCTATGGCGCCGTTGCACTATTATCCCCATGGAAAGTAGTGAAACAGCAGTTTTGTAAAATAATTTCCTTTTTTTTTTTTGTTGATTTTGTTTTCTGTTTTTTTTTATTAATTTCTTCTAAAAATAGAACTTCATAAAATAGATGAATTTAACAACAACAAAAAGAAATGCTACCAGTATTTTAGCAGACTTAATTAACCCATTTGATAACACATACTCGTACTTATGTGTATTTTGAACTTTCAATTAAAAAAAGCTTAAAATTTTTCAAATTCTTTACTTTTTCTTATCCCTTTGAATACAGAAAGGGAATAATAAACAGCTTCTAAAATAAATAAAAACCTACCAAACAGTTACCAATGGTTAGAGCCAAGATATTCTCAGTAATATCTTCTAAAAACTAATCTTCAAACCAAGCCTCCTCAATGAAATCGAATGAAGTCAGGCTGTTCAACTTTATTATAATTCCTTATTACTCATTTTTATTGACGATTTTGTCTTTACCATCCAATACCATCCACTCCTTTGCTGATGATAGTCACATCCGAGCATGTCAGTCATTCACTTCAATCTGCAAATGGGTGTCGTCTTTACACAAAACTGACTGAATTTTTACCAACTCCGTCACCTGCTTTGCCGTGCAAAGTAAACAGTCTCTTGATGTTCTGGGCATGAAGGTTCACATTCATTCATATGTGCCTCTAACAATAATGTATGTCCTCTACATGGAGAGGGTGCCCTTTATATACTATAGAGTCAGAAGCTCTTGATGTTCTTTACATGAAAACTCACTGCTTTACCCAGCTACATTGTGATGATATTCAGTATATGTATTTTCCTTTACAAAACCTAGTTTATTTATAATTACCAAGAAAGCCTATAACGCCTCCATAATGGGTTAATAGCTGATAATATTTGTTTATATTGAATTCAGTTTGGTTCAGCAGAAATATCTGACGAGACATCATGATGCAATTAATGAAGACGTGTACTAAGCGTGTACTGCTTTCAAAATCAATTTTTTTTTTTCAATTTATTGTTTAAACTGATTAAAATCGAGTCTGCTAGACTAATGAGAGGTGAAATAAGTTAAGCACGTGTTTTTTTAAGAAAAATATTTCAATGCAGCCATAAAGGGTTGTTTTCGAATGCTGCAGTCACAGACAGAACGGAAAAGTTTTTGAAGAGAAGAATTTCTTATTTAAAATAAAATTGAAATAAAATTTTAATTGTGAAAACATTATTAAAGTCTGTATAATAATTAAAAGAAATAATATTTGAAAAACATGTTTCATTTGAATTAATTTCCAATAACATGATGACATTATTATTAACGTTTTCGATATGTAACATATTGACAAAAAGGGAGAGAAAACGAAAGATGACAAGGGATGTTTAAAAATTGTTTCTAGTTTAAAATCCCTTTACCTATAGCAATACAAGTGGATTGGGATCTATAACAGAATATTAAAAGAACATTTTATTCAATTGAGGGGAAAAAACAAATAAAATAATGGGAACATTGAAGACAGCAACTGAAAATTCCCATAAAAATAAAATCCAATGATAATAAGGATGGCCAAATGAATTCGAATTCGTATTGCCAAAGGGAATCAATACAAAGGGATTGTGTGGTAATAATAAAGCGAACCTGGGGCTGGGGGTTATTGTGCTTATTTATGGGTGGAGTTACTTTTTTCATTGGCAAAATAAAACTCTACGCTCTCCAATAGTAAATACCAAAAAAAAAAAAAAATAAAATAAAAAACACCAAAATTTTAACCAAAAAACCAACAAAAACAAAAAAATATTTTCTTTTTTATTTTGTTTCTTCAACAACATAAAAAAATACAATAAAACGAAGTGCTGCTTTCATGTGAGTTCTTTTCCAAAAAGTGGAAAACAAAACGAAACTTTTTGTAAATCCCTGACCGTTTGCTAATATGACTACGTAGCTGGTCAGTCAGACAGTTAGTGAGTATAACATGATGCTGCTTTGAGTTTGTTATGCGTCAATGGAACGGTTAAAGCTGCTGGTCATCTTTATGATGATGATGACGCTGATGCTGATGCTGAGGCTGAGGCTGATGGTTCTCGACATCATTGTAAAGTCAACAATGTGGAAATTCGCTATTGATATACAAACAAACCAACAAAAATATAAAATTTTATATAAAAAATAAAAGAAACAAAACAAAAAAATTGCCAACTCAAATGAAAAAAACAACAACAACAACAAGAAACAAAAGTGGAGAAAAAAAAGTCAAGAAATGAATAAATGGCCAAAAGAAATAAACAGTCACATAAAGAATAATCATTTAGAAATTCTATTGAATTATGCATGAGTCCAGCTAGAATAAAAATCATCATCATAATACCAAAACACACACACACACACTTAGATTTTTATTATATAAACACATACATACATACGTACTTTAAGGAAAGATATACTCATTCATATTAAATGGTTTGTTTGTTTGTTTGTTTGAAACCCACATTCACCTCCTCCTCATGGATACATACACATACACATATCAGCCCACTTTTATTTGGTATATGTTGTGGAGTCAGTTGGTAAGTAGTGAGTCCACTATCCACTATCCTCGATATCATATCGTAATCATTTATTTGTTCTTTAATATGGTTGCCATTGCCATGCTTTGTTGCTTATGCTCCTGTTTCTCTAATGCTGTTCCTCATCTAATCGGGGTTTTTTTTTCTTCTTTATTTTCTATTATTTGGCTACGTTTGCTAGACTATGTTGATGCTGATAATAGAGTCACTCTGTTAAATGTTGTTTTTCTTACCAAAATAATCGAGCCAAAACTAAAAAAAAAAAACAAGCATTTGCAGTTGAATATAAATTTTTTCCATATTTTTTCTTTCTTTATTTCTTTTGTTTTTTTTTTATTAAGTTTAACACATAGTTTTCCTTATTCATACATTCACAATCGTATATAAATCGTTTGTATATTTTAGTTAGGAGTTACTAAATTAAATCAAAATTCTACACTCAGTCGCAAAAAATATGCCACAATGGAAAGAAATCAGTTTGTTTTGCAGATTCAATTAAAAATTTAAAAAAAATCTGAAAACTATCGCCCAATTTACAGTTTGGCTCTGAACTATTCAAGACTACGGAAAGAATAATTCAATTTATTTACCAGGCAATACGGTATTCATATATGAAGTTTGGTATATGCCAGACAGTTAGGTTGTATTTCTAGAAATTTGTAAGGTTTTTGAACAGAGTCTGACGTTGTGCATTTCAATCGAAACTAATTAGTCGCTTCTTTCGAATTATATCGACCCCTCTCAGGGATCGCAGTATGCGAATTAGATTCCATTACATGAGCTTAGACTCAATTCAGGAGAGCCAGAAGGTGTTGTTCTATTTCCGGATCGTTTTCTAACGATCTGCCACTTTCATTACCATCTAATCCTTTGCAGAGAACAGTAATAATTATCACCGAAGATCAATCACTTTGGAAATTGAGGCGTAAAGTCTGAATATACATAATGACTCGCTTGCATCTGAGATAATGAATTGTATGAATTGAATTGTATGCGTCAATTCGACCTTCGAGTACTGTACTTGTCTCATTCGATAACACTGTTGCGAATTTGACGTTTTTTCCGTCAAATCTGACGTTTTCGCAATGCCAATTACGGGAAAAAATGCTTTTTAGCGGTTAGCGGGAAATCTGGAGTTTTTTACAGCGATTTAGCGTTTTTAGCGTTTTTTTTCAAGGTTGAATTATATGATACAAGTAAGGAAAAATGCAATTCGAGAGAGAGAATAACGGTCAGTAGAAAAAGTACAAAGCAAAAATCGAAAACCTAAAGTTGAAATCTGAAGGTAAACCTCAAATGAAGGTAAACCTTAAGGTGTTGTATTTAAAATAAGAAGGCAGGAAAAAGAAAAAATATCAAAACAGTAAGTACACTTAATTTTGTAATAGCACGGTCTAGAAAATAAAATTAATTATGTTTTTACACGGCGACATTTCGTATAGCACGGTTGAGAAAAGTTTATGAAAAACTCAACGTAATCGAAGATCTTGAATGGCTCGTTACTATGACTTATACAAAGACATACATTCCTTTAATCAGGATTACGACCTAACTTCTCATACCACTTATGTTGTGTGTGTTAATTTTATACATGAGTGGCCGGACCTTCAGTTTAAAGTCGACTCCGAACGACAGTTTCCAAGAATCTTTTCATGGCAATTTTATTTACTCTCTGAGTTTTTGCCAGAAATCTGCTGAGAGGAAGTCGCCGAAAAAATATTTTCGTTTTGCTATCTGACCTGGAGTTTGAACTCGTCCATTCAGACTAACACGGCAACATTCTACCTACTAGGCTACGACGACTTCAAACTGAATCGCAACGGCTAATAACCGATTTTGTTATTAAACGCAGTGCTGTCCAATCGGAAACTGAAAATGCTAATCTTGTTTGAGTTGATAGGTATCTGAATCAACCTTACGTAAGCGATTACGTATGAAATCCGATGACGATAGCAAACAAAACTTCTGTTATTTTCATCATCACATTGACTGCTTTTAATTTTTTATATATGAACTTTTGATGATTTTTAGTTTGTTTAAATTACCTTTAAGGATTAGTGAATGTACCATTTGTTTATCAACTTATATTATTTTTTTGACTTTCTGAACTATAATAATTTTAAATATGTGTTACTTTTCTTTATGTAATGCTTATAAAAATTTTGTTTAATTTTTTATAAAGACTCTCCTATCATTTTTTCCTACGAATTATTTTGTTGTTACATTTTTTGAAGGATATGGAACCAATCCCCTTCTTTTCTATGTACTTCATGTCGTTTTTTACAAGGTTTTTTCTGGAACATATCTACCGTGTAAAAACAGAATTAAGTGTACATGACAAGAAAAGATGAAATTGTTAAAACATAAATTATATGAATATAATTTTAAAATGTACATTTAAATTGAATTTTCTTTTTAAAAAGTTATGACACCTCAGTATCCACAAAAGTTTCGAAACGAAAGTCCAGAAGACTGGCACTATCTTTTTGAAAATACCTAATTTTGTTTGTAAATCATTAAATATAATTGGAAAAACAATTCAACAAAAAATATGTGTAATTATTTACATTTTATTTTATTTAACGTTAATTTAAAATTTTCAAACTATTTATTTGACGGGTTTCTGACGGTTTAAAAATTTAATTTAGCGATTTCTGGCGATTTTTAAAGCCCGATTTGACGGGAAATTTTGAAAATAAATTGGCAACACTGTTCGATAAGTACAACCTAATCAATCTGAATGGGATCGTTTGAATAGCGGCTATCGTGTAACACTCAATATTGTATATCCTGTGTATATAACTCACGCAATTGGTCGTCACAATCCTTCAGTCAGGATTATTAACCTAGTTTCTCACACTACTTATGTTGTGTGTATTAATTTTATTCATAAGTGGCGGTACTTACAGTTTAAAATCGACTCTGAACGACAGATTTTTTTTGAGAAATTTTTCATGGCAATTTTTATTAACTTTCAGAATTTTTGCCAGAAATCTGCTGAGAGGACATCGCCGAAGAAATATTTTTTGTATTTTGTTTTAATGTCTGGCCTGGGGCTCGAACCCTGGCTTTACGTCTAATAAGCCAACACACTACCTACTAGACTACAGCGACTTCTGTATGAGTTCCATAAATATTGGGAAGTCAGAAACTCTTCAATACGATGTTAGCTGGAATCAGCATACTTTTCAAGGATATAATGAGGCATTTAAGTAGATTCAAACGACTCCAAGTACTTCACTTCTTCTGATCTCCTACGTATTTAAACTAGTTTTAAACGACAGTGCATCGAAATCTAGCTTGGTAATTCAGATCGTCTATGGCCGTAATCCAGTAGGTACCTAGCTTGTTGGCTTGTTAAAAGTGAGGCCTAAATGAATTTATAGAAATATTTCTTCGGTAACTTCCTCTCATTAGATTTCTGGGAAAAACTCTGAGAGTAAATAAAATTACCATGAAAAGTATTTCAAAAATCTGTAGTTCGGAGTTGAAAAAAGTGGTGGAGAAGCCAAGTCGTAATCCTGACTGAAGGATTATAATGGCCAATAATGTATGTATGTATGTATGAGCATATGATTAAGCGATAAAATAGTTAATCGTATGCTTGCGATACTTTATATTTCTTTTTGGCTACAAATAGTCGTATATCGCTATGTTTGTTCTCAGTCATGTTGATTTTATGTTACCCACTGTATGGCAATAATGATTATGTGTTTTTGTGGTTTCCCTTCTCTCTGTTTCTCTTTCACATTTTCATCGGTCATATCATGATTATTTTGGCCAGTCCATCTATCGTATCATGAGTATCTGCGTTTATCTATGATTTTCAAACAATTTTTCGTTTTTGAGTTTATTTGTGTTATTTGTGGTCATTGATAATGGCCTGTTGAAAAGTCATCCTTGGCAATAATGAAATGTAATGGATTTGTTTGTCTATTCGTGTGTATGTATGTATGTATGTATCTCTAAAAGTTATTGTAAAAATATTTCTTCAAACGTTGTTATTATTGTTGTGGCTTTAAGGATCGCATAAAATGCTTTCAGTTAAATGAAATTTCCAAAAATAAAAATAAAATACGAGTATAAGTGAGTGCCAGTATCTCATATTCTATTTGGATTTTATGGTTTGTCTAAAACGATTCGGTTTGTTGCTCAGTTTTTATCATTTCGAGGGTGGAGTATGGTATGGACTATGGTATAATATGGCCAATGGTTATTATGGCTATTTGCCTCCTCATACTCTCGGCCAAATAAATCGCATATCATTACAGATTTGTTTATTCGATTGTGCATCATACTAGTGAGCGAGTATATTTTTATCTTCAACTCACTTTGTCCGTACATATGTGTGCCATTTAGTCGTCATATCAAACCCACCAACGAACCAATATGGTGGGTTGGCTAGCATAGGAAAATTCTTGTATTTTCTTAAATTATTTGTTTATTTTTCAATTTTGTTTAAATTTTATGCGTCGTTTGTTTGAAATTATAACGTTTTTGGTAAAAGGAATTCAATTTTCATGCCATACAGTTATCAAATAATAAATAAAAATACAAATAGAAGTAAAGAGAAATACCTTGAAGGTGTGTTTTAGAGATGTTTGAATTTTCTTTTGTTTTGTTTTTGTCTTTTCCTAAGAATATTTTAAAAAGTGGAATTATTTTTGCCTAAGTCTAGACATTATGTATGCCAGGAGTCTGGCAAATAATTTTCTTATTTGGAAAATTAAAAGAAGTCTAGAGGTGATCAAGTGATTATTTATTGTGCCGTACTGTTATGTATGCAAGACAATTTAATTCCATAAGACGTTTTAATAAATTTGTTTGTTTGCAGCAATAATGGATGGCCTTTGATCCTAGAATTTTAATATCATACTCATTTCGATGGTAGCTTTCCAAAGTGGCAGTTCAAAGGATATCACAACTAAGTAAAGAACACGAACGAAAACAGCCTTTCGGCTATACAGTCGTTGCTTCAGCAGAATTTACTTTCAAAAGTTCTGGTGTAACGAATATGGACTGGGTATCCTAGCCAAAATAGAGTTCATATTATTCAGCCTATGCCATAATGAATCAGAGATTAGCAACGAATATTCAAAGCGATGAGTAGATTCAAATCATTCTTATAATTTGTGATACTTATACGCATTTATACTTATTTTAATATGATACTCATACTACTCATACTCAAAGTTTGAAATACTCGTCGTATTCATACTTAATAATACAACTGATGTTATTGACTTCGACTCGATTCTACTTAATATTTGCACGAAGCATAAAATAAGTATGATACGCGTACGAACACTACTATACTCACAAGAAGATTGTGTGTATGCTTTGCTTGTTGTCTTTGTCTATCCTTTCTTCTTTGTTTGTAGATGCAACAAAAACAAAGGCGTTAAATTTTGATGAATGATTCGACCCACTCGAATGACTTATAAGTATTATAAGTATTTTTCTAAATTTATGAATCAGAATGAGTAGGCGAATTAATCAAACACATTTCGAATCAAACACATTTTGATGTCAACGTTGTACTCATACTCATTGTTACTTATAGTTATAAATCAATGTTGTAGCGAGTGCGAATGAATCAGAGTAGTTGAATTTCAATTCTGTTGATTCACTCATACACAAAATTGACGTAGACTCAGAGTGCATTTATTCAGAATGGCGGTTGTGTCAAGCACAACATGTAGATTTTATAACAATGAGAACCTTTGTGTCCGTGGGGATTTGCTGCAAAAGAAAAGCTAGACACATATGAGGCACTAGACAAAAAATTATCTTTGTTAAAATGGAGCAGGATTCAAAAGTTTGTCGGAATAATGGGCGTAAGAGAGACATTATAGGCCTACCCGACAAAGTTGCAGGGAATTGCAGTAATTCACAACATAAGTAACAGCAAAACTGATGCACTTTGAAACGCTAATACACTGCAACTTGAGAATAATTGCGTTTGGCATTCCACTGTAAAGGAATTATTTGCAAGGAAACGATAAGATAATGAATCCACTTGCATGAAGACCAGATAAATGGGGCGCACCGAGGAAGAAAATATCAATTCAGTATCATCCTCAATAACTTCAAAATATACCAAGCAATACAGCTGAATATTGAACAATTTGTTCAAAGGTGTTAATGAAGCAATGATGTGAAGTCAATGTCAATTTTTCCAAAAAGTTTTCTCCAATCAAGCTCATTTGAATGGAATAGTGAATACACCGAATTGTCGAAAATATTCATGCCAATCATGAAAAACATGGTTCAATAACGATAACGACCTATTTTCTCACACCATTTAATTTATACACTTGGGAGGCGGAACCTGCAGTTTAAAGTCGACTTTGAACGACGAATTTTTAAGTAACTTTTCACGCTAAATTTATTTTGCCAGAAATCTGCCGAGAGATAGGCGCCAAAGTATTTTTTCATATTTTCTTTTGCTGGAGATGTCAAAGCCGGTGTTTGAACTCACGTCTATTAAGTCAACACAGTACCTGCTAGTCTACAACGACTTCTTTTCTTCGAATAAACCAGTAACAGTTACTGAGTTTAAACTCAATGTCTAATGAAACATCGATAAGGCACAGCCACGTCTTTGTAAAAAATCATGGAAAAGTGTCATGAAAAGACTAATGGCCTGACATTTGACAGATATATTATTTCACTCTTTGTTTACAATAGTTTTACATTTAAAAATCGCCAAGAATCCCTCATAAATACTACTCACATGGTTTTGGTTTTTCAAATACAATACTCAAGCCATTCGAAAAATTTTTCTAAAATATTTTTTGTTTTTAAAAAGAAAACAATTAAGAATGGAGCAAAACACTCTCAATTAACCCATATTTGTTTTCATAATTAAGAAAACGTAATCACGGTGGAAATTTCCTTCTTTTTCTTTTTATTGCAACGGATATTCCGTATAAAAAAAATGAGTATAAAAGCCGGTAATCTATGCATAAAAACGAAAAACTTATTTACAACAATAAAAATGCATTCGTTTTTATTTAAAAATCTGAAAAATATTTCTTTTGTTTTTAATTTATGCCAGATAAAATAGAATTAATGAATGAATTAAAATGCAGGGGTGTCTGGCACCAACAACAGACGGTCGAAAGACAAGCAAAGAATAGAAGGGGAATCAAGTCAATGGCATTTTAATAACTTAATAATGCCAAACAAATTAAAACAAAAACGTTAAGAAATTTTATGTTAACAACAATAACAACAACAACAACAATAGTTATAATAGTTCATAATCATAAACAAACAAATCAAATCAAATGACCAGTTAAACTAACTCATACTCAACATGGTCTGTGTGAAATGACCTCTGATTTGAAAATTTCTGGTCAATTTTACTTTTCCAAAACAAATCTTGAGAAATTATTTTTTTTGCTCTCCTCCTCTCCAATAACTCTTGTTTAGTTTTAAAAGAAAATCTCCATCCATTCATTGGCAATGAACAAATTATGTTGCCTCTTGCCACCACCATAAAAAGTCTGTGGTGGATGTATGAGAGAGTGTGTATGTTAGGAGTGAAGTTTGCTGTTGTAGATCTTAAATGGCGATACATAAAATTTGAATCGAATTTACATACATTAACCCACTGTTACTTACTACACTGGGGTATATTTTATGAACTGTTTCCATACATAAAACTTATGCATAAAATTTTATACATTTTCATACACTTTTTTTTCGGTTACTTTTGTTATTGTTTTTATTTTAGAAAAATTGTCTTTTGAATGACAAACTGTCTGACTGGATTTTTAAATTAAAGAAACAGCAAAATAAATACAATGAAATGGAATAGAAAAAAATATCATAACATTTACATGGGAATACTTCTGCATTATTGAATTTAACATTTCGATGTAAACGATAAGTGTTTTTTTGATTAAGAGCAACAAATAGAGGGCGAATTACATTTAAAAGTGGACACAATATTTTATTAACTAAGATCGCTTAGCAGTAAGAAGTTGTTTCAATTAAAAATTTTATTTTTTTTGTAATTGTATTGCGGCTACACTCACTCTAAGTTATCAGTTTTATTCTCAGGAAGTTAAGTATTCTGCCATTTTAAATAATTACAGTGCATACAGTGATGATATTCAGGAGCCGCCGTAGTCTAGTAGGTAGTGTATTGGCTTATTAGACGTAAAACCAGAGTTCGATTCCCAGGCCAGACATCAAAACAAAATATGGAACAAAAATATTTCTTCGGCGTTTTCCATTCAGCAGATTTCTGGCAAAAACTCTGAGAGTAAATAAAATTGACATAGAAAGATTTTCAGAAATCTGTCGTTCAGACTCGACTTTATACGCCACATACGTATAAAATTAACAAGCACAACATAAGTGGTGTGAGAAACTAGGTTTATAATACTAATTGAAAGCTTGAAATGACCAATTATTTATGTACAGTTTTAAAGATATTGGTAACCGATTTTTTACAGAGCACTGTAGACTCAGGGAAAATAAATCATCAGAACACATTCTTGGAATCTGTGGAGTATTAATGCTTCCTTGAAGAATGCATATTTGATTTTAGGCAGGCAGCTGTTATTGTTGCAGCAGCAGCCTGAAGTTTGTCGGGTCAAAAGGCTTGAAGGAGACACTATAAGAATGTTCTATAAAGCTAAAAGTGAATACACTTCTTCATATAATTCTATATATATATACATACATATTATACGTACATACAATATTGGTTATTACAACCCTACAGTCAGGATTACGGCCTAGCTTCTCACACCACTTACGTTATGTGCGTTAATTTTATACATGAGTGACGGGACCTACAGTTTAAAGTCGACTCCGAACGACAGGTTTTTGAGAAGCTTTTCATGGCTAATTATATATTTACTCTCAGAGTTTTTATCAGAAATCTACTGAGAAGTCGTCGAAGAAATATTTTTTCGTATAGGTTGCCTGCCCACAGTAGTGTTTCCTAGTATGACGAGGTCATACTGTAGGGGGGATATATTAAAGTATAATTATATAAAATACTCAAACCGTCAGTGGTTGCGATCACATCCCTAATAATATGATTATGATATGATTAATCATTATATGAGAAATTTTAGAAAATATCAAACATAACATTTTCGTAAGGGCAGGTATTGAGTTAAAAATTCTCGATATGTTATAGGACATAAGAATTTGCCTCAGGTAATCTAGGTCGCCGTAGTCTAGTAAAAGTATGTTGGCTTATAAGACGGTGGCCTCGGTTCAATTCCTAAGGTCAGACATCAAAACGAGAACATAATTATAATAGAGAAACCCCTTTACCCCCTTTATGATTAATTAATCTAGAGATCAATAAATCCACAGGGAGTACATATGCAAATGACAATAGTAAGAGAGAGAGAAAGAAGGTAAATAAAAAAGAGTTCACAGTGCAGGCCAGGATTGAATTCAATTCAATCTTACTGCGCTCAGTCCTTTGCTTCTATAGATCCAAGAGGTGTTAAGAATGACTGGACGTAAAAGAGTATTTTTCCGTCACCTAAACAGCTGACCACATGCGTACGACTACCTATGTAGTCTGCAGTACTTTTTTACAATGTTCTTATCGCTTAAAAAAATTTTTTAATTTAAACTTGTAGAAAAATTTTAAAATACAAATAGTGGGTGCACAAGTATTAATACTTTTACAAGTTCTTCAAATTTAATTCCTCTACTTCCAATGCTTGATATCACCTTATGAGTCATTTGGACCATAAAATGTTTTCCGTTACCATTAATAAAAAAAAAACGTTTAAAACAATTGTGCACCCATTTAAAAATGTTAAATTTATAGCCCGGTTCATATAAAATAAACCGAAACAGACCGAAAACAATTTTGAAAACTAAAATCAGTATGGCAAGCGTGTTTTAACCTTCATTCTTTGATTTGGCGGTTAAATTTTCTTTCATTTTAGGCCAACAAACGATCCAATTTGATTGGATTGAATGTCTTTGGCGTTGGTGCTCTTAAACGGCTTGATGAAAATTTATGATCATAAATAGCCATTTGGATAGACATGAGCCAACCGAAAATTCACTTCAGAAGACTGTCGTAAAACAATCACAGAAGAAACGTGTTCGAAAGGTAAGAAAACAAACAAACAAAAAAATACGCAACTAAACAGAAGGCTTTTAAAAATTTCTCACGCGTAACTGGATCAGTAGTAAAAACCAAAAACAAAAAAATAAAAGAAAACAATCTGGGCGTTTGGAATTTGTTTAAAGTTTTTCGATTTTCTTTTTTTTTTTGCTTTCTCGAGTGTTTGTTTGTTGATTTGTAAAAGATATTCTTTTCTTGTGGCTTTTTTTCACTTTTTTTTTTATAAGTTTGGCTTACACTTGCCCGTGTGCTTGAAATTGAATTTGAGTTTGGTGAAGTTGGGAGATTTACGCTGATACGCTGTTAAAATTTTAATTAATATGACAATAAAGTGGCAAATGGCAACAACAATAACAACAACAGTGACAACAACATCAATGAGAAAACAGTTATTGGCCTACAAATTGGATTTTAATAAATACATTCGGTTTAACATTACACTACGCGTTAATTGATGAAAGAAAACTTTTTGCCTTTTGAACAACAAAAACGATTCTGTTTTCAACATTTCCAGTAGATATATGCAGGATAAAATGGTCCCAAATTTTTTAATGATTGAGTCAATCCCTTTCTTTAGAAGTAGAGCTGCCTGAATTTTCCACAACTTTCGCGTGTGATGTTTACACTCTATCGTAAAGAGCAGCGGTCAGAGGGTTGCGTGGATGAATTTTTTGGAGGAGAATGAAGCATTTTAATTTTATAAAGCGGTTCGATGATTGTCAAAGGAAAGGTATCTTTGGCCCCACTGGCGGACAGTTCAGCCTCCACGCGAACACTACCTCCAATGGTATGAGGCTGATCGATTTCGCCGCGGCGCGTAACATGGTAGTATGTAGCACCAGGTTTCAACATCTCGACATCCACAAGGCCACTTGGATGTCCCACGATCGATCAACTTCCAACCAGATCGATCATATTGTGATTGACGGAAGGCATGTATCCAGTGTACTAGATGTGCGCACATTTAGAGGTCCGAACATTGACTCGGACCACTACCTTGTCGCAGCCAAGTTTCGATTGCGCATTAGCGCCTCGAGGATGGCGCGATCTAGTACACTGCGGAAGCTGGATGTCAGGAAGCTGCGATCACAAGGGACAGTTGAGGCGTTCTCCGCTCAACTCTCGGATAAGCTCCGTCGATCCCCATCTAATCTCAACGACATTGGAGGACTGTGGGCCAACATCTCCCACTCCTTGCGCACTACTGCGGAGACAGTCCTTGGTTTCGAGCGCTCACCCCAACGAAATCAATGGTACGATGAGGAGTGTCGCGAGGCAGCTGCAGCGAAAAACGCCGCATACAAGAAGACGTTGCAGTCTGCTGCTACGCGAGCCATTGTCGAGAATTACAGAGAGAAGAGAAGGGAAGAGAGACGCCTTTTCAGACGCAAGAAAAGGGAGCAGGAAAGGCGTGAGCGTGAGGAAGTCGAGATGCATAGACGTGGGAATGACGCTAGAAAATTTTATCAGAAGGTTAAGCGTCTAACCGAGGGTTATATGACCCGGAGCGTCTTCTTGCAAGGACGAAAACGGAAACCTGGTTACAGATCCGCAGGGGGTGCTGTACAATGTATTGTAGTCTTCTTGTAGATTTGGAGCATGACCAAAAGGCTTCATCCAAAGTTTTTCCATGTGCTGCCGTATTTCGTGATTCTAAAACACCATTTCACTGTAGTCAAGTAGGTAGTGTGTCGACTTATTAGACGTGAAGCCGCGGATCAAATCCCAGGTCTGACGTTTCCCACGAAATGAAATCTCTTCGAAATTTTATTTCTTCGCCGACTTCCTCTCAGCAGATTTTCGGCAAAAACCTCTGAGAGTAAAATAAATGCCTGCACGGCTTTTTCTTTTCTTTTATAGTCACCGTAGTCTAGTAGGTAGTGTGTAGACTTATTAGACGTGAGGACACGGTTCAAACCCCACGTCAGATATTTACAATAAAACGAAATTTTAATATTTCTTAGGCGGCTTCCTTTCATTAGATTTCTGGCAGAAACTCTTAGGGTAAATGAAAGACGCCATGAAAAGTTTCTTTAAAATCTGTCGTCCGGAGTCGAGTTTAAACTGCAGGACACGCCAATAATCTATATAATGAACACACACAACATAAATAGTGTGAGAAGCGAGGTCGTAATTATAACAGTAGGTTTTTAATCACATATTATGAGTTCGCCGTGGTCTAGTGGGTAGTGTGTTGGCTTATTAGACAAAAGGCCCGGGTTCGAATCCCAGGTCAGACATCAAAACGAAAAAATATTTCTCCGGCGACTTCCTCTCAGCAGATTTCTGGCAAAGACTCTGAGAGTAAAAACTGCCATGAAAAGCTTCTCAAAAATCTATCGTTCGGAGTCGACTTTAAACTGTAGGTCCCGCCACTCATGTATAAAATTAACGCACACAACATGAGTGGTGTGAGAAGCTAGGTCTTAATCCTGACTGAAGGGTTGTAATGGCCAATTATGTAAGTATTATGAGTGTATGCACACTGGGCGCCAAAAGTGTGTAAACACCACTGAAATAATTTATTTTCTTATGATAGCGAGAAAAGTAAATAAGAATAATTGAATAAATTTCCAAAAATAAAAACGTTTGTTATTTATAAAATGTTAAAAACAAAAACAAAAAACGAAATTATTGTTGTGCTACTAGTATATTTTTTATAATAGAAAATTTAAAATTATGGTGGTTGTTGACTCAATTATGGCGCTCAGTATATGTTATATAAGTTCTTTTGAAGTCAATATAAAAAATTCAGGAAAGCAAGCCAATACCATATGGTTCGTCAAACAAATTTTGAACCATTTGTAGCATTTCTAATCAAATCTGGCAGTACAAGTCTTTCCCTCAAGTTTAGGCACCCCTTACCGTGTTCAATGTCAGTGTAGTTATGACATACAATCACTTTAAAACGAATCACTTCAATTTAGACACTTCAAATCAACATAAAAATTTAAAATTCATGCTGCACACAAACAAAAATGAGAGAAAAATAAAACGCAAATAATAAAAACGCATAAAAGAAAGAAAAGGGTTCTGATATTGTATTTTGGAAAAATATAAAAAAAATTGAATTGAAACTAAAACAATCATCATCAACAATCAAAAATTTAATTAAAATTCTGCTTAAAAAAAACACAAAATTTTACAAAAAAAAAAACAAGAACGAGAATGGCTTTCAATACTTTAACAATTATATCAATAAAACAAAGAAAGAAAAGAAAATGCTTTAATTCCAAATTTTTTTCATTTGACTAGTCCTCTTAAAAAGTTCCTTCTCTAAATCTTAAGGCCTCCTTCTTCCCTATTTCACACACACAAATTTATTTCATATTCAAACACTTCAAATATGAAAAGGAAAGCCGCGAAAAGCGAGAAAATGAAATTAAAAACAATATTTTTTTCATTTTATTTCCTTTCTTACCGCCTCTAGAGATGATGTTCCGAACCCGATCAATGATGACGGCGTGGAGATTCCGCCGCCTAGCTATGAAGAGGTCAAAGTCGCGATTACGCGTCTTAAAAACAATAAAGCGGCAGGTCCTGATGGCCTCCCCGCTGAATTGTTTAGGACCGGTTGTAATGAGTTGGTAGGGCGCATGCACCAGCTCATCTACAAAATATGGCTAGAAGAAAGTATGCCCAACGATTGGAACCTCAGTGTCCTCTGTCCTGTCCTGAAAAAGGGAGACCCCACAATATGCGCCAACTACAGGGGTATTAGCCTTCTCCCTATCGCATATAAGGTTCTTACAGGCGTATTGTGTGAACGACTGAAGCCACTCGTCAAAACACTGATTGGACCTTATCAGTGTGGATTCAGACCTGGCAAATCCACCATAGACCAGATCTTCACACTGCGCCAAATCCTGGAAAAGGCCCACGAAAAACAAGTCGACACACACCATCTTTTTGTCGACTATAAGGCAGCCTTCGATAGCCCCATAAGGGATCGTGTTTATGCCGCAATGTCTGAGCTCGGTATACCTGCGAAGCTGATAAGGCTATGCAGAATGACGTTGAGCAATTCCTGCAGCTCCGTCAAGGTAGGAATGGACCTCTCCGAACCTTTTGATACCGTGCGAGGTTTCAGACAAGGCGACCCCTTATCAGGCGACCCCTCTTCAACTTCGTCATGGAGAGTGTTCTGCGAAAGGCAGGAGTGCATCGCAATGGCACTATCTTTCAAAAAAGTGTCCAATTGCTTGCGTACGCTGACGACATCGACATCATAGGGCGTACCAAACGAGATGTTACTGCTGCCTTTAGTGCTATTGAACGAGAGTCTAAGAAGATGGGTCTGGCAGTAAATGAGGGCAAAACAAAGTATATGTTGTCGACAAGTAGAGACGTGCGGCGTATTGATTCTCAGATTACGGCCGATAACTATACTTTTGATACAGTCAAGGAATTTATTTATCTTGGCTCCGCCGTTACCACCAAAAATGATGTCAGTCTGGAGATCAAACGCAGGATTACTCTTGCCAACAGGTGCTACTATGGTCTCAATAGGCAATTGAGCAGCAGAGACCTCTCTCGTGCGACAAAATTAATACTCTACAAGACGCTCATCTTACCCGTGCTTCTTTATGGCGCAGAGGCATGGACCCTGTTAAGAACTGATGCAGCAGCCTTGAGGGTATTCGAGAGGAAAGTCCTACGTAAGATCTTCGGTCCTGTGCGAGTTGGCGATGATTTCCGCATCCGATCTAACAGTGAGCTGTATGAGCTCCTCAACGACATAGATGTTGTGCAGCGTATTAATATCCAGCGGCTGCGCTGGCTCGGCCATGTCGTTCGAATGGAGGAGGATGCTCCGGCGAAACGGGTATTTGATGCGGGGATCTGCGGAATTCGGCTAAGAGGACGACATTGTATGCGTTGTAAGGACCAGATCGAGAGAGCCCTGTCGTCGATTGGTGTGACGAACTCGCGTAGGCGCGCAAGAAGCAGAGGCGCCTGGAAGGATCTGTTGCGGCAGGCTGAATTATCCGTTAATCGGGTTGTAAATGGCCAATTAAGTAAGTAAGTAAGTATGTAGAATAATGGATGGATGTACAATGTATTGTAGTCTTCTTGTAGATTTGGAGCATGACCAAAAGGCTTCATCCATTGGTTTTCCATGTGGTGCCGTATTTCGTGAATCTAAAACACCTTTTCGCTGTAGTCAAGTAGGTACTGTGTCGACTTATTAGACGTGAGGCCGCGGATCAAATCCCAGGTCTGACGTTTCCTACGAAATGAAATCTCTTCGAAATTTTATTTCTTCGCCGACTTCCTCTGAGCAGATTTTCGGCAAAAACCTCTGAGAGTAAAATAAATGCCTCCACGTCTTTTTCTTTTCTTTTATAGTCACCGTAGTCTAGTAGGTAACTTATTAGACGTGATGCCACGGTTCAAATCCCACGTCAGATATTGACAATAAAACGAAATTTTAATATTTCTTAGGCGGCTTCCTTTCTTTAGATTTCTGGCAGAAACTCTTAGGGTAAATAAAAGACGTCATGAAAAGTTTCTCTAAAATCGGTCGTCCGAAGTCGAATTTAAACTGTAGGACCCGCCAATAATCTATAAAATGAACACACACAACATAAATAGTGTGAGAAGCGAGGTCGTAATTATAACAGTAGGTTTTTAAGCACATATTATAGTTCGCCGTGGTCTAGTGGGTATTGTGTTGGCTTATTAGACAAAAGGCCCGGGTTCGAATCCCAGGTCAGACATCAAAACGAAAAAATATTTCTTCGGCGACTTCCTCTCAGCAGATTTCTGGCAAAGATTCTGAGAGTAAAAATTGCCATGAAAAGCTTCTCAAAAATCTATCGTTCGGAGTCGACTTTAAACCGTAGGTCCCGCCACTACTGTATAAAATTAACGCACACAACATGAGTGGTGTGAGAAGCTAGGTCGTAATCCTGACTGAAGGGTTGTAATGGCCAATTATGTATGTATTATGAGTGTATGCACACTGAGCGCCAAAAGTGTGTAAACACCACTGAAATAATTTATTTTCTTATGATAGCGAGAAAAGTAAATAAGAATAATTGAATAAATTTCCAAAAATAAAAACGTTTATTATTTATAAAATGTTAAAAACAAAAACAAAAACGAAATTATTGTTGTACTACTAGTATATTTTTTATAATAGGAAATTTAAAATTATGGTGGTTGTTGACTCAATTATGGCGCTCAGTATATGTTATATAAGTTCTTTTGAAGTCAATATAAAAAATTCAGGAAAGCAAGCCAATACCACATGGTTTATCAAACAAATTTTGAACCATTTGTAGTATTTCTAATAAAATCTAAAAAAGTCTTTCCCTCAAGTTTAGGCACAACTTACCGTGTTCAATGGCAGTGTAGTTATGACATACAATCACTTTAAAACGAATCACTTCAATTTAGACACTTCAAATCAACATAAAAATTTAAAATTCATGCTGCACACAAACAAAAATGAGAGAAAAAAAAAACAAATAAAAAAAACGCATAAAAGAAAGAAAAGGGTTCTGATATTGTATTTTTGGAAAAATATAAAAAAAATTGAATTGAAACTAAAACAATCATCATCAACAATCAAAAATTTAATTAAAATTCTGCTTAAAAAAAACACAAAATTTGACAAAAAAAAAAAACAAGAACGAGAATGGCTTTCAATACTTTAACAATTATTTCAATAAAACAAAGAAAGAAAAGAAAATGCTTTAATTCCAAATCTTTTTTCATTAGTTTTCCATGACTAGTCCTCTTAAAAAGTTCCTTCTCTAAATCTTAAGGCCTCCTTCTTCCCTATTTCACACACACAAATTTATTTCATATTCAAACACTTCAAATATGAAAAGGAAAGCCGCGAAAAGCGAGAAAATGAAATTAAAAACAATATTTTTTTCATTTTATTTCCTTTCTTAAAAAGGAAAATTTACTTCAAGAAGTATCAACGAGAGAACATTGCTCTCCCGTTCTCTCTCGCTCCTTCAGATTTGCATAATGAATTTAACTGTATGTGTGTGTGTGTGTGGGTGTCTCGTTTGCTGGTCCAAAAATATTTCCTTTAATTTTGGAAAATCCCAACTGGTGGTTATGCTATCCAAAACAGATAGATAAGGATGAGTGGTGTGACCAAAGGAAAAAGTTTTGATATCAAAACAAATTCTAATTAATTTTCTAATAACGCACAAACGAATGACGCACCAACACCAATAAACAAACGAATGAATGAATGAACGAATGAAAGAATGAATAATTTTTGTTTTTAATGAAAACTTCCATACTTTGTTTGTTACCGTCTCTCTTTTTTTTCGGTTTGGTGGTTTAAGTTTAGCGGCCATGACGCAATGATGCAAGGAAGCGGAAACGTTTTCTTCTTTGCCAGTCGAAACTGTTTAATTACAAATGGCGTCCGTAGTCAAAAGCTTTTCAAAATACTTCCTCGTATTTGCTCATTGCGTTATTAAAATATTGGAAGAACCTTGAATATTTTATAAGAATTAAAAGCAAATTCATTTTTTTTTTTTTTTCAAAAATATGGTGGGTAATAAAGGAACGTCAAAGTGATTTAAAATTAAAAAAGAAAAAGATTTAAAATATTAAGAAAATTTATAGTCAAGTTCAGTTTATTATTTAAAAAGTTAAACCGAGAAGACCGTGCATAAGATAAATTGGGTTTTAATCACAGTTGTTTCGTTAATTTGAAAGGAATTTGTCAGAAATTGTCTGAAATTGTCCGAAATTGTCTGAAACCAAATGTAGCTAAAAGATAATTCATCCTAACTAGTTTATAAACCAAAAGGATAAAAAAAAACAAATTCCAAACTGTAATATACAGTGGCAGCGGAGTGTCACAATGCATATTCAGTTTTCTTAAATCGTTTACATTTACGAATTATTTCTCCAAGTGAACAGATGATGCTTCTACAAGTTCTGGAATAATTGGGTGTCCATCTGTCATTGTTTAGAATCAAGGCAGTTTATGAATATATTTTGAGTTATTGTATTGGGTGTAGGTATAAAGAAATAACTCGCCGTTGTGTAGTAGCTAACGTGCTGGCTTATAAGACGTACGGCCACAGTTCAAACCCCAGGTCAGATATCTTCAACAAAACGAAATACGAAAAAGTATTTCAACGGTTACTAACTCTCAGTATATTTCTCGCAAAAACTCCAAAAATTCACAAAATTGCCATTAAAAGTTTCTCAGATATATATCGTTCACAGTCCCGTAGGTTCCATTACTAATGATAAAATTAACACACACAACATAAGTGGTGTTAGAAGGTAGGTCGTAATCCTGACCAAAGTGTTGCAATATCCAATTATGTATGTATGAAGAAACTTGCAGATTCTGTTCTACTATTTCCTGACAGGGCTTCGTATCGCCTCTCTCTCTCTCTCTGGCTTCGGAATGGATATTTGGTACAGGAATGATGCTTCTGAATTTTTAAAACAATTTCTTTAATGTAGTCGAAATTGAGATTGGATTTGTAATTGAACACTTCAACTACTTCAGCATACATTCCATTATGTTAGTTGTTAAATCTGGAATGGTCTTTCAGTCCATTTTGGTAGCCAGATTTTTGGTGGCCTACTAGAATCATTAAACTACCTATCATGCTTAAATCACCATTACGAAACGTTGTCGATTCGAAAACCATTTGCCCAAAACATCAGAGTATTTGAACCAAGTATTTGAAGAAATGGATGGGAAGGAATCTTCTGTCTTAATGGATACCGCTTCAGGTGTTCAATTCGAATTTATTCTTTTCGTCTCTCATGTTTCTGGCAAGAATCCCTCATTAATTCGAGTTGATTCGTTGCAACGAGTGTATGTTTGACTTCCAACAATTGTTTTCTCTGACATCCAATCTTATGCTGATCATATTGTAATGATTTCAACAACGCAAAATTGCTTACAAATATGCGCAGAATAAAACAAAAGCCTCGCGATTAAACAATTCAAGCAGCAGGTAATCAGCTTGTTGAACAACGTGCAACGTTTTAATTATCCAGAAGCCAAATTACCTTAGAAGGATTTCGAGGTACAAATTGTGATAGAAAAAGCTGTATTTCCACGGTACTACTACGACGTCACCATACTACCATCAACGACCAAAAAACGTATATTTGAAGGGACTGCGAAATCTAAAACTTTTTTAAGGAAATAAATCATGGGTAAGGTCAGCAGAAATAACGAATACACTGCTGCCTGAGAAATGTCCAGAATTCCCAAGACATGACTTTAAAGAAACTTACCTACATACATAATTGGTCATTACAACTCTTCAGTTAGGACTACGATCTACTTTCTCATACTATGTTTGTTGTAGGTGTTAATTGTATATATGAGTGTAGGGCCCTATAGTTTAAAATCGACTCCGAGCGACAGATTTCTTTTTGTTTTTTGAGAAACTTTTCCTGGCAATTTTTATTTTCTCCGTCAGTTTATGTGAGAAATCGGTAGAGAGGAAGTTACCGAAGAAACATTTATTTTTTACTTCGTTTTGTTGAAAATGTCTGACCTGGGGCTTAAATCAAGGCATCACGCCTAATACTCTTACGCAGTACCTACCAGATATCAGCAAAGACTATTCAAAACGGTGAGTAGATTAAAATCATACTTATAATTTCTGATACTTATACGCATTCATTCTTATTTAAAAATGATACTCATACTCAAAGTTGCCACTACTCGTCGTATTCATACTTAACAATACGAATGATGTTATTGAATTCGACTCGTCTCTACTTAACATTTACACGAAGCACAAAATAAGTATGATTCGCGTACGAACAACTCACAAGAAGATTGTGTGTATGCTTTGCATGTTGTCTTTGTCTTTCCTTTCTTCTTTGTTTGTATATGCAACAACAACAAAGGCTGTAAATTTTTATGAATGATTCGAGTCACTCGAATTATTTATAAGTATTATAAGTATTTTTCTAAATTTATGAATCAGAATGAGTAGGCCTATGAATCAAACATACTTCGAATGTTGTGAGTTTGATGTCAACATTGTACTTATACTCATTGCAACCTATACTAATAAATCAACGTTGTACTGAGTACGAATGGATCAGAGTAGATAATTTCAATTACTGTTGAATCACTCATACTCAAAACTGCATGAGTACTTATGAGTAGCGAAAAGACGATTCATTGCTGATCTCTGGCGCCTACTAGACTACGGAGATTTCAAAAAGCACTTTTTCCTATCAATAAATCACGTTGACCTTTTCACAGATGAACAAAATCAACGCTTCTTTGGTTCTATTCGTGGTCAACGCTATGAGACTATGTAAACCATTTTATTTGTTTCTCGTCGTCAAGACAGCTCTTCCGAATTCGGTAGGAAAGATGGTTTCAACATTCATATCTATTTCCAATCATACTGTGACCTGTCTTAACTCAGGCCTCAGTCTCGCAGTATTCCTCTGACCAAAATCCAATCTACATGTTATCAAAAAAAGTGGAATTCAAAGCGTATTTATACCACGGCCTTATTACTAACACGCGTATTTCCATGTGTTTGTTATTAAAAATAAAGAAAACAGAAATAAATTATGAAATAAATGCCAGCAATTCCATCAAATTAATAAGATCACGTGTCAAATAACGCCTCTTTCTATACATTTTACACAAAAATTATTCAGTTTTTCTGCAGCCTACAAATATATACAAACATAGAGAGAGATATAGGCATTGGAATACATTACAAAAAAAATATAAAAAAACTCCCTCCTGTCATTATTCGTCTCATAATTATTTTCACTCCCATTTTAATGGTTTGTGTCGTATGGAATTCAACCTCATTTGGGAAAATAAAAACGATTCATCTTGTATTTGCATTTTAATTTGTCGCCTCTTTACATACGTAATTCATACTCAAACACACATACACACACACACATATAGGCAAAGCCTTACATTAATATGTGAACACGTACCAAAAGGATATTTTCAAACACAGAAAAAAAAAGTACAAACAAATCCTGTGTAAAAGAAAGAAAAATATCGTATGGGATTTATGTTTTTCATTTTTTTATGCCACATGTTGAAAGAAAGAAATTAAGTCGTACATCATTACAACTCAATTTCTATCACAAGAATACATGCATACATATTTTGATGTCTTCTCTTCGTCTGTGTGTGTGTCAGTCTGACTGTCTGTCACTGTACATTTGTGTGATTGTATGTGAATGTGGCACATGTGTGTGTATGTCAGTCAGTTTCGTGTATTTTTTTCTTAATATGCAACATAAATACACGAAACATCAATCATAATCGATCTAAAAAAGGTATCGCAATGGAAAATTGCCACAACACAATGCTTGACTGCCACCACATTCACAATGTGATGATACAGACACGGTAATGTGTTATTGGATGGACACATGAGCCATGAGCTCATCTCTTGTATGCGATTGTCATCGTAATGGGCCAATTATTATCATCATTACATTGCATTTCGATTCATTTCTTCTTCTGTTTTGTGGTTTTTTTTTTTGTTGGATTTTAGGTGTGACCCAGCAGCAACTGCTGAATTGATCCACAAATCCATCATAATTTCAGTGGGACAGACATGAAGGAAACGTTATCTTTAAGTATTGTTTGAAGGTTCCTTATAAAACGCCGTACAGTATGTGGTTTTAAAAAGGTAATAAAATTGAAAATCTACTGTGGTTTTCTGCGGATTACAGCTGTGTAATGACCATGATTTATTATGTTTACTGATCTCATAAGGAAAAATCATTTCTGTTCTTCTTCCTCTTTGTCTACCACAAGCAACGTAACATACAGTTTGGATTTGTGTCCGTGATATACGTTACTGACAGTAAGGGCCCATTTAGGACTGGTAAAGTACGTTTCGGTTGTTTTCAATTGCACTGAAAGTACTATATATAAGGGGAATATTAGGGAACTAAGGGAACTACTATTGAAGAACAATATTTTTATGGTTCCATACCTTCCTTAGATAGTATTGGTAGTTCCAATCATTTTTAACATAAAAATTTTCCTATTGTATGAATATTAAGGATATTAGAGGACTCCTATTGAGGTAATACTATTATTTAATAAGTTTGCTTCTGAAAGCATAGGTAGTTCCATTAACTTTCAACGTTGAAAATATTAATGCTGTACTAAACGAAATCAGCTTATCAAGGATTTCCCTATGACCCTGGCAGACGCAAATATGCCAGTTAACAGAAAATTTACTTTTCCCGTAATTCCCATATAGACTCATGGCTAATTGTTTTGTCAGCTAGTCTGGATCCTCAAAACCCTCACAGCCCTTTTGTCTGTGGCACCAATCCAGGCATTCACTTACCATTTTTAAGGTAATTGTGGTTGATTGGTCTCTATTGTAAAGTAGACACACAAGAATTAATTTTCTTAATCTGTGCTTGTATATTTCCGCCTTCGTTCTACTCTCTTGTCTTCGTTATTCGTTTCGGAAGCTTCTGAACTGTTCTTGATACTATCGTGTCATCACTATACATAGAAAATCAAACTCTATATTCCCTGATTTCACCGCTTGCAAAAGTCTGCGAATTATTTTTTTTAAGTAAAAACTGTCTTAATATATTGGCTGGTGAACTGACACCTCCGTGAACAAGTTCTTAGGCCTTTGAATTGCTAAAACTTTAGTTACCATACTTACGGAGATCTTGATCTAAAGTCTTGAAAAGTTATGGTGCAATAAGAATCAAGTTCATTGTGAGTTGTGATTGAAATTTTATGTAGAACGCAAGTGAAAGCAAATGCAGTCACAGGATTAATCTGTCTATGCTCTATTTCGAAAGCTAAAGGCTCCCATAAAACTGTGAACAGTCGAGCATAGTAAATGGAGTAAGTCTACATTACATTAGTGAACTCAAATCTTTTCTGAAAACTAGATTAAGACTTAAGGGTGGCACATCGGGGGCAGTGATGGCGTCCTCGAAAACGTGTCCTCAGATGGCAGGTAATCTATGGAGCTGGAAATATTCCCTCTTCTGCCATACATTGAAGACGGAATTAAACAAACTCTTTGGATCACTAAGGCAACAGTCTAAGCAGTGTAGTAGTCTAATAACTAGCAGTATATACATCGTTGTTCCGCTAAACAAAAAATTCAGAAAAAAAAGACAAGCAAAAGAAATTCAATGTTACGGTGCAGAGAGTTATAAATTCCCTCATGAGTCTTGTATCGTCGTAATCAATATACAGACGAAAGTCAGAAATAAAATCAATTAACAAGGTCAATAAAATGTTAGTGCGAGCACCTCTAACCTCTCAAAAAGGAAGATAATCCAACGACAGAATATATTAAGTGAAGTCGAGTAGGTACCAAAGGAACTGGGTTCTACAACCACGTCATTCGTTGTTGTAAATTACGGTCTCATGAGGAAAGATGAAAGAAAGACCCTTATTCTAATCTAACACAATATACTCTAATGAGATTAAAGCGGAGGAGGTAGGAATAAGAGAAAGGCTCTAACTAAAAAGTCAACTAAAATAACACTGGTCAAGTTGATTAGTGATGCCACTTTGTACAATTTGTATAAGAAAATTTTCCTGGGTAACAGGAATAATTCGAACAACTGCAAAATAGATAGGAAGTACAGACTTCCTAAATACAAAATCCAGGCTTCCTGTAGTTACCACCCCATACCCCATGAATGCCCAAAAAGTACGGCTAAGGTATATGCCCTAAAGCTCCTTCAACATACCTGCGTATATAAATACTTTAAAATTACGAAGAAGATGAAGCATAATTTTTTAAGAAAAAAAAATAAAATCCTTTTTAATGAAGTCTTGAGCGAAAAAAAGTAGCAAAGCTTCAGTGAACGAAACGTTTCCTACAGGACTTGTATTTAAATTGTCTTTAAGAATTCATTGAATACTTCATATTTAACTCACTCAGCACATAAAAATAGAAATTAAAATGCCGAGTTCTTCAATTCCATACGATTTTCTAATTTATTGCCAAATTTACCAATCAAAATATCACAAAAGATGCCATAAAACTGCAGGATATAAAAATTGTGCATGAAATTTATTCTCAAATTTATACGCTGCCATGGTAAATGGTGACGCCATTCATATGCTGGAGCCATTTATAAAATGAAATTAATTACAGGCAAATAATTAGAGCAGAAATAGAGAATGGAAACTGACTCCAAAAAGCAGATATGAAATCTTTATGTGGATGGAAAAAATGAAAACAATAAAGTGAAATGTATGCGACCATTAAACCAATAATAATACAAGAAGCATACAATGATAGCACTCTGCCAAGCAAACATTTCGTACAATTAATGCAATAAATTCAACAATAAAATAAAGAAAATCTTATAGAATATATGTCTTTAAGGGAAAAGGATATCTAACCTAAAAGTATGCAATGCAAACTACATAAGTGTGAGTGTATTCGTGTTTTTAAGTACCACCCACAGTGATTTCGAAACACTTGAGAAGCATTCCTGTGATCTCTTGCTTGTTTTTCCCTCCATTTGTGTTTTGCATTAATTTTTGATATTCTTAAGCCTTAAGATGCTTAAAAAGCGCCATTTAGTCGCTTATCAATGCTTGTAATTGAGAACATCTGCAATTAACAGTTACAATTTTTACTACTCGCAACTATAAACTCATCACACACACTCACTCGCTCTCACACTCACATGTGAAAAGTGTATCCTTTAAGCTATTAAAAGTAAAACGAATGTTTAAATAAAAATGGCGTCGTTCCATTTAAGAAATAAAAACGATGAAAATAGAAAAAAAAAACTGGAACTGAGACAGAAACAGAAACACAAAGCAAATAAAATTAAATCAGAGAATATCCCAGCCAGTTAGACTCTCAAAAAAGATAAGAGGAATTAAAAAGAAGAAAAATATTGTAAGTGTATTAAAGAAAAAAATTAATTACACCGTTTCCACTTAATCAAAGTCAAATACAGTGTAATTTTTTAAGAAAATTTTTCAAAAAAAAACCATTTAAAATTCAGAAAAATGCATGAAATGTTTATTTGAATCAATAGTATGGTCCATATAATTTAATATTTGAAGATTATTTCATGCAAATGTTGACCGTAACTGCATCTCAAATGGTCCATCCGCTTAGTCCAATTTTGCCATACTCTTTCCAACATTTCGGCCGGTATCTCGCGAATAAATGCGTCAATGTTGTCTTCCAATGCGTCAATTGAAGCGAGCTTGTCTATATTGACATAAGCTTTAACATAGCCCCACAAAAAATAGTCTAAAGGTGTTAAATCGCACGATCTAGGCGGCCAATTGACCGATCCCGAACGTGAAATAACATGATCACCGAACTCGCCTCTCAATAAGTCCATTGTTATGCGTGCTGTCTGGCATGTGACGCCGTTTTGTGGAACTAAACTTTTCAAAGCCTTTGTTGAAAATCAAACTACAGATAAATTTCTGCTTTATATCGGCTGGGCCATCTATCGGTTTAAATTTGAAGTATCGGTTATTTCGCATCTGGCAATTCTTTTGTCATTGTTTTCTATAGCGCAATTCACTTAAATTATCTCCACTGAGCGTAATAAATCGATTTGCGCTTAAGCATCGTTGGGATTTATTGGAAATTTATTTCCAAAAAACACGCAATTCGGGAATTGCGCGAAAATGTCCCACAAAATTTGATCACTGAGTAGGACCAACAGTGTCCGGTAAACGCAAGTCATGCGGCATAATGTGAGCATGGTCGTACAGTGCAGGACTGAGAGTGTGTATAAGAATTCATAAACATCAACAGGTCTTTATTCAAACAATGCACCTGTTTACGTCGAATTTTGCGAAAAGATATCGGTATGATGCCTTATAAAGTTCAATTGAGTCAAGAGCTGAAGTTGCAAAAAAAAAATCTTTTCGGATGAAGCTCATTTTCGTCTTGGTGAGTACATTAATACATTAATACTGACATCAACACGAAAATATTTCTTCGGCGGCTTCCTCTCCAGCAGATTTCTGGCAAAGACTCTGAGAGTAAAAATGCATGAAAAGCTTCTCAAAATCTGTCGTTTCGGAGTCGACTTTAAACTGGAGGTTCCGCCACTCATGTATAAAATTAACGCACACAACATAAGTGGTGTGAGAAGCTAGGTCGTAATCCTGACTGAAGGGTTGTAATGACCAATTATGTATGTATGTGAGTACATTAATAAGCAAAGTTGTCATATTTGAGGCTCAGAAAACACACACGTGGTCCTACAGAAGCCAATGCACCCATTACAAGTAACTGTTTGATGCAGCATATGGAGCGGAGGCATTGTTGGCCCATATTTCTTTACAAATGCAAACGGCTCAACCATTACGGTCAATGAAAACACCTATCGCACCATGATGACCGATTTTATTATACCCGCTCTTCATGGTTTTGATGTGAACGTTGTTTGATTTCGCCAAGATGGTGCAACTTGCCACACATTTCATGCCACAATAGATTCATTGCGTCCAACGTTTGATAGCAGTTTAGTTAGCCGAAATACTTACGTCAATTGGCCTCCAAGAAACTGTGATTTAATACCGTTAGACTATTTTTTGTAGGGCGCTGAAGCCCAACATTAGTGCTCTATCAAGATAATGCCACCAATTATACTGTAAGGTGCTCTGAGAAATGTTTCGTAGATTACAATACCAATGCATTAGACAGATATTTTATTTAGTTTCCTAACAGATCTCTATGGGCCACCTTGATATATACTTATGTATTAAATCTTATAGAGTATTTTTGTTTGCGTTTTTCATGCCAACAGACAAGCAAGTGAAATAGCCTGTCTTACAAAAACATCACAATATGTGATGATATCTTATGTCCTGATAATTGGACCCTCAATTCGTAAAACTAACTGATCTACACTAATAAGGAAATAACAGATCATCATAAATATTAGAAAAAATCTTTTGTTTGTTTTTTTATTGTCTTCATTTAACATAATTTTCTTTTTTTTTTTAAAGGAAATGGTGTTAGAAATAAAATTAATTTTCTTTTTTCCTTTTGTTAGCATTCAAACAAATAAAAAATTATTTGAAAATTTTCTATCTGTTTACACAAATTGTTTCTCTTCTTCTAGACTTGAATGTCAACGATTGCTGGATATTTTTCTTAAGCTCGGCAGCCATCTTTAAAGACTGTTTAGAGGACTCTAAAAGCACCACTTGAAATAAGGGGCAAAATATAACATCATTACCAGTTTCATTACAACAACAGCAAAAGGAAAAAAAAAATAACAAAGACAGAGGAAAGAAATACTCCAACTAAATACTGAAAATACGGGAGGAAAAAGAAAGCACTTGAATGCATTCAAGTGTATTTGACTGCTCGAACAGAAACAAGAGGTTTTTCTTTTATACGCCATGCTACACTCTTTATCTTTGGATTTTTCAGCAAAGCAGAAGTGAAAAGTTTTGTCTCGCAGGATTATTTCCTGCTTTGTGTTTCAAGCTTCATCTGGTTTAGTAGCACCACCATCTTATCCAGCCATCCAGCCAGCCAACAGCCGTTTTCCAAATAAAAAGCATATTTTGCTGGTACATTATTCTCAGAGGATATTATTGTTTTTCTACGTTGTTTTTTATTTGCGACATTCTTACAATTGTTACTGTTGTTGTTGTCAATGTTGCAAATAATATTTCTGTGTATTCCACCATGCCTTCTAAGAAGGCAAAAAAAAAAAAGATCGCCTGAACTACTTGAACTTAAATTGCAGTCAATTGCTTCGCTTGTCATCAACGTAAGATATTTTGTTGTGGGTTTTTTTCTTCCCTTTAAGAAGAGGGCGTTATCCTAAGTCTCCTTATAACTTTTTTTGCGTCGAGATTTGTTTCTTTATTTTCTCGTTATTTGTAACAATATCTGCATTTAATTGTTGGTCTCATTTATTTGGAGTGTTTATCTGAGGGGTAGTGTGAAGAGCCTGAAATAAGTATTCCTTAGAAAACGGAAGTTATAAAAATAATGGAAAGATTTTTTTTTTTAGTACGAAGTACTTTCAAGAACTGCAATTAAAAAATCTCATTGCAACAAGATAATGAAAAGCAGGTACCAAATATTGGACTTCGTTTAAATACCATGTTAATCCTTTGAAAAAATACGTCCGTTAATGACTTAATCGCAGTCTGCCTGTACGATTAGACCAGATTTTCAGAGAAAAGCATTGTAACGCTTTTAAAATGGTCATGGCCGCCTGTAAAACACTATAAGAACATGGTCCATCCTGTCATGCATCATAGAGTTACATCAGTAGAAGTCTCAAGAACTTCCTTAGGAACTTGCAGATCTTTAGATCAGAAATCCTATAATCCAAATTTGGACAGAATTGAACTGTTTGAGCTTTACTGCCCTCATCTCAGACTACTGCTTTAATAGAAGGTCTAATGAGAACCACCGAATAATGCCCTGTTTGGAGTGGAACAGAACATCTGACAACCTTCGCATTCATTTCGACAACGCTTATAAATGATGAATAGTCTAAAATTCCAGATCTTACATTACGGTCCTTTTGCAGGTTTAAAACGCAATTAGTCTCATTCTCGGCCTGTTCAATTATGGCTCTAGATACTTTACATAACACACATAATCATTACAACACTTCAGTCAGGTTTACGACCTAAGTTGTCACACGACTTCTGTTGTGTGTATTAATTTTACCCATAAGTTGTGTGCAATACAGTTTAAAGCCAATTTCGGACGACACTTTTCAGGCAATTTTATTTTATTCTCAGAGTTTTTCCTAGAAACCTGACGAGAGGCAGTCAACGAAGGAATATTTTCAATGTTACGTTTTGCTGCAGATATCTGATCTGGGTTTTGAACCATGGCCTCATGCCTAATAAACCAGCACACTACCTACTAGACTACGGCCACTTGTGGATAATGTATCCTCTTAAATAAGGAAAGTTGACTCCCATTGATACCCAGTATTGCTAGAAGCATAGCCAAATTTTTTCGTGCGTACTCCTTAATAAGTCATTGCACGATTTAAAATTTTATTTCTGCGTTTTTTTTTTCCTTCATTTCAAATAAAACTGAATTGCAAATAATTTTTCAAATACAAACTAAAGATCACACAATAATTTTGCATACGGATAAGATGTATGTTTGCTCATGATGATGACACTTGTTTGACACTTCTCGGTTGCATAAATATGTAGTATTATTTTACAGTTATGTGTGAAAAGAGAAGTGTGGGTTAGACCCTCTATCCGCATTATCACATTTGCAAAATAAATAAAATATTCAAACTGTTTTAATACTGCTTAAGGATAAAAAGGATATTTTTTTTGTGTGTAACATAGACGTACGTTGATGAATTGAGATAAAGTTTTAGCATTTCATAACATGTAACTGCACTTTTGAGTACAGATTTGTTGTTTTTTTTTAAAGAAAATAATCAGCAATATTAGGTAGAGGAAAATGTAAATCGAAGAAGTTATGGAAGTTTCATTATTGCTTCGGATTTGAAAATTATCGTCCAATCCCATTGTACCAAAATTTCTGCATGGAACTTTTCTTTTAAATATTCTCAAAGCGGTTGCATCAATAAAGTCAACGTGCTCTAATAGGTAGTGTGTTGGTGGCTTATTAGAGGTGAGGCCGTCATTCAAATGCTAGGTCAGACATTCTAACAAAATAAAGTATTCAGTGGCTTCCTCTTAGCAAATTTCTGGCAAAAACTCTGAAAGTAAATAAAAAAAAACGGAATGTAAAGTTTTTCTTAAAAAACGTGTTAGATCGTCATTGACTAAAAATTAAACTTTAAAACACTATAAGTTCCCGCACACTCATCCTTAAAATTACACACACATAAACCATAAATGGTGTGTGCTAAACGCTACATTCAAGAAAATCGAAACTAACCAAGAATTTTAATATTTGTGGGCTGTGTCTGGGCCCATGTCATATCTTTCAAATTGATTAGCGATTGTTCCCAGTTGACGGTTGAGAGCTTGTATAGTAACTGCTAGTGCGATTGATATCGTTCAAAATTATGCCTCGATTCTCTGGGTGGAGCACGTCCTAAATGTTCAATTTGCCATGAATCTGTAGGATAAACTAGACTGAATTTGACCTATAGCATAGCTTATTGTGACTTATTCGTAAGTAAACCTTACAAGTTAAAGACAAATTACACGATCTCAGTGTTCAGTTCATATTACCTCCACATTTAGAACCAAATGTTGATGATGATGTCCTAATCATAGAACTTTAAGATCAAAAGAATTTGATACTGATTGACCGATTGTACGTTGCTGATAGTCAAGTTTACATCAAACAATGACATTTTCGGGGTGTACTGGACGTACCTATTCATCTAGAAATAGCTCTAATCCCTGAGGATTATTTTTCAAAGAGAGTGGTAACTCTTTGGTCCTAGATCCTGACTACGATTCCCTTAACCAAATCCCTAATGCCAGATTATTTGGCAGGTTATTGGCGATGTGTACGAAACAGAATATCAATCTTCTATAAAAATTCAAAGAGCGATTACATTTACTAGCTTAAAAGGGAAGAAACTACCTTTTCCCTTCTCTAATATTTTCAATTATTATATTTTAAATATGCAACTGAAAGGAATTCTAACAATTTTTTATTCAATTTAAAATTTGATGCCGTTCTACATAAAAAACATTAAAAAATTGTTCATCAACTGGTCAAAATTATAAGGAAAAACTCCATTCACATATGCATACGGGCATTTCAAATAAACTTTATATGAATATGAATTAAACTTGTCGCAGTATGTGTGAGAATGTTAATGGCATTTTAGATTTTAATGTGAAAAAATCCAACGAAAAATACAATTTAAAATCACTTCTTTATGATTTAAATAAAGAAGGTAAGGACAGCAAATTTGCATAAAAACCATTAAAAATTATACGAAAAAAAAGAAAAATCGGAAAAACTTCTTAAAATTTTTGTTTTTTAGAGAGGGGAAAATTTGTACAAAAATATAACATTTGTTACGTTGACAGAAGAAGAAAGAAAACACAAAAAAAAAAATTTAATTTAAAGACGAGGTCATTTCAATGGCTTTGCTTTTATTTGTCCTTTTTTTTATTTGTCGACTAACAAATCACAAATTATGTTTTCAAATCTCACAAATATTTCAAAAGCAAATAAATTTGCTGCTCTGCTCTTTCATGTTTTGTTCTTTTTTTTTTTTTGTTTTTGTTTATTTGCCTTCATTTGCAAAGTGTTTGTTTTAATCGCTGCTGTTGTGTTTAGAGGATTCGTTAGGCCTGTCAATTTGTTACCGCTTTCGACAGACAACAATACCATCAAGTACGAGTGGTGGCCACCATCATTTACTATCTATTCGTGTTTTATTTCATACATACATACACACACACACACAGACAAAAGGAATCGTAGAAGAAGTCCTTTAATGTTAACCGCACTTACCCACACCACTTAAGCGCCAGCAAATCGCAGTTTCACCAAATCGAAGGAAACCAAAACCAAAAACCACAATTATTGTATAAATTAACGTCACCAACAAATGTTGCGAATGTTTTCAATGAAGTGGAAGAGAAACACTCAAACACACAGGCACAACACATACTCTGGTTTGTGTCCTAGTATATATTTTCGAAACTATTTCTGTTTTTTTTGTGGTTATTTTGCTCAAATGAAACCGTAAGAGAGCTGCTAATATTATTTGTTGTGTTTTATTGTTATCTTGTCCTTTCCCTGTTGTTTTTTTTTCATTTGTTTCCTTTCAAAACACTTGTTAAGTGTTCAGTGTTCAGTGTTTTAGAAATAAACGAACGTTTCCTAATTTCAATGCTTTGCGTTTGTCTTTTAATGTCTTTTAATAGCCCGCATAAAACTTTAATGCCCGTCATACGACAAGTGATTTTCAGATTTATGGTAACATTTTCTCTTTCAGTGACTCTTTCTATCCTCCAGTGCTTATAAAGCTTTGATGCTGCCTTACTTGGCATTACAATTGTCTTCTCTCTTTAGCATTTTTTTGCACTGGGTTGTGTAACAAAGTGATGTCATTTACTCAAGAGGTTTCATTACGTTTATTAATGTTCTTCAGCATCATCATCACTTAAAATTTATTACTGGGATCTGTTAAGAAAAGAAAAAAAAATAAAAGTATGTGGAGAAGTCTATTAATATTTGGCTAATGATGACAAATAAACCAAACGTCAGTAAGTTATGAATTTGTAACGTAAATTTTAATTTTAAATATGCAAAGCATTTGGTTGCCATACACCAAATCTGAATTTACAATTGATGATGACTTTTTAAAAGTCATTACGCTTTAAACAAATTAAAGACGCAAATATCTTACAATACTGAAGCGAACCGGGTATTGCACGCTTAAGGAACGTTTCAATATCAATTGTATGTAGATTCCTGGATAAGAGAAAGTATCTCCAGAACACTTGCTTGTAACCTAGTGCCATTTTAAATTAATACACGAAAGCTTAACACTTTTAAGACAACGGCATACTAACTAGCATACTCCTTTATGGCTCTGAAATCTGGGCTTCTACTTTGAAAACTCGAACCAGAGCCAAAAAACTACTGTCCGCAGCTTTACGGGTCACGTCCTCGTATCGCACGGTATCGATACAAGCCGCCTTAATAATAGCTGGAATGGTTCCCATAGACCTTCAAGCAATTGAGCGCCAAATGATTTACAACGCTAGACAGATCACGACTCAGTCGCAGAGTATAGAAACAATACAGCACGAAGTCCTCTTAAAATGGCAATACCGATGGGAAAACGATGGGTGGTGGACACATAAACTGATTCCAGAATTGAAAGTGTGGAAAAACAGCAAAAACGGCGAAGTGGACTACTATATAACCCAGATTCTAACCGGTCATGGATACTTCAGAGAACACCTGCATCGCATGGAGAAATGTCGCTCGCCATTCTGCATCTACGAGGAGGAGGAATGACGACAGGGACTCGAGGCTGAAATCGGCATTATTAGTGTTACTAACGTAGTGCCGAAAATGTTAAACAGCAGAGAAAACTGGAACGCAGTGCACTATGTCCTGCGAAGGAAAAAAAAATACCTAGACGCAGTAGAATAATGGAAGAGCGGAGCCTGGACGCAGGCTGACAATGATGAAACTGGCACAGGTGACAAAAAACGGGGCTACCTCGAAGTAATACAACCGTGGTTCCGAGGTGGAATGATACCCCGACGAGGAGAGTCCGACATACCATGTGTGGTGTCGGCCTTCATGAATGCATAAAGAATTTTCCCTCCTTCCCGCAAAAAAAAATAAAAAAAAAATTCTAACACTGGTTAGCATCTGAAGTCCATCAGGGCAACAGGTTTGTGGAAGACATTGTAAGGAAAATCTATATCGGTTGTTGGCTTATTAGGCGTAAGCCTACCCCAGTTCAGACTTCTCCAACCAAACGAAATATGAAAAGAAATATTTTTTCGACGACTTCTGCTCAGCAGATTTCTGTCTAAAACTCTGAGAGTAAATAAAATTTAGATCAAAAAGGTTGGAGTCGACTTTAAACTGTAGGTTCCACTATTCAAGTATGAAATTAACACACAGACAACATAAGTGTGTGTGAGGGTCGTAATCCAGACTGAAGTGTTGTAATGAGCAATTATATATGCACGTATGCATGCATTTCTGGTGCCATTGAAATATTTATTCATTTGGAATACATAACGATGCCATTATGTAGGGAATACAGCATCATTTAAATGTTCACTTCGACTTCTTTGGGTGTAGTTCGTTCCAAATGTTTAATTTGCTGTGACCTTGACGTATAAAGTAAGCTGAATTCGACCGATAGCAAGGCTTATTGTGGCTTATTTGTAAGTAAATCGCGCAATGGTAAATTATACGATCTCGATTGCCGGTTTACATAACCTTCATATATTGAAATCAACATATTGATAAAGTCTGAGAAATTGACCGATTGATTGTTATTGACAGAAAACTCTACACCAAACTGCAAGGTTTCGAGGTGCATTGTATGTACCTATTCATTCAAAAATAACTTTAATCGCAGAAGATGATTTTTCAAAAGGAATTGCGATCACTTACCAATTTCTCCTAGAGCCCGCATTGGCCATCCGTCAATGGTGATTTGGTAAACCAGACTGTACAAACTATTGAGAACTAATTTGAGAGAAGTGGCTCTAACAAGGTGATCGTTATGAGCTATCTGAATTGTCTGTTGGAACAGTCGATATTATATTTCCTTTATTGAAGGTAAAGCATTCAGAAAACATCGCCCTTTTTTCATATTATTTGGCTTGGTCCAATGCAATAATACATATACGAGTATATAATCGATCATTACAACTCCTTAGTCAGGATTAGAACCTAGTTTCTCTCACCACTTATATTGTTAGTGTTAAATTTATACCTGGGTGATGGAACCTACAATGTAAAGTGATTTTTTACAAACTTTTTCATGGTGATTTATTTACTCTTAGAGTCTTTGCCAGAAATCGTCAGAAAGGAAGTGGCCGAAGGAATATTTACTTATAATTCGTTTTGTTGGAAATGTCTGACCTGGGATTTAACCGTGGCCTAACGCCTAATAAGCTAACACATTACCTTCTGCTAACAGAAAGATTGTTTTTCCAACCAATCAGGCGATTCGTTTACTATAGCAGGTACTGGGTTGTTGCTTTGCATTGGTTTGCTGTATTGGAACTTTGCTCATTCAATGCTACTCTTCCCTAAAAGATGATGGGGCCTTACCCCAACCGCATTTATATGCACATAAGTATGTATATTGCTCAAGAATGCAGACAAGTACAGCAATCACTAAACAACTTCACCTCTTGAATTTCTTGGGGTACAATGCCTTCCCTCCTGATCTTACATTTTTTTCAATTCCATTTAAGAATTCCTTTAATTGCAACATTTTCAATCAATTATCAAGAATTAACCATAACAGATTGCATGTTTAGCTCCTTTTAATCACAACCACAATTCAAACAATTTTAAACACATACTTGCAGAGTGTCATTTGATCTCCCCCTCCTTTTGATAGGCAACAACATATACATATTGAGAGTGTGTGATACAAATTAATTAATTTGTTCATTAAAATGACAACCATTTTTGGGGGGTTGGAATTAATAAACCCTCTCTTTTAGAGCAGAAATCTGTTGATTTTAAATCAATTAAGAAAATGATTACAAAGCATAACGAATAGTTGCAATATTAAAGAGGGCCTTTATGGACTTAATGCAGCAAGCAAGCAATTAACAATTTAATTGATTATTTAATCAAAAATAGTTTAAAATTGAAAATTAAATAAAAATTGAAAACTTCAAATGCTAACATTAAAATGTTGATGAGCGTACGTTTAAGGAAGCAATAGACCAGAACCATTAAAGTGTCAAATAAAATTGAGGAAGTAACACATTTGCCAATAACTACGTATCTACATACTTGCAACGTATGTATGTGTGGCAATGTAAACTGATCAATTGATTGGAACTGCCGGTGTAGCATTTAACACTGACATGCAGGGGTGTTTACAAGCGTAGCATAGTTTTTAAAGGCCAGTGGTGGTCATTTGTTAAATGTTGAGTGTAAAACAAAGGGTGGTTGTTCTGTATGACAATAACGAAAAAAGGGTCTTTACTTTAAACATTTAAAACGATTTGTACCCTATTAAGTGAAATAGATAAACCAGAACGTTTGCACATACATACACACATTAATTATCGCTTTCATTTCGTAATTGAAAATGTTTTACCAAGAGTTACAAGGGAAACCATTGCAATCTAATTTACAATTGCTTAGGCATTGCATTCATTCAAGGCCATTTAGTTACTAGTGGTCAAGGAGCCCCCTTATTCTAGTCAATTGGAAGTTTACAGTGACAGTTGTTTGTAGTGCCTTTAACTAAACGTTCAATTGTTCTCCGTTCAAAGGAAAATTATTTTATTTTCGTCCATCAAAATGCCTCAAAACAGTAACAGTTTGCAAGTCATTTTTGTAGTAGCCTGTTTAGTGTCAGTCCTTTAAGGCCAATTATTTTAATTGTTTTGCAAATAGTTTGTGGCCAGGCATAGAATTTCACATACGATTTAATTTTTAATTTGTAAAGTCATGTCGCTTGTAAAAGAAGCATCACTTTAATTCGTATTAATTGTTTAACGCATATGTTTTGATTTTGTTTCACTTAAATTTTAAGAAATTTATTGCCCGTGGTTTTCTCACTTTAATTAAAAATGTTTTCCATGCTGAAGTTAAAGTTTCTCTTTTGTTTTGTTCTTTTGAATATAAATTTTCTTTGTGTAGAAATAGTTTTCATTTAAATTTTAATTATCAAAGAAAAGTTTTTGCAGTTTATCAAACACTTAAGGTGTCCCATTAACATTAACAAAATAAGACAGTGGTTTAAGAGGGCTTTCGTTAAGGCTTCATTTAAGTCAAAGATTTTTAAAAAAGCCCTTTTATCAATACATTTCATGTGCAGATTTCCAAGTAAATCGCACAAAATAATCAATAATGTCACCTAATTTCTGGCCGGTTCTCCTGCGAGTGGCAGACGTGATTTGAATATGCAGCCCTTACGCTGACCAACTTCTCCCTTCTTGGCTCTGGTCAACTTTGTCAGTACAGGGACTACATTCAACTGTGGCGCCACAACGGGCCGCTATGCGTGCTCAAGTGAGCTTTTGGTATAAAGCTACCACACAAACCTAACCTAACCCACATTATATCGTCCTTATCGATGTCCGGCTCTTTCGTTGATTCGTGGGATTAAACGATTTCTTGAATTATCATTGCTTCCCTTTTTGCTCTTTCATCAATTGTGAACTATTTTGGGTTATCTATGCGTTCTTTATCTTCCTTATCTTTATTAACTCTAATAGAATTTAAATGATTTCATATAATTCGCCATTCTTCTCTATGAAGAGACATGGATCGTTTAAGTGATGAGCATAAGATGTGGTAGATAGTGTAAGAAGTAGGGTGTTGGGTTAGTAAGGGTCCGTGATCAGGCATATCATACAAAACAAAAAAATATAGAAATCAGTTCCCCTAACTCATGTATAAAATTAATTCACAAGACATGGGTGGTGTGAGAGCCTAAGTTGTAATCACGACAAAAACGTTTGGCATGACCAATTAAGCGGTTTGAAGTCGTTTTGTGCTGATAGTAAAGCGTGCAACTTTCATGGTGATGTTGTAACTCACAAGTATTTGAATTCAATGCGATCTGCTTTCTTGGACAGTTACATTATGATTGCCGAACTTTATTCTATCAAAGTTGTTTTCTCCAAGACAAGAACCTTCCGCATCTTTACTAAAATTTGTCTCTTTAGAAGAATGAAAGCGGCCAGACTTAATACAAAAGCTTGCCTCAGCTTAAGCTCAACTATTGTACAGGCAGACAACCAACAGGAACTGAGAACTCTCATACTTCTTTTCGTTTAGATCCATACATACATTGGTCATTACAACCGTTTAGTCAGAACTACTACCTAACTTCTTACGCCACTTACATTGTTTGTATTAATTTTATAGACGAGTGCCGGGACCTACAGTTTAATGCCTCCTCCAAACGATAGATTTATTGAGAAACTTTTTCGTGGTAATTTTACTGTCAGAGTTTTTTGCCAAATCTCTATAGAGAAATTGTAACCGAAAAAATATTCAAATTTCATTTTATTGGAAATGTTTGACCTGGGGGTTGAACCGTGGCCTTGCAGCTAATACGTCAATACGCTAGATTACGGCAACTACATTATCACCAACGCCGGAGTAATTAAGTAATGAATGAAAGTGAAAAATATTCAGCAAAAATTTTAATTTTCAAAATTTAAAGGGTTCCATCTGCCTCAAAAGAATCGATTCTTAAAGTCTACTAATCACTTGGTCCCTGAAAAGGGTGACGTTAACAACGGATATCATAAAAAGTCAATAAGTGACAGCACTTAGGGAAAAGTAGGACACAATTAACAAAGTTCCATACACACATACAAAATTCTGAATAGGAACTCAGTATTTTTTTAAAAGAAAAATAGATCCGGCTATGCTAGGAACTGCTGCCGCGAACAATTTTAACAAGTGGCTGGATAAAGTTGTTTAATTAAATTCAAACAAGGCTTGGAAATTATAAGAATATCGAGAGCTGACTTAGAATGAACGTAAAGGAACAAAATCAGTTTCCATTCAAACCACTGTTCCCAAAGTATGAAAGAAATATTGTTTATTATCTTACGGAAAAACTTTCTAACAACTTTATGATACTCATTAAACTGCCCCAAATTGCTCGAGGAATGAAAGAGTATTTCATTTAAATTTTAACATAAATTTTGCACAAACTTAAGAAGTTTCCTTTAAGAGAAGAACTTGAAACTTTGTTGCAACGCTGTTAATAATAAAGTTTTGTGCCGATAATTTATGAAATTAGCTTCAAACACATACAGAAATTGTTGGAGAGTGAGGAGACCAAAAGAGATGAAAATAATCTTACACGCTCCTCTAATTAAAAATGGAATTTAAACTGATTGTGGTTTTTTTGCAATAACAACAAGGAAAATAATTTACATAATCGGCAAACAACAGCAGCAACAAATAACAACAAAATAAAATGACACAATTCAGGCATAAAAAAAAGAATGAGAATTTTACCCACACAAGTTGGATTCATCATTCCCTTTGGTTGGAATGATAAGCAAGAATATCATCGCTATTGTCAGTGCAATTGACACATCATTTTACGGGCTGTCGCCTTTCAATAAAAATATTTATCGTAATAAAATCAAAAGTGAATGAATTTACCGCAAAAAGTATTTTCTTTTTTCATTCATACAACACCCATCAATGGGCTGCCAGCCATAGGTTGTTTAACCTGAAAGTATGCAAAACATTTTTTTTCTTATCCTTTTTAGTCACAGCAAATCCTTTTAACAATAACAAAATAAATGCCTTTTTAAACCAATGACATCATCATCATCATCAACAGGAACAACAGCAACAACAGCAAACAACATCGTAAACGGCGTACTTGTTGTCAATATTTTTTTAAGTTTCTTTTGTAGTTGTTGTTAAAACAAATCACTCAAGCGTATTGGAAGCGCATCAACAGCAGCATCAGTAGCAGCATGTACCGCTTATTCTTAAATATGTTGAGAAATCTGCATAAAATATCCTTGAAACCCTTTTGATTCCTTTTCTTTTTTTTAATTTTATTCAACTTTTCAACATGTTTCTCTGGATGTGCGTGTGTTTATGTTGAATTTAAAGGATTTCATTTCATTCATAAAATGTTTGGAAAAAAAAGGGATGACAATTCCAAGTTGTTATATTTACCAACCGCAGGCACGATGACAAAACTGCCACCGTCGCCTGCCTGCCTACCTATGTATGCCTGTTATGAATACAAAGAAAAAAACATTTTTTTCGTTGTGTTGGGTAAGAGCGGACAAAACGTTTATCAAAAATTGAGGCTTGTTAAAAAGGCTTGTTTTTTCTTTTTTCGTTTTTTTGGAACTCCCGGGTTATTTGCATTTGGCTTTAATAATGAACTTTATTGTTGTTGCTGTTGATGAACAACGACAACAAATTTCATTTCTTTACACCTCGTAGCACAAGAAAATTGCTGATGAACTTTTTATTTCTTTCTCCTTCTCATGTCCTTAATGGTGGTATAAAAGGGAAGGGGGACTTTCAAAAGGATTGCAAATTTTGATTTATGGGCAACGATAGAGATTGAGGGAGAGCGGGAGCAGAATTACAATTGTCCATTCTTGTTTGGGATAATTATATATTGTCGCATACAAATTTAAGTAAATTTAAGAAACCATTGCGTTCTACACAAAATATGATTAAAGAATCCAACCAAGCACCTTTAAAAAGGATTCAAATAAATAGTTTTAAAATTTTTTAAGAAACAAAATGGACTACAATTGGCTTTCCTTCGAAACTGTAATTCTGTTTAGTACTTTGCAGAAGAAACAAAAGCATCTGATCACTTTAACTGTACATAAGAAAACATGAACCTGATGCAGCATTTAATTTTTTTGGTTAAAAACTCAAGATAAAAATACTTTACGATGTTGTTCTATCTGGTAGTTAAGTTAACTGAACAACTTGTTGTCGCCGTAGTCTAGCAGGTAGTGTGTTTGCTTATTAGACGTGAGGTTGGACACCTCTTTGGTGTAAATCAATCAACCGTATGTCGGATTAAATCTCGATTTTCCTTGAGAAACAGTGTGGAAAGGAAACCAGGTAGTGGTAATCCTCGAAAAACTACCTCTCGCCAAGACCGCCAGATGATTGCACTGGTCAAAAAAGATCCACGAAAGACCGCAGTGGACGTTGCTAATTTCGCAAATGAGCAAATGGGAGTCTCTATAGGCGTTCACACTGTTCGCCGTAAGTTGAAAGAGGCTAATTTGCATGCGAGACGACCCGCAAAGAAACCTCTCATCAGTGCAATCAATAAAAAGAAGCGCCTGGAATTTGCAAAACGTTACAAGGATTGGTCAAATGAACAATGGGCTAAAGTCTTGTGGAGCGAAGAAAACAAATTTAATTTGTTTGGCTCCGATGGGATAAATTTTCTTCGAAGACCGCCTGGACAGAGATATTCTCCAAGAAATCAACTTCCAACCGTAAAACATGGCGGTGGATCAATAATGGTGTGGGGTAAGGAACGATATGTTTTAAAAAAATTATTGATTTTACGTCACGTATTTACAGGTGCGTTTTCCCGTGATGGGGTAGGTCCCTTAACTCAAATCGAAGGAAAAATGGACACCAAGAAGTACTGTGAAATCCTTAGAGAACACATGCTTCCACATCTGCGGGAAAAAATGCCTCCTGGTAGCATTTTCCAACAGGATAACGATCCAAAGCACTCAAGTCGCTTAACCCGAAACTTTTTAAGCGACAATGATGTCAATGTTTTGGATTGGCCATCACAGTCTCCCGATTTAAACCCCATAGAAAATCTATGGGAGCTATTAGATCGGGAAGCTAAGAGGAAACATCCGTCAAATAAGAGGCAATTAGAAGAAATTTTGATAAGTGAATGGGAGAAAATATCCATTAACACATTAATAACTTTAGTCGACTCTATGCCTTCTAGGTTGCAAGAAGTCATAAAAAATAAGGGCTACGCAACTAAACATTAATTTTAAGATTTTTTTTTGTAAGAATTACTATTTAATTTAAATAAACACATTAAAATTTATGCTGTTGCATTTTTATTGCTCCCATGAAATTCGCACTCTTTTTAATGAATGACAAAATAATATCACATTAATTAAAAATATTTACATAATGTTATTGATAGTAGGTATCTATAACTATAGGGATTAATAACCCAAAGGAATATTTTGAACTGGTCACCATTTTTTTAAAATTATCGCACTTAAAGATAATTTAACCCAATGTTGCATTTTTTGTGCTCGCTACTGTAGATCAGTGTTTTCAATCAAAAGGTGTGAACATCTATGAAAATACCAATTAATATACAAGCTACTAGCTACTCCTTGTTATAATTTTTTTCAATTTAATTTATTTCCTTTAATTACAGTTTCAAACTCCACTATATTGTTGGCGTTCAATGGAATTAAAATTATTTCAGTTTCGTTAATCAGTAATCAATAATTCTGATTTCTTTCAAAATAACAAAACACTCTCTCATCTGTTGAATTATGCGTGTGTTCTTGTTAAAACATATGGAGTAGACAACAATTGAATTTTAATTACAAAAACAAATGATCCGATCTGATTAAGACCGAACGATAGCCAAAACAAACAAACAAACGAAACAAAACATAACGAATTATTTTCGATTTTATTTTTTACTCTTCCAAAGTAAAAAACACAAGAAAAGGAAAAAACGGAAAACATCGTAGATCTACGATACCAACAAAACGATGTTAAAAAGAAAAACTGGGAGAAAAAATGAAGGAAAAATTATGCAGAATTCATGGCGCAACAGAATTTGCTGTGGACTTGATGAATAAGAAACATTTGCAACAACAATACTTAAATAAACATCTGGCACAAATGAACAGACAAACATTACAGCAACAACCACAACAACCAACAATGAAATGCATTAAAAACATGCAATTACAGACAAATCAACAACTGTCACAGATATTTGTCGTAACTCTTGTTAAACTTGCAACAACAAGAACATCAACAACAACAAAAACAACAAGATCAGCCACTAGCAACAACAAAACAGTTTCTTCAACAACATTCATTATACATGTGTAACACTATGTACCTCTGCAAAAGTGTGTGTATCTGTATGTGTCTACAAGTAAGTATTTGTCTGCACATCCATCTATCAATAGTTGAGGTAAGTTTGAGCCTGTGTTTCAATATTGAACTACGTTCGATCCAATCGAACGCTCGTATGTTGTTGTTTACCATTAAGTAGTTTTTCTTATTGTTGTTGTTGTTTTCGATTTTTTTTTTCAACTAAAGTTATCGATTGTTTGTCAACGATCATTGTGATCATGTTTATTCCTTAAGTTTGAAATTTTGCTTAAGAAAAAAATTATATGAGACAGAGTCTTAAAGGAATGTATTCTATGCGATGGGTGCTATAGCATAGCGATATCATTCTAGAGGCTTAGTAACACCTACATATTTGTACCTATCAGTATTAGGTTTCAAATTAGCAGAAACGATGTTAAAATCGGTATAAAAATGCCGCTCAAATTGAATTGAAACTCAAGAAAAGGGTGTCAAATCATCCAAAAACCATTCGGAAATTATGCACAGTTTCATCGAATTGTTTACAACGATTCACAGCAGTTTACAAAATGATATGTCGTTTCACATGTGCCTACTTGGAACGTGCATTTTTAAATCACTTTCTGTGGAAGCAAGCCTTCAGGCTATAATTGCATTTTATATAACTCTTAGCTATTAACTTTAAAAATCCAGATTACCCAAAAAACTGTGAAAATTTAATATAACTCGAAGGCAGGTTGAGGGCTTTTTCTTGGCTTTTAGATGTGTATGGCATTTAAACAGTGATTGTCGAACTTTCACAGTTAATAAAAGCCGTCTTGTTTAAGCAGCAACTATCAAATTAATTTTCATTTATTAAATCTGTTTTGCCAAATCAAAATAAATGATCGCAAACAATGATGTACATTCCCTGAGGGAATCTAAAATTCCTAATGAATTATTACCAGCGGGGAGGCCCATTTCTGAATGAATGCCTAAGTAAACAAATAAAATTGTCGACTTTTCTAAAACTCCCAATACATTCCGAAAAATTCTGTATTTGTTGCGGATTTAGGACTGGCGGCATAATTTATTTCGGTTTTTTTGATATCGACATTTTCCAGACCGTCATTTTATTTGAAAACGTTCAATCTACTCGGACTATCTCAAATTTTGTTACCCTTCATTATCGAGAAATTCTTTTATGATCCATAGCCAAATAATTTAAATAGCGAGTGGTCCGAACCTATATAAATCCTGAAATAAATTCTAGGACCAAAATCATCAAATTTTAATGGAGATTTTAACCACAGTCCTTCGTAGGATGAACCCCTACTGAACCCCCGAATTTTGCAAAAGCTATAGTGACGATCACAAAACATTTTCGTTGTTATAGTCCGTCACATGGGAACTTGAGGCGGAGGACTCTTAGGCAGAATTTGTGGACAGCATATGTCTAGCCGAAAGAAATTCCAATAAAATTTACAACTCCATAAGGCTGTCGAGATGGTTTAGAGATTTAATGGATGTTGGTTTATTAGACGTGAGTCCATAGCTCAAACCCGAGGTCAGACGACTAAAATAGAACGAAATTTGGTAATTTCTGCTCAGCAGATTTTTGGCTAAAATTACAATTAAGGTTTCCCAAAAATCTGCCATTCGGAGTCGACTTTAAACTGTAGGTCCCCGCCACACTGATGTATAAAATTGACACACCCACACAACATAAGTGGTATGAGAAGCTAGGTCGTAATCCTGATTAAAGGATTGTAATGAATATTTACGAAGATATGGGATAATTTGAAAACCGATTTGTCAATGATAAGATCTGATCGCTTGCACAATTGTATAGATTGCAGGGAATCTATTTGAAAATTATTATCACAATAAATAGTAATGAAATGAATGAATTCCTTTAAATAGCTGATATTGCTTTATAAGCCAGGAATTTTGATTGTAAGAAATTCTCTTGTAAATCTATGTTTGTATCTTTGTAAAATACATACAAATAGACGGACAGAATCAAAAAAAAAAACAACAACAGTAACCACAAATCGAATGAACGAAACGCATATCGTATGTCATGTAATTACTTTGTAACTGATTCATAATTAATCATTCGTTTATTCGTTCGTTTGTTCCTTTCCTATCTCTTCTGTGCTAAGGAATCAATGGTTGTCATCAATGTTCGTTCGTTGCTACTCTTGTAATTGCTATGTGTGCCAACAACATTAACAGCATCAATGCAGCAGCATCTTAAAATGTTGCTTCTTCATCATTTTCACTCTTTTTTTTTTTTTTGTTTCTTTTGTTTTTGTAGTTGTCTTCTCTGTTGTTTTTCAAATTGATCACTTAAAAAATGTGAACAAATATTGTTGTTGGTATTCATTGTTATTTTTTTTTATATTTGTTGTTTTTTTATGTAGTTGCTGTTGTTGTTGTTAGCATTTTAATGAGATTCCTTTTTTGAAATGGATGGCTCACTGGCGAGATGAATGTCTCCAGTTTGTTCATTGGCATGTCGTTATGAATGAACAATTTTCTGAATTTGTTTGGTTTTTTTTTCTTCTTCTTCTTCTATTTGTTTTTTTTTTTTATTTCAAATAATTTTGTTTAGTTTTGTTTATTTTATTTTCATTTATAATGAAATTCAATAATGAAAAATGGAAAAATGAAAAAAATTTTCATTGGAAAACGCGTGTTATGCGTAATTCATTGATGTTTCATCAGTATGTACGTATGTGTGTGTGTGTCTCTTTCTCTCTATCTCTTTATGGAGTGTGTAATTTGCCCATCACATTAGAGTCTGACAGAGTCTATCGTTATTTGTTCGATGGCTTTGGCATCCTCACGTATTCGATGTGTTTAAAGAATGTTGCGCTTATTGTTGCATAACATTTAAAATTGTTTTTGTTTTTTTTCAGGAATTTTCATTTTCAATTTGATTTCAACAAAAACAAATTTTATCAGGAATTTATTTCTCTAAAATTGGACAAATTAATTGAATGTTTAAATGACTGATTGATTTGGGTATCAATGCAGCTGGTTATCTCAGTGAAAGTGAAATTTGTGTGTTGTTAAATGAAATAATTTTTAATTTGTCAACCTAGATCGTAGATATAATTGAAAAAAAAAAGAAAAAACAAAAATAAATAGAAAACAGAATTCATTAAATTACAATGAAATTATAATTCACATCGAAGCATGGTTTGCCAGTTGGTCAAAGTCTTGCTTATCAGGAATAGAAATTCATTAAATTTAAGAGATTAAAGAATTATTTTTAAAGATTCATCAGTCTTCTGAGTTAAAGAAAATACTGTGTTTTTAATTAACTAAGAGGACAATCTCAAATTTGTTAACAAGAAAAATAGATTCCCAAACTCTTGAATACATTGTATTGGAAAAAGTTTTGTAAGCAATAAGGTTGCAGTATAATTTTGAGTTAAAAAAAAAAAACTCAATCACAAGTTCATAAATGCTTTTGCCACAACTATCTGTTACTTTTTGCCAACTGATAATTTTTTTATTCTCTTTCGTTAGCCTTTTTCCAAATGATTGAGACTTCATTACATGTCATACGATCTTGCGCTAGGAAACCCACTACATCAAGTACCGAATATTCATACTGTCTTCAAATGCAATTGTTTGCTCAAAGTTTTTTCAATATTTGCTGATTGTTGACAAATTACAACACACAATTATTGATCATAGACATTGGACCACCCGCTACAGCAAGTAAGTTCAAAGACAACTTTCAAGTTCTAGATTCCTAATTCATCATGTTCTATAAACGCTGACGTTGTTATGTCAAATCAAAATCATCACTGGCATATTCTCCAAGAAGCTCTTGCAACAATTTAAACTTTTCTGGTACACATCTCATACACTAACTACAATAATAATTAACGTACTGAACCGATTAAAACAAGTTCAACCATTGGCATATTCTCGATTGTTTTGAAAGATCTGGTGCATCTTAAACACTTTTGTTTACCTAGAGTATGCATGCCAATATTAAAATTTCGAGAAGAGCATTAAAAATTCCAAAAAAAGTACAAAAAAGAAACAAAGAGGGTCACAATTTACTTAATTAATCACCATAACCTTTTAGTCAGGATGACAACCTAGCTTGTCACACCACCGTTGTTGTGTGTTTTAATTTATTCATGAGTGGCAAGGCCTACATTTTTAAGTCGACTCTGAACGACAGATTTTTAAGAAACTTTTCATTGCAATATTATTTAGTCTCAGCATTATTACTGCAACTATCCGCAGATAGTTTACTGAGACTATCTTCCTAAATTTCTCCGGGACTTCTGAAATTAAACTCAATGATATTTCTTCTCCACGAAATTAAAATAACGTGTGATCGAATATTATGCTCATAAAAATTATTACCACTATAGCAATACTAATAATAATATTTCTTATTAATCTGAATACTAAATATGTTCCCATCAAGTTCGTAATTGCTTACACTGCACCAAATTGCTCTTGCTCCAGTTGGTAGCCGAATGATACGTTCTTCGACTGCAAGTACCATTATATGATATTCCCTATGGAGCCATTATGTTACCTTCAAATCAGAGATCAGTAACAAGTATTCAAAACGGTGAGTAGATTCGAGTCATACTTATAATTTCCGATACTTATACGCATTCATACTTATTTTCATATGATACTCATTCTACTCATACTCAAAGTTGGAAGTACTCATACTTACCAATACGCATGATGTTATTGACTTCGATTCGTCTCTACTTAACTTTTACACGAAGCAAAAAATAAGTATGATTCGCGTACGAACACTACCATGCTCACAAGAAGATTGTGTGTATGCTTTGCTTGTTATCCCTTCTGCTTTGTTTGTATATGCAAAAACAACAAAGGCTGTAAATTTTCATGAATGATTCGAATCTCTTATAAGTATTATAAGTATTTTTCTAAATTCATGAATCAGAATGAGAAGGCGTATGAATCAAACATATTTCGAATATTGTGAGTTTGATGTCAACGTTGTACTCATACTCATTGTAACCTATACTTATAATTCAATGTTGTAGTGAATGAATCAGAGTGGTTAAACTTCAATTCTGTTGATTCACTCATACTCAAAATTGCATGAGTACTTATGAGCATCTGAAAAACGATTCATTGCTGATCTCTGCTTGAAATATGTCATAAGTTACCCATTCCGATTGCTAAAGTGTCCACCAAATAACTTTTCTTTCGAAAATGCTTTAAAAAAAGCTACTGAATATTTTCTCAAATTTATTTTTGTATTTGAAAGTACAATCCTTCGGGTTAATAATGGAAAATAATTTCATTCAAATGACTGCCTCAACTGACCATACAGTAGCTTACACGATCGGTCCAATTTTAAAGCATATTATCGATTTCACCAATGACTTCACGAATATTGTCCTTTAAAGCGTCAATTGCCTCTGGCTTGTCGGCATAACACTTATCTTTGACGACACCCCACAAATAATAGTCCAACGGTGTCAATTCGCAGGCCAAATGATATCAGTTCTGCGGCTAATAATGCGATCTTCAAAAACAGGGCGCAAAACATCGAGTGTAGCTTCGGCTGTGTGGCACGTAGCGCCGTCCTACTGAAACCAAATGTGGCAAATATCCTTCTCTTCAGTTTTTTTGTAACAAAAATTCGTTCAACATGGCCCTATAATGATCGCCATTGACTCTAACGGCCACTCCTTGCTCATTTTCGAAGAAAAATTACCCAATTATGACTCCGGACCAAAATCCACGCCAAACAGTGACTCGTTTTGGGTGCATCGGCTTTTCAATGTATGCGTGCGGGTTTTCTGTGCCACAAATGTGCCAAGATCAAAATGAAGTTCATCTGAAAAGATGATTTTTTTGCCAAATCGGCATCTTCTGTTAGTCGATCGCAGGCCCACTTAGCGAAGCGAAAACGCGTATACTAATTATCTGTCAAATCGGACATGAGCTAAGTGTTACTATTCACGAAATAGACATTAGTTGAAAAAAAAAACGTTGGATGGCGGAAACGATAGAAGCTATAGATTGAAATGGTTTCATATCTAACATAATATGCGGACCTGCTTAAATATTTTATGTTTTAAAATTTAAAGAATTTGTAAGGGACCGTGGCTTTATTTTTTTATTATTTGATAAAAATAAATTCATTTTTTTTTTTATTTAATTTTTATTTTCCAGGCATCTTATGCGCATGAGAAATAATTTATTTATGCTTCTTCTTCTACTGCTTTTTTTTCAATTTTACTTGTGTTGTATTTCCCGATATTATCTGTTGTTGTAGTTATTGTTGTTGAATTGGAGCTGAGCTCCTCCTATTTTTCACGCACGAATCACATAACGTTTGGGGTAATAAAAGCAAAAACAACAGAATAGAGAATGGCATATAAAGAAAATTACACACACTACTATACTATACACCACATACACATACACAAACACAGGACACAGAGGCTCCGAAGCGAGATAACATGGCAAGAGCATTAAAAGAAAACTACGAAATAGTAGAACCCGATTTGAGATGTTGAAATGATATGAAAGAAGAAAATATGAAGCACAGTTTTAGGTAGTGCAGTTACTCCTTAATCACACCCAAAAAGAGGATATTTTTTGTGTTTTTTTTTTTTTTTTTGATGACATGGTTTCACTTACATTCTCTGTCATCAAATTGGGGTTGTTGGTGGTGATGTTTTCTCCTAGATCCAATAGTTTTTTTTTTTTTTAAAATAAATAAAATTTTCTTTTTTCTTTTTCATTTTATTTTATATTTTAAATGCATATAAGAGTGCATATATTTTCGTTTATACATATGTGCTCATGTAAATGTGTGTGCTGTGTGTGTGCATTATTTTATTTGTCTGCTGTCACTTTGGTTTTTCGCCATGTAGATGGCAGGAAAATGTTTATTATTGCCTCTATGCTTTGCTTCTTTGCTGTTTTCCAACTCCCATTTTCCAGCTCTCACCCTTGCTAATGACAGTCAGTGGTTGCAATTTGCCATGTAGAAAATGCGTTCGTTTTTTTTTTCTTCTTATTCTGTCTGTCCGCCTTTCTTTCTTTCACAGATCATGCAATTTTATTTCGTGTTTTTTTTTTCATTATTTTTGTTGGTTTAGTTTTCCTCCTTTGATAAAATGATGATGATGATGTTGAAAATGACATTATTTTTACTCCATATTATTTTCTTTTTTTTCATTTATTTTTCTCTTTCTTTAGTTTTCTATTTTCTCATATTATTTGTTCATTTTCTTTCAAGTTTTTCTTTTCTATCTTTTTTGTTTTTTTTTTGGAACACGTCTTTGAATTTAAATTGAATTTTATGTTTCGCTTTATTAAAAATGCATTTCATTTTAAATTAGTTTTTCCCCCTTCTATCATATTTGTTGTAGTTATAGTTGCAGTTGATGTTGTAGTTGTAGTTGTGGTGTTAGTTGGTTGGTTTCTTATCTAAAAGAGAATGCATTGACTAAAGAAAACTATATTTTTTACAGCTTTAGGGTGTATAAAAAGTATTTTCTTTAATATATGAATTGTTTTCATATTTAAGCAAAGAGAATTTACTTTTCATTTTCCTAGTTTTCCTTTAAAGCAAAAACTCATCATTCAGAAATAGGTCTACCATATAATACAGGAAGACCCGCTTAATACATACATAATTGAGCATTACAACCTTTCAGTCAAGATTACGACCTAGCTTCTCACACTGCTTATGTTGTGTGCGATAATTTTTATACATGAGTGGCGGGACCTACAGTTTGAAGTCGACTCCGAACGACAGATTTTTGAGAAGCTTTTCATGGCAATTCTTACTCTCAGAGTCTTTGCCAGAAATCTGTTGAGAGGAAGTCGCCGAAGAAATATTTTCCGTTTAGATGTCTGACCTGGAATTCGAACCCGGGTCTTTCGTATAATAAGCCAACACACTACCTACTAGACCACGGCGACTTCGATCCCTCTTAATACTGTTTCAAGTGTATTGTTACTATGTGTGCAAATGGAACGGCCATGCACCATCTAAAAACGGTGCACTGTATAGTGACGTTCTTTTCTAACAAAACGTTCTTTAGTTAGTCTGTTCAGAATAAAGATTCCGATTGCATTTTCCGAACTCGCAATATATTTACGTGTACGTACGTCTGCGTACGTCTATGTACGTGTTAAGTTGCCTTATTTAACACTGTTTCGTTTAACGCTGTAAGTTATTGCAACGTTTAGCGGGGTATTACTGTATTCGCTTTGATTTTGCAAGAAAAAAAACCTCAAGGATTGCTTTATAGTTTCCGAATTGTTGCTGATTCATAACAAAATCCACTCAATACTGAAACCCATAAGAGCAAGTGACAAAAACTGCGTTACCAAATCGGAATTGAGATATCGCAACCACTGCGGTCATAAAATTGAATGTTTGATGGCATTAGAAAGTTATCATGAGCTGCTCCAATTGAATCATCTGACATCACTTCTTTGTTTGGTCAATCATCACTCTAAGTGATTGCCAACTCTTCTCTTGCTCAAGTTTATTTAAAATAATTTTCCCAGTTTTTTAGCAATAACAATAAGGACTTTTATGAGAAAGGCATTATTACCTTCAAAGTGATAACAACACTTGGGTTAACCTCTAATGCTAACAGTAGCTTTCCTAATTAACAAGAACTCGAGTGAGATACCTCTGTTGTCATATATTAAAAAATATCTCTTTCGGCTTCCCTTTTTCAGAATTTTTTTTGCGTAAAGCCATGAAAATGCTTATCAAATCAGTCTCTCAAGATCGTTTTTAAACTATAGGTTCCGCCAATCATGTATAAAATTAATGCACACAACATGAGTGGCAAATAAAAATACATATAACCTCGGACGGGTCTACCTTTTTCAAAAAATTGCTTTTTGTAGTCATAAGTAGTGTAAATAACGAAAAGACAAAAATCTTTTTATGTCCAGAAGATGCGAATGCAATCAGATGTATAGGACTAACATTAAGCTTGAAGGTGATAAGACTAGAGCATCCGAAACTACTGCAGTGGATGCTGCCCAAAGTATGCAGGCATGCTTTCTAGTTTCTTGTAAAGACGATAGGTTTTAATCGACTATAATTTTAGACTTATGCCGCCCTCTTATAAAATAAGGTAAATTTTTAAGAGAAGTTTGATATACGATTTTAGGTTACTCGACCGTTAACACTATTATGCATGCCACCTTACGACGGACCCTTTTTCACGAAATTTGATGTGTGGTCCGAAGGAGCATTTGCATTTTCCCAATACCACCATATATGCGTGTAAAGTTCGCTATCAGCCTTCAGTGTCGGATTCCAAGTCTGGCATCTCAAACAAAACGAAATATGAAAAAATATTTCTTCATTAACTGCCTTCCACAGGATTTCTAGCAAAATATCTGAGAGTAAATAAAATTTCCATAAATAGTTCCTCAAAAATCTGTTGTTCGGAGTCGACTTTAAACAGTGAATCGCGCCGCTTATGTATAAAATTAATACACACAATATAAGTGGTGTGAGAAATTTGGTCGTCATCCTACCTGAAGGGTTATAATGACAAACTATGGATAGGTGTGTGTGATACTAAACAACATTCTGAGGTCTATCAGGCATTATTGGACTGTTAGGTATTATTGGTTTGCACTATATAGATAGAGGTCAGAATAAAATTTGATTGGTGCTTTAGTACATCTAAACGACAATGATTAATAATAATGGGACACTGCCTCTACTTTTTATACTGGAAGTTTCACAATGCTTTAAACGGGTTCCCAAAATGCCTCTCCTTTTTCATTGTATCAATTGCTAACTTTTTCTGAATCCCATAACTACTGCCAACCAAAGCCTTTAAACAAATAATATTGAAGCCCAAATGCAAACACATTTCGTGTGTTTGTTTGTTTTTTGAAATCCTTATTAAATGGCACTTAAATGTTAACATTTTCTTTATCCCTTGGATATATTCTTAATGCTTAAGAAAACATTGAACAAGAAAAACTTTTCTTTTCTTTTTAATTCTTTCTGCCATAAATATTTTATGACATAACAATTGTATAGATTGGCAATAAAAAGAAACTTTTCAAATAGCAAAGGACTTTCGAAAATAAATCATATGCAAACAATTAATCTCTTAAATATGTATTCATTAATTCAATCAATCAATCAATCAGACAAACAAACAAACGATCTATAAGTAAGAGTCAATCAATATATGTACATCTTCTTGGCCCATATTCGAGAAAAAGCAATAAAAAATAATTTGAAATTCGTTTTTAAATTAATTTTAAGCCATAAGAAGAGAAAACATAAATAAGAACAAGGCTCATAAATATGGAAATTTTTATTTAGAACAGGATTTAAGGATGGGAGGGGAGGGGAGGGAGTGGAAGTTGATTTATTAAAAAGGAAAATTTGTTTCTTAAACATGTTTTTTCTTTCATTTTGTTTCTTTTTTTTTAATTTTGTTTTCTCTTTTCGGGTAATTTCGATTAAAATCTCAAATGTTTTTGTAATAAAGATATTGAAACAATTATAACGATAAAGTCATGTCAAATGGCATAACAAATGCCCCCTGCAATATACAAAAAATAAAAAGAAAAAAATTCAAGCTTAAATTATTTAATTGTTACACTCGAAATATTTTCAAAAACATTCTTAACCATCGTGTAAGGTATTGTGTTAGAGAACCGTTAACACTGCTCTGGCTTTTATACTTGCAACAATGTGGTCTGCAAAATGAAAGAAAAAATACCCTTTCCTTCCTCTATAAATACATGCACATGTGTATTAATGTCTGTGTATGTGTGTGTGTATGTTTATATGTATAGGTCTAGTATAGATGTGTGAGAATTTTTTGTATACTCGTACATTGAAGTGAAAATTAAAATAAGAAAAGAAAAACCGAATTTCATTTCATTTTAGCCATGTTTTTATTGTTGTTTTTGGTGTTGTTTTTGTTGTTGTTAATGCTTGCATGACAAATTCACATTCATAATCTGTTGGCATGGCAGAAAAAAAAAGGGTTTTTTATTTCGCGTTCTCATAACATTCGTTTTTTCATTGCTTCATTTTATTTTCATTTTATTTCTCTTCAATTTTTCTGAATTGTTTTCCATGTAATTCGCGAACGCGAATATCATGTCATTTACTTGTTTTTTTTTTTTTATTTTATTTTTCCTATTCTCGAACAATGCTTTACGAAAACAAAAAAAAAAACCTGAAAAAATATTTAAAAAAATATTTTTTTTTTCTACTCCACAATGACTTTGTGAGGCATGTTTACCTTGTAATGTGGTGCGATTGTGCATTTTTCTGTTAATTGTTCCACACAAAAAAAAAACTAAAAATAAAAAGAATTTTATGGTCTGATGATTACGTTTCTTTATGTTATTTTTATAGAAAAAAATTAAAATCTTTATTGTTTTTTTTTCCTACAATATCCCTAAAAAGCGTTTTTACGGTCATCTTGTAGCCTTTTACACAAACAAAGAGCAATCATTTGGGGTGAGCCTATAAATTAGTTTTTAAATAATTGAAGGCCTTAATTTAATTTAAAAGGTGGGTACTAATGTTTGCTTCACACTAAACGCACGAAGGTGACTTTCCAATGTTCCCTGTTTTTGTTGTGGTGCACCAGTTATGATTAAAACCTCCTTACTTTGCGGTTATTCTTATGTACAGAATAGTGTTCAAGAAAGAGGTTTTTTTGTAATTAAAATAAATTCATTTCCTGTTATACGATTAATGTGAATTTATATGTACAAAAATATTTAGTTTTGCAGATCGGAATCAAATATTAAAAAGATTTAATTTCAGGCTCTCTCCATTTTTCTTTTCTGTTTACAATCTTTAAGTTCATATCGTCCAAATCGCGTATATAGATACGTATTTTCATTTCAACGACGTACGTATTAAAGTTCCATACTCTATGGACCCATTCAACTCTCCTCATTCTTTAGAGTTGAATCGGTGTTTGCTTCCCAAGTTTGAAAATTCAATCCGGAATTAAATCGCATCTTTGAGCTTCATTTAGGTTAGGTTAGGTTAGGTTAGAGGACGAGTACTTGTCAATTCTGACAAGTACAGTACACGGTGGTCGAATTGACCCATTGCAAAAAAAAAAGTATTTTCATATCGGGCCTTTCGTTTAATAATCCAACACACTACCTACTAGACCATGCGATTTCATTTGAGCTTCATTTATACTGACACAAATTTTATACGAGTCCACAGAAAAATCATCCAGTTTCTCTTGCTTCTTCGGGGTCTGCCTCTCAACAGATTTCTGGCAAAAACTCTAGAGTAAATAAATAAAATTGCCTTGACCCTCAAGAATTTGTCGTTCGCAGTCGACTTTAAACTGTGGATCTACACTCACCGTAAGTGGTGTAAGGCACCAACAGTTTTGAATGTATGTACTACTGCTGGAATAGATCAGATTAATATTATGATTACTATGTAGAAATGCCAGATTAAATAGAACAGATAATCTATTGTACTTCCCTTAATCTATATTGGATTTACCTATAACGTCTCCGACAATCCACGCGAGAATGCTTTAGAATACTATTCTGTGGTCCTTCTTAGGTTTATTAACATCACAAAAATTACGCGTATGTCATCAGATGATTCTTTTGCTTTGTTCGCTATTTCTGCAAAGTTTTAAAACAAAACCTGAAAAGTTATGAACCAGAATATACGAATATTGTCCTTTAAAGCGTCAATTTTCTCTGGCTTCTCGGAGTAACACTTATCTTTGACGGCACCCCACAAATAATAGTCCAACGGTGTCAAATTGCCGAGGTGGCCAAACGACATCAGCTCTACGGCTGATAATGCGATCAACGAAAACAGGACGCAAATCATCGAGTGTAGCTTCGTCTGTGTGGCACGCAGCGCTGTCCTGTTGATACCAAATGTTGCCAATATTCACCTCTGCAATTTTTGTGAACAAAACTTCGTTCAACATGGCGCGATAACGATCGCCATTGACTGTAACGGCCACTCCTTGCTCAATTTCGAAGAAAATTGGCTTAATTATGCCTCTGGGCCAAAATCCGCACCAAACAGTGACTCGTTTTGGATGCGTCAGCTTTTCAATGTATGCGTGCGGGTGTGCTGTACCCCAAATGCGACAAGTTTGCTAGTTTACATACCCGCCGAGATCAAAATGAGCTTCATTTGAAAAGATAATTTTTTTGGCAAAATCGGCATCTTTTGTAAGTCGATCACAGGCCCACTTAGCGAAGTGAAAACGCGTATACACAACCAAATTCGTTCAGCGGAAGGATATAACTAATTATCTGTCAGATTAGACATGAGTTAAGTGTTCCATTCACGAAATAAGTACATGCATAATTGGCCATTACAACCCTTCAGTCAGGATTACGACCTAGCTTCTCACACCACTTATGTTGTGTGCGTTAATTTTATACATGAGTGGCGGGACCTACAGCTTAAAGTCGACTCCGAACGACAGATTTTTGAGAACCTTTTCATGGCAATTTTTACTCTCAGAGTCTTTGCCAGAAATCTGCTGAGAGGAAGTCGCCGAAGAAATATTTTTTCATTTTGATGTCTGACCTGGGATTCGAACCCAGGCCTTTTGTCTAATAAGCCAACACGCTACCCACTAGACCACGGCGACTTCACTACGGCGACTTCACTACGGCGACTTCACAAAATAAGTACTATTTGAAAAAAAAACAACAAAAGTATTTCTTCGGCGACTTCCTCTCAGCAGATTTCTAGCAAAAACTCTAAAATTGAAAAAATTAAAAATTTTGCCATGAAAAGTTCCTAAAAAATCTGTCCCGCCACTCGTGTATAAAATTAACACGCGCAACGTAAATGATGTGAGAAGCTAGGTAATTATCCTGTCTAAAGGGGGGGAAGGGGTGAATTTATGTATGTAGTGTAATTTATAGATTAAAATTTAAAATCCTTAAATGTCTTAGTGCCAACACAGTAGAGTATGGCCATGTCTTCAGTATGAGACATTACATTTGCATTTGTAATTGAAAAGCTGGACAGGTTTTTATTTCTACTCCCTTAATGGTTTAAGTTTCTTCTAAGAAATAAATAAAAATTAAATAAAATAAGAATTCTGATAAGCAAAACAAAATTATTTTCCCACCATCTTCAAATTCAATAAATTTAATTGGTCCACATTTTTTTAAGATCATATATGAACATACATATATAAAAAGGGGTGCTAATGGTCATAAAATAAATTTATTCATTATGACCATGATTGTATGCCCCTTGGGAGGGATAGTGAAATCAAATGGCATTTGCAAAAGGAAGACACACAGAATATAATTGAATGTGCAATGTATGTTTGAGCTCATATTGACAACAAAATTTATTACAACAAATAAAAAAAAATTTTAAAATAATTTCAAGAAAAAAAAGCATATCCTGTTCAACAAAGTCAAGCAACAACGACACTTGCATCAACAACATTAACAATTTAAACTCGGGGAAAACATAAGCACATCGCTGGCATTGATGGTCAACAAAAATTTGTGTAAAATTTTTCATGTTTAAAGGTGTGGGGGTTAAGTGTATGTTCAAGGATAACTATCTGAGTTGTTGTTGTCCATTTAGAATTTGTAACAATTTAAAGAAAATAAATGTTTCTGTTTCTGTTGGTTGCAACAACGGATTCTAACAAATGACCATTAGAGCAGCCAACCAAAAGCTTAAAGTAATAAATTTCAAAAGTACCCTTGAGGCAAATATTTACACAAGCAACCAAAATGCTTAAATTTATCTACACACACACACACGAACAAAAGGAAAGGAAAGGGAAATACTGTAATGAAATGAATATGGTTACTTAATATCATTCACACACATATGCAATCATACATACATACGCATGGACACGTATTTAGTTAGAAAGTCCGGAGTCCAAGAGTGTGTAGAGCAAAAAGGAATTCAGTTTTTTTTTTCCTGAAATCATTATTATAATGATACCAAAGGAGAGATGATGGGGTAAAAGGGTTTTAAATAACCACATCATTATTATTATTATTGCTCTCGTTGTTGTTATTGTTGTTGCTTCTGTTGTACCAGTTAAAAGGAAAATTGTGTTGAAAAGTAATAAAATTGAAAGGGTTCTTCTCGTTGTTGTTGCTGTTTTTTTGTTTTCTCTCTTCTACTTTTATTAGCTTGGAAGGCGTTTGTTTTTGCCATCATGCGGTAACGTTTTCTAAAAGCATTTCAGTTTCTGTATCTTTTTTTTCTTCTATTTTTTATTTCATTACAGGACTTTGAAGTTGTTGTTTTTCAACCGTTATAAGAATAAGTTATTTATTTTATATTTTATGGCTCTCTGGCTAAATTGTTTTTATAGGCCCATTTTAGCCAGCTTATTAACATTATCGATAATGTATGATTGTTTAAAATGAAAACACAATCTAAATAAGACCAACCAAAAAAAAAAGGTCAAAGGGAAGATGATTTAGAAGGACGAAATATAAAAGAAAATTTTAAGTCTTTAAAAGTCTTTAAATTTAAACAAATAAAATATTTGTAAGGGGGATAGGTAGGTAGTAGGGATGCCAAACAGGATAGATTTTTAAAAATCCCGGGATTCGGGAGTATGTAAATCCCGATCCCGAAATCCCGGTATATTTCGGGATAATTCGAGATCCAAAAATCCCGAAAAATCATGGGAAAAATCGCGATTTTCTCTAAATAAAAAAATATTTTGTTAAAAAAATCATTTATATTCCAATTATATCAGAATTATATGCCATTAAAAATAAAATATCAAAAAAGCAATACAAAAAGTAAAAAAAAAGCAGTAAATGCAGTAGTTGTAAGAAAATTATTTGGATTCCAACAAAAAGATTAAAGCATATAGGCTTGAACGAATTTTTTTGTCAACATACGCTGCCGTTGAAAAACACTTCTCGCAATCAACATTTGTTGGTAAAATAGTTCCAAGATAGCTAAGTGGAGCTTGTAAATATTTACCCCTACCACCTCCTGATGTAAATAAATCTATTTCTTTGGACAGTTGAGTATCTAAATCAGTTACCCTATTAATTCGTTTTATAGGGCTGTTTTTGCATTCCTCGATGGCATTAAATAACTTTTTAGCATTGGAAGTAGGCTTTTTTCATTTGAGATGCTATTATCAAAGCCGAGTGATATAGAATTTTTCTTCAGGACCTAAATACATATGAATTCACAATCCCAAAATCCCGAAAAATCCCGGGATAAGTTTTTAAAAATCCCGGGATTTCGGGATTTTTTGAATCCCGAAAATCCCAGAATTTCGAGATTCGGGATTTCCTGATTGGCATCCCTAGTAGGTAGTGTAGTTAGTTATTTGACTGAAGGCCCAAGTTCAAACCTCAGATCAGATGCTAAAGCGAAAATATTTCTTCGGTGACTTTATCTTATCAGATTTCTGACAAAAACTCTGAGAGTAAATAAACTTGCCATGAAAAAAAAGTTTCCCATAAAAACTCTATCGTTTAAAGTCGACTTTAAACTGTAAGTCCCGCCATTCATGTATAGAATTAACACACACAACATATGTGGTGTGAGAAGCTAGGTTGTAATGACCAATTATGTAAGGGGCGTAAAAGTGAAACCGGTTTTATAAGAAACATATTTATTTTATAAAATTTAATATCGGATCTTTCATTAAGAGCGTGTCATCATCGAAATTTTTTAGTCTTCTGCAAGCACCTTTTGATGCCATTACCTAAGTAAGTTAATTGACCATAATAACCCCGTTTAATCAGGATTACGATCTAGGCTCTCATATCACCCATGCGTATGGTGTGTTTTGGGTTTATCTATGATCGGTGGAATCTACACCTTAAAGTCGATTCCGATTAATAGAACTATGAAAAAATTTTTTAAGTTTTGGTTTGCAATCAGAGTTTTTACCGGAAGACTGCTGAAAGGGAGTCCCCTAAGATCTATTTCGCTTTGTTTGCGATGTCAGAGCAGGAGTTTTTGAGTCAACATAATATCTACTATACTGCGACAATTTAATTGTGAAAAATTACACGACTTCTCTATATGGTGGGCGTCTGAAATGTTTAATTTCCCAAGACTATGACGCATAAAGTCGGCGTAGTCTAGTAGGTAGTGTGTTGTCTTATTAAACGTAAAGCCAGGGTTCAAGCCCCAGGCCAGACATCAAAACAAACTATAAAAATTATTTCTTCGACGATTTCCTCTCTCAGCAGATATTTTGCAAAAACTCTGAGAGTAAAAAAGATTGCCATGGAATGTTTCTCAAAAAAAACTGTCTTTCGGAGTCGACTTTAAACTTTATGGATAAAATTAACACCCACAACATAAGTGGTGTAAGAAACTAGTTCAATAATCCTGACTGAAGGGTTGTAATGACCAATTATGTATGTATGACGCATAAACCGGGCAGGAATTTAACTGAAACCATGGGTTATTGACTTCGAGCACCTTTGTGTGTTTTTCGCACACAAGAAAAGGTTTTCCGTGGTCGTATCGTACAATCTTGATGCGCAGATCTTATCAGCTTCACGTGATATAACTATGCCCTCAAATAGCTCGTGCAACATATCCAATGGGATATGACACGGTGAAGCCACTAGTCGTTGTTGTCCATATGACAAAAAAATTTTGTAATCATCAACCTGTAGTACTGACCGTTGGCAATGATAACCAAGCCAACATCTTTCTTAAAGGAATATACAAACATAACGACGATAACGAAAGTTGCAAGAGGCCGAGTTCTTGTAATGGATACAAAATCAACTGTTTCGGATTCATTTGCGCTCTCTTTCGGATAGTGGCGATATTTTCGGCAGATCTTGGGTGTCGTAATTGTGGGAAGGATATTATTGCACTCTCTGATAACCAACAGTGACAAGCGACAGTCAGGGTATTAAGGCGAGACATTACGAATCACATGATTGGTCTATAACGGTATATTTTCATAGAACTTTTTTTGCGGGATATTGTGGCATTTAGGAAAACGGCAGAGTTTATATATTGTTATCATACATTCGAGTGATTTCTCTGGATTTGTAGACGCATTGAGGTCCATACAACCACGCTTAGCATACTTGTCGGAGTTCTGTTCTGGATATTGCTTGCCGGGTCCTCTTTGTCATATTCACAATAATTGCAAAAGCTTCAGTGACGAGGAAGAAAAGGAAGCTCTTGTTCTCCTCTTGAGTACATATCCAGCTTCTTACTTATAAAGGGTGGACAATCGATGGAGTCTAATTCTGCAGCAATAATCCTCTATGCCATTAATTCAACTTTCTTTCCTACTACCCGTTCAACATTAAGTATCAAATAATCCTGTGACTTAATGTCGTAGCCAAAAAATAACCATTTCAGCACAGAACACATGTTAAACTGTCTATTCGATAGAGAGTTTGCATGTCATTGAAGCATTTGAAATCCTTTACAAGCGTATTAAAGACATTCAAATCAACTGATAAATGATTCCACAAAATGACACATTTTAAGCAAATAATTTTTCATTTGTAAGTCAATAAAACATGCAAAGCCTCTGAAAGATTTCTTTTCACTTCGTAAAAAATATTTTATGCGTGTTTTTCTCAAAAAAGAAAAAAACAAACAAGCAGCATAACACAACACAAAAAGGGGTAAAAATATCACAAGGAAAATAAAAATAAAAATGAAATGAAATAAACGCATTTGAATGCGAAGACATTAAGAAAATCACAAGAGATTTTTACAGTAAAAAATTGAAGAAGAAAAAAAACGTTTTTAAAAGATTTTTAATGCGCCTTTGTAGAGCAAAAGAGGAAAAAAAACAGAAACGAACAGAAAAAACTGAAAAAAACTTTTAAATACACCTTCAAGATGAGGACTTTTTCTTTATAAATACAATAGAAATGTTGTATGTTTTCTTTGCTCCGTACAAAGACATAAAATCGTATAAAAAATTTTATGCAAATATATGCAGATCCGCTTTTGTCATGTCAACGCGGGCAAATCACATTTTTTTTTTGTTCTTCTCAAGTATTTACATTTTTTTTTTCCGTTTTTTTCCTGCTTGAATTTTACAAGAAGGACAACAATATTCTTTTGTCATCATCCACATCATCTTCCAGCATTATCGTCATCAGCATCATCATCCGAATCGTCATCTTAAAAGATTTTAAAACATACTCGCATTTGTATAGCCCAGTAAAATAATTGACAAACCTTTAATGGAACACAGGAGGAATGACGAAAGATGGCCAATGATATATGAAAAATTTCACAAAATTTTACAAAATTTTTATAAATTTACGACAAATAATTCAAGAAACAGAAATAATTCATGTCATGAGCAAATCGACACCATCGTAGGACATGCAACATTATTGAAAGCCAAAGTTTTCGTGACTATGGCAAGGTTAATGGGCAACAATTTTAACATGAAATTCATTAAGGAAGTTAACTGTTCCATTTACAGACCCAGTAGGCTCTAGAATTTTAAGTAGTGGTTCACAAAGCGTCTTGCATGCAGACCTAATTAGTCATTACAAGCCTTCATCGTCAGAATTACGACCTAACTTCTCATACCACTTACGTTGTATGTGTTAATTCTTTACGTGAACGGCGGGACCTACAGATTAAAATCGCCTCCGAACGACAGATATTTGAGAAATTTTACATAGCAAATTTATTTACTCTCAGAGTTTTTGCCAGAAATCTGCCAAAGAAATACTCAAATTTCGTTTTGTTAGAGCTGTCTCAACACACTAGCTACTCGACTGTGGCGACAAGACTTAGTAGCAAATAAATGAAGTAATCTAGAGGACTACTCTCTTAAAAGTGACATTATTTTCGTATACATAGATAGGCCAAGAACAGATCTTGATACTCGAATCAAGTTCTCCTAGCCCATGAAGAAATTCGCGGTTTTCTTTCATGTAGGAATTCTCGACAACGAAATAGCAGACGAAATTACGAGGAGGGGAGCTTCCATGCAGTCCATGTGACTAGGCCCCGTTCTTGGAAAGGTTCACTCAAAAAAAAACAAGGAAAATAAAGAGTGGGATTTGCAGTGATCAAAACTTTTCTCGGAAAATTAAAATAAAAAGAGACCAGAATGATGTATTAAGCTGTGAAGAAATAGGATGATTTTGATAACCAGTTTTTCGGCAGGATGCTGTAGACTCAGTGCATACACTTATTCCGAATGGGGGATGTCATGAGCTCAACATATAAATTCTGCGTTGATAAACTGAATTATTGGAACGAATTCATATGCATCCCAAGAAGAAATATTAGATCATATCAAATGCCAAACAGGAAATTTGTCAGGACAATAGGCTTAACAGGAGCACAGTAGATCGTAGAAAATTTTTTCATATTTCGTTATGTTGGAGATGTCTAATCTGGGTTTTGAATCGTGGCATTAATAATCCAACACACTACCTATTAGACTAGATTGCCCATTTCAATAGAATAATTCAGGTTTTTGAATAACGAAAATATTTCTTGAAGAAACAATAGAGCTGCATTCGTATCACAATGCTGGAATGCAATACGAATTAAATTAAAAAAAAATTGCCGAAACTTATCTGAAAAATATCATGTTTAAATTACCAAATTGGTATACATTTCTATAAAAAAAAACACACAGTAACTATAGAACGTATATATGAGCTCTTCCTCATAATACATCTCTGAAAAACCAGCAAAACCCTCTACTCCAGAGTAGATCACGTAACAATTCATAACTAAAAATCTTCTTTTTTTACGTCTGTAAACTTTTTACAAAATTTTATGCAAAATGTTACCAAACCAAAGAAAAAAAGGACAGATGCTTCCACTTTTGGAATGGTAAAGTTAAAGAAAACTTAAAAAAATATATTGGAATCGGATTTTAGGTAAAAAAAAAAGTTTTCTTCAAACACTTTTAAATGTTGAACTTCACTTTCCTACCAAATTATTGGTTTTTTTTCTTCTTTTCATTAAGAAAATATTTTTATTTAAAAATTGTTATTTTATTGTTGTATTATTCAGAATGAAAAGAAGCTTGTTACGCTCTTTAAGGCATCACACAAAACTAAACAATGTTGCCGCATGATAAACAAACAAACAAAAAATAACAATTGGCTCATCAGTCAAAATAAACAAAAAAGAAAAAAACAGAAAAGGAAAACACATTATCTACCCTCGTACATATACAATAAATATCTCTGTTACTAACATTACGTTTGTTTTTTTTTTTTTTTTTGACTGCTCCTTGATATTTAAAATATCCTGCCGAGTAATTGTGCCAGAATAAATTCGCATTCGTGTGTGGCAGCAACAGGCAAGAAATTTTATAAAAATTTTTTTTCTGCTAATTATGTTTTCATAATTTCAAAAAACGGAAAAATAAACTGTTGTTCTTTGTTTTATTTTATTTTTTGTTTTTTTGTTATTTTATTCATGCCTTTTTTGGTAAATTTTAAAAACAAAAGGGAATAACAACAACTGTGAGAGTGCAAAAACATGTGAGGCTGATGTGATTTACCACCCTCGTCTAAGTAGACATTTAAACCTTAAACGTGAAGTATAAAATGTAGAAAAAACCGTCAATTGTATTGCAAGCAAATCTCCTTATATTTAATATGGATCTGAATTCATGTTGCAACTCCTCCAGTACCAGTACTTAATTTTGGGATTCATTTCATGGCAGAAATATACAGCTGGTAACGTTTGTTTTTAACATATTTTTTATGATCATGGCAAACCATTTTAAACAAGTGTACAGCCTCTCTGCAATCCATATCATAAGTGGAATTGAATCTTTTCAGGCAGAGTGAAAAGACTGACATTTTAAAAAAAGAATATTTTCTGTCATATTGTGGATCTGTTATGGCAAAGTAATAAAGCCAGTCTTACCATAGCTTAACATTTTTGAAGCAAGATGTTAAATTGTTTCCCCTGTGTTGTTGTAAAATTGGAGAAGTCATCAATATCATCAACCAGCAACATCAAATGTTTGTCAACCGTTGTTCTAAAAGAATAATTCAAACCAACTCGTGCAATTCTCTGAATTTAAAGCGGTACACGGCAAATACCTTTGTCAACAAAGTTTGTAAAATGAAGTAGCATTGGCTAGGCCGTTTCTTTCGATAGTTTTCTTTTTCGCCAAGGACGGGCTAAATGTACCTAACCGCACCATAGAGGACGGCGTCACATCCTCCGAGTGTGGGGCCCTCACCCACTAAATCCCTCCCTCGTATCGTGGACTGTTGTGACCAATCCGGAACTACAGGTGGTGCATATTCATATCCGCGTCCGGATTGCGTATCGAATGTTAAGGAGACATCTAAGTGTCTCCACTATTTCCTCTTGATTGGTTCCTGAATGGAATTTCATTTGACACGGTGTGCCAGTGTCATCTATGCCTGGCGCACCGCGGCTTGCCTACTTGTTCTGCAGTCTCAAGATCTCTCTTCTTCAGTCTTAAAATGCCCTCCACGTAATTCGCCCAATTCTCTCTCCTCGCAATCATAACCCCGACAATGTTGCCCCTTTCGACAGGACGGTGACAAGATAGTCTATCAAACATTTCGATATAGGTAGGGTTAGGTTAGATTTGACGTCGTGTACTTGTCATTGGTACAAGTACAATACCCAAAGGTTAAATTGATTCATTGTAAATACATCCTAACGGAGAGGGAGAGCGGTTATAGCGAATGTGTTAGGGAAATTCGAAAAAAAAGAAAAGGTCTTAAGATACGAAGAAAAAAGATGGACCACAAATACATAAGAGAGCGTGACTATAACCTTGATGTCCTAGCACTTCTCAACCAGCTTAAACTATTTATGAATCTATGGGGAGTCTTAATGTTAAATTCAGGGAGAGCGCCCTGGTAGTCTAGTGGGTAGTGTGCTAGACTATTAGTGTGAGGGTCGTGAGTTTGATTCCCACCAGAGGCTCTGGTCTGTGACACTACACCGGGCATAAGGTTGAAGTTACTCAGCTCGTACATGAATATAATAAAATTTGTAATTGTATTGTAATTCTTAAATAAATAAAATAAAAAAAATAAATTCAGGGACCTCAACCTAGTTGGAAAATTGTGAAAATGTCAAGTCTAGACCGCTTTGGAAAGCGTAGAGGCATTCAGTATCAATATAGTCTAAGTTACGTAGTCTTTGTCTTCACCTAAGACCACTCTTTTTAGAATTTCACTTCAATTTACCATTCAATCCATTTAAAATTGCTATAAACTTTTGAGAAAACTTGTGCGTTCTTGCTTATGGATTATTAGCTATTGAATTTACAAATGCATTACCAGGGAAAGAATCCGTATTATTGTTTCGAGGACGTATTACACTGCATCACCTACTACTATACATGCATACATAATTGGTTCATTATCACTGCTCTAGTGACGATTAGGACCTACATTCGTACACCACTTATGTTGAGTGTGTTAATTTTATACATGAGTGGCGGGATCTACTGTTTAAAGTTGAATCCCAGCAACTATTTTTAAGAAACTTTTCATGATCATTTTATATATTTACTCTCAGAGTTTTTGCCAGAAATCTTCTGAGAGAAATGTCGTCGATTTAATATTCTTCTGTTTTATTTCGTTAAGTTGAAGGTGTTTGATATGAGGTTTTGAACCGTGGCACTACGTCTAATAAGCCAACACACTACTAGCCTAACGCGACTACTACTGTTCTTAGTCTAATCAAATATGAAAAATTGGAAAATACTTGAAACGGTTTGCAAGTACAGCAGATGTGTAATTGTAAATTGAGAGCTTATCTACAGAGAATGGCAATCACATAACTATTTGCAAATTAAGCATGTCTCCTAGTACAATATAAATGAATTCAATATCACTTTTTTCTTTTGCCGCCCATGGGGTTAATTGCTAATTGATAGATTACATTGTGGCATATATTACATGCCGCAATTGTAATACGCCAACTTGAATGTGGCATATTTAATACACTCCCACATACTATAATATTTTAGAATATGTTTTACAACACAATTCAATAATCAACCAACCAACTGAGCAATACGAAAATACTCGCACATCCTGCCTGCTTGCCTGGCTTGGCATATTTTTATCGCTCGCAGTTATTATATGTTAAATGAAGCGATTTTAAAACAAAACAGAACAGACTGCAATACAACAGAAAAATATTTTCATTTTCATTTTTTTGTTTTGTTTTGTTTTGTTTCTCTCTGTGGCTCTGTTTTCATTACCAGCTAAAGCGTAAATTCTGTTTTTGTTATTGGTTTTTGTTATTCGTCAACAACTGAACTCAACTTACTGGCTGACTGACTGACTGACTTGATCCCCTTCCAACACTTGCCGTAGAGAATTCTATCATTCTCAGTGCAATTCCCTGGCAATACTCCTGGGCTATGATTACCGGGGATTTAGAAAATTTTATTTCGATTACAACATATACACATAACTGAGGGATAAATAGCAGGCTAGTGGCCGCCGATATGTGCATTTTAAAATACTTCACAGCATAAATGTTTTTGAACGCATTCAACTAAAAATGTGTGGCATGTGAAAATTTCATTTAAAATGCATATGTGGCTTGATGGAAAATTACAAAAATGAAAATTTATTTTCCAGTTACAGTTACAACGAAACAACAACAAGTTTTGGTTATATTGTTGTTAAGCTGTGAATTCCTATTTTTTATTCCAGATATACAAAAAATGCTGAAAAATTCATAGAAAATCAATATAATCTTGACAAATACCTTTGGCATCATGTCAACTTGAACAAAATATCACTTTTAGACAGTTTTGGTTGCAGCAACGGTTACCGTCTTTACACAGAGTACACTTTGTAACACTTTGTGTTTGGTTGACGACCATAGAAGATCATTTTCAGTGCACACGCTTTTAAGGCATTCATTATTTTCTAAAAACGTTGAATATCTTCACCGCCATTTATGAATAATTCAAACGAATTTTTTCGAAAACCATCCATTAGAGTGTCACTTAAATGTTGCACAGAGAGAGAGAGAGAGCGAGAGGGAATTTAGTCGTACATACAAAACATTGTATTGTGCGATAGGTGGCTGGCTGGTGTTAAAGTGTTAACAAAAAAAAATCAATCATGATAATCATCTTCATCAATAACCGATAGACTACTAATGGCTCTAATGGCCAAACAATCACGAAATATTTTTTGTATAACGCTGTTGGCTGTGTTCAATTAAAACATTTTGTTGCTTCAAAATTATAATTTTAATGGGAAAAATTTCAAAATTGATTTTCTTATTTATGGCCTAAACTATAAATGAATTCATATGGTGCTAACGTATGCTTTTATCACAGCCGATTGTAATAGATGTCAACAATCACTTTTCCTGATTTATAGCGGAAAAACTGATGGACATTGTCATCATTAAAATTTCGTATTCATTAAAGTTAAAACTTATCACAGATCAAGGGATTACAATGGTCCTTACAGTTCCTAATGCCTTATAAATTAATGTGCTTAAGCTGGGGAAGAATAATTTACACAATGTTTGTAGTTTCTAATATTCTTTCACTTGTGCTTTCATAATGTAAATGTATTATCTTCCAGAAGACTAACTAATCCATGTTCATAGCTAATACAAGTAGTGTGAAAATTATTTTAAAGACCAGACAATTAAGCTTAAGCAACTAAATTGTCGATGAAAATCACTTGGTTACGAGCAATCAATGCAATTTATGTCATTAACAATAATGGCATATATAAACGAGGGTAATCCAAGAATTGACACACCGAGTAATCTGGATTTTTTTTTAAAATCTCGGTATTTACTCGAACAGGCGGACTGCGAAAAAATCCCAAACGAACATAGTTTCAACGTCCGTCTTTGTTCATGAATGCCGAGAGTTTCTTCGGGAAATTTTGGTTCATTCACACGTAATTCTTATATGCAATCCGGAAAACAGGAATATCGTCGGAAATTGATTTGCTGATGAGCTGACGAAGGCCAGTATGGAGCTAGCAATCTCCGATATGTTACAGGGCATAGATTTTCCCATTGCTTCGATTCTACGAGGAGACTAAATCCCACTGGCAGACAGAAGGGTGCGTGCAATTTACCAGGCTCTACTGGACACGTATAGACAGAGGGAAGAAGATGATCCTTACGGGCCATTAATTTTTTTGGTTGTCATGCCGAAAGATTTAGCATTCCAACTAATGACTTCTGCAGCATTCCAACTAATGACTTCTGTTCACCTAATGTCTCAGTGCCCAGATTTTGTCATGAAGAAATGGAGCCTACACTAAGCTCTTTATTATAAAGATTGCTGCATTAGCAAGATTTATTTTGGACTCGATGAAGTTTTTCTCCAGAGAATAACAAAATTAATTATGGTATCACAATGAACCTAAATGCCTTCCCTAAGTAAGCCAACGCCACCTAATCAAACCTAATCTATGTAATTTAGGATTTCATTACCAAGCAATATTAAAACTAATGGAATCGCTTGCGAAAGCAATCGAAGCAATGGACTGAATTGCGACAACCGCATTCAAAACAGGATAAGTACAGTTTAAGTTACAGGCAACATTATGAAATCCCTTTCTTTGAAGAACGGGTGATTTGTCTGATCCTAGGATAATAGAGGTTGCCATCAACGTTTTCTGTGAAAATATATGAGATTTTTCTGGATTAGTTTGCTTTGCTCATCAAGTCCAATGCTTCATGTTCCTGTAATATTCCCTATTGCAAAATCCTTTCTAGGCATTCAAAAGGCTTTCCGGTTGGATGGGTCTACTATAGTAAATCCTAGGATGACAGACTTGCCATCTACTTCTTCTACGAAATTATATGGGATTATTCTGTATTAGTTTGCTTTGCTTAGCAAGTCTGATGCTATCTGATGAGCAAAAGGCTTTCCGTTTGGATTATTTAATTTAAAATTTTTTTGTCCCTCGCATTCGAATGTGAGTTAGTTTAGTTTGTAGTCAAGCATTTTATTTGCTACCCCACTGCACCTTTATAAGGTCAGCTAATTTAGTAACCGCCCTCGTGACTTACTAAAATTCATTACCCATGAAACTCGAAAATACTACAGTTTTTAAGACATATTTTTTGAACATCTTGCAAATTAGAATATTTAGAGTTTTCTTTAAGGCATTTATGTCTTCCCTTTAACACAAACACTTTAAGAGTGTAACCTGCCTTAGTCCTTTAGATTATTCCCTTAAAATTGATTCTATTCTGTACTACTCTTAGAAGAAAATTTAAAGCCATTTACACTTAAACAAAACACAACGTACAACACTAGGCAACTAATTAAAACGGATTATTTGATTAGAGCACTAATTGCCACAAAGACTTGTGGTAATATACTCTCTCTCTCTCACTCTCTCTGTATGAGTGTGGCATTAAAGCTGTAGAGATAGGCGATACAACTTTTATTCGTACAAAAAGAAAAGAAGAAGAAAAAATTGGTAACGAGTAATAAATTTCGTTCAGTTAAGAAAATCCTGTCTTATCAGTGAATTTATTCAAGTACAAACTCGCGCGTACAGCATCCCCATAGGATTAGGCGGCGAAGCAAGTTTATCTCTCACCTTTCAAGGAGATGAAAATGAAAAAGTTTTACAACTTTTTTTGATATTGTTGTTGCTGTTATTGTAGTTAGTGTGGTTAAAGGTAACAGAAAAGAAATAAGTTTTAAGACTTAAAATGAAATCAAAGTAAGGTTGTTTGAAAGCAAAGCAAGAATTTAAATTCTTTAAAGAGCATTTTTAAGTTCATTTAGAATTTGTGAAGGAACATATTGGAAATGGTGTAATTTAATATCTTAACTGTCATAATAGTTGTGCACACTTTTGAGCTGTGTTGTGTTTGTTTACTCGTACCACAACAGTTTGACATGAAATTTATGTCCTCGCGAAACTAAAAGGATATCCTTAAGATTGTAGCTCAAATTAAAATTGTTTCTTGGTTGAGTATTTTGAGAAAAGCAAAAGAGAACAAGTGAATAAAGAAATTAAGTTAAATTACAACAGTTTACCTTGTAAATATTTCAAGAAAATAAAAAAAAGCAAAAAAGTGAACGAAACGAAAACCTTAAATAATGTCGGCCATTTGACCGTTTTTGTGTAGTTAAAACGGAAATTTCCCCAAGTCAAACATCAAACATTAAAAAAAAAAACAGAGCAAAACTACATAGCCTAGAATAGGAGAAGGAAAGAAAAATAGAAAACTAGAACCTTTAAATGCATGTTTAGCTGTAGTTTTCAGCTATGAGGCCAGGCTAAAAGGAGTCCTAATGATGGGTTGTGTTAGAAACCAAGTTTTGAAACAGAATCGTTTACAGAAGAAATTTCTTGTCACTGGACTGAAATTTAGCATTTAATTAGATTTTCATATTGTTGTTGTTGTTTTTTATTTGTATGTATGTATAAGTACCTTTAAAAACAACATCAACAAATAAATACCATGTCTTGAAAATGTTTACCATCGTGTTGTTTAACAATTTAATGCAACATTTTGAAGTTAAAAAAGGAAGGATGTTGCATGTCAACGTCAAGTTCAATTTGCTCTAAAGTTAATGTTTGAATTTATGGTTCCTTAAAAATATTACACAAAAGGATAAACCGAAAGCATAAAACTAAGGAGAGAAAAAAAAACAGGACAGAACAAAACTATTGAAAGGAAAACTAGTCTGTATTTTAACTCATAACCTAAAAGAGTTACTGCATGAATTTAGTGTATGATGATGACATGTTTTTCTAGAAATATTTGAAAAGTTTATATTCAAGGATTCAGCTATAAGATTCGCGAAATTGTAAACATTGGTTTTATAATTGTTAAGGTTACCATTTTCGTTAAAAGAAAATATTTTACAGACTGTTCTTATTCCAAGGCGATCCATTTTCAAATCTTTAATTTTAAAGCCTTCTTTTTACATTACTTATGTGGTGTATTTTTTTTTTTTTTTTTTTTTTTTTTTTTTTTTTTTAATATGTTTATTTATTAATTCATTCAATAATACAAATAGATCCAGCTACAAATAAACAAGTCGTTTAGTATTTCTATTATTTTTACACACAGGTCCATAATCGAACTCTCTAGTGCATTTTATAATACATTTTACGTTCATTTTCCGAACTATTAACAGTATATAATTAACTTATAGTAAGAAAAATTTACAATATATATATATAGGTTAGCAATGAAAAATGTTTGAAAAAAACATTGCTCTTTTGTTAATTATAAAATAAAATAGTCAAAATTATTAAAAACAAAAAAAAAATAAAACTTTTTAGTTAGAAATCCACCAGTATTTGTGTAAATTCTGCTGTTTATTGTCTAATCCTGCATAACTCATATCATATCTTAATTCACTGTTATTAATAATGTAAGTATTAAATGATTTATCTGTAGCCCTTCTATAGAGATGGTAGAATATTGGAATTCCGTCTCTATTTTGTATGAAGCATGTTTGTCCAAATATATGAACGCTTCAGGAGTAGTGTATTGATACATATGAGCATCGTATATATGGGCATATTAAGTATTAGATTCACATTCCTGCATTTAGTCATCAACTATAATATGGGGCAAAATTAATTATTGATACAGGTGAATATGTTATTTTCTATGCAAAGTAAAGTCAAGGCAGAAAATCAGTCATTGCTTGCAACAATTGAACAATAATTGTATTCGTCTGAAGTTATAGCAAGGAAATCACTTTTCATTAACTCTAATCCTTTGATTCAAAAATGCTTCGATTTCCAAAATCTACGTCTTAACGGAAGGTAAGGGGACCTAACCCTTTATAACTTAATCCCCTATTTGGATGTTAAAGTAACTTTCGTAGATTATTTTGTATTCAACAACAGCATTAAGTATCTTTTAGACAAGGCTAACAGAAGTATAGGCAGTCAACAACTCGTAAACAAAAATAGTGTTTTAAATTCATTCCAAGAAAAGAGAGTACTGAGGCCTATCAGAAACCAATAATAGCTGATTTAATGGAGATCTACCACTCTATGTTTACTCTTAAAATGCTTAAGCAATCCAACTTCACATGCCTGATTAGTCGATAAAACTTCAATCATAATTCCCAAATTAATAAAAGCCAGAGTCATCTGTAGATCACATTGAGAATACATATGCCTCAAAAAAGTCGCCGTAGTCGAATAGGAAATGTGTTAGCTAATTAGACGTGAGATTAGGGTCAGAGATCAGCAACGAGTATTCAAAGCGATGAGTAGATTCGAATCATACTTACAATTTCTGATAGCATAATCTATCATATCATATTTCAATATGATACTCATTCTTCTCATTCTCAAAGTTGGAAGTACTCATACTTAACAGTACGCAAGATGTTATTGACATCGACCCGTCTCAACTTAACATTTCTATGAAAATATATGGAATTATTCTGCATTAGTTTGCTTTGCTTAGCAAGTCTGATGCTGTCTGATGAACAAAAGGCTTTCCGGTTGGGTTATTTATTTTTATGTTTTTCGTCTCTCGCATTCGAACGTGAGTTAGTTTAGTTTGTAATCAAGCGTTGCACTGCACCTTCATAAGGTCAACTAATTTAGTGGCCGCCCTCGTAACTTACTAAAATTCATTACCCATGAAACTCGAAAATACAACAGTTTTTAAGACATATTTTTTAAACATCTTGCAAATTAGAATATTTAGAGTTTTCTTTAAGGCATTTTTGTCTTCCTTTTAACGCAAACACTTTAAGAGTGTAACGTGCCTTAGTCCTTTAGATTATTCCCTTAAAATTGATTCTATTCTGTAGTACTCTTAGAAGAAAATTTAAAGCCATTTACACTTAAACAGAACACAACGTGCTACACTAGGCAACTAATTAAAACGGATTATTTGATTAGAGCACTAATTGCCACAAAGACTTGTGGTAATATACTCTCTCTCTCTCTCTCACTGTATGAGTGTGGCATTAAAGCTGTAGAGATAGGCGATACAACTTTTATTTGTACAAAAAGAAAGAAGAAGAAGAAAAAATTGGTAACGAGTAATAAATTTCGTTTAGTTAAGAAAATCCTGTCTTATCAGGGAATTTATTCAAGAACAAACTCGCGCGTACAGCATCCCCATAGGATTAGGCGGCGAAGCAAGTTTATCTCTCACCTTTCAAGGAGATGAAAATGAAAAAGTTTTACAACTTTTTTGATATTGTTGTTGCTGTTATTGTAGTTGGTGTGGTTAAAGGTAACAGAAAAAAATAAGTTTTAAGATTTAAAATGAAATCAAAGTTAGGTTGTTTGAAAGCGTAGTAAGAATTTAAATTCTTTAAAGAGCAGTTTAAAGTTCATTTAGAATTTCTGAAAGAACATATTGGAAATGGTGTAATTTAATATCCTAACTGTCATAATAGCTGGGCACACTTTTGAGCTGTGTTGTGTTTGTTGCTCTGTACCACAACAGTTTGACATGAAATTTATGTCCTCGCGAAACTAAAAGGATATCCTTAAGATTGTAGCTCAAATTAAATTGTTTCTTGGTTGAGTATTTTGAGAAAAGCAAAGAGAACAAGTGAATAAAGAAATTAAGTTAAATTACAATAGTTTACCTTGTAAATATTTCAAGAAATAAAAAAAGCAAAAAAAGTGGACGAAACGAAACCTTAACTAATGTCGGCCATTTGACCGTTTTGTGTAGTTAAAACGGAAATTTCCCCAAGTCAAACATCAACATTGAAAAAAAAACAGAGCAAAACTACATAGCCTAGAATAGGAGAAGGAAAGAAAAATACAAAACTAGAACCTTTAAATGCATGTTTAGCTGTAGTTTTCAGCTATGAGGCCAGGCTAAAAGGAGCCCTAATGATGGGTTGTGTTAGAAACCAAGTTTTGAAACAGAATCGTTTACAGAAAGAAATTTCTTGTCACTGGACTGAAATTTAGCATTAATTAGATTTTCGTGTTGTTGTTGGTTTTGTGTTTTTTATTTGTATGTATGCATATGTACCTTTAAAAACAACATCAACAAATAAATACCATGTCTTGAAATGTTTACCATCGTGTTGTTTAACAATTTAATGCAACCATTTTGAAGTTAAAAAAGGAAGGATGTTGCATGTCAACGTCAAGTTCCAACTTTGCTCTGAAGTTAATGTTTGAATTTATGGTTCCTTAAAAATATTACACAAAAGGATAAACCGAAAGCATAAGACTAAGGAGAGAAAAAAAAACAGAACAGAACAAAACTATTGAAAGGAAAACTAGCCTGTATTTTAACTCATAACCTAAAAGAGTTACTGCCTGAATTTAGTGTATGATGATGACATGTTTTTCTAGAAATATTTGAAAAGTTTATATTCAAGGATTCAGCTATAAGGTTTGCGAAATTGTAAACATTGGTTTTATATTGTTAAGGTTACCATTTTCGTTAAAATAAAATATTTCACAGACTATAGTTCTTGTTCCAAATCTCAAATCTCAAATCTTTAATTTTAAAGCCTTCTTTCTTTTACATCACTTATGTGGTGTATGTTAACTTTATCTATGCAAAGTAAAGTCAAGGCAGAAAATCAGTCATTGCTTGCAACGATTTGAACAATAATTGTATTCGTCTGAAGTTGTAGCATTAACTCTTATCCTTTGATTCAAAAATGCTTCGATTTCTAAAATCTACGTCTTAACGGAAGGTAAGTGGACCTAACCCTTAATAACTTAATCCCCTATTGGATGTTAAAGTAACTTTCGTAGATTATTTTGTATTCAACAACATCCATTAAATATCTTTTGGACAAGGTTAACATCAAGCAGCAGAAGTATAGAGCGTCATCAACACGTAAACAAAAATAGTATTTTAAATTTATTCCAAGAAAAGAGAGTACTGAGACCTATCAGAAACCATTAATAACTGATTTAATGGAGAGCTACCAATCTATGTTTACACATACAATGCTTAAGCAATCCAACTTCACATGCCTAATTAGTCGATAAAACTTCAATCATAATTCCCAAATTAATTAAAAGCCAGAGTCATCTGTAGATCACATTAAGAACACATATACCTAAAAAAAGTCGCCGTAGTCTAATAGGTAACTGTGTTAGTTTATTAGACGTGAGATTAGGGTCAGAGATCATGCAACGAGTATTCAAAACGATGAGTAGGTCGAATCATCATAATTTCTGATACTTATCAGAATTCATACTTATTTAATATGATACTCATACTACTCATACTCAAAGTTGGAAGTACTCGTCGTACTCATACTTAACAATACGCTTGATGTTATGGACTCGACCGTCTCACTAACATTTAACAATAAGCATGATGTGTGGACTGACACAGTTTAACAAGCACTAATATATTACAATTTATGAATCACGGATTACGTTACCATGCATACTCAAGAAAGTTGTATTATGCTTTGCTTATTGTTTTTATCTTTCCTTTCTTGCTTTATTTGTATATGCTACAACAACAAGGCTGTAAAATTTGAGATCACTACGAATCACTTATAAGTATATTAAGATTTTTCTTACATTTAAGGAAGCTATGAAAGGTAGTGAAAGTATGAATAAAATATTTCGAATGTTGTGAGTTTGATGGAATATAACTGTAGCTATACGTACTTTTTTTGGCAAATACAAGAATTTAATAAAACTCTCGTATGCCGCAAAGAGAGTACATTTGAGATTTACTTGCTAAATTTATTGGCTATTTAATGCCTTTTTTTTTTGCAACACAAATGAAAGTGATTTCAACGCAACAGGAGGTTAAGCTGATCCTATAAAGACTGTAACAGTTAACCTGATACCGCCGATGGTCTGCCTAAAAATAAAATCTCAGACAAGTTATTTATTTAGCCCCCTGCCCATCCTTCCTCTCTCTCTCTCTCTGCCTCTTTCTCTAAGCATGTTGGTGGTCATACCTTTGCGACACTTTTCTTAACGTCTAATAAAAATATTGCAAAAAGAAGAAGAAAAAAAACGAAGAATTCTTGTACAAAATGAAATGAAAAAATCCCCCACCACGGTCTTATAACTCTCTTATTCATTTTCATGTGGAATTGTTTATTTTTTTTCTGACTTTGGTGGTTTAAATGTTTTTGGTATGTGAGATGACGGCCTGTTGTATTTTATGTTTATGAAGCTTAAAAAGACATTCTTTTTATCAACTGCCAAAAAAGTGCTTAAATGGTTTAAAACAGTTACTCTGTTAGTGTTGCTGTTGTAACTGTAACTGTAACTGTATCTGTGATTTTTTTCTTTCTCTAAGAATTCTTTGCTTCCTTTCTCCAAAGTTTTATGGTGGCTTTCAAAATTCTTTTTGCTTTTTTCTAAAAATTTTTCTTCGACTTTTTAAGAGCCCATTATTTAGACCACTAAACTCTCTGCTTTTTTTTTTTTTTTGTAATTTTTTCTTGCAACAATTTTTTAGTGTTGTTTTCTGTGTAATATATTGTATGACATGTTGTTGGCATTTTTTTGGTCTGTTTTTTCTTGCAACAAACCATCTCATCACCATTTTACCCAAAAACGTAAGAGTTTGTCATTCCCAGCGGGTGTTGCTTGTATTTTATGTGGATTTAGGTTTTCCTTCTTTCCATTCTTCATTTCTTGCTTTGTAAAGGTAATTTTTTTTCTCTCCACTTTATTTTCTTGTTATTATTTTTGCAAAAAATATTGTTTTTTATTGTGTTTCCTTTTATATTTTCTTGACAGGATTAGTGTTGTCATAAGTCCGGAGAAAATAAAATCCTGCCATAAAAGCAAAAAAAAGGACACTTATTATGCCATCAGTTTCTCAAATGGGCCAACAAAAAAAATTAATTTTATTTCTAAACACAATAAATAAACCAGAAGAAAACAGCTCTAGAAGGGAGACTCTTGTCATAATAATGTTTTGCAAAAAATAGTCATTTTGAGAACGAAACACTGGAAAAACTCAAAAGTGGAAGAAAAAGAATTTCGTTCGGCCTAATGCCTGGTGTTACTAAGAGTTACTAACCGAACTTATCATAACCTTACGTACATAACTAAAGTGACGGCACGACTTTCCTTTAAATGCACGAGAACCCTTACAAAGTATGTCGATACCTTCAGAAATATATATCCCAGCTGCAGAAATGGTTAAAGCCAAAAAGAATTAAACAAAATGCATTATGGCGACTCTTTTCAGGCGTATTGCTTTTGCACGCATGACAAACAATTTCTGCAGGAGTTGTAGAGATGGAGAACTGATCTTTGCCGCAACCAATAGGTGGCCAGCAATATGTCGGAAAACAGGTCTTGGTGTCTATCAGAGATCAGCAATGAATCGTCTTTTCTCTACTCATGCAGTTTTGAGTATGAGTGATTCAACAGTATTGAAATTCAACTACTCTGATTCATTCGTACTCAGTACAACGTTAATTTATAAGTATTGGTTGCAATGAAATATGTTTGATTCATATGCCTATTCATTCAGATTTCTAAATTTAGAAAAATACTTATAAGTGATTCGAGTGATTCGTATCATTCATGAAAATTTACAGTCTTAGTTGTTGTTGCATGTATACACAAAGAAGAAAGGAAAGGTAAAGACAACAAGCAAAGCAAACACACAACCTTCTTGTGAGTATAGTGGTGGTCAATAACATCATGCATTTTGTTAAGTATGAGTACGCCGAGTACTTCAAACTTTGAGTATGAATAGTATGAATATGATATCAAAATAAGTATGAATGCGTATATCAGAAATTATAAGTATGACTGGAATCATCGTTTTGAAAACTTATTGCTGATTTGTGCTGGATGATACCACAAGTATGATATGAACGTACACTCAGGTATGAACATTGGTAGTCTAACCCTTCATCGAAGGCTTAAAATAGGAGAAATGGAAAGTACATCACTTTAAATTGCATATTTATAGATTTTTTAAGGTCTTAGATAGCCCATTATCACTACCCCATCTGGGAAACAATGCAATGCAAAGACGTAAAAATTATTGTAGATCAACAATTAACCACGATTGGAAGAAGCATCAATTAGTCCCTACATCTTTTTAGCTAATGTCCTGAAGGATCTTACATTTCTGCACATAATACATCCCAACGTATTAAATTTACTAATGAATGAAACACGACTATAATGCGTAGCAATAGACGGTGTAGAGTAAGCATAATGACTTCATCAGGCTGTCGAAGACAGGATATTGATAACAGCGAAAAAATTAAGCCAGTCTTTTGGTGTACTTTTCCATTTCTTTCATCCTGCTACAATCAAACGGACCATCAATCACTGCAGCTATTCATTACCTGTTTCCTACGAAGATTGCTAAGAACATTCGGATCAAATGTCACTTCAATCAGGGAACTGAAAAAACGCCGAACCGAGTTATAATTACGAAAGAAGCTGTAGTTGGATTAGTCATATTTCTAGAGGAACTTATGAGAAAGTAGTCAAGAAAAAAAGAACTCTACCAGTATGTAGGAGAGAATTTCGATCTATTAATATATAATAAAGAGTCGACGCTGCGTTTCGCTATGAAACCATAAAATACGTAAGTACCCTATAAAATTGTGTATATACTGCCGCATTCTGATTTAAGAATTGTTTTAAATTCATGTGCTCTTCCTGAGCTCACTTTTCTGGCCTTTTCGCCAATAGTTTTAAATTATTATCATACAAATATCACACAGCTTGACATCAGCTTTTACATCAGCTTTTGCAGTCATTTATAAATTTTGGGCTGAAGTTTTAACAAAATCCTTAAAGTTGAAACAAACTTTATAATCGCATAATTCAGATGGTCAATAACCACCTTCATGTTCACAAGCTTTCTTATCAATTAAAACATATTTTTAATGGTTTACTCCATAGAAAAAATTAAATGAATGTGAAAATTATTATTTTTTTATTATTATTGTTATACAGCAAAGAAACGATATGAAAAGAAATCTCGACAGCAATTATTCTTAGCCATTAATGCGTTAAAACTTTAAGCAACGCAATAAATTTGAAATATTTCTTGAGTATCATTAGGAAATCGTGTAATTTCTTTATAAAAATAGAAAAAATAAATTTTCTCAGATTACAAACCACAGTACCCTACATTATGTTGCAGAAGAAATAAATTAAGTGTAGCATTGGTTGTAAAATATTATTAGAAGGCAAGAAATTTTTCTATTACACTCTGGCCTATATGGTGAAAAACAAACGTTATTTTCAGGGTTACGAGTAGCACTACTTTCTACCCTCTTCAATTTTTCTGATGAATTTTAGAGTAGGAGTAGCATTACCTTCAAAACCTCTTCAACTCTTCTGAATATTTTCAGTAGTGATTAGTACGAGTAGCATTACTTGCAAAACCTCTTCAACTATTCTAATCATTTTCAGGTTACGAGTAGCACTACTTTCAAAAACCTCTTTAACTCTTCTGATCATTTTCAGGGTACGAGTGGCATTACTTTCAAAAACCTCTTCAACTCTTCTAATCATTTTCAGGGTAGTAGTAGCACTACTTTGGAAACCTTTTTAACTCTCCCAATCATTTTCAGGGGCATTACTTTGAAAGCCTCTTCAACTCTTCTGATCATTTTCATGGTACGAGTAGTATTACTTTCAAAACCTCTTCAACTTTTCTGTTTTCTTGTTGTTGCAATTAAAAATAAAATTAAGAAAACAACGGCAAAAACAATTTCATCTATTTGATGTAGTTTGGTTTGGTTTGATTTGATTTGGTTTGAATTTTCTGCTTTTCAAACAAAGATTCCAAACAAACATTCAAAAATTATGTTGAGAATGCGTGTCTTAATGCAGTTCGCATAATAAATTTGTAACAAAAATTTCATGTTCATACCTACGAGGTATGTATGTACGTAGTAGTATAGTATTGCTTGGTATTGTCTTGTCTATTTCATTACAATGATCATTAAGATCATCATGATCATACATAAATTCATAAATACATAGCAGTATGCACATGAAATTATGAACAACAACAATGTTGATGCATTAGAAAGATTAGCAAGAAACCAGAGTATGAAGAATAGGCTGGTTGTTCATTCATCATCTTTTATCTTTTAGTCTCAGGCTTAGATGGGTGTTGATTTGTTGTTGTTGTCGCTATATATTTGTTGTTGTTTTCTTCTAATGATTAGAAACATTAAACAATTGAATTGAGTGGGGTTTTCTTCTGTTCAGGAAACCATTAGACACTGATATACACTCTCATTGTTGAAGTAGTTGTTGCTTGACTCTTTTGAATGGCTTTAACAGTGTCTGTCTATATAAAAATGAACGCATATGAGGGAGTCCACATCTACTTGCTTATACCAAGCATTCAATGATGAGTTTTTGCTAGAAATCTGCTAAAAGGATGAAGTATATTTCCATATTTCCTTTAATACACGTTTTTTTGTTTTGTGGAACTACATTAAAAACCGTGGCCACGCTGGAGATCTCCTTTCGAACCATAATTCTTCCTTACCGTATCATCTACATTTTGATTTTCATAAACAAATTTCCCTTGATAATGTCCTTTCAATTATGAAACAACCCATATGATTTAATGAATTCATGTGTGTATTATTACGTGGTGCATTAGTATGTCTGTTAATGCGTGTTGTATTCGCATAGGGGGAATACATTTTTAGCCGAATCACTATGATTAACTTTATTATCACGATAATTGCCATTGTTTAACACAGCCTTAATTATGAAAGCCAAGCCAATGAAAAAAAAAGATTGCTGAAAAACATACTCATTTTGCAGTTGTTATACATTTTCCTGTAATTATAGAAAAATTTTATAAATTTTCTTACTTTTTTATTGCATTTTTGCAAATTATTTTTCCAAAACAAAATCTATTTTTTAATTAATACACACTATATGTAGTATATGACAATAAGCGCATATTACGTTGGTGTATTCTATTTAAGATGACTTCAACATTTTTCGAAAACAAATCCTTACTTACTCTGATGGCTATTGGAGTGATTTATTTAATAAAAGTAAACATGGCTACTGATAGTGGAGTTATCAATCCCAAAAACTATATTCTGTTCCTTCCAACTTTATAAAACAAAATATGGTTAAAAACCAAAGCAAACCAGAGAATTAAAAAGAAAGTAAAGAATGTGAATAGATACAGTGAAAGAAAATAAAAAGTTTGGCCCGCACAAGTATGTATGTAATTTCTTTAGCCAGCAAAATATAGCGATAAACCTAAGGAGCCGAACAACCGCCCACGAGATGCTCTTTCATCCTTATCTCTGCATAAGCTGTAGACATTTGACTATGACCTAAACCATATCTCCTTCGATAAACTGACGCCATATTTCTTGATCTCTCAGTCGAACACATTATCTTGGTAATTACTTAATTGGCCTTAACAACACGTTTGTCGGATTTTGTCGGTGTTTACTTTCAAGTGTTATTTCTTTGCTCGTTTTCACTCAATTTAGGCCTTCCAACGCAAATAAGATATTCCTCCACGCCAGCTTTTGCCAATCTACACATCAGATATCGACCTCACCGTCACATCTGCTTCCATTCAAATGACATCATCGAGTCGGCATATTCACTGGATGTTAATTCACTGAATAATGTCCATACCGTTGAGGAGCTCATATGCAATGTTGCGTAGTTCGTCGAGCATAAAATCGCAAAATTTTCTAAAGAAAATTGTTAAAATTGGCAACATGTTTTGGAAAATTATCAAAACATTAAGAAAAGTGGCTAAATCATGTGTGTGAGTGAAAATCTTAAATAATCACGAAAGTAGAGATAAATTTGAAAAAGAAGTGACAGAAAGACAAAATTAAGCTTTTGGATTTTACAAAAAATATATGAAAAATATTTTAAAAATCAATTATTTTTACCAAATATAATCTCCATAATTTAAAAAGGAAATTTTTCGGACGTAATAAACTGGTTCGCAGTTTTCGTTATGGTCGAGTAACACTCGTGACCAGAAATATAGCCGACGGTACTATTTGTATTCTTCAAATCAGCAACAATGGAGCTAAATCGGATAAAATGGACTTGGGGGAAATAGACCTAGTAGGTACCAAGCATTCCAAAACAGGTTTCCTTATGATCGAGCTCTACTTGGGACCGGCGACGAAGTTAATTGTTTTCTTCAAATGAACAACAAAAAAAAGTAATTTATGTAAATACGAATAAAAATGAAAATTTTAATAATTCTCATTGAGTTCAGATTCAACAACAAAAGGTCGTATTTGTCGGGAATTGGTTTTCTTACATTTTTTGGTAGATGACTTACATGTTTTTGTTCGAAGACTTGCATTATTGTGGACTATGATGATTTGTATTTTTTTGGTCGATTACTTGCATGTTTTTGATAGATGACTTGTATTTTTTGGACGATGATGATGATTTTCACTTTTTGGTTGATAACTTACATTTGTTTGGACTATGATGACTTGAATGTTTTTTGTAGATGACTTCCCTTTTCTTTATTAATGACTTGTATTTCTAGATTGAATGGCTTAAATTTTTTGCCAGAATGACTTGCATTTTTTTGATCGATGACTTATTTTTTTTTTTTTTTTTTTATAACTTTTTTAGATCGCTGACTTTTATTTTTTGGTCGATGATATTTGATTTTTGATTGATTTTTTGGTCGATGAGTTGATATTTTTTGATATTACCAGCTATGCAGGAATATTGAGCTCAAACATTGAGAAAATATTACTTTATAGTCGTCAAAATAATGATAGTTTAAATGAGTATCTTCCATCTATGATTCTAATGGTTCACTACTTATTGTTGAAACAAAAGCTAAATCTAGACCATTATCCTTATTAAACGATTGTAATGCCCAACGATGCCTGTAGGTATGTGTGATTGCTATGCGAAACATTAATTAAGAGAAATAATAATTTTTATATTTTTAATGGCCTACTTCCTACTTCATTTTTCGCATTTCGTAAAAAGCAAAGCGTTGATATTAAGAAATTATCTAAATCAGCAACTTAAAGTGAAATATTACGCGTTACTCCTTAGCAAAATGAAAAGAATTTGAAACATTTACCTTTGAAGCCTTTGGTGGGGGATAGAATCTATTGCTGAAATTCAATTTGAAGGTATTTTTAGGTTAAAGAACAAAAAATAATAAAAAAATAAAACATTTACTTGCTGTTGCAGTTACTTTTGCTGTTATTGTTTTATTTCTTAATTAATTAACGTTTTAATTACAAAACTTTATTTGTTATTGTTGTGGTAGTTGTGTGTAGCCTTTAAACATTCAACTGCTGTACTGCTTAGCGTTGTGTGAACATCTTGTGCGTGTTTGCGTTGCGAATATTTCACGCGCATTTTTATAATTTTTTTCCGAATAGAACACACAAACACACACAGTGAAAAGAAAAACATATTTTTTAATGGATTTTCTTTCATGTTGCAAGTTCTTTTTTTTTTTGTTGTAATTTTATAACAACTTTTTTTTTGTTTTCGTTTTTCTTATTTAATCTAATGAACATCAGTTTGATTTAATTTTAATGGGTTTCTATGTTTTCGTTTTAAAATTTGCTTTTAAAAGTTAATTACAGCATGGCCTAGCAACATGATTTACTGGGCATGTTAAGTAAAATTATTATGAATCATGCAATCATACATACATAAGTATGTATATGTATGTAATATAAAGTGCGTTTTTGTTTTTCTTTTTCTTTTCTTTTTATGAAATATTTTAAAGATTTTGAAAATAAATTGTTTTTCTTGTTTCCCCCATTTTGCTATGCAATAATGACAAGAAGAGTCTTTAGATTATTGAGATTAACTCAACTTCTCTGATATGAAATTCAAAACAACTTCAATGAAATGATAATTTTAATGCTCGGATAATTTGTTAACCATCTCTCGCATACAATTTATGCGGTGCAACATTGTAACTGTAAATTTATGAATGCATTATTATGACTGAAATAAGATATGTTATCTACAATGTTGCTATTTAAAATATGCCTTAGATTTCACCTCATCTATCATGGAACTGTTTGAAATAACAATTAAAGAACTTAAGAAGAGGTAACAGTGTGAGTGTGAAGTGAGAATATACGTACAAGGCGATAACCATTTATATGGCAGAGACAGTATTCAAACTCAAATCAATCTAAAGGCAATATGTGCTATTCCCTAAAAAAATTATATTCTGATCGACAACTTAAAACGATTGCTTTTCAATGTATAGAGAGCATCAAAAGAAAGTGTACACTATGGATAAAATTCTAACAATCACCAAACTCACCACTTTTACCGCTTAAGGAGAAGTGACCGAAAAAATTTAATAATATTTTGAAATTTTTTGTAACTTTTTTTTTTCAATTTTATAAACTGGCAATGGAACAATTTTAAAATTAAAGTAACGGTAATTTATTAATGTATAATTTTTTATGTACAGTTTCTTTTGACTCTCACTGTATATCCGACATAATGTTTGCCTGTTTTTCACAGCATTAACAACCATCAAGTTGCCACCAAATGTCAGTTCTGGCTACCAGTTTTTCCAAGGTCTATATTTTTGTAAAAAGGCTTTTATCATATGCTCTCATACTTTTCAATCTAAATTCAATACAATTCCTTGTCAGATGTTTTATACAAAAGCGATACTTGTATAGTTTTACATGACACATTTGAAATGTGACCTGTCAGATGCAGAATACATATCCAACCCCATAAATGCCGTTGTGTTTTTGTATGGGTTTGCGTATTATTAACAGTAATTAAGCATAAATTCAAGAAATATTTACTAATTTGTCGAAGATTTTATGGAAACATTGACGACATGAATATCCTGTTGTTGCTCTGATGGAAAATAAATCTAATTCTCAGCCTGAAGAGGAACATAACTCTTCAGACTCTAGTTTTTTTGATAGAATAGGTTTCAATTCAAAGTTTCGCTATAGGAAATGAATTTGTAGTTGAGGAATACTTCTTATTATTAGTGTAGTAACAAAGTGACACAGTACTGAGACCATACGATATATTGTATTCTCCTTAAACTATTCAATAAAGTCATTATAGGCCGTTCTGTCAGTAATACAACGTGGCATCTTAATACGAATCTTCTAGTGTAGTGTATTTTATCTATGCTTGATGGGACCAACAGTTTAAAGACCACACCAAATGACAGATTTTTGAAAAACATTTCACAACATTTTTATTTATTCACAGAGTTTTTATGAAGTGCATACGAAATATCTTTTCATATTTTATTTACTTCAAAACGTACGAGTATGATCTTGGCTTTGAAGAACGGTCTGCCATCTACCCCATTATCTAATAGACTACGGCGATCATATCCCACCATCAGCATAACAAACTCTTCAGCTATCAATCCACTACTTCTTTTATTGATTCTCTGCGATACGCATATCACTCACTCCGGTACACGAAAAAATTGAAAATAACCACAAAACTATACCACCTACAAAAGCAAATATTAGAAAAAAAAATCAGATGAATTTGCGATTGTCCCGCATAATCACTCATTTGAACCTTGCAATGAGTCTATTTGCAGAAAGACCAGAACAAAACTAGTATTGGACCCAAACAATCTTGTCTGTCATTGTCCGGCCTTTGAATGCCTAAGGCTAAAGGTTCTTGAGTAACCAGAATTTATGGACAAAACTTGTCTAGCAAAGATGATTTGAATAAAATACTTGCCTTCATAAAAAACGAAAGTCACCGTATGCTAGTAGGTAGTGTGTTGGCTTAGTAGACATCAAACCCCAGGTCTGACCTCACCAACGAAACGAAATATAAAAACTACTTCATGCCATGAAAAAGTTTCTCAAAAATCTATTGTTCGGAATCGATGTTAAACTGTTGGTTCCGCCACTCAGATATATATAATTTAACGCCCACAACATAAGTGGTGTAAGAGGCTAGGTCGTAATCCTGACCGAATGGTTGTAATGATCAGTTGTATATGTATGTATACTTCGTAAAACTATCTCAATAATTGGGGGAAATGCTAGGCATGAGTAAAAAACACATGGGATTGGTATTGCAGTAGACTTTGGCGACCTTATAATACCCATGTAAGCTATCAATTTTGTAAAAGCTATTAATTTAAGTTAACTTAACCCTACTATCACACCGTATATTCTACGCAGAATTATTTTCTGGTTTATCATTATTTCTTAACTTCCATTTACATTAGCGGATAGACGAATAATTCCCTAATAATCATACGCCACCATATCATGCGTATGAGTGATATTTAATTTCATATTAATCATACGTTCAAGTGGCCATTAATTAATCAACATTCGTTTATTATTTTTATTATTTCTACAACATTTTTTATTATTTAAATATGACTTTATAATTCAATTACTACACGTAGTATAAACAAATTTAATTTAATTGAGTTTAAAACAAACAGAAAAACAATCATGATTTTAAATTATTATTAAACAAAAAAAAAACTCATTATTTTTAATACTCTTCATACAATTTTATTTTTTAGTATTTTTTTGTTTTTGCTATTGTTGTTATTGTTATTGTTATTATTTAATGTATAGCTTGGAAATTGACTAAAACTTTAAAAGTTGATTTTTCACTTGAACCAACAATTTTTGTTTTTTTTTTTTTTGGGAGGAAGGGCAACTAAAGGGAATGGAAGGGGAAAATGTAGGTTCTTAAAATAAAAACAATAAAAACAAATTCCATATACATTTGGATGGCTGCCATTATACAAGCCAAACTCATATGCTCCGCCTTTCATTCACACTCAAACAGTGTGATGTAAAAACAAATGAAATAAAATTTTTGTGTGAAAAAAAATGTAAAAAACGAAAAATAAAATCAAAAAAATAAAACAATGATTTCCAATCGTACAACGAGTAACAACATACAGCAGATGCTGCTTTTCAGTCACAAAAAATTGCGACCAAAAAAAATGTTGTTTTCTCGTTTCGTTTTGCTGGAATGGAATCAGCACCCAGCCTCACATTGAATTCATCATCAGTTAAACTGTATGATAGTAGAGTGGCGTTTGTATATGAGATTTTTATATTGTTTTTGTTTTTGTGTAAATAGTAAATCCCTATTGAAAAAATGTATCTACAAAACATATTCCATTTCATTTCATTTATTTTTTATTTCTTATATTCAACAACTCCGCCCATTTTTAACGCGCGCGCATCATTTTCATTTGTTGCTGTCGTTTATTTACGTTAACAAGAAAAATAAAACTGCTTTAGATACTCGCACATGAAAACGAAGAAAATCGTTGTTTGCACTCTGAACGTTCGTTACAATTATCGCAAAGGAGTTGGACTTCAATATAACGAACAAAGGCAATTGTAGGTTGCTATACGATGCCATAGCAATGTTTTCGCAGATCTATTAAGAGTGAATTCTTAATTTTAAGGAAGTTTTATAAATTATAACTTTGGTACACAAATTTGTATTAAAAACTGTTTCGGAAGATGACAAACGGTAACTTACCACATCATGTATGTATGTTATCCTACAGTTTAAGGGCGACTCCGAACGGCGAACTTTTTTTGAGAAACTTTTCATAGCAATTTTAATTGCTCTCCCTGTGTCTGCCAGAAATCTGCTAACAGGAAGCCGCCGAAGAAATATTTTGTTTCATATTTCGATTTGTTGGAGAAGCTTGGCCTAGAATTTGAACCTTATTCTTACATGTAATAAGCAAACACACTACCTATAAGACTACGGCGACTTCTAAACGTACAACGAATTCCCATATAATCAAGCATAAAAATGTTCCCTGCGTGGCAGATTCAGTTTGTCCACACTATACTTTAGTTAACTGTCACATAATTCTGCTATGTCCCGTTGTTTGACCTTCCTCTCATGGTGAAAAAGTTTCTTCATAAGCTCGAAATATATCACTCTAGAACTAAACACCTTTACTCCTGTTCCACTATCTGTCCTCGATCTTCTATGGCTCCTTTCTTAAGAGTAGCTTAAAATAAGCTCTATTTACTCTTATCGCTTAAATAAATAATTTTCAAAATCATAGCGTTTGCAGGTTCTGTCCAGGGGACATTTAAGAAAGGATCTATTAGGCACTCAGTTTGTCAGGCTTACGATGTGTCCTGATGATGTATCCTTTCTTTGGTGTCGCTGTATGACCACAGTTAAGCCAACACGTGTTTCAAATTTATTTGCCTCGTGGGTCACAATTCCACATGAGGTAGAACGGTCTTGACGTCCATAAGCACCCCGTAATGCTCGTAAAGAATTCACATTTTTGAACACAACTTTTCTAGCCATTTTTGAGATTGTTTGTCGGCAAACATACATAATTGGTCATTACAACCCTTCAGTCAGGATTTCGACCTAGCTTCTCATACCGTTTATGTTGTGTGCGTTAATTTTTATACTTTAGTGGCAGGACATACAGTTTAAAGTCAACTCCAAACAACAGATTTTTTGAGAAGCTCTTCATGGCAGAGTTTTTGCCAAAAATCTGCTGAGAGGCAGACGCCGCACAAATATTTTCATTTTGATGCCTGACCTGGGATACGAAACCAGGCTTTACGTCTAACAACACATTATCTACTAGACAACAGCGACTGTAGTCCCCTACTTTCTGTAAATAAATTACACTTTGAATGAAAGATATTTAACAGCTCAGAGTCTACCCAGGCCGATGGCGGATAAAACAACTGAACGGATAAGCATATTTTTTCAATCAATTTGAGTTCTTATAGAATTTTTCGTGAATATTAGTTCAACGGTTCTATGCTGATGGGGCTATTATTTGTATTTTTACAAAATTAAGGCCACACGATTTAGAAGAGTTTATACGCCATTGGGTCGTCTGTTATATGTAGAAAGCATAGACAGCCCCATATAAATATGAATTTAATTTAAAACTTCAATAATATTTTTTTTAATAAAAATTTCTTAGGATTTGATTCCTTTCATACTCTGTTAAATTCCCCTAAATGTAGACTCCTTAAAAAGAAAATAAAATGCTTATATGCTCTCTCACTTGCATACTTGCTCACTCACTTGAGTTCGTTACGTGGCAATAAGGAAGCCTACGCACTGTGTGTGTGTTGTGTATGTAAGTGTTGATAGAAACGTATTCATACGCAAGGATGTTACAATTCGAATGCGAAGAAAATCAACAACAAATAAAAATTCTGCATTTTATGTTCAAATACCACCCATATTCACAGACAGGACTCTTGTTTTGATATTTTTTGTTTCTCGTTTTTCTTTCTTTTTTTTTGTAATTTTCCACTAAAAAGAACTAAAGACTTTCTATGGCAACAAAAAGGAGTCTAAATATGTGTGTGTTGCATGTATGTAAAGAAAATTAAATGGGATGCTGGCAATGCTAGTGACGAGGATGATGATTAAGTGAAGTGGTATGCTTGCTGAGTGTGAGTATTTCTTCTCTCTATGGTTCAAGGATGCACTCACTATTTTAGTAAGTGTATGCTTTCATCATAACCATATACAATACAATACGAGTATATGTATTTGTATTCTCTCTATACTATATGAATTGGAACGTATGTATGTGTATGCCTGTATATAAAGAACTTTAATATGAGTTTCCTTCTCTTTTGTGGTCGTTTTTTATTTTTTCAATTTGTTAAATTCAAAATTACATTCCGTTTGGCGACATTTTTCTGTTATTCCTCTCTGTCTCCCTCTCTTCTCTCTCTCTCTGTTTTTTTTGAATATTTTTTTTTTATTATTCTTTTGTGCATATAAATTAAAATTTTGCACCTTTTGTGACACTTTAACCATAAAGTTGTTTGCTGTTGGCTTTACTACTACTGCTATGCTGCTACCGTTTGTGGGTCCACAAAAGTTTATCTCCTCTTCAGCTCCTGTACAGTGTAATGAATATTTCTTGTATCCCATATGACAACGTCTAGGGTATGGTTATATACACAGGTACTTAGGCAAATTACAAAAAATTACACACACAGACATGTGCTGTAATAAAAAAAAACACAAAAATTTGTCAACAAAAATGTATTTAAAAGGAGGAAGAAAGAAAAGAGAGAGAAATAAAGAGTCCCATTACGGAATGGTTCACATGAGATGTGAATTTCTATTAAAAATAAATTTTTTTATGCAACAGCAACAAAAAAGGAATCCATGAATTATGAATTTATGAAGAATAAGGATGAAAAAAAAACAAACGTATTAAAATTTTTTTATTTTCTGTTTTTTGTCTGTTAAATTAAAAGTGCATACGAAAGATATTAAAATGGAAGGAAAACACATGAATTTTAAACGAAATGCGAATAATTTTTCTTTCTTTTTTCTTCTTCCCGTTAATGTAAAATTTTCATTTGTTTGTAGATTTGCTGGCAAAAGAACAAAAAAAATGTTTGCTTTTCTATAATTAATCTGTTTATTTAAATTCCATTAAAAGGACAACAAATTTCTTTTTTTTCGTTTTGAAAAATCTTTCAGTACACAAAGTAATTGTTAATAGGATTTTTTTTTTCAAATTATTTAAAAAAATTTCGACATTAACATATCTACAGAACATTAAGGAAATACCTGTGGTTGTACAAATAAGTCAGTGAAAAAAATATTTTTGCAAAATCCTTAGTTCTTACTGCAATATGTGGAACAATGCAACTAGAGACGTGCAGAAATGCTGTGGAATGGAACCAAAGTACGTACTTATGTCATACGCTTATATACATACATACATAATTGATCATTATAACCCTTCTGTCAAGATTACGACCTTCTTCTCACACCACTTATTTTGTGTGTTAATTTTATACATGAATGGCGGGACCTACAGTTCAAAATCGACACCGAACGACAAATTTTTGAAAATTTTTAGCAAAATAGACCGAATTAAAGACAACTCATTAGGCAGACAGAGCCTAAAGCCAATCTGAAGATATTTTATCTCCATAATCCTCACCTGATCATGTGTCCTATCTAGTGCAGTCCCTGCTATACAATACCATATAATGGGTGATTTTTTAAGTGCTATAGGAACATTTTTCAAAAAAAAACACATAAAATTCAGAAAAATTCATGAAATCTTTATTTGAATCGATAGTACGGTCCATATAATTTAATGTTTGAACATTATTTCTTGCAAATGTTGACTGCAACTGCGCCTCAAATGGTCCATCCGCTTAGTCCAATTTTGGCATACTCTTTCCAACATTTCGACCGATATCTCACGAATAAATGTTGTCTTCCAATTCGTCAATTGAAGCGGGCTTGTCTGTATAGATATGAGCTTTAACATAGCCCCACAAAAAATAATCTAAAGGCGTTAAATCGCACGATCTAGGCGGCTAATTGACCGGTACCGGACGTGAAATAAAATGTTCACCGAACTCTCCTCTCAATGAGTCCATTGTTACGCGTGCTGTGTGACATGTGGCACCGTCATGTTGAAACCACATGTCTTACAAGACTAGCTCTACCATTTTGGGCAAAAAAAAGTTGGATATCATTTCATAGCGCTCACCATTCACAGTTACGTTTCAATTTGCAGCATCTTCAAGAAGTACGGTCCAATTATGGCAACAGGCCGTAAACCGCACCAAACTGTAACTTTTTCCGAATGTATTGGTAGCTTTTGCAATGCTTCTGGCTGATCTTCACTCCAAAATCGACAATTTTGCTTATTTACGTATCCATTGATCCAAAAATGAGCTTCGTCGCTGAACACAATTTTTCGATAAAGAAGCAGATCTTCGGCCGACTTTCCAAGAGCCCATTCACCAAAAATTCTGCGTTGCAGCAGGTCGTTCGGCTTCAATTCTTGGACCAGCTGTATTTTGAAAGGCTTCACACCTAAATCTTTCCGCAAAATTTTCCACGTTGTTGAGTAACAGAGGCTCAATTGCTGCGAACGGCGACGAATCGATAATTGATGGTCATCATTAACACTGGCCGATACAGCTGCGATATTTTCTTCAGTTCGCACTCTACGTAAGCGTATTGGTGGTTTAATGGCCAGCACAATAGCCGAATATCCGCTTTAGTGGATCGTATTAAACTGACCATAAAATGGAAGAAGCGCGCGATGAACTTTCTTAACAGAGCACGCATTTTGATAATAAAATTCAATTGATTTGCAAGCGTTGTTCCTTTGTAAGACGATTGGTGGTTTAATTATAGACCAAAGTGAAGATATTTGACAGTGAAACAAAACACGAAACGTGCGTGAGCTGTTTAAACCAGTGTTGCCAAAAAGATAACAGCTAAAAAATCACCCTATATTATCTTAATGCCAGCATACCAATCATTGTTCACGTGAAGCCTGTATTCTCTGTTGTTTGTTAATTGGCCGCTTAGCGGAATAGTTTTGCATTTCATCTTGTACAATTTTTGCTCACAGAAACTATTGATCTAGTATTAGCTTCGTTGGCCGCCAGAACAATTTTCTTTGACTTCTTTTCAATATCCGCAAAGGCAGAAACCTTCGCAGTTTGCTACCCATAAAGTCTTTATCATCGGCTTATGCGAGTAACAAGTATTGTCTTATCTGATAATCTCTTATTGACATGAATTAGAAGTGAATCAGTTTGAACTACGTTCTATGCAATCTTATTTGCATTCACTGATCAAACAACTTTACATAAAGGTATTACACTCATACATATCATACATTTCTACTGTCTTTCTACATTTCTCTGAAAGACAGATTTTTGAGAAAATTTTCCTTGCAATTTTTTACTTACTCTGCTGAGAGGAAGTGGGCGAAGGAATATTGTCTAATATTCCATTTTGTTCCAGGTATCTGACCTGGGGTTTGCATCGTGGCCTCATTTCTAATAAGGCAACACACTATCTACTAGACCACGGTGACTTCATCGCACTCAGTTGTCTAATATTATGCCCAAGAATCTTCATTCGCATAATATCAAGAAGAAGTCAAAATAAACTGATTAACATTTGAGTTAAATGAATGCAAATTGCACTTCAAATTGATTCAATATAATTTCTAACAAATGTACACACGTCCATGTCCCTTAATATTTTCAAAACATTACCAATTTATTGCTCTCCTTCATTCGACTTCCGGCAACTCCTCCAAAATGAATTGTTAAATTCCAGAAACCCTTTTCCTTTTACGTTTTATCTAATCGCATACCGAGATGTCATTCTAAAATGCAACAAAAATCCTGACATTTGTCACTTGACAGGTGCTCCACACTGCCAATAAATAGTCCACAACAAAACCTATCACACGAAACAGAAGGAAAAGGCAACTAAAATTCCTGAATTGACATTTTAAATAAAAATTTTACAATAATTTCTATCAATTTCGCACATTAGCAAACACAACAGATGAACAATAATGCAACAAACAAACAAACAAAAACAAAAAGAATTAAATTGTTGGTCATTCAATTATTATCGTTAAATCATACGAGTGGTATGTACATTGTATATACAGAGACTCTAGCTGAACACTGAATTGACCAAATGGTCCATAAACAATAAATAGTTGGTCGGTTACACCAACTTTACCCAACTTTAGTCGTTTATGCAACCAAGCCAACCAACCAATCATTACATTGTGACTGTGACTGTGATTTTGAGTCTGATTTTGATTCTGATTTTGCAGTTCTCAGTTTGCAGTTTGATTTTAAATTGAAATTGTGAGAAGATATTAACAGGAATAATGACGCCATGTTCACGTATTTATCAGTCAGTCAAGTCCAAAAGAGCCTTATGACAAAAATTCCTTGGAGACTCCAGCCTTATTTGTACACAGGAACGACACAATACAACAGCAACAGCAACAGCAGCAGTAGTAGCAGTCAATAAACGGCAGCCCGTAAGCAACAGCCATAGAATCACAATCGTTCTGTGCTGCTGTTTCTCGTGTTTCTCCAAAACGTGGCTCTTTAAGAGGAAAAAGTGCGTAAAACCATATTTGGTTGTAAAGAATTTTTCTTCATAAGCAACACATGATCATCATCGTTATCATTAACGATGATGACGATGAAGTTCTTTCCTTTTTTCATTGTCCCAATACATAGAAGATAATTTATGACAATTTTTTTTTCCATTTTCTTCAAGTCGTTTCTTGTTTGCTTACGTCTGTTGGTTTGTATTGAGTGGCGCTACTTTATGTGGGTTTCTTAAGAATCAAACAAAAACAAACAAAAACAAAAACAAAAAAAGTTAAGATGGAAAAATGATGTGTTATTGCTTATGTATAAGCGCCACAATGATCTAAATTCATGGATTGTTAGTGTATATATAAGTGTTTGACGTGCGTATTTGTGGGGTTTTCCAAATGGAGTTTCTAATCATAACTGAATAATGTTGACTGGCAATAATTTTCATAAGTTTTTATACGCTTTCCCGTTCCCTGTCTTTTTTTTTCGTTTCTTTTGCCTACAAATGCTAATATTAGTTGACCAAGACAGTTTATTATGATTTTTCTTAAGCAATTCTTTTTTTACACGCGTCTAGACATTTTCCACATAATGTGGTTATCTAATGAGGAAGGTTACCTTTTCATAGTAAATGGCTACTTAAATATAAACGGGATCCTAAGTCATTGTGTACTGTAAACGTATATCAATGTATCTATTATGACGTCTATCAAAATTATTAAATAATTTGCATTTCAGTTGCTCATCTCAAAAAGTTCCTCTGTATTCCGTTATGATTTACCAAAAGCCGAACAACGAATTGATTTCAGACACATTGTTTCTATCATTGACCTCACACAGAAGCAACAATACTTGATGTAGCCAATGCAAGGAGCCATTAATACGGGTTTTAATAAGACTAATTATGACTTTATTCTTGAAAAAACAGCACTTTGTTATGAAAGTCTATTATTTAGAACTCTGTTAGTCAATAGACCCTTATCGGTTCCTAAGATGAATTATCCCTCCCTTTATCCTTCTTTCCATACAAACAAGGCTATTATGAGATCTACTATCATTTGGCTAATTTCAATAAGTGACAAAGATTGTTCCACTAGACGAAATATTTGCAATGAATTACTAAAGATCGGCTAAGCTATTGACAGCGCTGTTATTGAAGCTGCGAGGACTCAAGCCCAGAAGTACTTACTACAAGAAGTGTGTATAGCCAGTAATAATATCTGAAACGATAACGTCAGACCTTCTTTTGTACTGATCGACAAACATTCTATAACAAAAAAAAAAAAAGAAAAAAAACGTTAACATTAAAATTAACATTAATTAATCCATTAAATTGGAACATTACATAACATTAACATTAACATTAACATTAAATTACTTAACATTAACATTAACATTAACATTAACATTAAACATTACTTAACATTAACATTAACATTAACATTAACATTAACATAACATTAACATTAACATTACATTAACATTAACATTAACATTGAACATTAACATTAACATTAACTTAACATTAACATTAACATTAACATGAACATTAACATTAACAGTAACATTAACCATTAACAGTACTTAACATTAACATTAACATTAACATTAACATTAACATTAACATTAACATTAACATTAACATTAACATTAACATTAACATTAACATTAACATTAACATTAACATTAACATTAACATTAACATTAACATTAACATTAACATTAACATTAACATTAACATTAACATAAACATAAACATAAACATAAACATAAACATAAACATAAACATAAACATAAACATAAACATAAACATAAACATAAACATAAACATAAACATAAACATAAACATAAACATAAACATAAACATAAACATAAACATAAACATAAACATAAACATACCACATAAACATAACATAAACATAAACATAAACATAAAAACATAACATAAACATAAACATAACCATAAACATAAACATAAACATAAACATAACATAAAACATAAACATAAACATAAACATAAACATAAACATAAACATAAACATAAACATAAACATAAACATAACATAAACATAAACATAAACATAAACATAAACATAAACATAAACATTATTAAATTATTATTAGGGTCAAATATCTTTTTATTTTAATTACCCAGCATAAGTTTACATTGCCTCAAACCCATTGAACTTATAAAAAGACTCCCAGCCAATCAACATTTATGCTGTCGCTGCGTATATCCTTCCTAATCAGAAAAATTCTGGCTCTAACAGCGACATACAAGCCCATCTATATGTTCATCTTGTTGTTGCTTTCAATTTTCACATGATCACGAATCCAGCAGGGCATAACCCAACTTGCCCTACCCATTTAATTCATCTTGCACAGATAATTCCCTTCTCTTCTCAAAACAACCTAAATTGCTTTCGTTTTTAAGAGACCATATAACGGCCTGACTGTCGTATAATTTATAATTCCTTAGCAAATCTAATTGAAAACATCTATCGTTTTGGAAGACACCTGCAAGTTCCTCCATGGTTTCCGAATAATTCACTATGGCAATGAACATCGTCTTTCCTGTCCCACTATCTTATTCATATACTACTGTCCGTCCTTAACCTATTCGTATACTATCCCATGATCATTCCCTTCATTCACTCTCAACACTGAGTTACAGTCTCAGTCTCGTTGCTAAGAATTTCCAAAATTGCAAAGTTTATTGGTGGTATACTTCTCCCATTAGTTGAAAATCAATTTCTTAAGCCCAAAACTTGAACATTTTTTTCTCAAGTTGCCACACATTTTAAACGATGAATGAATTCCTCCCGTTTAACAAAACATAAGAGCCCAGGGATATATTGGCAAGAGCAACAGCAAAAGGCAAAAAAAAAAAAAGCTAATCAAAGTAGGCATCTGTTGCAACAGCCAACTTACAACGCTGAAAGATTTATCAATGAGACTTAAAGTTTCATGATCAATTGGCTGGCATGATGCATCCATCAAATGGAACGAACAGAGCGAACGTATGAGAATGGTTGTAACAACTGAACGTTGCAAAAAGGATTCATCATGCTACTATTCAGTATGGCGTAAAAAAAATCTCCAACTTGTTTATCTATTTTACAGAGCATGAAACCATTGCTTTAAGTGTGTTCAAGCCAATGGCTAAGGCGAGATCACTCGCTTGTTGGATGGCTGTTGATACTTCGCATGTGAATGTGAAGCAACAAATGCAGGAGACATGTTTGCACGCCATGTGTATGAATGTTAAACATGAACACACTAAAGAATCTGCCTTAAGAAGCTCAGTAACAATAGCAAAAACTATACACAGTGACTCTGAATTAATTCACCAGCATTCACGTTAATTTGGTGTTAACAAGTGGCAACATTATCAACAAATGATTCCCGGTCTCCAAACGAACCATATACGCCAGTATAAACCGTTCGTTCAAACGTTCTGCGAACAGTATAGGAATTATCAATGAATTCTTATGCACTGGTCAACAAAAAACAAACAAGCAATCGAAGTGGTTATTGCAACAACAACAGACAACAAAAACAATATCAAAGACACACACAACACATTTAATCACAACTCTGGCAATTTTACCAAAAATGGTCAAATGGCGCTTGGAAAGCGATCAGTTGATCATATAAATTAGATGGTTGGCATGGCTAAGGCTTCCTGCACTGCGTGGTTGTGATGGCAATGCTTGTGGCAGTGGCTAGAACTGCAGCTGGAAAACCTAATTGTTAGAAATTCTCATTAGGAATTAGAAAATTAAATGCAATTTATTTGAAATGTTGTAAATATCACAATCATCTTGATGATGACGATGATTTTTATCAAAAGTTTCTGTTTTTTCTTTTTTTCTTGTACAACAAAAAATCGGACTCAAGTTTTTTCTTATTTTTTTGTAAGTTTTTTTACACAATTTTTTGTTGTCTGCTGAAATATTCAGAAGGTTCTTCGTGTTTTTTTTTTTTGTTTTCTTTTATAAATTTATAAAGAATTTGATTTTTATAGGAGTACGTTTTATATTTTATTTTCTTCTTCAGCTGTGCAGAGTTTTTTCGTTTTTTTTTGTTTGCCAGTTCTTCTGTATTTCGTTTCGTTTTTGTTTTCCTTCTCCTTTTCTTAGCGTTGACAACGCCATCAAAACGTTTGACGTGGTTTTTGATTGACAACGAAACTCATGCATAATTCATGTCATTAAATCATGTTACATTTATTCTTCTTGTTCTTATTCTTCCCTCCATATAGCAGCTTCGGCTCTGGTTCGCTGAATGACTGCTGTTGCTGCCGTGCACTATGGGCCAGTAAAATAAAGTGAGTCTCAGAAAAAATCAATTCCTTCAGCAAAACATTCTTCATGTCCTCAATTCTTTCAAGAAGCAAATGAAATGTCAAATCTGTCGTGATCCTCTTAAAAAATTTTCTTGATCCCGATCTTTCCATACATTATGCAGCACGTCATGTTTCTTATAGTTTAGTTGTCGGTATACATCCAATTGTAGCAGTAGTCTGTATATTCTCGCTCAATTACGTCGAGTCTGTGCCTGTTAAAAGTAGGCCATGTAACGCAATTCAAGAATTCTATTTTCAACGCCTAGAGCTCAGACCTTTCGCTAATAGCACTTGAAGTTGCCACACATTCATATATGCCAGATTAAATAGATGCAATTTTATATAACAGAACCAGATTTGCAAGAAGTAATAAACCAGTTCCCTGTGTGGATTTATTTAAGAGCATACATGTTTCCACATACAGTTGTGGTGAGACTTCTATCTTTGCTTGCATTCACATAACATAATTGGTCATTACAACCCTTCAGTCAGGATTATTAACATAGTTTCTCACACTACTTATGTTGTGTGTGTTAATTTTATACATAAGTGGCGGGACCTACAATTTAAAGTCGACTCCGAACGACAGATTTTTGAGAAACTTATCATGGCAATTTTATTTTTACTCTCAGAGTTTTTGCCAGAAATCTGATGAGAAGAAATCGCCGAAAATATACTTTTTGTATTTTTATTTTGATGTCTGGCCGGGGACTCGAACTCTGGCTTTTAAGTCTAATAAGCCAGCACACTACCTACTAGACCACGGCGACCTCATTCTCTAATACTAATTATGAGCGCTCCTTTAATTTTCTTTCCCGCGATGGTGCGACTAAGCTCTTTTGTAGGCAATTGTCTTTTCTAACAACGTCTCATATGCACAGGAGAGGCTTGAGCTCAGTGTTAATTGACGCATACAGTAGAGTTTCGAATGTATACAGAAATCGATAGTTTTCAACTCCTAGGATAGCCAATATTCGGCGTTATACTACTTGAGAGCGCGATTAATTTGTTTAGCATTAACACCAACCATTGTGAAATCTTGATCTCTGATTAATCATTACGCCGACGTACGTCGTTCATTGCCTCCAGTGAAACTGTTACCTGACCACCATTTCATTCGTTCTGTTTGTCAGTGCACACTTATTAGTACTCTCTATTTAGATAATTTGAGGACAACATAATCCACACTTTGAAGTCGCCGTGGTCTAGTGGGTAGTGTGTTGGCTTATTAGACAAAAGGCCCGAGTTCGAATCCCAGGTCAGACATCAAAACGAAAAAAATATTTCTTCGGCGACTTCCTCTCAGCAGATTTCTGGCAAAGACTCTGAGAGCAAAAATTGCCATGAAAAGCTTCTCAAAAATCTGTCGTTCGGAGTCGACTTTAAACTGTAGGTCCCGCCACTGATGTATAAAATTAACGCACACAACATAAGTGGTGTGAGAAGCTAGGTCGTAATCCTGACTGAAGGGTTGTAATGGCCAATTATGTATGTATAATCCACACTTTTCCTTATTTTTACTGCAGCATCGTTCAGTTTTCTTCCAGAATGTTAAGACAACCCGTCTGATAACGTCAGTACACCCAGCAATCGATACATCAGTCATCTGCTGAGGCATCGTTCAGTTTCCTTGCAGAATATCGCACTGATTTGCCTATAGAAACTATTCGATAACATTCGTACAGTCTACAAGCGAACTGCTATCAGGATGTTTAGTTTTCAATATGCCTATCGTACATTGCATTTCAAAATATTGATTCAAGGACTAGGTCTGTGACTTTGTATTCCCTCTGACATCCGTTTAGCTGCAATTAGCCCTAATAAAGCTGTTTTGAAAACATATCCAGACAACAAGCGATGAACTTCCGAAGGAAATAGACTTACAATCTGTGGATTACAATTCGGAATTATTTCCAGAATGGAGAAGATCGATACTCTTAACAATTGACTGCTAGATGTGGACGAATGGAGGCAAGCGGTGAAAAGTAAGAAGTGATGGTCAATTCCGAACGATGCTCTGTATTTCCTGGCATTGGCATTGCATCTTATACTATGAGTAGTTTTCTAATTGTGCCAGTTTTTTACTAACATAGTTGAGGCTTTTATTTCACCTTAAGTGATTGCGTGACGGTTTCTTTCCACCAGTTTTTTGCCACCTTCAGCTCATGGTGCAGCATAGGTACTGATAATGCTGCACCTCTACTTGAAGCTGTAGTGTAGCTTTCATCTTGTGTCTGTCTGTCTGTCTGTCTGTCTGTCGTTTTCCTATATTTGTTTTATTTCTGTTTATGTTTTTTTTTATTCTCCTCAAAATCATTTCTCTTATAAGGCATGGGTTTGGTCTTGCATTACCTTAAAAAAAGTTTTTTTTCTGCTTTTTCAGAACTTTTTTTTCAACTTTTTCATCTGTTGGTGCTGTTTTTTTTTGTCGTTTATTGTATCCTTCTCATAACGTAGTCATAAGTTTAAATTTTGTTTATTCAGTTTTGTTTGAACATTTCTTTTTTCTTTTTTATAAAATTATTTTTAAGTTTTTTTTTAGTTTTTTTCCTGCGTCTCTTGTAATTTATGTATGAATTGTTTTTGTATTTTTTTTTTTGATTTTTTATTTTTATTTTATTTCTGGTATGTGATAAACTTCCTGTGACGTCCTTCATCTACAATAAAATAAAACAATAAGAAAAATAAAGAAAAAATTAAAAAGAAAAGAAATTAAATATTGTTGAAACAGTGTTGTAAAAACGCTTTTGCTAGTAGTAATGGTGATAGTCTAAGGCAAGAGTCTTAAATAGGCTCCGGTTTGATGGTAGCACATATAATGTCTAGCAAATAGTACGAGTACATGCACTGCTCTGTACATATGTTGGTACGTTGCAATGTTATTATTAAATATGATGATTATTATTGCAACTCCACATTGTCTGCCACTAATAAGGCAACGCCAACATTATTATTATGCAACAACAAATATTATTATACTTACGTATTACTTGCCACATGCAACATATTGTTTAATGAGACTCCAAACAATTCATTGATTCTTCATTCATTCTTTTCTTAAGTGATCACGTGAATTTTAATTCTTTTTTTTTTTTTGTTACAACTTGAATTGCATTTAAAAAACTGAAATTAAACACAAAAAAAAATTGAAAACAATTATAAACATTGCATTGCATTGGATTGCAAATAAACCTTCAATGACTTGAAGAAAATAAAAACTTTCCCACCATCTGGTACTATTTCTAACTAGTTTTACGAAGTGCCTTTTTTAATTTAATTTTTTATTTCAGTACCAGTGGGTACCTTTTAAGGTCAAGGCGAAGAATACATAGGTTTTTCATTTTTTTTTGATTTTTTTTCATTGAATAAAATTAATACGAAATTAAATTTTACTTCAATTGAATATCCATTCAATTTCAATGAATTACATTACAACGGAGTACATATTATTATGATATTATTATGTTGGAGCTAGTGTTTAAGTATAAATTTAATTAGAAAATTATTAGTTTAGAACCTTAAACTTTGTTTCTAATCAATTAATTTTTATTCCACAAAAAAAAAACTATGAATCTGTACTGCATCTATGGATTCTATCGATGATTCTACAACTCACAGAATTAATCTATCAAATAAAAGTTTGACATCAATACCAACGAAATAACATAATTTTTTCACCCCCAACAGTACTGTCAATATTCCGCATAAAGCTCGTGAGCGTGCGATTACTATTTTCAATGTTAACACCAATTATTGCTTAGTGCTCTTCAAAGATACGTTATTGCCCCTAGTAAAATTATCATGTACTCACCATGTGCACAGACTTTAATTCTGTGTCTTCATATGTATGCCTGCGTACTGTGCGGTGAATTTAAGGATTTTATTAGCCACTCATCTGCTCATTTTTGCTGTAGCATCGCTAGTTCCCAAAATCTTAAACCGTTTGCTTACGACATCGTTCCCACAGTCTACAAACGACGAGCCAGCGGCATTGTAAATCACAAATTGCCATCGTACATCGACGGCAATGTTGGTTCAAGTACCGAACTTGTGACGCTGTATTATTTGACACCAACGTCTGTTCCAAACTGCAACTGAAACGGTAACTGGAATAGCGGTAACAGAAATAATTAATATTATCCGCACTACGTACTCAGGTTCGTAGAAAGGTTCAAGTAATGTCCGAAGATTTTATTGTCCTTGGTTATAACAATGTGAAGTCGCCGTGGTCTAGTAGGTACAGTGTTGGCTATTAGACGTAAAAGCCAGGGTTCGAGTCCCATGCCAGGCATCACAATAAAATACAAAAAGTATTTTTTCGGCGATTTCTTCTCAGCAGATTTCTGGCAAAAACTCTGAGAGTAAATAAAATTGCCATGAAAAGTTTCTCATAAAATCTGTCGTTCGGAGTCGACTTTAAACTGTAGGTCCCGCTACTCATGTATAAAATTAAGACACACAACATAAGTGATGTGAGAAACTAGGTCAATAATCCTCACTGGTGGGTTCTAATGACCAATTATGTATGTATAACAATTTAATTTTTGTTTTTCCAAAAGGCGGAATTGTGTTCCGCACAATACCTATACCTGATGAAAGATAGAGATCCCTTTTAATATCCCTCATCGCTACACACTCGATTTTTGAAACCAGATTGAAAGGTTTATTGGAAAAATTTCATATTACTAAAGGGGTATTCCTCTGCTCTACCGAAACTTATCCGTTACCTATATCCACCAAATTCATTCAAGTTCTTCATATAACAAACGAAACACGTTTTATCCTTTATATATGCAGCTTAACATAGGCAAAACAAAGTTTGCTTAACGCCAATCCTATGTGGTTTTCTTTTGGAATCTAAAGATTTTTACAACCGGGGCATCCTTTGAGGTATACAATTACAATGGAGGAGGCAGTTTACTATGCAGTTAAGCGTATTCCAGTCTCATAACATCAGCAAACCTATCGAATTTTTGCCTCGAATTTAATTAAGCAACCAAGTCGCCTTTGGTGTATACCAATAATATGTCCTTTTGTTGTTTCTCTTTAACATACTCCCTTGACTTCAGTAGAGCTAGAGCAATGTAGATGACAGAGGTATTGTATAGTAAGGGATTTGCAGGAAACGCCAAGAGATCTTAAGCTTCCAACCATGAACTTAAACTTTTCCTGCTGTCAACATCGCTATGAGCTGACATCAAAACATTGACTTAATGAAACACAATTTCTACCTTATTGATCTCAGTTTGCTTCAGATTTCGAAGACAACTTCACGAATAATATTTTTGAAATGCTCTAATGTAGACACAGCCTTTGGCTGTAGAAACAAAAAAGGAAATTAAACGCTGACAGAACGCAAGGTCTTGTTCTTTCTGGGGAGAGTTCTTATACAATCGAACGTGTTGTGCAGCTTATGGCAATGCCTTGTTAAAACCATACATCGTCCTGTTGATTTAATTTTTTCAATTGCATGCCAAGATAACCTCTCATAAGGCTCTAAGTTGATTGCAATTTTTCAAAAAGTTGGACCCATTACCTATAACTATTAGTTTCTCCAGATGCAATAGATTTTCAACTATAACTTTTGGTCCGAGTAAGAAGGGATCTTCAGCGCTAAATAAAATTTTATTCGAAAAATCAGCTGTCAATGCATAATGATCTGGCAAGCAGTTATTGCATGATTTGGACTTAATAGGAGTATAGAGGCATTGCTGACAACGCTATGGTACCGATGGTAACTTATAGATGCGACATTTTCGGCATTGTCTACATAGTAATGAGGCACACTTTTCTGATCGCATCTGTAATATTTCCAGTCTCTCCACCGTTCTACGCAATCTTTTCATTCAATTCACTTCGTGTATTTTTTTTTTTTACGCCGAGGAGAGGCAAATGTACCTAACCGCACCATAGAGAAAGTCGTCACGTCCTCCATGTGTGGGGCCCTAACCCACTAAATCCCCCCTCGTACCGTGGGCTGTTGTGCCCACTCCGGAATTACGGTGGTATTGCTTCCTTTTGGCCCTTTGGCCGCCTTCATGCTCACATCCGCGTCCGGACTGCCTAATGAAGGTTGAGGAGACTTCTAATTGTCTTCACTATTCCTTCCGTCCAAGCTCACGACTGGGACCTCGTTTGACACGTGAGCTAGTGTCATCTATGCCGGCGTGCCCACATGCTCCACAGCCTCCAGATCTCTCTTCTTCAGTCTCAGAATGCGCTCCATGTAATTCGCCACTGAGGCCCAATTCTCTCTGCTCGCAATCATAACCCCGACAATGTTAGCGGCCGTTATCGTTCCGATCATCGACGTCAGTGCAGAGTGATAGCTCTGCCAGCGTGCACATTCGAAGATAGTGTGTTCTGCATCACCTATTACCTCCCCTTCCTCGTAAAGGCAGTAAGGGGAGGTGGTCTTGCCCATTCTGTTGAAATATTTCCTAAAATATCCGTGGCCCGATAGCATCTGTGTAACGTAATAATTTACTTCTCCAAATTTCCGACAGATCAATGGCTTTATCTCCGGAATAAGTCCCGCCGTCCACCTTCCTCTATCCTCGTCGTTCCATTGACGTTGCCATTCTGAAATGGTGTTTTCCCTGAAGTAACCAGTTATGTAATTTCCAACCGATTTCGCCTTATAAGTCTTAATCCGCTCTGCTGCCAGTAGATCAACAGGGATTGTACCTGCTATCACAAGTACGGCTGGGGCGGACACCGACGCGATACGTAGTGCAGCCGTTCTCTGTACCGATAGAAGTAAGTTCGCCCGTTTTCCAAGCCCTAGCATTTCGGCCCAAATTTCGCTCCCATAGAGCATAATGCTGCTTCCAACATACTTCAGGAGTCTCCGTCTCGCCGGTAGCGGGCCTCGAATATTTGCCATTAATCTGCTGAGCTGCCCGACGATCTTCCGGGCTTTGTCAGCCGAGTACTGAATCTGGTATGAAAATATCGGCCTGGGATCCAGCCTTATTTCCAGGTATCTTACCGAGCTCTTGGTACAATTTACTTTGTTTGGTTTTCCGTTAATGATATCGCATAATGTCCACACTTTAAGACAACTGCACTTCCAATATTTGGTCAAATGCTTGCGAGAAGTGAAAAATTTATTTTATTCTTTCGCCCCCCTTCCTTCTTTTCCCTCCATAAAATTTAAGAAGATAAAGTAAAAATTAGCATATCACTTAAACTTAACTCGCTAAGGAAGCTCCTGTGCTATGTTCGCATTTATTGAAACTTCCATTAATAAATCCCCTACAACAACAACCAAAGCAAAAATTGGAAACAACCTTCCTTCAACAGGCATAAGACTAAGACATTAAAGGTAAACAGATACATCCATAAAAAAATGTTGTTATTTTAAGGATAATACTACAAGGATTCTTGCGTCCAATTCTCAGCAGGAGAGCAGTTCAAAAGAAACAAAAAGCAAAGACTGTTACGTAGAAATAAAACAACAAGTGTTTTATGTGCGTAAATCTAAAATAAAAATAGACATCGCCATGACTAAATAATTTGAAAGCAAGCCGAGATAGCTCAGGGAAGGTACGCCAAAGAGTAGATGTAATTAAAAGCATAAGATGTTGCGGTGTTTTGCTTTTTATCGTTTAACATTTAAAGTATAAACAAAAGCTGTAAAAACAAAACAATGCAATAAAGAAACTTCTTTAGAAATTATCTTACTGCTTAATATAACAACAAACACCAGCATAAAAAAAATGGTAAACAAGTAAACAAAAATATACCAACAACACTACAATAATAAATGTAAACAACGATGTTTACATTTATAGAGATTTCGAGAATTAGAAGACATGAACGTTCGCCTTCAAGAACATTCATCAGAATGTTTGTTTTGCCACATAAAAGGTAAGGCAAAGGAGGCGACTGAGTAAGTGAGGTTCAGTCAGTGTTACGTGAAGACGCGGTGTGTTTGAAGAGAGTAATCCGGGTTTGAAGATCTCCGTTACAAAGATCTATCGAATAATTGTATAGTAATTGTTATTGTTTGTGCAAAGGGTATAAACAAAGGAATAACAAAGAAAAATAATTGTTGTATTAACATCAAGTTGAGAACAGTGGTACACAGAATTGTGGTAATACTGAAGAATTTTAATTAAAACTAAACACAAATTTTTTTCATTTTATATACAATCTACAAGGTCATATTTTAAACGTTTATAAAAACAGGTGAAAGCGTAACAATATAATCTATCAAAAATAAAATAAAAAAATTGAGGAAATCTCTGCTCTTACAGGTCCCTCACGTTCTAACAAATCCTGCTGCAAAAGGGGACTTCTATACTAAATACTAGTTCTTGCTGTCGACAAAAAACCTACATTACCCTCTTCCCACTTTCAGAATACAAACGAAAACGGTACAACCTAAGAGTAGGAATCGTACAATCCCCCTGTTCCACCAAAAACAATCAACTCTCCGTCTTACCACCTGATCGATCATAACGAGCAAGTGTCCCATGATGGTATGAAATCCACGACAAAATTATAGTCACAAACTTGTTGTAGCCTGCGACCAATCTCAAGAAAGTGTACCCTGGGAGATCCGTCTCTTGCCAGATCATCTACAGTCTCGTTAGCGTACACACCTCAGTGTCGTGGAATACATGACAAGTTTAAAGTTATAGTCAGAAATGTCTTGCTGTCTGCGACCAATCTTAAGAAAGTGTCCCATGGGGGTCAGCCTCTTGCCAGCTCATCTGCAGTCTTGTTAGCGTACATAAATATCACCGGGCCATGGACACGACACGACAGTTTCAAAATTAATAGTCTACAACCAATCTCAAGTTAACATAGTAGGCATACAAAAATTTTAATTTTTATGACACTTGGTAGACCTTCCCCTAATTTCTATGCCAACATGTGCCATAGACCAACAGCCGCTATTTTACCCACGACAAACAAAAGGAATATCCTGTTGACTGTATGGATGCAAGGATGGTATGGCAGGATGTTGATTTGCATGAGAAGCTTAAGGAAAATATAACAACGGAAAGGAAAATGGAAAAAAAAGTCAATTACACTTAAATATTTAAGAAGAGCACGAGGCACAAATACTATTGAAAAAAGAAAGAAAGAAAACGAAAAATAAAAATAAATTAAATGATTGATTTGTTGCAAGTAATTGCGAAATACATTGAAACGAATTTAAAACAAATAAGACGGAGAGTATTGGATAAACAAGAATGAAAAAACAACAGAAAAACACAAATAAAAACAAAAGCTAAAAGTAAATACAAGGAAAATTGAAATTACACTTTTACAAAGTCAGGATATTTCAAGAGATTAAAGATTTTTTAAGCAACAGAATCTATTTTGTTAAACCATAATTAAAGTTTTATTTCTAAAAATATTCATAAAGTTAAATATTTAGATACCCCAACACCACTTTTCGTGTATCCTTGAAAGGAATATCAATAAATTTTTGTTTGATTTCTTCAATCACAAGAAAAAATTCCGAAATTTAATCAATTTTTTTAAAGAAAGTATGTTTCGTTCCTTCTGGAACTATGCCATTTGCCTCGGACCATTACGCGGAAATTCTTTCGGAACGCCAACCTATCCTGGGTCAATGAGAAGTCCCCGTTACACTAACCCGGCCCCTGATGGATAAAAGGCGTACCAACCAATTATTTGGTCTTGGTCGTGACGTTATCTCGACTACAGACCATTGCATCATGGGTAGACATGCGGAGAGAACGAGGCTCCCTTTTAACGATTTCTGCGGTGGTTGCAGGTTCAATGAGGAAGAGGAGACTGTTATTCACTTTATTTGCATGTGCCCGTCTCTTACTAGGTGTAGATATAGGTTATTTAGCTCCCCATTCCTTGTTAGCTTAACGGAGCTATCATCTATTGATATCAAGGATATAGCTTCGTTCATCAAACCTTCTGGCTGGTTTTCCAGTGCGGGATAGTCGTGATTTTGTTGAGCAGCCCTTGTGCTGACCAACTTCTTCCTTTCCCCTGATTTTGGTGTAACTTGGTCAGTAAAGGGATTGCGTTCACCCGTAGCATCATAATGCGTGCTCAAGTGAACTTTGTGATATCAGAGCTACCACTCCGACCTAACCTAACCTAACCTTAACTGCTTAAGATTCCCGAACAAATGGAGATATAATGGTAGGTAGTTGGATGCTCAATTTGACTTCGAATTTGCACGATTGCTCTCCAGCGTTCGATATGATGACCGTGCAATGGTTTTTAAAAAGAAAAAGCAAAAATTTGCCATGAAAAGTTTCTCAAAAATATTTGTTGTTCGAAGTCGTCTTTAAACTACAGGTCCGCCACTCATGCATGAAAAATAAGACACATAATTTAAATGGTGTTAGAAACTAAGTCATAATCTTGAGTTCTAATGACCAATTATGTATGTATGTATGCATGTGGTTAAACTCTCAACTCGACTTCGAGTTTGTATAATTGCCCTGCAGTGTTCGACATGAACTGTACAGATTCTTTACAATATAATGATCACCCTGCATTAGGTTTTAAAAACGCAAGAGCAAGGATATCTATTTTCAGCTAAAATTGTAAGGAAAATTACAGCTAAAGTTACAACAATAACAGCGAGAATAATAGTCCGAATTATATCGAGTAAGGGAGTTACAATAGATCCAGTAGATGGTCTAGTTGGCTTATTAGATACGCTAACACCGTTCAACCTGCTGATTCAGATATTTCATCGAGCAAAACAATACATGACAAAAATATTCCTTCAGCGACTTCTTTTCAGCAGATTTCTGGCATAAACCCTGGCAATGAAAAGTTTTACACAAATCTGTCGTTCGAAGTCGATTTTAAAACTGTAGGTCCCCTCACTCATGTATAAAATTAACACACAAAACATAAGCGGTGCAACTAGCTATGTCGTAATTCTGACTAAAAGGTTGTCTGCCAACCGATTTTATGTGATTGCTTTCCAGTTTTCCAATTACAGCTGAAGTAACAGTGTAAGTTACAGCGGAAGCAGGGGTAATCACAGTCACAATTACAGTGGGAATTAAGCGGGGATTACAGTGGGAGTTACAGCGATAACAGCGGCAATAAAGTCGAGTACAGTAACAATAAAACCTCTTGTTGAAGGATAAGGTTAAGGATTCAAGTGTAGTGGTCAAATAAGAATTATTTTGCATAAAATTCGTAAGATTCACAACAAACCAATTCAAGTCTTCAAGTTTTTTGACCTTGGAAAGGGAAAATCATAGATTTCATTGGATTGTTCAGAGATTTACAAGCCATAGGTTGATTAAAAACTTTAGAAGGTTCGTTCATGAATTATTTTTGACAATCTCCCCCCACCCCGCTATATCAAATGGTTTAGAAGACTGCAAAAACAAAAAACAAAAAAAAATATTATTAAACTTGTCTTTGTCGTACGTACAACATTAATTAAAAACTTTTACCAGGCCATCACAACCGAATGACTGAGAGAAGTGAAACCTTTTTTTTGTTTTCAAAAAAGATACCGAAAAAACCCAACATGGGACCTGCGGTAGCAGTAACGCCCGTAAAACAAAACAAAACGAAACAAAAAAAAATTATTAAAAGTTAAAGAAAGAAAGAAAAAATCAAAAAATTATGCAAATTAATGGTTACAGTGTGAAGAAATCCTTTCGACAGCTTTTTAGAAAATAGAAAAAATAAATTTTTTTAATAAAATGAAAACAACAATCTCGATGATATTATGGAGAGGAATGGGAAAGCCATAATAATCATTAACAGGCTCTTCTTTTGCTTTATTATTGTAACAAAAATTATTTTCCTGTTTTTTTTCTTTCTTATGAAATTGTGAATGGTAACCAGCAGCCTGTGACAATTGTCGCCAATGAAACACTAAAGAAAATATTAAATTTTCCAAATGAAATCAAATAAAAAAAAAATTAAAATTAAAACTTAAAAACCATATTCCAGTTTTCTGGTAAGTCGCGAAATCTTTTAAGATTTTCTTAGAAATCATTTGTAAAGAAAAAAACGAAAACTCAAAGGCATGAGCAAGAGAATTAAAAACAAAAAATTGAAACGTACTGAAGAAATATTCACCGAATTGTGGATATGCTTTACAGCATCTATCGGTCTAAAATTTGAACCACCGGTTCTTTCGAATCTGGCAATACTTATGCCATCCATTCTGTCACAATAAATCGATTTACGCTTGAGTCTAGTAGAAATTCATTAGGCCAAAGAGAAACTATACGATGATGTGGATTTTAGCCTCAAAAAAAAACATCTTTTCGAATGAAACTCATTTTCATTTTGGTGGGTACGTTAATAAGCATAATATTCGTATTTGAGGCTCAGAAAGCTCTCACTAGGTCTTACAGGAGCCATTACAAGAGCCATTACTTGTGACTTTGTGCTGCGGCTTCATTGATCCATATTTCTTTGAAAATAAGAACAGCCCGAGCATTACGGTTTCAACAGGATGGTGCAACTTGCCACACATCTCATGCCACAATCACCGATTTATTACATCAAACGTTTAATAGCCGTTTAATTAACCAAAATGGTGAAGCTGCAATTTGACAATGTTGGACTATTTTCGTTGGGGCGCCGTTAAAACAAAAAGTGTTCTGGCGACAAACCAGAGGCAATTAAACATTTGAAGGCCAACATTCACGATGCTATTGTTGAGATACGACCCCATACCCTCGAAAAAGTGCACGAAAATTGATCCGATCGAATGAGGTACTGTAGAGGCAAGCAGCGGCTTGGCTAACAAATTTGTTAACATTACACACCGTTTTTGTTTTACTGAATTTTCAAATTTAAACTTTTAATTGCCCACCCTATGGCATCTAGATTTTTCACATATTTGAACTTGTTACCTAAACGTACTGAAGTAAGCAAATTTTCGAAATCTTGGCATTCCTCAGAAGGAGTTTTTAGAAATGTTTATGACTTTCAGGAAGAGGGCCATGATACTTTCTGTCCTGAATCCAACAAAATAGCTCTGGCAGGCGAATATATACGGGCGTCCGCGCACATAATTAACAAGAGCCAATCTGAGCCCCCTTTAACATCATCATATCATAGAACATCTTCATTACAATTTATTTAGAATCCACAATAAAGGGTCCGCCAATTAACTTTTTTTTTAAAATGCTTTAAAAAAAACTACTGAATATTTCCTCAAATTTCATTTTTTATTTGAAACTACAATCCTTCCGGTTAATAATGGAAAATAATTTCATTCAAGTGGCTGCTTCGGCTGACCCAGCAGTAGCCTACACGATCGGTCCAATTTTTAAGCACATTATCGATTGTGTGCAGCTGTATTTTACCAATGGCTTCATGAATATTACCCTTTTAAGCGGCCAATTGTCTCTGGCTTGTCAGCGAAACACTTATCTTTGACGGCACCCGCACAAATAATAGTCCAACGCTGTCAAAATCGCAAAAACGACATCAGCTCTGCGGCTGATAATGCGATCTTCAAAAACAGGGTGCAAAACATCGAGTGTAGTTTCGGTTGTGTGGCACGTAGCGCCGTCCTATTGAAACCAAATGTTGCCAATATCCTCCTCATCAATTTTTGTAAACAAAAATTAGTTCAACATAGCCCGCTGCACACAATCTAAAACGTGCTTAAAAATTGGACCGATCGTGTAGGCCACTGCATGGCCAGCCAAAGCAGCCACTTAGAAGAAATTATTTTCCATTATTAACCAGAAGGATTGTACTGTCAAATAAAAAAAGAAATTTGAGAAAATCTTCAGTAGTTTTTTTTTTTGTAACTTTACAAACGACCCCTATGTTACAAATGCCATAAAGTACTTTATACACCCTCATAATAATGAGAATTGATGCAAAGAAGAAGAAGAAAAAGAATCAAATATTATTTTTCTTTTTTCTTCTTCTTCTTCTTCTACTTTTTTCATATTTTGCATAATTATATTCATGAAAAACTTATTTCTCCTTTAAATTATGCTCTTAGATGAGAAAAGTATGGAAAAAACGATAAAAAAAAGTCACCCAAGCGGACACAGACTGTTTAAAGAAAACTTAAATATTTAAGGCATCAAATGAAATTTTTCTTTAAATTATTAAAAAAAAACAAAATTAAAGAATATTTAGAAGTAATATTTAAAGTTTTAATTTTTTTTTCTATTAAGGAAAAAAAGTACTTTAAACAGGTACTAAATCTTGGTACTTTTTATGTTGTGGTACTTTTTGGTTTACCGTTTCCACAAGGTGTTCTTTGTTATGAAAAACTAAAGATTTTAATAACGTTGGAAAACCTTCCCTTTAAGAAAAATGTCCCACAAGAAATTTTTGCAGACAGGAATCTGAAAATCTTAATAATATTGGAAAAGCCTAGTTTAGGTTAGGTAGACGACTTTTCGTAGTCACCATAGTAACGTAGATAGAGTGTTAGCCTATGATATGCGAATCCTTAGTTCAATCTCCTGATAAGACAGGTCAATCAAAAAGAAATTTGAAAAAATATTTCTTTCGGCGATGTTCTACCAGCAGTCTTCATAAAAAGAAATCCTGAGATTTATGAAATTACCAGGAAAAAATTCTTAAATCTTCCATCCTGCCATTTATTCATTCAATTCCTGATTAAAAGATTGTAATGACAGAAAATAGTCGACAAAAACTGCCATATCTTCGTAGAGAGATCCGGACCCCGAAGCATGATACATACATATATAATTGGCCATTACAACCCTTCAGTCAGGATTACGACCTAGCTTCTCACACCCCTTATGTTGTGTGCGTTAATTTTTATACATGAGTGGCGGGACCTACAGTTTAAAGTCGACTCCGAACGACAGATTTTTGAGAAGCTTTTCATGGCAATTTTTACTCTTTGCCAGAAATCTGCTGAGAGGAAGTCGCCGAAGAAATATTTTTCGTTTTTTTTTTTTTGATGTCTGACCTGGGATACGAACCCGGGCCTTTCGTCTAATAAGCCAACACACTACCTACTAGACCCTGAAGCATGATATCTACAAGAAAGCGTCTTCAGACCTTCAACTTAACTTAGATAAGTCATTCGGGGGAATATCAAATTTTTCGACTCTCAATATGTCTGTGGCTTGTGAAAACCGCAATAGTTCGATGAATGATCAAGCTCTTTAAGAAGAGAAGACAATATTCTTACACATCAGTGTAGCCTTCCACGTAAACTGTCAGGCATACGGTGCCGAAGAGTGGAGAAAATCTTAATAGGCAATATAATTTCGAAGCTTTGTTGTGTACAAAAGATTGCATAGCTATGCATTAAAGAGACTGTAGAAATTCGTCCCCAGAAACTTCACATAATATGACAAATAAGAAGGCCCTGCCTTGTAGTCAATCTCCATTCATAAGATGAACAGCTTAAGATAGGAAACCTTATGAGGAATTTCATGGGTGAAGTCGGGAACATACTCTTTAAGTATGAAGCGACATAGACCTTGTGCTTAATATCATTTCGACAGACGTCATCTTTCCGAACCAGGATCCGTAAAAGAGAGAAGCGTGAAAGTGGGGGAATAATAGTGGGCATATTCATTAACTTTGAGTAACTGACCTCCTGGTTATTGATATACAATTGGAATCCAATCCGTAATCACATAAATTTTCTACTCAGAGGCAGAAAATATTTTCTATCCGGTGCATCTGTTGGAAACAAAATGACGGACGTATATCCCAAAAAGGCGCTCAAGGTACTGAGATCCTCGTTTTCCATTTTACTGATCATTATACCTACAAAACGCATCTGTCCATGACGGCTATATCCGATGCTGTTTATTCCTTCCATTTTTTTTTTTTCAATATATAGGCCTAACGAACATTTTCACCAGAGCATTAGAGGTTAAAATTAAAAAAATAAAATAAAAATTCTAAAAAAAAATATGTTTCAGATCACGGCAAGCTCCCCTCAAACACCGCCATGTGTAATTGGCATTCAGACATCCTTTATACAATAACAAACAGCAACAATCGTTTAATTAAATTGATTTCTGTCAAAAATCTATTGTCTTTGGTTACGGTAGTCTTCAATTATAATTTTGGGCATCAAATCCTTGCCACAGGCATATATTTAAAGCACTCAAGCTTTCACTTGCCACGCACTCGACTCATACGCTTAGCATTTTATTGGTTGTTGTTCAACAATCTGGCATATATTTAGTGACAACAGTAGACCAATAGAACATAATGCAAATGGGAAAGGAAAAGGAAAGAGAATCGTTAAAGGAAGTAGAAGAAAAAAAAAAGGATTCACAATCCTTAAGCACAGTTAAAAACAATTTTTCACTTCAAAGCGTTTATTGTGTGTGTCGATAAAGCTGTTGACAACGATGTTTGCAAGAGACAGACAGAATACAAGCGCGGTGACTGCTTTTAAGGAAAAAAAATTATTCAAATTTTTCTTCTTTTATTTCTCTTCTTCTCTGCGAAGCGTAACGTAAAAAATCAGAAATTTTTGCTGGCAAAAATCATTTCCCCAAAAAAAGGGTTCAACTTGTCAAACACTTGTTAAACAAAATATGTCCTTAAGGATGGGTTCAATTCATTTTACTGTATCTGTGTGTGTGTGTGAAATTTTGATTTTATGTTTGAATGAATTTTTGTGGATTTTTTTTACATTTTTCTGTTTTGCCATAAAATATGTAGAATTTATGAGTTGTTGCAACAACATGTGAAGAGTTGATTACAAAACGTTTAAGCAAATTAATACACACGCAGCTCAGGGACCGATTAACAATATTTACATGACAACACATACCAACACATGTGTTTACACACCATAATCCTTTTACCGTTAGACGAGAATAAATATCCTTAAAGAGTTTTTATAGAAAAGATAAAATTGTGTTCGTATTCCTTACATGTTTACTTCAGTGAAGCAATAATTCTAAAACTCAATATAACAATTGGAATTAAATTATAATTGATATTGACAAAACTACAGTGAAATCAGGCTATAACAAACAAACAAACAAACGGAAATTCTATTCAATAGAAATTCTATGCAACAGAATTTCGTTTGCTGCTTTCTTAATAAACGCTATCAAATCTGAAACTTTAGTTGTGAAAATTATCTTCATAGAGATATTTTGTTTGCCTATACTTTCTTATTTATTTGACATTATAAGACTTTAGCCAGGACCATAACCTAGCTTCTGGCGCCACCAATATTGTATGTGTAGCAGTACCTATTGTTTAGCGCCAACTTTCAGCAACAGATTTGATAAAATTCTAATTTACTCTCAAAACTATTGACAGAAGACTGCTGAGAGCTAAAAAAATATTTCCTTCATACTTCTCCGAAATATCATGAGCTGGGGTTGGAACCAATGACTATCGTCTACTACGGCAATGTGTGTGCCTAAACTCTCATAAAATTGAAATTGAAAGAAATTCCATGTCCGGTTTGCTATGAACATTCGAGAGACTGACTTACTGCCTTCTTTAAACTTGAGGGAATACACCGAAATGATCAAAATTTACTTGATTGTGTATCCGTCTTTGGTGCTACATTTTCGGTAGTAGGTAGGTAGACAGAGTTAACGGTCAAACGAAAAAATTAGTATGAACATAATTAGCCCTGTATGTGATACCACAATTGTCCATTCCCTCTAGTCCGGGAACAATTTAGCGCTTCAGATGTAGCCGCTTAGATATGTAATGCACATTTCTTACAGATCTTTTATATCTACCCATAGTAGAAATCTTTTCTTCCCCTCTCTCTCTCAAAAAGATCTAAGCATATACCCAAAAGAACTGTTTCCTCCCCTTCCCCGTCTCTACAGCTACAGCGCATATCTTTTAAACAGTGTTCAAAACCAATATATAGATTAGGTTAAGTTAGATCGGGGTGGTAGCTCTGATATCACAAAGCTCGCTTGACTACGCATAGCGGCCCGTTGTGATGCCATGGGAGAACACAGCCCTTGTACTGACCAAGTTCCACCAAAATCGGGGAAAAGGAAGAAGCTGGTCATCGCAAGGGCTGCACAACAAAAGCCCGACTACCCTCGCACTGGAAAACCATCCAGAAAGTTTGATAAACGAAGCTATATCCTTGATATCAATAGATGATAGCTCCGTCAGGCTGACAAGGAATTGTTAAGCCAAATAACCTATATGTAAACCTAGCATTAGACGGGCGCTGACAAAGAAAGTGGACAACAGTCTCCTCTTCCTCAGCGGATTTGCATCCACGGCAGAAATTTGGAATGGAAGTCTCATTATCTCCTCGATTCTACCCATGACGCAATGAACTGTAAGCACGGCCACATGTAGTTGAGATGACGTCATGACCAAGACCAAGTAATTGGTGGGTACGCCTTCTATCCATCATGGGCCAGGTGAGTCTAGCGATTGGGCAGGACTCCTCATTGACCCAGGATAGGTTACCGTCCCGGAGAAATTTGCAGCATCGAGGCAAGTGGCATGCCCAATTCAATAGAAGAGGATTCCGGAAGGAGCGGCGCACTGTCACTGCGCCCGGATACCCATACCAATGAGACACTAGTGAAGCGCCCTGAAAGAAGGGCGAGATAGCGGCGACATTCCTTAACGATCCTAGAGTTATTCACGAAACCCGATGGAGATCTTATCGCAGCCTGACTATCAGAATCAGCTTATAAAATCTTTTTCCCGATACCCAAATGATACAAATAAATGTCGTACCGTTCAGCTATCTGGTTGTTAGATAGAGGCCATCTGGGGACCCTGTCCTCTGGGGATCCAGTCCTTTGAACGCTAGTATCAACACGTATTACGACCCCCTTTGTGGATATATTTTTTTACGTATGCAGGCAAACCTTTGCGGATAGTTGTTTTGTCGTAAGAGTTCACCATAGAAAGTGGAGTCGTATCTTACAAATTTAGTGTGGAGTCGCATCATCATACTAACTAACCTAACTTGACAAGTCTGTATTCCTCTTTCATTATCAATATATTAAGGAAAATAAAATAAAATTAAAAACAAAAGCAAACTTATGATTTTAAAAACTTTAGCAATTCTTATGTCATTATCATCATTACAATCATCAATGCCGTACGCCTTATGGAGGGAGTATAAGAGTACAATCATTGAAACCATTTGGGGCTTTTTCATGTAATAATTACTTGTCATACCACCAAAAACAACAATTACGATGACACTGACGTCAACAACGACATTACACAGGAGGCAATCAAAGTTTTATTTGTGCAAAATCACGGAACTGAACTGAAGCGGAAGTGATTGAGGACTTATTGACAACACGCGTTCATATTTTGTTTGTGCCACCAAAACAAGCAAAAACAGAAACATTCAAAAATTTTCTTCTTCCTTCTTTCATTACGCTTTGTAGGTGAGCGTGAACGTAAAAGTGAACGTGAGTGTATTTGATTCAATAAAAGTACGCGCGTTAAAACTGACGCACAGGGTGCACAAGTCACGTGTCGCTTAAAACAATGACTCGGCTTAGTTTGGCTGGTGGTTGGCTAGCTGACTATTTAATAACCAGTTTCTTAAATATGCCCAATATGGGTACAAGCTATTAAATCAAAGGCATGAGAATGGGCCAAATAATAAAGGCATACGATAACAGGCGACACGCCCACTTATCAATTGTTATTGAATGCCTTTAAAAAGAAAATAATTCTGCGAAGAATTATGCTTCAAATGTTTTTTTTTTTCTTTATTTCTGTCAAATGGAAAGTAATTATGAAACGTTTAATAAGAAATATTAATTGGTTCGAGTAATTGGTGTACGTTATTCGAAGGTAAGAACATCAGTAATATGAGTTCAAGGCCTTATATTTAGCGCCATACAGCTAAGACATCTCGTCTGATATAATATCCACCATAAAACTAGAGTTTACGAAAGCTGTACAATGATATAAGTCGCCGTGGTTTAGTGGGTAGTGTGTTGGCTTATTACACAAAAGGCCCGAGTTCGAATTCCAGGTCAGACATCAAAACGAAAAATATTTCTTCGACGACTTCCTCTCAGCAGATTTCTGGCAAAGACTCTGAGAGTAAAAATTGCCATGAAAAGCTTCTCAAAAATCTGTCGTTCGGAGTCGACTTTAAACTGTAGGTCCCGCCACTTATGTATAAAATTAACACACACAACATAAGTATGTGAGAAAAACTAGGTTAATTATCCTGTCTGAAGGGTTGTAATGGCCAATTATGTATGTATGTACAATGATATAAAAAGTGTTCCGTCAACCTTTTAAGGTTCAGTCGCCTTTATCTTTATCATTTACTTAGTTCTCCTCAGTATTGCCTCAGATAAATTTTAAAATTTTCCCTACTTTATCAGACAATTTTTTTCTGTAAATTTTTTTCCGACAATTTTTTCTGGCAAGTTTTCTAGAGATTTTTTGCTTACAATTTTTTTCTGACAATTTTTTTTTCGGACAATTTTTTCTGACGTTTGGTTTTTTTTTGACAAAATTTCGTCTGACAATTTGTTTCTGACAATTTTTTCTAACAAGTTTTTCTGACAACTTTTTTCTGGCAAAAAATCCTTGCCAGAAAAAAGCATACCACAAGGGCTTCTAGGGCACACAGTTCCACAAACAGTCTACAGTTGAATTTCAGAATAGGTACTCTCGGTATTATAACAAAATCTTATAGGACCAAATTCGCCTTGGTCTACTAGCGTGAGGCCTCGGCCAGGTAGGTCAGTAATCAAAACAAAAATATAAAAAAATATTAAGTCCCACCATTTATGTATAAAACATAACGCACACAACATAAATGGTGTGAGGAGCTGGATTGTTTTCTTAACTAAAGGGTTATAATAACCAATTATTAATGTATGTATGTATGTATGTGCATATGTATAGGACAAATTTTTCTGACAATTCAGCTGGCAATGTGAGGCGAGGTGAACGTGTGACCAAGGTGTCTTACACACCTAGAATTTATTTAGGTATGAACATCATATATTCTGGGGACATTTGACGTTTCCTATCTAATATTTTTAAAATTTTTTATATTCATATATACTAAAAATTTTAATAATTTTTTATGTGAAGTAAAATAAAATAATTTTTTTGTTATTTTTTATGTTTATTTTTTAATAATTTCACAGGATTACGTAACGAAGTACTATACCGGATATGAATTGAGATCCTAACCATGCAATCAACTTTATTAATAAATCATTTATTTAATGCTTTACATATTTGTCTTTTACTCTCTCCAACAAAAAAGAAAAATAGTCCAGTTATAATTATATTCGATATGTTTTATTCTCTCTTCTCTCTTGCTTAATATTAAATGCAAAGAAAAAGTCAACACGGGCAATGAGTTGATGTCCTCTTACAGTTTTTTGTTGTTTTGTTTGCATACATTTACGAAGATTTACGAAGACTTTATATATTGTCGCTGTTATTATTGTTGTTATTGTTGTAATAATATATCGCCAAATAATAAAGTGACAAACGTTACAAATCAAAACACTCGACACACGCCACTACACAGGGTGTCCTTAAAAAAAAACGGCCAAGTCAGGATGAATACAAGAGAAAAAAAGCAAAACAAGCATTCAACAACAAACAAGTCGTATTTCATAAATAATAATACATAATGGTAACAGTAATACACACTCATACGTCATCAGCCAACTAACAAAATAAGAGCAGAGGAGAGCATAATAAAGAAATGATACAATAAAAATGCACACACATACACACCATAAAATAAATGCTCTCCTAATACAACAACAACTGACTACTGTGAAGTGAAAAAGAAATTGAGAAGGGCGCATAATGCACAATGGTAAGTTTAATAATGTGTTTGTTATTGTTGTTGCTGTTGCTGTTGTTAATAATGAATGTTTTTTATTATGAAAATGATGTTCATAAATGTTATCTATGAATGAATGTATGCGTGTGTGCCGTTTGTGTTTGTGTATGTGACTGAGAGAGATTTTATGAATTGTGAATTATTTTGTTCCTTTACGACAGAAGTCCGTAAATTATTTTTTTTTTTTGTTTGTGCTTTTGTCAGCCGAAACGGAATTTGGAGTTTTTGTCACTTATTTTCGTTTCACAAAATTTTTTCGTTTTGCAACATTTTATTGCAATGGACGTGTGTCAGTGAAATATTTTTTTGTAGCATCATTTTCAGAGACCGATTAAAGCAATGCAGGTCAAAGTTCATTTCTGACTTTAGCAGGGGGATGGCATTTAACACTGTCATCGTGAGAATATCGAAATCGTTTGTTTATTAAACGATATTGTTTACGGATGGAAGGTCATTTCACCATCTGATAAGGATCCTTAAAAATGATTTTCGCCTGGATCTGGTTAAAGGATTCGAAGTTTGATTAAAAATTGTCCGTCCAAAATTCATATTCCAAAATCCACTTTATACTATGATGTTTGCGGAATACATTGGATGTTCTCGAATCTCATATGGATTGACATCGTTCCAAACTCGACAATTTGTTCGTTCACGTACCCATTCACCCAGAGACAACCTCTTATTGTGTACCTTCAGCTCCCGAGTAAAAACAGAACTTCGTCCACTATTTTTCCAGACAAGGAATAACGGTGCAACGCAAGACTCTATGTATGTATGTAGATGAAGAATGGCACTGAGTCCGGGAGTCTACTTCGGGGATGGCATAAAGCAGTCCCGTAAGGTATCTAATAAGTTCAATGAACATCGCAGCAAAATAGATAATCCGTGAACAAAGTGCGACGCGAAGCTGTCTTAAAGGCAATGCCTGGACATGAGGCTAGGTGGACAAAAAGCAAGCTTTAAAATAATTCTCATATCCTTTTTCCATATCCGATTTGGATAAATGAAAATTAAGCTTCCTTTTGATATTAATGGATTTCTTTCTGATTCTGTTTGCTTGTCGTGTGAGAAGGGAAGACAGGTTGAGGTTGGTGGTGGGTTGTGGTGGGTTGTTGTGTGTGTGTGTGTGTTTTTTTTATAGCTATGCGAGCTAAAGGTTGGAAAATCTTCGAAAGACCTTGGTAGCCCAGCCTACCAAAGTGCACGATTCGCCGCAAGACTTACTCTCGGCTTGCTAAACACACACGTACTAAAACCAACCTAGTTCGTCACACACTTTCAACCATTTGCTCCCCCCGGGACCACAATCAAGTATTACTTCGGGGGTGGAGATTCAGCGAATGCTGCCTTCAAATTCCACTGACCTTGCTCTCTCAGCCAATCTTTGCTGTATCAATACATTCCGTGCGAAAACACATACTGCGTTCCAATTGTCACATGAGATTAACATCAGGTTAACTATATTCTCGAGCGTTGCTGGAATCCTATTGATCTCTCCAGGCAATTTCGTTGAACAGAATATCGAGGGCAAGTAAAGAAAACATGATCCGCCGTCTCCGTTTCATTACGGCATTCTGGGCAAGCCTCGTCTACGTCATGACCATACTTATAGAGATATGCCCTATAACATCCATAGCCGGCTAGCAACTGTGTGAGGTAGAAGTTCACCTGACCGTGTCTCCTTTTGGTCCATTCACCAATGTTCGGTATGAGTCTGTGGGTCCATCTTCCCCTGGTGGAATTGGACCAGTCCTGCTGCCATCTATCTAAAACATCATCCACTAACTGAGCTGGGTTGGAAAGATCCAATCCCCTCCTCGTGTCATGTTTCCTCCTTTCCATATCCACTACTAGCTTCAGGGGCATCATCCCCGCACGAACGCTGCATCAGTAGACACCGTACGGAAGGCAAAAATTACCCTGAGAGCTGATCTCCTGTAGACCCCTTCCATTCCTGCTCTATAGGTCCTCTTATCCATGGCCCCGGCCCATATAGGGGCTGCATATATAGCGATTGATGTCACAACCTTCATCAGTAACCGCCTCCTCTCTTGTTTTGGGCCTCCTAGGTTAGGAATTATTCGAGCAAGTGCATTTGTTGTTGCCGCACACTTCTCGCCGATGTACGTCAGGTGTTCACTAAACGTAAGCCTGTTATCAATTATTACTCCCAGATATTTAAACGGCCTGTTTTGATGTTATGCGCTGATCACCTACCGTTATTGTAATAAACTCCATCCTCTTCCTACTGCTTATAAGTAGTACATTCGTCTTGTGATCAGCAAGTATGAGACCTATTCCCGTGATCCAACTCCTGACTATGCCAACCTCAGTGTTACACGTTCTCACCAATTCATCCAAATGTTTTCCTCTTATCACCAGGGCAATATCGTTCCTCAAAACCAATGATTTGTGTACCTCTAGAGAGTCTAAGCCTCAGTACACCATCATACATGACATTCCATAGTATTGGGCCCAGCACGGAACCTTGCGGGACCTTCGCCGATACCGTATATGACCTCCTGCCAACATCTGTGTAATATAAGAGCCACTCTATCCCTAAAGTAGTCTCTAATAAGTTCCATCAAGTAATCCGGTACATCCTTCCCATCAAGACCTGCTAAAGTGGCATCCCAATCCGCAGAGTTGAATGCGTTTTTGAACATTTGATGATAGCGCAGTACTCCTTGTCGCCCTTAAGCCAGCGCTCACCGCTGATGACATCCTGTGCTATCGTCATAGCCAACTCTATTGCATCTAGCGTGGAACGGGCTTTACGGAAACCAAATTGGCGTTTCGACAAACCGTCTTTCCCCAAGAATGCTTCCAGTCTCCTACAAATTATCCTCTCCAAAAGTTTCTCAGCTGTGTCAATCATACAGAGCGGGCGGTATCCCGATGCATCCTGCGCGTTGTTACCCTTTGGAATGAGAACCAGTCTCTGCCTTTCCTGAATACAAGCGTCAAAAACTTGTCTAAACAGCTCAGTGTTACTTTCAATGGCTTCCTTAAGCGCAATGTTTGGGATCCCGTCGATCCCCGGTGCTTTATTGAGTTTCATATCCACACAGACTGCTTCCAATTCTTGCCTGCCAACTCGTGGGATTTCCTCAGGTAACCGCATATCTCGCACGGAGTATGTAATTTCGGCCTTGCGCGGAAAAAGCTCCGCGACAATTGATTGCTTCACCTGTCGTTGCTGGTGGTCGGAAGCAGTTCAGCTTTCTCATTACCACCTTGTATCCAGTTTCCCAGGGATTCTCGTCCACATCGGCGCACATTTCCCTGTAGCACCTTCTCTTGCTATGCGCAATTGCTCCATTAAGGCTGGTCCTACATCTCTGTATCTTTCCCGTAGTTCTGCAAATTCCGCACGGCCTCTGGCTCTTTGGAACAACCGCCGTGCGCGGTAACATTCACGCCTTAGATCTGCTATATCCGCGTTCCACCAGTATATGTGCTTCTTCCTAGGCAGGTGGCGCCTCCTTGCCATAGATGCGTTGCAAGCCTCCGTTATGGAGCGCATAAGTTCCGTCGCCTTGTCATTCGCATTCCCGGACAACCGAGTGTCCTCCAATGTGAGGACAAAGATTTCCCTATCAAAAGTGGAGTCTTTCTAAAGAGGGTTCGGCGGTGCTGGAGGAACGTTACGTTCCGTAGAGCGTTCCCGGATCTCAAAAATAATACCCTGGTGGTCGCTATGTGTATAGATGTCAGATACCATCCAGGTAGATAAGGTCGACAGGGAGTCGCTGATGAATGTCACATCAATTTTAGAGCAGCGACCATTTCTCAAAAATGTGTCCTTGTCACCACTATTAAGTAAAACAACCTCTAGCGTTGCAAATGCGTCAAGTAGGCATTCTCCTTTTGGGTTAGTGTATGCCGAGCCCCATTCAACTGGCCAGGCATTGAAATCCCCGGCAATTACCACAGGTCTCACGTTCCTTGCTTCCTTAACGACTGTCATCTATTCTGGGTCTAAAGTCGTCCATTGATAGGCTAGGGGGAAGATAACAGCTGAAGAAATGTACCTCCCGTTGTCGACATTTCCACTGGGACCACAGGACCATATCGAGGCCCTGTTGCATTTACTGACTATCCAACGTTGGTTTTCAGGTGCTCTGTATTGCTCGCTTAGTATTGTCAAGTCTATCTTCTGTTCCCGCACCGTCTGTTTAGGAACTCCTGCGCTGCTACACAACGGTTCAAGTTCAACTGCAGGATTCTCATTTACCCGCGTTTGTCAACTTCTGGCGTGCCGCCAGATAATGTGCGCACTTATGTCCTCCTGTGATATGCTTCGCGTCAGCATCCGGATCGCCTCTACATAGAAGGCAGTGAGGGTCACGAGCCACAAGTCTTGGCAAAGTGGCCTTGCCCTCCCCACTTAAAGCAGTGTTTCGACCAGTCAGCTATTACTGCGACACTTTCCTGCTACATGGCCCGAACTCCAAGCACTTGTAGCATCTCTTTGGAGTTACTTTCCTCAATAAGCGGCAGTTTACCAACCTCCTCGGCCCTGCTTGCCAGCCTCATAGGGATTGTGATTATCGCCATCCTAGTACCCCCTGGGACGTTTCTGATCGTCTTGAGAGCCGACGATTGTGTGTGTGTGTGTGTGTGGGTGTGTGATGTTGTTGATGTTGTTGTTAGTTTTATTGTTGTTGTTAGTACTTATTGGTGAGTTACTCGGTCAGTCGAACGGATGAAAAATTTACTTCTTGTCGCGGTGATCTTTTGGTGTGGTGAGATTCGCCGGTGTAGTGAGTTTCTCTGTTGTAAATAGTTTCGGATAGTGGTGAGCTTCTCCGTTATAGTGAATAATAACAATTTTTACCGCTTCTCCAAAACTAACAGCATTCACCATCACGACATGTCTGTACTGCTGTTTTAACTGCACTGTGTGGTTTGTGTCTGGATTAAGGATAATTAATCATGATTAGCAGAGTCAGAAACACTCAACGAGTATAGTATTATTATTAAATAAATTTTACAATAATTTTTCGTACTCAAACTGAAAAATTTGTCTTGCTTAGTAAAAAAACAAACCAACAATATAAAAAGTATTAATTATCAGACAACAATATTAATTTAGAGTTAATGATAATACCGAAACTGTTAAGGGAAAAGAAATTCCTTGGTATTTCGTTCAAATGTATGGTTTTAGTTTCCGACTTTTTTATTTATTCTCAGTCAAAACAACTGACTGAACACCTCTTATATTTTCTAAATTCACCCACCCACCCAAATATCGATAACAATGTTCCGTTCACTTTTGTTCATTGTTAGCAAATTAAATTGTTAGTTTTGCCATTAAATCTACAAATAGTGATAAAATTTAGATACCCTGGACATAAACCGCTCAATTACCTGACATAATTATGGTAACGACTGTGCGTCAGTAATACGAATCAATTATGAATGGAATGGTATTTGTGGTTAAATTCGACACATCATCACAGTCAATAGCACAGTAACAAACCATATTACGGTAAATTGTTTTTATTGATTGTACTACCAACAATCGTAGGAAGAAAAGCTTTTTTGAACGCTTTTACCATATATTAACCTGACTGTGTCATCACGTACATTACATTTGCTCGAAAATGACCTTCGGAAGTATCGTTACCACCGATTTAAAAAAAGACAAAAGTTCCAAGAAGAAATCAAATAAATTGCGCTCCCCATTAGTACCGAATGTAGCATCGATTTCACTCATATACCTATTGTATTCCAATCTTCTAATTAAAATATTCAAAAAAAAAAAAAAAAACAGAAAAGAACAACATTTGCTGATTTCTGAAATTTATAAAAAAAAATAAAATTTGAATAAGGCCTGTTTCAAATTTTATTTTTTTTAAACAACAACAACAGCCAAAATAATGTATTTATTTGTTTTGCTAACAGAGATGGCAAGCCTACTTACCTGATTGACTATTGCATTCTTCTGGAACTGAGCTTTTATCCGTTATATTTTTAGTACCGTTATAAGGTTTAAATTTAGCGTGTCTGAGATAAAAACAAAAAGTTACGAAAAATCTTTTCCTTGTTGTGTTAAAGTAAAGAATCTTGAAACCAAAAAAATAAGCTTTTTTAACACTTCGTTTATTGCAAAAGCAATAAATCAACGAAGAAAATCCATGAAAAGCCGAAAAAAAAAATTGTTTGTTTTCCTTCTTTGCTGAATGTAACTTATTTTCATGTTACTTTTTGTTTTTGTCTCCTGAGTATGTTTGCCAGTGAATGAGAGTAAGAGAGTAACGTTAGTGGCTGTGTGTGTGTGCGTGTGCATGTGTTTTTAGCTTGCTCTTTACTTTTTCATAACGTTAGTATTTATTAAGGCTACACAAGTAGTCTTTACTGTGCTGACGTTAAAAAGACGAGACGTTTTGCCGTTCTCTCTCTCTCGTTCGTTTTTTTTGAATAAAAAAGCAATTTATTTTTATTTTGTATAAAATTTATTTTTTAAATTATATTTTTTTTTTTATTATTATTTAAACTTAAACAACAACAAGTAAATAATCAATAAAAAAAATAAATAAATAAACAAATAAAACTAAAATAAAATGAAACGTAAATAATAAAACAAAAACAAAATTCATCCATTCATTCGTAAACAAGCAATTCAACAACCACAACCAATCGACTCAATCGACAAACAAATTGTATTTAAAGTGTTTCTTTGTAGTTAAAACAAAAACCAAAAAAAAAAAACAACAACCAACAAAAAATATGTATTAAAAAAAATTGAAATAAAATGAATTAATTATTCCCGAAAAAGTTCCTGCTTGCTGTATAACACGAAAATAAAATTTAAAAAATAAAAAGAAGAAAACGACCAATTTTGCAAAAATGAAATTGAGAAAATTAATTAAAAATGAGTAAAAAAAAAATTTTTAACAATTTTAGGGTGTGAAATAATAATAACAAAAAAAAAGTAGAATAAAAAGTGAGTTGAAGGAAAATTTCTTGTTTTTTTCGTTTCCAATAAAAAAAAAACACAATTTCCAAAACACTACGTTATTATAATAAATCTTAATGAAATAATGAGGTTTTTTCTGTTCTCTCCTATTTATTATTCTCTGCGTTTATTTATGAAAGAAATTTAAATAACAACAACAACCACAACAAACAACAACAAAAGAAAATAAATTTGAAAAAAGAAAATCATAATAACAAAATAAAGTAACAATAATAAATAACAACAGCAACAACAATAACAAAAGCAACTATACAAATAAACAATAACAACAATAACAGAATAGTAATGCGGTTGCCAAGCATCATCATAATTGTGTTCTTTCTTAATCATCATTTTGTCATGCACATAAAAAAGCGGCATTTCACTTAAGGGGGAGAACCACATGCATACGGTCGCACACACACACACACACACACACATAGCACACTTTTATTGTGTCTCTGTTGTTGTTATTGTTGTATTATGTATTTCTATCACAACAAATAATGGATTTTTTTGTTGTTGTTTTTTTTTCCAATAATTCTCTTCTTTCAACCCAATACCCACCCCCAAACACATTACACCGTTCAGAGCCAGCCACAAACCTCTCAAGAAGAAAAAAAATATACTCAGAGACACAACAATACAACAGGCAGACAGACGGACATTTTTGTTTTGTTTGTTTGCAACATAAAAAAAAAATTTATTTTTATTCTTCGGAGCATAAATCATAGCAAATCAAATCGAATACAATTAAAGAAACGAAAAGAATATAAAATAAATAAAAATAGTAGCGAGCCAGAGTATCGAAGAACCACTAAAGAAATAAAAATAAAATAAAAAAAAAGAACATCAACAGCAGCAACAACAACAACAACAGTAAAAATTATATTATAAAAATAGAAAAATCAATTCCATGGCGATGATGATGACTATGATGATGATAATGATGATGATAATGATAATATGGACAAGGAACTTTTATTAACCATTCATGTGAAAAATTTCGAAAAAAAAGAGAACAAAATTAATTACTCTCTCTCTCTCTCTCTCTATGTTCCTGTGTATTAGTTTGTTAGCAGTGGCGCGAATTTAGCGCTATATTTGGCGTGTTTCAACCACCAAAAAGTCGCATATTTCCTCTTTAGCGCTTTTTTAAGAAATCCCGTCAGTTTTAAACAATATTTCAGGTTATGACTCCTACTCATGGAAAGAGGGAAGATGCGAACGGTAAGGAAACGAGTTTCTACTGGTGACTATAAAATGACCAGTACTATACCTTCACCATTAGACGGTCTACAGCAATCGTTCCCAAGAAGATCACAGTTTCTCACACCACTTATGTTGTATGTGTTAATTTCATACAGAAGTAGCGGGACCTACAGTTTAAAGTCGACTCCTAGCGACAGATTTTTGAGAAACTTTTCAAGAAGAGAAAGAGAAGAAATCGCCGAAAAAAATTATTTTTTTTTAGAAATGTTTATTTAGGAATCGATATTTCGGTTGGAAAAACTCTTAGCAATCATTATTCGCTACTATAGCATGGAAAAAAAGCAATTTTTACTATTTTTTTCTTTTTTTTTTATTATTTAACGCTTTTTTACAGCGCTTTTTGATTATAGTTTGTTACTAAAATTATTACTTAGCGCTTTTTAACACTATTTGAATAGGAGGACTGCGCGTTTTGATCATAAAAAATTGTCAACACTGTTAGCCAGTGCATTGCTTAATGACCATAAAATATTGTCTAAAAAGAGGGTGAGAAAATAAATTAAAAACGAGTGTATGTGAGAGACAGAGAGAGAGAGTAAAGTGTTTACAAAAGAGAGTATTTATTAGAAAAATACTACAAGTGAGCTTTTCTTAAATTCATTGAATATGAAATAAGTAAATAACGGTAAATCGCCTAAATGTTGTTGCCAACAGTGTTGCCATTGTAATATTATATATTCATTTTAATTATTTTATAATTCCACAGAAAGATTCTAGCCCTGTCAGCCGGATAGAAGTTCCTCTCCTCACAAACTCATTTATGTTCTCACAAAGTCTGAGCCCATTATCTCTGATTTACAACGCTATTATCGAGTTAACATCATATGAGCTGAGACTTATGTGTGACTATTAGAGAGTATCGTTATACTATCTCTCACTTAAAAGACTATTTAGCTTAATAGCATTTCTCAAAGTCTTATAGTTTAGTCTTTATCCTGTTCCTAAACAGCTCAGACGGATTGTTTTCTGGCTTTAGCCAATCCCGTATCACATTTGCCGCGTATTATCCTCCATAGCTTTGGTTGTCACTTTTAAATACAATAGTTCTTACTGGCTTAAATCCAAGAGAGAATTCCACTTCGCTGTAAGATAGATGCCTAATGTCTTAGTTATACTAACGCAACCTAGTCTCTGGAGTTGTTTTTGGATTTGTTCAATCTATCAATGTTCGCTTGTGGCCGCATATGGTACTATTGTTCTGTTCACCTGGTTATACTCCATTGCATATTCATTGGTTACATCCTCTGCAAGCCTTCTGTATATGGTCATATGCGCTCTAAGTGAACCTTACACCTCCATTTACCATCCAATAGTATGCCCAGTTAATTTTTCGCTGGTATTATTTCATCAACGAGTCGAATGTTTTTCCATTTAAAAAGTTACTTTCTCTCTTAAATGCTACTAATGTGCTCTTAAAAAATTTCATTGGCCAATGGCAACACTGCCGATATTTTTTTTTGTTATGTTTGTTTATTTCAAGTAAAAGAGCTTTCATTACTGCTGTTTGTCAGCGCAGAGAGTAAACATATAAAATGGAGAGGATAAAAAACGAGAGTGAGTTAGTGAGAGAGAGAGAGAGAGAGAAAGCTAAAAATACGTTTGTGTAAGTGTATGTATTTGGAGGGAGCTTCCTGTTTTTTTTTCTGTGTTTTTCTTTATGATTTTTATTCCAAGTGTTTTTCTTTTTGTCATTTTCTTTGCTTTTAGTTTCGTTTAGTTTTTCCCCAAGATGCTTGCGGTAAATGTGGAAAATTGACGAACGGTAACGACGTTAGTTTTCCTAATAATTGCGTGTTTATGTGCGTGTTGTGTCATGTCAAGAAAATCATAAAAAAAACGGGGTGTTCCTTTTTTTTCAACAACAACAACAACAGTAATATAAAAACCAACAACAAACATAACATAGATAAATAAGTGTAGTTAGTAAATAATGAAATAAAACAAAAGAAGGCTTAATGAATTACACACACATACATACATACAAACATACACACATACATATACGCATATGTGTGTACATGCCACCACTGCAATAAAATAAAAAATAAAAAAATTACCCAAAAAAAAAAGTGAAAAAGAGTGTCAATTAAATGGAAAAATTAAATTAAAAACGAATTACGGATTAGCGGGTACAATAGCAAGCAAACAAGCATGCAAGTGTTAGTGGAAGACCACTAAACAAGTAAACAGTCAAGGACTCTTTTTTTTAGTTTTTATTATCGTAACAAAGAGGCGTTAACCCTTTGCAAAACCAAAAACAAACACAATTTCATTTTACATTTCAGCGCTCTCCTCTCGTATAATAATAATGATGATGAAATAGTGATGATGATGATGATGATGATGTTAGTAATAATAAGGCCTACAGACGAAATGCCGACAATTGTGACCTCATAAATTATTATAGACAAATTACAATGATGAAGTGATTATGATAACACTTTAAAAATGTTCTACTGCAACAATTTTACATCACAAAAACAACAACAACAACAACAGACAAATTAGAAAGAAAATAATTACAAAGCCCTCCTCCTTTTACTTGAAGCATCTAGTAGATATCCTGTCTGACCAGCAAGCAAGCATAGACAAAACATCTACAACAGCACTACAGCAAGCAGGAAGAGAAACCACCACTACGTACAATAAAATCTTGGCAAACAAACTGACAATTATTGTCTCGTATATCGTATTTGCAATTGCATTTGTCACCGCCAGTCTTTTCAGCCGCAATTCCATTAAATGGGCGAAGTCAATTGGTAAAGTGTCTTTCTGTCTGTCTGTCTGTCTGTCTGTCTGCCTATGGTGGTGGCCTACTGACTACTTTCAAGAGACAACATCTGCCTGCCACTGCCACATTCATATTCTGCTTATGCCCGTTTTGCTAAGCTTCCTTGCTTCCTTCCTTCATCCATTACAGTCCTCCTCCACTTGCTGCGTTTTTTTTTTCCAATTTTCTTTCTCTTTACTTGCCTTCTTCTACTTCTTCTTCGTTTTAGCCTTCTTTTTCCTCTTCAATTCAATATGAATTTGACTGGTTTTCGTTGAATACACACAACTAGCGTGCCGTTTCATTTACAGTTAATTTCGTTTGTTTGTTTGTTTGTATGAGTCTGTTACTCTCATTGTCATTATCTGATGTCGGTTACTCAGTTAACCGTTACAATTTAAATGGTTACTCTCTGAATCAGTTGTCTTCTAAATTATGGACACTGAAGGGGATGGATGATGGAGAACGTAATGAAATTCTCATTTGAACATATGAAACGTGCTTAACCCTATCATATTACAAAGTATTTCCAGTGGTAGGTGTATGGTTCGATTTTAAGTTCAATAATTCATTCATTCATTCACTGATTTGTTTCACATAATGAAGGTAGTTCAATGACTGCAGGCACTAGTTGGGAGTAGATTGAGGCACTGTTTTTTTTTTCGTTAAAAAATGGCCTACAAATTTTTAGGTCCTTCACATATGGATGCATTAAATGAAATGAATATTCTCCCTTTTAAAATATCGAATTAGACTGATCGTTCGAAAGTTTGCGCATATGGAAAAATATTTTTAAGCATATACAAAGGACGCCTTTTAATAACCATATTACTGATGTTGATCAGGCATATAAAACTGTTTTCAAAAACCTTGCGGATTTAGAACGTTGTAGGGTTAATTAACAGTTGCTTTTAAAATACGAATACCGGTTACTGTTTGTGCATGTGTGTTTAACTGTTCTAAACGGCTATGCGCAGATACAATTTTTCCGTTTCCTTTTTTCCTTTCTCTTTCTCTTTTTCCTTTTTTCTATTTTTTTTTTTTTGGTTATCCAGAGATTCCTTAATCATAATCATCATCATCGTCATTAACATATACCAGGCATAACTTCACTTTCATAGGCTAACCAACCAACCAGGAACAGAAGGAAAAACGAGAAAAACTAAATTAAATGAAAAAAAAATTCAAATTACAAGGATGGTGACTTAAAAGAATCAAAAAAAAAAAAAAAAGTGGAAGAAAAATTAAAAAGAAAATTTAAACGCAACGAACGGAAATAGAAAATTCCGTGTAGAATTGTTGCAATTAAGGTTAAAAAAAATGTTCAAATAAAAGAAATACCCTCGGGCTCTATTCTATTTGCAAAAAGAAAAACTTGTGATTTCGTGTGATGATGTCCTACAAACGGGAACGGAAATATGAGATAAGAATGAAAGAAAAACGGGTCACACTAACTAACTAACTTTGCTCGTGTAAAATCATATTAAATTCATGGTGAAATATGTATATCGGGAAAGAATATAAGACCCAATAGAGTGGACCGACCGGATTATAAATAAGAATTCTAAAGGCTTCCCTCCTACCATCATAAATTTTTAATAAAAAAAAAATGAAATAAAAAACAATTTAAATCTCAAATCAAAAGGCCTTATACGTGTGTGTGTGTGTGCGTTTATGTGTGTGTATATGTATGTGTGTACAAAACCATTTAAAATACTCAATTGTACACATACATTGTATATAGAAATTGTAATATAATGTGTATATGAAAAGATTTAAACTCCATTTCATGTGTATATATGTACGTGTGTGTGTGTATTTGTATTCCCAAAAAAAAAAAATATTTTTCTTCCTTTAGTTCTGCGAACGATTCCACATTCGAAATTCTAAAACTCAACTCAACTCACTCACACACTCTAAAAAAAATTTTAAATTAAAAATTAACAAAAGAAAAAAATTTACAAAAAAAAGTATAAAACGATAGAAAAAAGTGATTTCGATAACAACAATTAGAATAAATCGTCATAAAATTATTATATTATGGGCTGTGGACAAAGTAAAATTCATCTTTATCCTAGAAAATCGAAAAGTAAAGCGAATGGCAAAAAAGGAGGGCATGGTAAGTAATTGTAAAAAATAAAATAAAATAAAACAGAAAAGGAAACGAAAATCCTTAAACATAAAACACAAACGCGTAAAGCATAAAGCATAAAATGAAATAAAAGAAAAGGAAAGGATACGATAGGATAGCAAAGGAAGGAAAAACTGAAAAGAAAGGAAAGCAAAAAATTTAAAAAAATTTTTTTCTTTATTTTAAAACTCCCCACCCCTAAAAATACCAACTAAATAATCACACACTTTACACATAGACACACACACACACACACACACAGCGACACATATGTATCTCCACTCTAGCATGTATTTTTGTATCACACGAGTATATGATGATTGCCTGTATAAGTGTGTGTATGTATGTTCATTCATTCATTTATAGAATCCTTATGAAGGATATCACCACCACCTGTTCGTTTATCTCAAGTTTAAATTTTGCTTTACTTGTTTTCACACAGACTCCATCCAGTTGAAGTTGCTTTTTCATACGTTTTTAATTAAAAATTTACCAAAGAAATTATAAATGGCCCCCTCTTGAGCCCCTCTCACACGCTCCCCTATGGGTCTTCCAATAAAAGGGATTTCCGTACATTGACAGTTGATAACGATCATCGTGTTTCATCTAAATTTGCCAAATTATTCGTCATTTATGCAGTCTATTTTACCAAATCACGATGAAGCAACCTCTGTAAATAACCCTAATTCTCTTTGAAAAATCTTCTTCACGGGTTAGGCTCATTTCTGGACGAATGTTTACGTCATTACAAAAAAAATTAAGCGAGTTTGGAAGGATACCAATACACATGAGATCCAAGAGCCTCCAATGCAGATTTGAACTGATCACCGAATCGTGCAATTTAATCCTTTTAGATTTTTTTGAGGCATTCTTAAACCACAAAGGTCCACCAAACTAAAATAACCCCTGTCATCGGTCAAATTCCATCTGATATAAGTCAAAGTTATGGAAAGTTGGATATTTCTGATGCGCTCTATCGATGATATATCACAAACTCTTTGTTTTCTGTAAATTCAAAGATAATTTTAATTTAACGAACAGCCAGCCCTATAGAGCAATATGAAAACTTTGGAGGAGAGCTATGAAGCATTCACTGATCCAATAAAATGAGAATTTCGTTAGTAAGAAAAGGATTTTTTAAGACACATTCGATAGATATTCTAACCAGAATTGTGTAGGACAGTGTTTAAACTGCTTGCCAACAAAATTACCAAACAATACAGATTCAAACCTTCAATTTAATTAGGGAGCTTCCTAGCTCTCTAACTTCTGCTTCTCCAAAGGGGATAACATCAATAATGAAGAGCATACTTATTACCATATTTCTAGACAACGACAAATGAACCCGCTAGAAACCTGTAATATTTTCGAATCACAAAAATCTAGAAGGCGTTGTATGTAGTGAATATTAAACTCATAATTGAGGCTCACTTTTTTGTACTTTATTGTGGATAGGAAACTGTGCTGGCAACACAAACCCATATTGCTCTTTATGTTTTTAATGAAGTGATGGTAAGAATATCGATATTCGGGCTTAGATTAATAGGTTGCCTAGTAAAATGAGCATCCCTTAACTGGAGCCACTGTCTTTAACTTGATAATATTAAACTATTGTATTGTTATCTCTGATTCTCTTCGTTGTACCACATCTACGTCGGCGCTAGAGATAGCTTTATGTCACTTCTCGCTAGACGTGTTTGCTGTAAGGACTCAGCAGCCAACATTTGTTAAAGAGTATACATTACACGATACCACACAAAAGGTTCTCGACGACATTCAAAACTCTATACAAATATTCACGGAAGATTCGAAACTGAATGGAGTTGTGTGAATGCAGCAGCTGGTATAGCTTATTCCGTTTTATACCAACCGGATTATAACAGCGTCTTTCAGACGGAAGTCTCGCGCCTGTCGCTGGCGGTGATAGTTATTAAGGATATTTATATCTTTGGAAAATGTGTTTTGCCTTATTATCCAGCTTACCAGCTTAGATAGTTCGAAGAAATCGAAAGAGTTTTCTAGCAAAAAATCTGAATGTAAATCAAATTGCCGCAAAAAGTTTCGCAAAAATCTGTTGTCTAAAGTCAGCTTTAAACTGCAAGTCCTGCCACACTCAACACAATGGGTGATGTGGAAAGTTAGGTTATAATCCTGGCTAGGGAGTCCTTGTAGTTAAGTAATTAAGCCGTTCATATGTATTTTCGACACCGGAACCATAAGTATTGGAGGTATCCATTCCCAGTATTTTTTTTTTAATAACTTTACGAAGACTGCTGGCTGGTTCCTGTATTTTAGATTATTTCCTTCAACCAAAGCTGAGCGAAATCATTTTTTAAGGCGTTCATTTTCATGTCTTGTATTGTACGGTAATAAAGCAGTCCGTTGTATCGAAATGTAAGTTGTTTTTGTTTTTATATTAATGCTCCTCCGTGTACTCATTTATTGAGCTTAAAAGATTATTTATTTACATTTTCATTCATATTTATGTATGTATGTATGTACAAAGGAATATGAAGCATGTTTATTTCCTAATACTTGCCATAAATGAGTATTTGTAACTCACTTCCATTCTATCACTCGCTCTCTCTCTTTCTCTCACATACACACACACTATTCAAAGCAATCACTTCTTGCTCTATATTTCACCCTTTGAAAATAGTCCTGTTATGTTCAGAAAAGTGTTTTAATTTCTTTTCTTTTTTGTTCCTTTTTGTTCCTTTTTGCCTGTAATTGTTGTTTCATTTAATATTCACTTCTTTCTTCCCGTTCCCGTTCACATTTTCATTTCCATTTCCATTCGATTTTATATGCTCCTGTGATTGTTTTTGTAAACTTGAAGGACATTAAAACGGTTAAATAGAATTGAAATTAAATGAAAACAAAATAACGTGTAAGAGAGGAAAAGAGCGAGACCGAGAGAGAGTGAGAGTGAGAAACACTTTGCAATGACTGATTGATTTTTACTAATTTGTTACTTGATGGAGAAAGTAAAGAAGATGTACAGGCAAACTCGGTTATAACGAACTCCGTGGGACCAGAAAAAATAGTGTGTTACAGGCAAAGTTCGTAATAAACGGGGAAGTCTTAGCAGAAAATATAAAATACAAATAATTGTTTTCATTTATTAGAAACAAAAAATATTTTTTTCATTTATTAAAAACTAAAAATATGTTTTAACTAGATGACCCGTGTGAATATTTCGCACCGTTAGTTGTCATTTTTGTAACATAAAATGAAAATAATTAATAGAAATTTTATTAAAAGTATAAAAATATTAGAAATCATAATATATCAACACCATATTACTACACTTCATAAAACAAACAATACCATGACAATAACGACATTACCAAAATGGCTTTTACAACTTTATATATTATTATGTGGAATAGCATTACAATTAAGCGACTCTGTTTATCGCACTTGATCTAACAACTACTGCAATTATTGGCAAAACAGTTTTTTACAACCTAATATGCATATTATATGTAACTGACTTAGTAATAAACGGCATTAAAGTAAATAGCGGTATTGCCAGAATGGATTTTAATACATACTATATTATGTAGAACTGCATTACTATTAAGCGACCCTGTATTAGCACACTTGAACAAAAACATATAATCATAACGACAACAGTATTATTATGCAGTTCTATATAAAATATAATTTTTATCAATGAAAATATTAATTTTTCAATTTCTAATTATTTTTCGCCATTAGTGTTAGGATATAAGCTTTAAAATGAGATATCATTCATTAAATTGGATGCCGTGGTATGGGAGATATTTGCAACCGACAAAAAAAATTGCTTTAGAAATAATATATATGATTCTTTTTATCTATCAGCTGATTAAAGATGCTGAGTTATAATTTAATGCTGCCATATTAAATAAAAGTAAAGAATGTTTAAAGTTATTTCTAGGAGTTTGAAATTTAATTACTGGGACCATTTAAAGTAGTTCCTTTTAACCGAGAATTCGTTATAAACGATGTTTTGTTGTATGAAAATTGTTATTAAAATACTGGGACTTAAAAATATGTACGTAATAACCAAGAATTCGTTATAACCGAGTTCGTTATAAACGAGTTTGACTGTATGTATCGTCGAGCAGAAAGAAAGCCTGCACAACAACTACAGTAACAATTACAGCTGTATTCCCTATCAATGATATGTAGTAGTTGTAGTTGGTTGCATCTTTGTTCAGCTGCAATATGGCGAGGTTGTTATGGCAGGCCCCTTTAAGCGTGAGCGATGGTGAGAGGGGAAGAATGAGGGCGATGAAGAGTAATAAATAGTAGTAATAATAGTTATATCATGATGAGATTATTTTATTGTATTATTTAAAATTTGTTTTGTTTTTGTTTTCTCTCTCCTTTTCCTTCTTCTTTTTGTTCTTCTTCTTCCATCTACTTTTTAATTATTGCATGTAGAAAACAAAAGACAACAACTGCAACAACAATAATAGAAAGTCAACAACAACGACAACAATAAATTAAAATTGTAAAGATATATGCACATGAATTGTCATCAAGTGTTGCACAAAAACAAAACAAAATTGTAGAAGAAAAAAAATCAAGAAGGATAACTAACAAAGGATTCAGGTCATGCAAAAATATTTTTGTATTTGTAAAGGTATTATTTGTACCTTAAAAAACAAACAAACAAAATAAAAAATTATGATGAAAACACTTTACAACAACACCAAAAACAACAACAATTGTTTTTAGAAAAATCAAAACAGTTTATATAACCGTTAAGTTTATTAAAACCGATTAACAATTACAAAAATAATCGGTTTTACAGAAGGCTACCGACCAAGTAACGATTTCTAAAGTGTATGTCCTTACGCACACATTGAAGCAAATGTTATGTACTTATGCGTCTTATGTGGAACCACCAATACAAAGATATTTCGATCTATTCTAGATTCCGAACTGTTCTACTTTCTTTCCAGTTGCTTGCAACAAACCACCTTCGTTTCTCTGTGGCACATTAAGCAGATTTCATTGCGATATTCTAAGTTCTCTTAGTTTCCAAGCAGACTCCAAGAAATGCCTTTCTTTTCCTTTGTAGCGCATTCCATAACTTCGGTCAATGCGATATTGAAGAGGCTTGGAGGACGAACACATCTTTGTTTTATTGCCTGACCTAAAAAATTGCTATCGTGTATAGCTTCTTGATCAATACTAATGATACTGCGGAAAATACACTTCGGTGCAATTCATATGGCATTTCGCTGCATAGTATCCAGAGCTTTAACAAAATCGATAAATGTCAGACATGGAAATGTAATCGCTTTTCTACTGACAATCGACACCATTATACCTAACGTGTTGACTTGCTCTATGCAAGATATTGGAGGATAGAATGAAACTTTTTCTATTCTTAGGGGAAGAGAATAGGTTTGTGAAGGAGATAGAGAAATTGGAAAACGAGAATAGGTAGCAAAGGGTGTATTACTCCTGCTCAATATCTTATGAAGTTGCCGTAGTCTAATAATGTAACGTGTTTGTTTATTAGACGTCAGATTACAGCTCAATCCCCTGCTTCAGACGTCTCCAACTAAACGAAATACGTAAAAATATATCTTCGTCGACTTTCTTCTAAACAGATTTCTGGCAAAAACTCCGTGAGCAAATAAAATTGCAACGAAAAATTTCTCAAAAATCTGTCGTTCAATGTCGACTTAAAAGAAAAACTGTAGGATCCTGCCATTCATGGATAATATTAACGCGCACAACATGGATGGTGTGAGTCTTGATTAAAGGGTTGCGATGATCAATTAGTTAAGCAAGTAATTAAGAAGGTGAATGTTTTTTGTCGAAATTCGCTGAAACTTAAAGCTGTTGAGAGCGATGCCAAGTCTTCAGAGACATTCACATTTACAGCAGGAGTGTTTTTAAGAATCAAATAGGTGCGTTGATACGCGGGGTTCACTTGTCCATAACTGAAACTGTTGCCTTAAATTCCACTTGAGCACTTCTCGAATGTTTGATACATTAGGAATACTTTCTTGACTTCAAATTTTTCGTAGTTTATTTGTCTGAAAGCTAAAAATATTCACTTCAGTAGTGAAAAGGGAACTGATGACTTTCCCTTCTCACTAACCTTGTGACAATAATTATAAAAAACAATAGTCCTTCTGAAGGCGGTGGACCTGTATACACAATATACTGAGCAAATCACACAAAGATCAATAAAATAAACCCACACAATACTTTATCAAATCAATTTGATCAAATCAATCTCTAAAGGATATCCTAAACGTTTAATTTCAGGTGATTCAGAAGCCGAAACAGATGAGGAGGAAGGTCATATCGAAGATGCTGAAAATCGAGAACGTGATAGAGCCGAGGAATCAGAAGAAAATAGCAATAAAGAATCGGGTGAATCGGACGAGGAAGTTTCGGTGTCGTTGCTAAGGGCAAGAAATCTTTCACTGCTACAAAGCCAGTGAGTATAATATTTCGATTTTGTTTTACGATTTTGATTTTGTTTTACACGCCTCATCTAATCATGTGTGCCTAAATACTCTAATAATTGCCCTGTTTTAGGGAAATCTCCAGTAGTCAGCAAAATTTTTTTCGCATGCTTGACAAGAAGATTGAAGAGGTAAATTCGTTTCTTCTGTAAATCGTTTGCATATGATACTATATCTCTGTTGTTTTCTTTCTATTTTAGGGTCCCGATTACGATTCAAATAGTGAAACGGAAATTGCTTTAGAAGAGGCTCGTTTAAATGCCCTGGTACAGCATTGGGAATCGGCCAGTTTGACGGCATCAATGTGTTCCTCCGCCAGTCGTTCGCTGCAAACAACACCGGTACGACAGACACCAGCCAAACAATTGACGACGGCCACGCGGGGACTGCTGCCAACCGGGTTTACCATCAAAAGTTCTAAACTCAGAGTTTCTACCTCATCCCGGTACATCACCAACAAGCAGCCAACTAACGGCTAGTGGTACACTCAAACTAACGCCCAGTAAACAAATAACCATTCCTCAAATGAATTCTGGCATGTTGCATCAAATATCGGTTATGCCACAAATACCATTGAGTATAAACACAGAGACATCGTCGCCCAATATGGCCACCGTTACCGCTAATTCGTCCAATGCCCTCGCAATTATGCAGGCAACCCCCAATGCACAAACTACGCCACAATATGTGCTGGCCATACCGACAGGGCCCTCGCCCCTATTAGGCAAGACTGGACAGGTGAGTCCTAAGCGATTAGTCGATGGACGCCTACTGATCAATACGACGAGTCCGTTGTGTAGCACACAACAAATGCAACCAACCCCGCCGAACAATCCTTTACAACAGCAGTATATAACCGCTACCCCGCCAAATTTACAACAACAAACAGCCCCTCTAAATTATGTCAATGGTGGACGGGCACCGCCACCACCACAGTCGGCAGTTGGGATGCAACTGGCCTACTACGGACAAGCACCCACAATTCAACAGACTATGCAACAGTATGGTGAGACGATAACGCAACAACAGCTGCAACAGCAGCAACTACAGCAGCAACAGCAACAGTTGCAACAACAGCAACAGTTGCAACAACAACAACAGCAGCAACAGTATGAACAGTCTCCACAAAGCCAAAGTCAAACGCCATCGTCATCAGCAACGGTAGGAGGAGGTTCCTATTACGGTGATGTCATGCATAACACTCAGGCAAGTACAGACACACACACACACGCACAACAGTCGAGTGTAAAATAATAGCAATTGCCATAAAGTCGAAATTCGATTTGAATGTGTTTAATTTGCTTGTTTGTTTCGAGCCTAAAGAGTAATGTAAAGCATCAGATTGTATATCATCAGGTCCATTATTTGGAAAACTGAACTGAACGAACGATTTGTTTTTATTTATTTAGGTTGTAAGTGCGTGTTAACATAACTAATAGTCGACATCTCGTGAATTTGACCACTGAAAAGAACGATGATAAAATCAATGTCCTTTTTACGATAAATTGCGTGAGACGCTTCTTTAATCTATTGTTCGGAGTTGACATTAAACTAAAGAATCTGTCACTCTTAGATAAAATTAACGCACACAGCGTAGATGGTTTGAGAAGCTAGGTTATAATCCTAACTAAAGTCTAACACCTTAAGAATATATCGATTAGCCGAGCTATTGCTTGAACTGGTTTTGATTTTTTTTTTTTTTTCTTTAAATTTATTGACTTTTAAGCGTTTTGTTTATAAAATACCGCTATTATTTCATACATTACTGTATTAATGAAATTTGTATGTAGATAAAACAGTATTGTAAAAACTAACACACATAAAATAATTAAAATAAAATTTTTTTTTAGGCGCCTAATGCTGAATATCGGTTCCCACCAGCCATAAGTGTACAACGTTTGGCACCACAAGTGCAGCGGCAACTGCGCGAAACACAAGAACTCATTAAAGACTCATGTCCACAGCTATACGCAGCTGGTTATGGCAGTCCCGGGCCACCGCCTTTACGCAACCAAGCAGCGGTAACGGCACGCAATCATCCAACCAACAGAAGACCTACCCTGGAGACACAATTCTCCCAGGAACTCTCGTGATATCTACACAATTAACACATACAGTAAAAGCTAAATAAAATATAAAAAATAAGAATTAAAATTCAAATACTAAAAATGCTAATTAAGCCAAAATTTAGCGTGTTAAAGAAATTAAGTTAAAAACATAAAGTAATAACGTAAACGTAAACGTTAAAATGTAAACGTAAACGTAAATGTAAGCGAAAGGACTAAAATTATAGAAGAAATTACAAGTAAAATGTATAGAATCACAGAGTGGCCGAGTTGACAACAGTAGGTACCGCCTCTATGGTGGAATATAGAGTATAACTGTAGATCATTTAAACACGCTCCCATTATTAAGGCAACTACTTGGTGTAGAGCCATCTCCATACACATACGCGCTACATGAGTTTAAATGCAGTCAAAGTTGTGTACTTTAAAAATTCTTATTACTATTACAAATTAAAATTAAAACAAAACAAAAAACAACAAAAAAAATATATATAAAAAGAGAAAAAAAAGTTTCGTTAAATAATACTGATTCAAATATACATACATACATACATATATACATCAATACATCCATACATACATTAACTAAATTATAAATTTAAGAAAAACTTAAGCCAAAAATTAAAAACAAAAATGAAAAAACAAAAACGGAAATGGAAATGAAAAGGATATTTAAATTCCAAGAACAAACAAAAACAAAAAAAAAACCAAAACCAAACGAAACCAAACTTTTTCGATTAATTTACAATTTTTAAAGAAATATTGTATTTTGGATTCAACAAATAGACAACAAACTATGTACTATGCATTTCAGCAAAATCATTAGGATACACTCAATTGAACTCATAATAATATATACAGTTATGCTATAAATAATAGCATCACAGAAGAGATTAAAGATTAAATTTTTTATATTATATTATAGAATACAATTGTAATGGCATTTGTATAGAATTAATTTTAAAAATTTCCAGTAAAATATAAAACTAAAAATCCTTGTGAATTGTGTCTTTGACAACATTCGCGGTTCAAAGTAAAACCATTTTCCGATCATAAGATATACTTGTGCAAGCGAAAATATACACCAAAACACCTTGTATTCTGGCTAGTTTCGCCTATCGCGGTAAACGGACTTTATTTCTCTAACTTTTTAATTGAATTTAATTCTCCCTTAAGGTTTACAACAGTTTCACAATGCCTTTCCATCGTCTAACAACGATTTTTAGATGCTTTTAAATCGGTTTTCGATTTTAAGTTGCTTTTGTAAAATGTTACATGATGTTTACGATTTAAGTTTTTTAAGCCCATCCAAAATATATTCGTATTTGCGAGCCTATCTAACATTAGGCTTAAGTACTTTTTTCTAGGAGCACTTTAACACGTTCACGCCGGCGCTTTAAATCATGCTTTTAAGAGAACGTGACTCTCAGGTATTTTTTTCAACCACCCAAATGTTAATGACCTAAATATTTGTCGTTAACGTATCGTCTAATAACTTGATCAATGGCATTTTAGGGCCACCGGTGGAGTCGTGATACACCAGTTGCTAATAAGCTAGTTGCCGTAATCTAGATTAGCTGATATAAAAAGGTTGACTCAAGCTCCCACTGTGAAGATCTGAAAGTTCTGTATTCCTCTGAATGCAAATGATTCGCTTTATGGTCTGGAGTACTTTGTTATTATCAGTATTTGTCATAATTCGACTCAATGGGCACAGAACATTTGTGTGCTATATGATCCCATTATAATACAGTCAACACTCCTATAACGCGGTGAAGTGCGTACCGCGTTATTTGGAAACCGCAATCTAAGAAACTCGGATTTCAGGTACAAACCAGGCTAATTCGTAGCAGTATATGGAAACCGCGTTCTCAGAGTACCGCCTTATAGGAGGATTGACGTACATATACTACCATTTCCATCGTATAATTATAGCTCTTACTTGGCGTCGCTCAACCATTCTGACAGTCGTAAGAAGATGTGAATTTTTATTTAAATCGCCATTTGCCTATACACAAGTGCTAAATAAAATAAAAAGAGCATTTGCTTCAGAATCAACTAATAATTGCCAAGAACAAAGCTTTCGAACATAAAGAACAGACTGCTATTATTTATAACATAACTGTGCATTGTAATAGAATCATTTAAATTCACCTTAAAAAGACTCTTGCGCCAAACGATTTATAATAAAGAAAAAAAAGTATAAAAAAATAAAACAAATAAAAAAAAATATGAACTAAAGTAAAAAAAAAAATGACCGCCCAAACGCCCTCTTTTATTTCGTGCCATTAAAATAACATAATTTCATGCCTCTCTCTAGACACATACATTACATACATGTACCATTATATAGTATATACATACATACATATATGAAAAATCCTGATGCACCATATAGGAATTAAATAAAGAAAAACTATGAAAAATTTAAAAGCAAAAGTAAAACCGTAACCGAAACCGAAACTAAATCTGAAACCGAAACCAAAATAATCAATTCATTCATAATTGTTAAGAAATCACAAAAAACAAAAAAAAACAACACATTCTCATAATAGCATCGTTCTAAAACTCACCACAAACTCACCAAATTAAATAAATTTAAACAAAAAATTTAAATAAGAAATTGAAAATTTAAAACATAAAGGATAATGACGATAGTAGGATAGAAGTGGGAAGGCACAGTAAGGATGAATTGTATGAAAATGAAAACAAATTTTTTAAAATTAAAACCCATTACGAATTATAATTGTTTTACTTTTGTGCGTTCGGTGTACTGTACTGCAAACATTTAAAATAAATTAAATTACAAAACAACAAAAAAAAAAATTAATTAATAATTCATATAACAAATAAAATTGAAAAAGAACAAAACAACAACAACAAAAACTTTATAATCGTACTTGTATTGTATTGTATTTTAAGTAATTTTTAAAATAAATTAAAACAAAAACAAACAAACAAAATTATATTAAAAAAAAATATAAAAAAACAAAACAACCAAACCAAACCAAACAAATAATGATAATGTGTAGCATATTATTATTATTAATTATTATTTATTAATAAATTATTATGATTATTATTATTAAAATATTATATTTATAATTAATTTAATTATGTATTATTATTATTATTACGATCATTATTAGTTCTATACATATATACTCTAATTTGATGTAAAATAGTTTTTTCTTATTAAAAACAAAAACAAAAATGAAATGAAATAATAATGAAGCCAAAAAACAAAAACAAAAAAAAAAGAATTCAGAAAAAGATAAACAATATAATAAATAAATGACGATGATGATGTTAGAGTGGAATTTTTTCTTAATAACGACTATTTCAATAGAATAAGTTTTTTTTTTAACTTCTTCTTCAAAAAAAAATATGGTGCTTTTAAAATAGTTACCCGCCATAGATATACATTTCACATACGAACAAATTGTGATTACGAATTTGAATAAAGGAAACAACAAATCAAGGCAAGCAAACAGTCGATAGCAATTAAGGATGTTCGACTGGCACAGTACATCCAATTTCCGACTCACATGACACAACCTACCCCTACAACCATTCATTCGAGCCCACTAGAGAAGTGGTGCAATACCTGTGACTATCGACAACATGGTGATTATCTTTGGCTGCATACATACATTTCCCCCTCCTTAAGCATACAAATGTCATCTAATCCAAAAGATGATGTTACGACAACGTTTGGCGAATCGTCACTTTTCCATTGAGTAAAATCCAATATGATATATACGTGAAAACAATCCCGATATACTCGGCTTTGTACAATGGGTCAATTTCGACATCCGGGTACTGTGCTTGTCTTGACCGACAAGTGTATGTCCTCTAACCAACTCGGCTTGGAAACGTAAGTAGCTACAACCTGAGGTATTTAGAAATTAGAATACAGTAAGACCCCGCTTAAAGCGGGGGACATGTTCCAATAAGTTCCAGCGCTAAACGTAACAGCGTTAAACGAGGCAACTTAACACGTACCTATAAAATACAGTTTGAATCTTTATTCTGGACAGACTAACAAAATAGCGTTGAAAAAGATACATAGTATCTTATAGTGGACCATTTTTTGTTGGTGCATGGTCGTTTTATTTGCACACATATACAAGTTAAGAATGATAAACTAAAGATTACGCCTTGCGCATAATTTCCCGTTAGATGACGTAGTTGGGCTATTTTAAAGGTTTCCAATATGTGAAAATTAACATGAAAAATGTGTGCACTACGTGAAAATAGTTGGCAACCCTGCAATATAACTTACATTATCATTAGCCAATAGGAACACAACTTAATTGACGTCATTGATTCAACATGCGCACAAAGTTTCAATTTTGTGTGCGTGATGGCGTAATCTTTAGTTTATCATTCTTGCAACAAGTATCAATACAGTGTGCGATTTAGGGAAATCCCAATACTACAGCTTAATACTGAAACAGCCTTAAGCGGAATCTTACTGCATTCCTTTTCTATCAAATGGCAGCCACATGTTATGTTGTAGTGGTATTACCGATGAGAAATTGATGCTAAATAGGCAAAGTTATAAGAGTGTTAGAAGAAATGATAACTTTAGGTCCTTAGCTTTCGTTTGCTACCAAATTTATGAAAATTGAAGCTCTACAGGTAAAGTTATAAGAGTTTACATCTATAATTTGCTTATCTTAAAGTGGGTGTGGCAAAAATCTTAATGTTAATTTAATACTTTTTATTTAAACGTTAAATATTATACACACTATTTTTGTAAAATCTTATATATGTCGTAGTGTACATATAGAGTCAAAAAAAAAATGTATTTCAATATACGAGATTAAAACGAGATAGGAATCAGAAAAACTAAAAACCGAACAAATATAAGAGAAAGTAATCCATTATTTCTATGTGTGTATGTGTTTAATAATAATAATAATATACTAACTATATACTATATAATCTAAAGTTATAATTAATTTGATTAAAAAAAAAAAAGAACAAAGATAATAGAATATATATGTTTAGTTTATAATATTATATAAATAGCCTCTTTTAACGGCCGGTTTGTTTGTTTAGTTTTGAACCGGTAAAGGAGGTGGGGGGTACGCATACATATCCGATGATGATGATGATGATTGGGGAACGACATACGAAGCTGCTGTTGGTAGGGGAGGTTGTTGCAAATAGCCGCCAGCCGATACATTTTTAGGCATATAATTATCATAGCCTCCTCCACTACTGCTGTGATGGTGTGACCCAGAAGGTGGCGCCTGACTAAATCTGGACTTTTTCTCTTCAATTTGGTCATAGGCTTGATGCGGATGCTGTTGTGGCGGAGCGGAGGAGAATCTTGATTGGTGACCGTTTGAACGAGTCATTTGCGTATTGTTAGGATTTTGTGGTCTTGGTGGATATCCACCGCCATTTTGTTGCTGCTGTTGAGGGGGATATTGTGAATAAGCTGGTCTTTGGTGTTGTTGCTGTTGCTGATCGGGGCGGCCATAATTATTATTTGGGCGATTATTGAAGCGTTGGTAGTTATTGTTACCACCACCACCGCCATACGATTGCTGTGATTTTTTATAACCTTGGGCATTGTTGCGTCCGCCGCGACGTGACATCGACGATGCCATATCCATTAAACGGGGATTTATGACCTAAGGAAAGGTAGAGAGAATAGCAAAGGCATAGACAATTAATAAAGATGTTATTTCATCATATATAGATATACTATGAAATGCTGCTGCAAACAAAACTCACCTGATTAGCTTCCTTTAGGACTTGTATCAAATCGTTGGCTTTGTTAGCATTTGAATTTGTAAAGAGCGTGTATGCCGTTCCCGTATTGTTTGAACGTCCTGTGCGTCCAATACGATGTACATAATCCTCCGAATTTGATGGATAGTCATAATTGATGACAAATTTAACATCATCGACATCTATTTGTCGCATGTATTGGAAAGAAATTCAATGTTTATGTTAACCCAAGGCAAAAAAACAAACGCTTTGCAATAATATAAACAACAACATATAAAACTTTTATACTTAATTGGAACAAAAATTTATCCATCAATATACACAAAGTAGTTGTAATTCTTCAAGAATTGTTTCTATTATTTTTTGATTTCTCATAATCTCATAATAATATATTGGACCTCGACCTTTTTCACATACATTTTCTTTATATAAAACTACAAATGTCGATTGCGAGTATATAGTATGAATATATTCTTCTATAACTCCGACATCCGTAAATTATGGATTTATTAAATAATTTTATAATTAAAATTAAAAAAATAACATAAAATTTAAAGCTTAATTCATTTATTTATTATTAAACTATTTAAACGTATTAATGTGTGAGAAATATCTAATTGAATATCAAGTACTTACCTCCTCTCTCATTGTCCGCTAGATGGGATAGGATCTCAAAACCTATTTAAACTGTGAACGAGAAAGAATTTGTAAAATACAGCAGCGATATACAACTGCCATGGAGGTTGGAGGGGGCTAGATTGGTTTTCTTATGGAAACCAAAGGATAATTGAATTTAGCTTTGTTGTTATGTATTTTTATGGAAAATTTTCTCATGTTATACTAAGAAAATAAAACAAACGAATAAGCAAGGATTTTCCTTTTTTTTTTTTGTAATTCTAGCTTAAGCATAAATTAAATAACAACAACAAAAAAAAAACGTATATATGTATATATTAAAAAGTATATAAAAATCGAAGTCCATTTCTTTGTTTTGCAATAACTTTTTTTGTATTTTCTACTTTTTTTATATTTTAAATTCACTTTTGAGAAACTGATGTTATTATTTTTGTTCACATACAATCATTGTATAAAGTTCTTCCCAATTACTTTTTATATAATTAGGAAATATACCTACTAAGAGACCTTCAATAGTAGAAGTCAGTCAAAAATATATTTGATAGTCGTAATAGTTAAAAAGATTGATTTGATTCAAAAAGAATAAAAGCTTATTGATTGAAATTAATAAAAAAAAAAAACAAATTTAGAATTGAAATATCATTAGCTTCAGCTCGAAAACCATTGGATTTTTAAAAATGATCTTTGATGTAAGAGAATATGTATTGAGTAATTCTGAAGGATAGTCGTTCATTTTGATAATCCTTCAAATGTATAATCTTTACATTGTTATGCAGAGAGAAAGACCTCAATAGAGCAAAGTACTACAGTACTTCAATATTTTCGAAATTTGAGTAATTTCGAATGCTGCTCAGATCTGATTGTCATACAAATTAAAATAAAGAAAAATAAAAAAAAATAAATAAAGAAACTCAAAATCTGAAAATATTGGTTAAATGGAAATGTTAAATTGTTGAATGATTTATGATATCAACTTCTTCGGATTATGATGCCTATATATTTTCTCCATATGACTCACACTTTAATTTCTTTTATTTTTTATTTATAAAAAAAGTCCATTTGTTTTCCATCAGCTTTCGAGTTAATCAACAAAAAAAAGGTACATACTTTTTTTTTTTCTTATGAGATTAATTTCATTTTTCTTTTTTTTTTTGTTTTTTGTTTTTAAATTTAAACGACTTCAGTTTTAAGTCCTTGACTGACCATAAATATCATAAATATATCTATATATGTATATAAAATATAAATGTGTTACAATGCATTAACCAGCAATGTATGGAAAAAATAGATTCTCCTCATTATTTACCCCACACCAGCAACGTAAACAAAAAAAAAATTTACATTTCAAATTAAAAAACGAAACCAAGACACCTATAATGTAATTTTTTCCGTTCTTTTATGCAAATATTAATTATCGATTTGATATTCTCTTTCCTTTTTTTGTGGTTTGTTTTAAGGAAAAGAAAGAAAAATTTAATTTTAAATGAAAAATCGGTGTTGGGTTTTAGATTCGATTCATCCAGTAATTCTGACTGAGAGCAGCATCGCCTTCAGCATAACTGGAATCACACAGACGAACCAAAGTCAAATAATGAAAGAATTCATTCATTTCAAATTTTCATCCACAGCATCACTCGCTTTGCCATTATAATCATCATCAAATAACAAATCATAAGAACACTGAATGTGCAATGTTTAGATCATATACATAACGCTTACCTAAGCCACGGGCAGCTACATCTGTAGCCACTAAAATGGAATTACGACCATTACGGAATGAAGCCAAAACATAGTCACGTTCTTGTTGCGACTTGTCGCCATGAATAGCACATGCCCGCCAACCTTGACGTGAAATTGTGCGTGTTATTTCGTCGACTCTCTTTTTTGTTTCCACAAATATGATGGTCTTTGTGTCTTTTTCTGACGAGATCTCCCCCAAAAGTTTTATCAATTTGAAATCTTTTTCATTCTCATCACAAACATCAACAATTTGCAAAATGTTATGATTGGCCGATAAAGTTAAGGAGCCAATATTAATTTGAATATAATTGTCTAAGAACTCTTCAGCCAAGTTACGAACTTCTTTGGGCCATGTGGCGGACCACATCAAAACTTGACGATCGGGGCGAATCTGTTTGATAATTTTACGGATTTGCGGTTCAAATCCCATGTCCAACATGCGATCGGCCTCATCCAACACCAAGTAAGTGCAACGTTTCAGATTGGTAACGCCACGTTCAAGAAAATCAATCAATCTTCCAGGAGTCGCTATAACGATTTCGACTCCCCGCTCCAAATCTCGTGATTGATAGTGTTTTGGAGCGCCGCCAAATATACACGTATTGCGTACATGAGTCTGGGAGCCGAATTCGTTTGCAACTTGCTGGATTTGCTGAGCTAGTTCACGAGTGGGTGCCAGAATCAGAGCGATGGGGCCGTCGCCATGCTCCAAACGTGGTTGATTATTAATATGAACCACGGCTGGCAATACATATGCTAACGTCTTACCCGAACCGGTCTGAGCCACACCCACCATGTCTCTCCCACTAAGTGCGATTGGCCAACCCTGGGCTTGGATTGCTGTCGGTTTAGCAAAGCCCATTTTCTTAATGCCACTCATAACGTATTCAGGAAAACCACCTTCATCGAAATCGATGCTTGGTGTTGGAATGCTTACACCCTTCAAGGTGATTTCGTTGGTCGACAAAAATCCATCGACTTCTGATTGCGAACGGGCCATCACCGAATCGCACGGCTTATAAAAATTCTTCTTGAATGGCGTAAGGTTTACTTCTGACCAAATAATGTTGGGTAAACGATCGCCAGAAGCAAACGTGCTGTTGGGGTTAGTATTTCCACCCTCAAAAGACCGATGATCCTTGGTAGGATTGTTACGATGTTGGGAATTTGGTGGACGACTATAGGGAGTTGGTCGTTTATGTTGCATGCCACCTGGGCCACCAGGACCGCCAGAACCATGACGAATTGGTCCACCGCGATGTTGATCGCGGAAACCACCACCACCACCGCCGCCGCCGTTACCAGCATGACGGTTTACATTAGATTGGTTATCACCACGACTTTCAAACCTGGAAAGAAAAAAAAAGCAATACATATTAATAAACTTATTGAATTAAAATTTCAAAATAATTTTATTAAACAAATTATTTCCAATTATCGAATAAATATTTATTTTTGACATACTAAGATACTTGAGTAATTAAAAACTATCTACGCCTGAGGTAAGAATAAGAATCAATATTTCCCCTCCTCTAGTCATAACAAAAAAAAAATCAAAGGGAATTGTATGTGTTTCATTCGAATACTTCTTTGGTGTATAATAACCCCACAGTAGTCTACGCTACTGTTACATTTTTTTTTTTTTATAACATTTTAATTTTACCTTTTATGTCGATAAAGTCATCATCACGCATACAATCATAAAATTTGTGTATGTATATCTTTTCTTTTTTCTTCTTTCTCTTTGCCTTGTACATACACATATTATAAGGTGAAACGTAATTGAATTACAAAAGCAAGGGGAAAAAATATGTATAATATAGAAAAAAAAGGGCATAAATACTATGCAAAATGATGACAACCCCATTTATTTTCTTATTATGAAACATTTTAATAAAGCCATAAAACTTTTCTTTTTACTGATTGTTTTAATTTTTGTTAATTTTTTTCTACGAAAACTTTTTACATAGAGAAATAATTTGAGGATGATGCAGTTCAGTTGCTAACTTAAAATATGTCAGTGTATTGATTTTCTTTTGCTTTTGGGTCAGCCATTTTGTTTTCTACAGAAAAAAAAAAAATAACTCGATGAAGTCACCCAGGAAAAACAAAATTTACTAATATCCTTTGCAAATCCTTTTATCTTATAGTAAAATTGTTATAAATATTTTATTTACTTACATTTTTCTTGAGTTTTTTTTAGATTTCAATTGAAAGCAACTTTTTTTTTAACTTTAAAAACTTTTTCTTTATTTCTTCACCACAAAAATATCGACCAACAACGGCAAAATACTTTCAAAGAATGAAAGAAAATTGAAGATACAGTAATTAATGCTACCAGATTTAATATATTCGACAGTGTTGGAAAATTCAGTACTTTAATAAATTTTTACAGTACTTTTTCATTTCAAAAATACTTCAGTATCGCCGCTATGCTTTCAGTACATTTTTATTACTACAACTTTTCAACTAACTTATTTATTATTAATGCAACAACACGTTAACGCAATGGTTGTTAAGTAGAATTAGGATTTAGACCCGGTTAGCAGAACATTCACGGAATGTACTTTTACAGTTATAGTTCAGTACCATTTAAAAATTAAAGTTTTGCAACACTGGTCGATCGGCAATGGGTTTTTAGTGTTTCCTTCCTGGTAACACTGATGCAGTGAGTACAACACTAATGGTTCGAAAAATTCCTTTGTATTCGTTTAAAAAATATTCTTTAATCCTTAATAATTCGCACATACTTTTTCCGTTTTCGGATTATATATAAGTATAAATAAGTCCATTTGTTTTTAATGGAATAATGAATGGCGATTGGGGGGGGGTGAGTTTTACTGCTTATACTACAGTGTGTATTGTGTTTGTAGGTTGTGTAGTGGTGAAAGAGTGCGTTGTAGTATGTATGAGGAGAGGGAGGAGGAGGGGAAGAGGAGAGAAGAAAAATAATCAAAAAGGAGAAGAAGGGAGGGAGGGTAGGGTGTGTGCGTGTGGTGCTTGTGTTTGCAAGCACACAAATCCGTTGCTGACTGGATTTGCTTGCACCACCTCCTCTGCTAGGAGACGGATCTACGACACAACGGATGGAAGAAAAATTTTAATTTTTTTGAAGTGAAGATTTGGCTGCCGTGGTGAGTTTCAAGTGTGATGAATTTTTGCAAAAGTATGGTGAATTTAGCAGGTATGGTGAATAACATAGAAACTTACCAAAGTGCCGTTATTCGCAATAGTACTATATTACCATATACTAATGTACTGTATATCAACAGATGTGCGGAGAATGCTAGAATAAGTAATTTTCGTCTATGTTAGCGGAGCCATTTACCAATATGTCTGGCTGCCTTTATACACCGCATTATCAACAATGTAGTTTGTGTTTGGATTAAGGATAAGTAATCTCGATTAGCGAAACACTAAATAAGAGAAAATACGTTTAGTGTTGCCATTGTTTCATGCTATTTCAAATTTTAAAAAATACTTTTTTCAGTACTTTTCCATTTAAAATCACTACACTCAGTACTTTTTATTATTACGGATTTTACGGTTTGTGCTTTTCAGCTATTAATCGGGGTTAACAACAGTTCAACATAATGCTAAAGCTCCTTAGCCTCGGTTTAGCCAGCCCAAGGTCCAAGCAACGTACATATATGTATGTATGTTCGTTTTTGGAATATGAATAAGAACGGTTACCGAACGGTAATGTAATTTCAATAATTATTTAATTTGCTCTATTATGCTAAAATGAACGTTCACTTCGCTACGTTCCGTCGACGTTTAACTAAACGGGGCTTTTATGTTTCGAATCAACAGTTTTTGTTTTGCAGATAAGAAACACGTATAAGTCGTTAGTTTTTCTATTCCATTCCATCCATACGTAATAATAGATATTTTTTTATAAAAGTACTATTTGATGCTAAAAGGTACTCTTTCAGTTCTAGTTCAGTACTATTTCAAAATTTCAGTTTTGCAATACTTATTGAGGTGAGTTCAGTTTTGCAATTAAATTCACCACCATACAGTTACTACTACAAAAATAAACTGCTCAGCATTACCGACAGCTCGGTAGTATAAAGTGTACTCGGTTAATTTTTCTGTTGGTTTAATATTACCATCTTCCCTCTTTAATAAGGTAATGCAGTTTTATATAAGTTCCATCTCTATGTAAACAGCTGATATCCCCTCGCAACTAAAACATCTGATAAGTAAAATATTTGTTTAATTGTTAGTTTTGTTTTGCCCTCTGTAAGAATTATTTATTTTGATAAAACCAAGTAAAGTTTTCTTGTAAAAAAAGCCATGAATAATTTGGATACAAGTTTTCAAGTGCATTCGAAATTGGAAAAGGTAGAAAGACGTGCTTCAATTTCAATAAAAATTAACTTTTTCAAAATTCCCCATAGGAAACATCTAATTTGGTTTTGCTAAGAGAAAGGGTGGATAAGTACCATGACTTGTCAAATCAGATGTCAGACATTTTAACAGTATTTGAGAATCGTTTGGGAAAACTGGAACAGACCATATTGCCCGTTTATCAAGAAACCGAGCAATTACAAAAACGCCAGCAAAGTAAGTGTAAACTGGTTGCTGCATAAATTTTTTTTAACAGTTTTTACGTCTGTTTTTTTTTCGATTACAAGATTTGGAAGCCACCCTTGACTGTTTGGAAACTGTATTATCTCATTATGATGTCTCTCAGGAAGTGTGTAATCTTATACATCAGGGTCCGACAGAGGGCAGTGTAAATGTATTTCTGGAAGCTTTGGGCAGATTACGTTCAGCTATGGAATATTTTCTGCATCACAACTCCCAAAGTGTTGAATTGGAAAATGTTACAAGCCTTTTTAACACCGGCTGCGAAGGCTTAAACAATCATTATCGTTTGCTGTTGAAGAAGAATGGTGCACCTCTAAAGCCTGTCGATATTTTAGATCTGATCTATAATGAAGATGATTCATCGAATGATGAATACACCTCTTTCAGGCAACTGACTCAAAGTACGAGAGAGGAATTGTTTACAATATCCCATTGGCTGGAGCAGAATTTAAGATTCGAATACACAGTAATCTATGCTACCGAACGTGGCGAAGTTATTTTTCGTTCGTTGCAGAATTTAAAGGATCATCAGAAGAGCAGCAGTTGGGGAAATGAAGCATTGGTAAGTGTTATATTTTCTATATTAAAATTATTAGCATAATATTGTAAAAGGAAAATATATTTTTATACTCAAAATGAACATGATTAGTAAATGTGACAGATATTCATTTAAGAGTATAATAGTCGGTTCCTACATGTCTTTATTTACCATACCGTTTTTACACTTTGGGTGTTAAAAATCTTTTCAATTTAAAGAACATCTATTTGCAATAAAAAACTGCTATGATTCCAAAATATTGGTAACAATTGTAAACATTTGGAGTACTAAAACTTCTTTAATTATAATTTATTTAAAATAATTATTTTATTTAATTATTTTAATTTATTTATAATTATTTAATTTAATTATTTTAATTGATTTTACAATTTTGTTTATAATTCTTACCAAATTTTTTGAAATCAGAGCAGTTTTTTATTGCAAATAGATGTTCTTTAAATTGAAAAGCTTAATTAAATAAAATAATTATTTAAAATAATTGTTTTAAATAAATTAGCACAATTTCTTGTAGTGTACATTAGTATCTTACTTTACTAGGTTCGTTTTAGTACTTTCGTTCAATTTCCAATTACCTAACGGCATTCTAAAACAACAAATTCGTGATATTTTGTGTGTAATAAAGCGCATGTTTTTTAAGTGTGCACACAATAATTCGTTAAAAAAAGGAATAAATATAATCAAATAATAATTATTAAGTTAAAGGGAAGAAAACAAAATGGAAGATTGCTGTACACCTACATTCACTACTCCTGGGGAGTTTTTGTTTAATGTAACTCCTTTGAATGCAACTATACGCACGTATCCAGATGCCCCCAACATGGTGGCGAGGAGACGCTCTTTTACACCTTTACAAACTAACTTTCGATCACCGGGACTATCTCCGATTTACAAATTACCAGGTTCCGCAAGTCCAATGGATGCACATCATAGTTCTTCGTTTATGGAATTTAAAAAACCAACATATAGGCCTAAATCGGTACTCACTTGCACAGCGTCTCCAAAATTTAGTGAAAATGGTTCATTGTTTTTAAGTCCTGCTTTAGCCAAGAGCTTTTCATCATCATCATCTATATGTAGTCCAGTCGATGAAAACTGCATTAGTCCACAAATGGAAACAAACCTGAGTAATTCAGTTCTTAATCGTAATTTCAGCATTCAATTACTTCTTAAGACTTTGGGTCTTGAACGATATAATGAGAACTTTGAAAGAGCTGGTATTGATTGTTACAATCTTATGAATATAAAATCTTATGATCTTCAAAAAATTGGTATACAATCGCTTGAAGATCGTAATTGTATTCTGGAAATGTGTCAGAATGTATTTCTAAACTAAATAGCTTGTCTGTTTAGGAAACGCCATCTTTTGAAACATTTGAAATGGTTTATCAATGTTATTGTTATTGTAACAAAGTAATAATTTTATTTGTTTGTTTTATTTTTTTGTAAACTGCATTTTCTATCTCCACTCTATGCTTTTATTTCAATAAAAATATTTTTATTTTTGAAATTTGCTTATTATTGGTTTTATTTTTAAAAAAGAACGAACAAATTACAATAGTTTTCCGATTCTGTTAGTTAAAGTGAATTCTTCGTTATATTCAGTACTAACAAAAAACAAATATGAAAACACTGTTTCCTCATCATAGATAAACAGGTTAAAATATTAAAACTTTTTCACCAAACATACCGTCGTAATTCAAAAAAAATCAAGTCATCGACCAAAAAATGCCAATCATGAATCAAAAAAAGCAAATCACCGATCAAAACATGCAAGTCATGGTTTAAAACATTCCAGTAATCGACCAAAAAATGCAAGTCATTGCGCAAACAAATGCAAATCATCGACCAACGAATGACCAAAAAGATGTAAGAAATCGCTCAAAAAAATGCAAGTGATCGCCAAAGAAAATCGAAAAGATCGAGTATAAAACGTGTAAAACACAGGAACTGAGAACCACAGTTTTTTTTTTAATTTGATCAGATTCTGCCCGATTTATGGAAGCCATGTTTGGTAAAAATACGTAATTTTTTAACTTTTCTTTTTCAAATTTTTCAATTATGTTAACTCAAAAAAAATTTGGGTGTTCATTAAATGCGATGTTCACTGAATCAAATGTTCGTTAAACTACTGTATATTTAAAGTATAATAATAGAATATATAAACAAACTATGATTGAAATTATTTTGAATTTTTTATAGAAATCGCGGCACTCGGGACGTCAAGAAACTAAAAAGAGCCCTTCTATACGTTTGCAGCAAATGTAAGTGTGTTTTATAGAAATCGAAATAAAAACTTTTTTAAAGGAGTTATTTATTTTCTTGTTTAGCTTTGAACGTAAAGCAAACAAACTGTATTTAAAGGCCACTCAAACCTTGGAACAATCGACTGGCATTTCCATAAAGAAAGCAACTTCTCATTCGGAACATTTATCATCCGAAGAATATGCGGATGGTGATCAAGAATTGGACAAATATTTATTAATGTTGCTTGGTCTACAACGTCTTCTCAATTGGGAACGTGCCCTAATGCAAGAAATTATACCAAATTCCAAACAATCTGATGTATTTGCTAAATTGGCTTCCAGATCTATTGAAATGGTGGTAAAAGATGCGGAAGCGATAACAAATCGCATAATGCGTAGTATCTCACGCAAGGAATGGACTTCAGCGTTGGGTATATTTAAAACTTTGAAAAATGTTTTGTTACTACAACCCGACATTGATCGCACATACGATATCCAACAGCGTGAACAGTTAACAAAAGTTTTAAATAAGTTACAATATACGGTAAGGGAATGTGTCAAAAAGAAAATAAAATAAAATAAAAATACTCTTTTTTTTGTGTTGTAGGGTGCTAAAGCTTTAGAACATTTCCTGGAAGTTGTTCGCGGAGACTCTACTACCAATGTAGTAGGCATCAGTTCTAGTACCCTGGGTTATGTTAATGTGCCCAAAGATGCCACCGTACATGAGTTAACTTCGAATACAATATGGTTTATAGAAAATCTATTAAATCACTATGATGTAATTGGAGTCATATTGCAACCAGATGTCCTCTATTCGACACAATTAGATACAATTCTCATGAAAAAACAATTACCCGAAGAAGAACGAAACAAAGCTTTATTGGCTATTTACATAAGTAAATTATTTTGCAATTCATTTCATTTTAAATTCATTACCGGGGTTTTTTGTTCATATTTTAGAAAAAGCTTTAGCCTGAATTGAATCTATCGATTATGAATAAATGTGAACAGTATAATGATCAGGCTACGAAACATTTATTCCGCTTGAACAACATTAATTATATATTAAATTCCTTAATAACATCGAATTTAATTGACATTGTCACAATTGCTGAGCCTGACTGTCGTAATAGTTACATAGAAACCATTAAAGAATTGAAATTTTCTTATCAGAAAACCTGGTCTAAAATGTTGTCGAACATATCGCCTTTGGATGAATTACCAAAACCTACACAAGGCAAAGTTAAGGATAAGGATCGCAGTATTTTAAAAGAGAAATTCTTGGTAAGTTAATTCTGTGCTTGAAGTTGCAGGCAGTATTTAATTTTTATCTTCTTTAGACCTTTAACAAAGATTTCGAAGAGGCGTGTAAAATACAGAGAGGAATCTCTATACCTGATGTTACACTAAGGCAAGGTATTAAACGAGATAATGAAGAGCATATATTGCCAAAATATAATGAATTTTTCAATATGTAAGTAATTCTTTTTCTTTTCGTCTTGTTTAATTTGTTTTCCAATAACTTCAGGTTTTAAATTCGATTTACTCAAATGCATGCATTGGTATTTATTAGGTTAGCACATTAGCTGCTCGTACCCTTCTAAACTATTCGCAATGTATCTAGAGATTAACTGCTGATCCTAGAATCTTATTTCTTTTCCATTTCTGCTATAATTTCTGCTTCATTCGTAGGGGTATGTGTATCGAAAGTGTGCTAACCTAATTCCCGCTGCTGTATATGCATGACTAATTGAAAATGTCTTAAAACAATTTTATTTAATCATTACATTACACAATCCATCATTATTATTTTTCTAAGCTGTTATTATATCTCATACACATTTTCTAGGGGATTAAACGTTTTAGTTTTTTATTAACAAATCTGAAATTAATTTTTTTTTTATTATTATTTCCCATTGTCCACTGCTCATTTCCTAAGTGCCTATAATTTATAATGATTTGGAGTTATTCTTTTCCTTTTTTTGATAACATTTTTAATCCTTTTCACCATTTCATCATTTTCACATTGTTTGCGCCTATCTACGTTTTAAATCGATTAATTCAAATGAATTTCATTACTTTTAGGTATGCTGCTGTGCAATTTAGTAAAAATCCCGATAAGTATATAAAATATAAGCCCCATGAAATTAAGGCCTGCCTTAATAAACTCTTCGATGATTCCGCTTAGTTTCTACGATATATAATAATCCACATAAATTTATTTATTTATTATTTTATTTCTTTCTTTTTTTTTTGCATTATTAATATTGTTTTTTTTCGGTTTTTCATTCAATTAAATTTATATTATAAAGTTAGATATAAAAAATGTCTTATCGTATAACAATTATTAAACTAAGCAAATAAATAAATAATTTCATAAATATTTAAAAAAATATAATAAAAATAAAAAAAACGTTCGTTCGTGTCTAGCATTTTGCATGCGATTCAAACTTCTACATTCAAGGGATTTTCCAAAACTGTTTGGAAAATTGTAAATTTTTCTAATTAATATAAGAAATTCGTTGATGGTTCTTCTGGCCGACCACAAGCACCATAATGTGATATTGCAATTGTATTATTGCTGCGACAATTTTCCATTTCTAAGAAACATTCATTCGAATAGGTCATATTGTCTGTGCCACAAACTGGCTCAAAGTCGGGAGGACATATCTTGGCACATCCTTTGAATTGTACATTGCTTAAGCATCTTTTAAGGGGCACAACGAATACATGTTTACCACAATTCTCTTTGCGCATATGGCATTCGGATTTGTAAAATTTATTATCGGAACCGCAAACGAAATTGGGTGGTTGGGCATCACAATCGGTTTCACAATCCGCGGTGAGAAGACAATTTTTCAGGGATACCTGAACCACTCTTAAATGACAAGTTCGACGTTTGAACTCGCATAGTGAGCTGTAAGTATTGCCGTCTGAACCGCAAACCGGACCTCCTTCAATATCTTGTTTAGTGCAACGTTCACCACAGTCCTTGGGTGGAGATTTTAAGTCAGTACAGGGTCCAATATGAGCCAAATTAACTCCTCTCCTGAAATGCATGCATAAAACAAAATTATGGGATTTCCTTTTTTAATTCTAAGCTTAAAAAGTTTCAAAACTTACAAGCATGTGGCATGAGCCAATTCGCATTCGTTGTTATAAGTTTTAGCGTCAGTACCACATAATTTATCGCTTTTCTTGGATGAAAATATAGAACCAAAGAGATTATTGAAATCTTTACAGGGTGGTAATTGTTTACATCTAGACAAACGCGTTTTACATTTATCCATGCTCATTTTTTGTATAGATTTACGCTGAGGTCTAGGAAAATAGATTTTTTTTCTTGAATCAAACAACAATTTTTAAAAGAAATAATTTTTGTTACACTTACCCACAGTTTAACATTTTTAATTCACATAATGAAGAGTAAATATTACCATCACTACCACATACATAGGCTGAGCTATCAGTTTTAGGGCATTCGGTGGGGCAATTTTCTATTTGGTTACCATTGCGCTCTTGAGGCATACAGAATGACAAGGGCACTTCAAATACATGTTTACCACAGTTAGAGGATCGCATTTTACAAGGACTAGCGTACAGTCTACCATCTGAACCACATGTTGGTCGAGCTACTCGCCAGCACGATTCACGGCACATTCTGGTAGACTGACAGTGTTTGCGGCTGGTCTTTACAACACCCTGGCCACATGTCAACAATTTCATTTCACACGTAGAATTGTAGACATTTCCATCTGAGGCACAAATTGGGCCATCTTTAGGAGCACTATTACAATCGACGGGACAAGACTCACGTATAGCACTGGTATTGCTGCAGGGACCTACATGAGCCATTTTAACAGCGGCCATTCCAACACGACAAGCTTGTACACGTAACATACATCTGCAAAAGTAAACATTTTTAAAATGACGTTGTTAATTAAATGTAAAACAATTATGAACCTATTTAAATAAGTACGGCCATCTGTACCACATATGGGATCCTTTTCACTAGGGCAACGATGTTTACAATCAGAACCACGAGCTCTTTCACAACCATCTCTTAAATCCTAAAATTGTTCAATTGAAGCAAATTTATTTCGATTTTCAATGCAGTGTTATATTGCTATACATATGTATGCAGATACAGTGAGCGTCAAAAGAAAGTGTACATCAAAAAATATACATTATTAATAAATTGCTGTTATTTTTATTTTAAAATTATTTCATTGGCAGTTTTTAAAATTGAAACAAAAAGAGACGAAATATTGTCGAATTTTTTCGAGCACTCTCCTGAAGTGGTGAATGTTGAGTTCGGTTTTTGCTAGAATTTTATCCTTAGTGTACACTTTCTTTTGACGCTCACTGTATATATGTATTTGACAACGAAAATTTACCTTTATGGCACTATTTCGGGAACAAGTTTTTTTCCTCATATCACACAAATTGGCATAAATCAAACCATCCGAACCACACACTGGCTCAGCTCCTACGGTTACACTCGGTGGACAAGATCTTGGACAATTATTGTTACTGCCACGATTTTGTCTGGGCATAAGGGGATCCATTGCACCATTCAAATTCAATATTGCTAAGGGATCATCATTCTGAATATCAGCTTCAGTTTGTTGCGTTAAGGCCACACCATCAGTTGTTGTTATAAACGATGATTCATTTAATTTTTCTTCCGGTTGTAATTCTATGCGACTATAACGTATTACTGGAGCCTGAGCAGGTAGTTTTATAAATTTAATGGGTGAATCGGTAACTATAAATAGAAACATTTTTACAATTTTAAAAAAATTATTATTATTCGTCTGTTTAATCTCCATACAATTATAGATTCAATTCATGTTTGGAATGGCATTTAATGCTATCTCTATTATATTGTATATTTGTATGTGTATTGTAAGTATACAATATTTAAAATGTTGTTTATATCGAGATTAGGGGGCAACAAGTCTAATAAGACATATTTTATTTCCATAATTTTTTTTCATATTATTTGCTTATAATTAAGATCTTGTAATTAAGGGCCTTTGAAAAATACCTTTACGGTATATATTCTGACATCTTGAATTATAGAAAATTAATAGCTAGAATTATAAAGTTGAATTATAAAGCTGTTGTCATAGACAACATTTGTTTGCAAGAGTCCCTATTAAATTATACACAAAATTTATTTCAAGTGTTACGAAGCTAAGATAAACTTTTATTCCTAAATTTTCTTATAACATGTATAAAATCCTTTTATACATAACTTTTGATTAGCCATCGATTTTTAGTGAACCTATCCTATAAATTTTTATTTATTTTTTTTAAATATTATTAAGCTCTTTTTAATTTTTTTTTTTTTTTATTTTTAAATACAATATCAAAATTACAATCTTTATTGTTGTTACCACACATGCCTGTTGAAATTATTAAGCATTGCAGAGGGTCACTCCCCATATATGTATGTATGTATATAAAATAAAATATCTTATGTATTTGATTTACTTTAACGATCATGTGCGGAATTTAATTTAAAGATTTATTTCATTTCTATACATTTCACTTCTCTTTTTATTTATTTCTTATACGAACTTATACAATACAAGTAAAATAAAAAAATACAATTAAATTTATCTTGTCTACTTTAGCGCGCATATTTTCATGTTTCAACCATTAGAAGAATGATCGCAACTAATGTACAGATACTATTGAAATAATAGCATCATATTTTCATCATCATTTAAAGAATTTAAATTTTTTATTCCTAAATTTAAAATACATTTTTGCAAATGCAAATTAAATACAGCCTTTTAAATGCGATGGGATATTTGCTCCTAGTATTAATATTTTCAATAGCACAATCCATATATTCCGTAATAACTTTTTCTATTCATGCTATTATTTTAAACCTATCTGTATCTGTCACTTTGCTATTAGAATTACGCACACTTCATTATGACGTACAGAGGGACATTAATGTCCAAAAGTAAATAGAAAACGAAGAAACAAAAATAAAAAGTCTTTGAGTGTTTTACAAATGAAATAAAATCTTAAGAAAAATCTGTAAAACAAATATAAATAGCAAATAGCAAATAGATATATAAAATAACAGCAACAATAAAGTACAATAAAAGTGAAAGTAGAAAAAAATTGTAAAGAAAAAAAAAGCAAAATCATTGAAATTTTCTTCTTTCTAAACTTTTACTCTGTGGCCCATCTTACTTCACAGAAACCTTCAATTTGTTTCACTCTGGTATACACTAAGAAAATCTTAACATTGTAGGTTTTCAAACACTATGCTTTTTATGTACAGAGAGAAAAAAAAAGAAATAAAAAAAGCTATTATCATTCACCCATCTATCGCTAGCCTATTGTCGGTTCCAACATCCCATACTATATATATACGTATGTGTGGATGCTATTGAAGATGTTTTTCCTGTTACAAATTACCAACTGACTCGGACTCTGACTCCAACGTACATATAACGTAGAAGAAACACATAAAAATTTACAACAACACAGCAGAAACAGCAAAATCAGTTGTTAGTTGTAACTAGAAACACGACAACATTGTTACTTTTACCATTTTTGAATTTGCATTTAAAGGTACACTGTTGCCAGTATGTATACTTAGAGTATTCCATATTCTCCACACAGTTGATGATGAACTAGAGTTTAGGCAAAACACGTAAAAGTATTTCCATTAATACTGATTGTCAGTGATTCAGTTCAAATATCGATTGAAAAGACAGAAGATCTGAAGCTTAGACGAACTTTGGAACTTAATTCTGAAGAACATGTAGATAAAATCTTGAAATATCGAACCCAAAACCTTAACCAATTGGATGAAGGCTAGGCAATACTAACCATGTAAATAAAATTTTAAAAGAGTTCGTTATAGTCTACAATGTATCGAAGACTAGCCACGTGTGATAATTTTATTTAGGAGTGGCGGTATTTACAGTTTAAAGACGGTTCCGACCTACAGATTTTTTTTAACTGTTCATGGCAAGTTTTATTTACTCCTACGAGTTTTTTCCAGCAGTCCGCTGAGCTGTACGTTTTGTTTGAAGTGTTTGAATCGCGTTTAAGACCCAGCGCCTTCAGTCTATAAAAAGAGTTTATCCTGCATCTTAGCGACATGTGGTACACTTTTGAATTAAACTCATAATACCGTTGCGTCTATATAAACCTTACGTTTTAATAAGACAATATTTTTCGCTAATTGTCCTACAAATATTTGCCCATTATGTATGCGTATGTACATATATGATGGTAATACAAAAATTAATTGGACTTAAGGATAGTATGGCCGTTTATTAGATTTAAAAATTTTGGTTATGTAAGGTGTAGGGGAAACTAACCCATAGTTTTAGATACTTACAATGTACAACAAAAAATTTTCTGATACAATTTGCTAAATAGCTTGACCGAATAGTATTGTCGATTCTGTTGCAATAATTTTAATGTCTAAAATGTAAGTACCATCATGTCTAGATGTTAACAATTGCTGTAGGAAACAGTGTAAATGATAATGCCTTCTTCTAACAACATGACTGTGATGATAATAATAGCAATTCACTTTTTTTTTTCATCTCTCATATTTAGACTAATCCGTGTTTTCATTTTTGTCTCTTCACGACACCACAAACTTGAAAACTTTCTTTCGTGTAACTGTGTGTGTGTGTGTGTGTGCATGTATGTATGAATGTATGTTAGTAGTGAGAGGTACGTTTTCTCCTGCCATAATAAAATTCAATTTAATTCAAGACACAAATGTGAGAAGACGAAAAAAAGAAACAAAATATGCCTGCCTGCCTGCCAGCCTGAACATCATGTGTAGCATGTTAGTAAGTTACTAACTTTGTAAGTGTGACTTAAAAGAGTAGTTTAACTGCCATCACATTTATAAATTCTTAAAAATAAATCAAATCAAATCAACTCAAATGAAATATTGTTTGCAATAGAAAAAGGAGGAATTTAATAATTTTAATTAATGGCATGTTAACACTTTGTTATTATTATTATGCTCTTGACTAATGGTTGAAATGCTTTTGATTTATTTTAACATTGTTGCTGTTGTTTTCGATATTTATAATGTACTCATACGAGTAGTTGTATCTGCGCATGAGTACATACATTCGTATGTACGTGATAATGTCGTAGAGTCTACTCTCAATTCGATTCAATTCTCTTGACAACATTATTTAGCCTTAAAACAAATGCATATTATTTGTGTGGACTATACTTATATGTAAACATGTATGTACATACATCTTTATACAGTGTATATATATGTATATCTCTGTGTGTAATGTTGTGCTTTGGACACGAAATAAGAAAACTAGCTTAACACCTCTATGACCGATATGAGCAAGAAGTTGATACTTTTCTTCTTCATCATGATCAGCATCATCATCGTCACGTCGTCATTCCACATTCATAACCCCATCTAAAGTGATAATAAAGAATGTGAAACTAATAGGCAGTGTGGTTGGTGTGTGGCTTGATTGTTAGTTTGATGATCACTTGCTATGCACTGTGGGGCATTATTACCTATTTTGTTATAGTAATTAAAATGAAAGCATGTTAAATTTTATGCGTTTCTAACTTAATAAAGGAAATAGCATAAACATACGAGACCGTAACAATGTATTTATATGTACATTCATACATACATATGTACGTACATATGTGTGTAATTAATTATGATTTTAAATTAATTTGAAAAAGGAATGGAAAGAAAGACATCCCATTGTTCAGGTATGCATATATGTATGCATGAGTTCATATTGGTCTAGTTTTATTTCTAAAAGTAAACAACATGATAAACTATTTGTTTAAATCATTAAATATTATTATTTAAATATTTCATGGTAAAAACAATTAATTTAGCTATTGCTAAATCAATTTGCTAAATCCATTTATTTATAATTTTACTCTCCTTTTTGCTATGGGGGGGGGTCTATATACTCTGCATGTAAAAGAAAAACTTGGGCAAAATATTAACGATAGTAAAAAACCCGTTGTAGCATAATATAAATGATTCACTTGCAAATAACCTGCAGTCAAAATGTCCAAATGGGATAGTGCCCATAGAATCGTTTTTAATGCTCGATAGGTGCAATGTTGTTTATTAACTCATAAGAGTGACCATAATATTACTGTCATCTGTAACTGTGGCAATTCAATTTTCATTGGAAACCAGCATATTTTTCAAGTGTAGCAAAAAGTATTCAAGTGATTAGATTTCTTAAGTGTTATAGAGGTCCCAAAATGAAATACAACTCTGATACGTTGACCAGAGTAGTAGAGTGCAAAAGCGCTTATTAATAGGAGTAGGAAATTCCCCTCTTTTGATTCAATAGCCGTACCGTAATGTGCGTGATTGTATCGTTACTTGAAGGGGCTAAAAAGTTTTTACAAAATTCACATCCTTGTCATATAAACAGACTGAAATCCGTCACCGTAGTCTAGTAGGAAGTCGTTATCTTATTAGACGTAAAGCCAGGGCAGACATCAAAACGAAAATATGAAAATATTTCTTCGGCGACTTCTTAGCAGTTTTATAATAAAAACTCTGAGAGTAAATAAAATTGCCATGAAAAGTTTCTCAAAAACCTGCCGTTCGGAGTGGACTTTAAACAATAGGTTCCGCCGCTCATGTATAAAATTGACACACACAATTAAAGCGTTGTGAGAAGCTAGGTCGTAATCCTTACTGAAGGGTTGTAATGACCAATTATAAATACATGCTTGAAATCCTACTATCTTTAAACACTATTTCCTTTTTGCTCTCTTCAATTAAATATTTTTCTTTGCATGAGTAGGAACCATCTCCTCTCAGTGTTAGTCATAAATAAAAAAGAAGTAAATGGTAGGTCTACTAGGATGATAGGTTTGCCATCTGCCTTTGCTAAGACACAACTAACGACTTTTAGCAACATTCATAGATTAAATACCTGTTAATAACATTAATTGTTAATTGTGTTGTCGACGATATGTCACTTACAGAAAATGATCAATTGTCAAAAGTATCCAAAAATAATTCTTGTGAGCCACTTGGTTGTCAAAAGAAGTTCAGTGTCTTGGCCCAACGATGTTTAGTATAGAAAACCTAATGAACCGGATATTTATTTGCATATTTTTTAATACGTCGCATCGTATACCAATTGTGGTGAGTGAATGCCTAAATTAATTAAAGGAAAATTTTAACAGTATCACCGCGGACTTATCAATCATGTTTTATAACATAGATAAACTGATCCATCTAAATATTGGAAAATTATTCACTTTATTTTTTTATGCAGACCCACTGTAATTCCACAAGAGTCCACTTTGGTTTTTCTCTTTACAAATAGTAGTCGCTTGAAAATAAAATCACTGGCTAATAAATACATGAATGACTTGGAATACGTGCTGAAGATGCCACTTAAAAAATGTTAAATGACTAGTTTTCTCATATCTTTTCTCACTTTCTGTCGTTGTTTTGTATTATGATTTGAGATAAAAGATCATTAAATTTAATGTAACGATGTACATATATATGCGTACATACATATGTATATACAAATATGTTTGTAATATGTTTGTATGAGTGTGATACAATTTTTTTTTTAATTGTTCAAATGCATATCTTATATAATAATAATCTACGATATTTTCAAGTATTTTTAATTGATAAAAATTATACAATTTCGAAATCATTCTAACCGGACAGGCTATTCTTTATATGCAGCCTTAAAAAGCCAATTAAAAAAGCCAACGATTAATTGAAATTGAGTTTATTTTTAGAAAAAAAAACCAACAAATTGTGTTGTTATTTTAACGCTAAATTAATTACATTAAGATTGTTGTCTTGCTATTGGTGATGGTGTTGTTGTTGTTGTTGGCATTTGGAAAGTGATTTAAATCAATTAAGGCAATTAGATGTAAATGGCTGAAGGAATTCAAGACAAGACAACACAAGACAAGACTTTCTTTAAAGTAAAATTTTTATTGTATCCAATTTTGTGTATCGATGGATGCATGTATTTAATACCCCTAAAAATAGTTAATTGGGGCAAATAGTTGCTTATTTATATAATTTATAAAAGTGAATAGGAAAGAGATGTAGTCGTTCCCATAAGCTTTCAGTACAATTTCCAATCAATTCTTCTATTAATTACTTGTATTTTTGTTCATTTAAGGCTTTTATTACAAAATCGTATCTTCCTAAGTTCACTTAAGTTCACATATTCCAACCACGGGAAATAGAGTTTTGGAAAATCAAACTTTACTTTTTTTTGTCCAAGTTACCCTCTTCAGCAATGCTGAGGGCACGCCCTATATTTAAGTCGATTTGAAATGATAACGAAAGGCCGGAACTGTGTAGACTATGGTTGGAATAATAGAAGATACGAAATTTAATAGGGGGAATCGTGAACTGATAAATCGAATAGCAGACAACGTCATCCTTAACTATCTGATACATATGGAACGTAATTCATGTGGGAGCATAGTACCCTGATAAATCAAATAGCTGACAACATCCTCCTTAACTATCTCTAGACAGAACATATAACTTTGGAAATTGTTTCGAGGTTATACTCGAGGAACCATTCTATGGTATACACGAGAATAAATAGCGTACCAAGAACGAGGATGATGGATATGAAAGGAATATATTCAAAATCCATAGAAAACTCCACGTGTACTTTTTAAGAGAAAGTCGACGCCAACTAAAGGTTCATAGAAAGAGCAAAGGAAGGGACATAGCAATGGTATTTAACCGGATGGGACTGTCTTTCTAGTTAAGCTGATTTCTAGCCTAGCAGCTAACCGAACCCTTAAGCTAGCCAGATAAACATGAGAGGAGTATGTATGATAGCGTCAAAAATATTCTCTCGCGTGGGAACAGATATTTGGAAAGAAGAGAAGCGTTATTGCACCTTAAGCCAAATGGATTTAAGGCAATTTAAACTTGTATTGATCAGACGATCTGTTTTACTCCTCTCATATTTTATAGGGTATCCCTAAAACGCCTCTTCTAAATCTATTACAATAACAACCTTCAGGATGCTGCTCAATGTTAACAATGAAAAGTTCTTGTCCAACACATGGTAGGCACACAGATATTTTCCTCTGAAATGAATATATCTTACACCTTTTTGTTGCGGTATTAGAGATTTGAGTCATGTATCATGTATCGGGAATATACTCATTATAGTAAACGCCCTTTTGACCGTGCTGTATAGATTTAAGGAACATTTGTTTAGATTAGGGAGTAGTCGTTCGTAGATTTTGTGAAGAAAGAGTTATCAGAACACATAAGTACTTTGTCAAGTATTAGCTTATGTTAGAGGACGTGTACTTGTCAACTTTGGCAAGTACATTATACAACGTCCTAGCTTCTCATGCCACTCGTGTTGTGTGCGTTCATTTTGCGGGACCTATAGTTTAAAGTCGACTCCGAAGCACAGATTTTTTGAGAAGCTTTTCACGGGAATTTTTACTCTCAGAAATTTTAACTGAAATCTGCTGAGAGGAAGTCGCCGAAGAAATATTTTCACATTTAAGTTTTGATGTCTAACCTGGAATTTGAACTCGAACTTTCCGTCTAATAAGCCAACACACTATCTATTAGACCTCGGCGACTTCCTTGTCAAGTATTAGGTAGACACTAAATTTTACTGATATACTGAAAAATTGCTGAAAAGTTGTTCCATTTTTGTAGATCGAGTACGATAGAATAAATTATAAAGTCGTAGATATTGTACTCTTGTTAATCAATTACACTCCAGTTACACCCAATTATCTCATTCTGGTTGAAGTAATTATGATTGTGTGAAAAATTAAAAACAAATTAATAACTTTACTAGCCAATGTGGTGATGAATTCAATTAAGCAGTATTTAATTGAGATTTAAATTATAAAAAAAAAAACAAACTATATTTTCAACTTTCATAATTAATAAATATGAACATACATAGTATGTATTACATACATATGTACACATGTATGCATTGAACTAACAATAGAAGAGAAATAAGGTAACAAACGAATTATAATCAATGGTCCGTTCCATTAATGTGAATTCTGCCAAATCATTTATTGTTGTATAAAATGATCTTCTATTGAAAATAAATTTTTTATTTTTTACTTTAATTTTTGTTTTATTTTCATTTGTACGATGGTGTTAAAAATTCTTTTTACTTTACAACAACAACAACAATAATAATAATAATAAATTAAAAAATTAAATTGAAATTAAATGAACGAATGAATATGTGTGTAAGGGTATATGAACAAACAACTGAATGTATGAATAAATGCATAATTAAACCGTTATTTCTTCTTCTTCTTTTTAAATAATAATGCGTTATTACATACTCATATATGTATGTATATACATAGTATGTATGTATTGTTCATACAATACCTAGTATGTATGAAAAAAAAAACAACAAATAAATACCATGGAATGAAACCAAGTTTAAGTGTATGTTGTATACATACATTCATACATACATATGTATGTAGTAAATGTTTATGTAAAAAATAAAAATGTTTAAAATTTTTTTCGCTTTTTAATGGTTTACAAATTACAATTTAATGAAAACAACAATTAAATCACTCAAAAGGTGGTTGGATAGAAAAAATAAAATAAAAAAATAATAGAAACCAACAAAGAGCTTCAGAAAAAAAAGAAAAATTAAAAAACAAACAAAATTCAACAAAAACAACAACAATAGAACATTTTGCTCTCAACTCTTTCTTCTCTTTTATTCTATTCCTGAAGTTTGATATTCACCTATCATACAGAAGTAATGAGTATGTTTTATTTGTTTTTTTAATTTTTGTAATGTGATGAAATGAATAAATCTGACTCTCTCTCACTCTCTCTCCACCTCGCTTGCACACACATACACACACTCATAAAGAAAGTTTCGAATATATTTTCGCCAAGATTTTAATCCAAAGGTAAATTATCAATGACACTCAATTTAAAATGTTTGTTAAAAAAAAGAAATATCGTACATAAGCATTGTGAGGAGCTTTACGTTGTATTTTTATATGAAAAGGATCTGGAACAGATCCCAATCGGACTATTGCAGGGTATTTTGCGAAGAGGAGAAGTTGAAGACTATCGAACATCTCCTGTGTAACTGTCGTTATTAGTAGGTCGAGTTTGAAGACCCTAGGCATTAGCTTATTTTAGGGTTTGAATTCTATGTCCAGAGTTGACATCAATACTCTCCAAAGATTGATTATTAAATTAAGCTGGTTAAGAAGCGTCTAGGGCTTCATTAGTGTAGTCGCGGTCTCCTTTGTGTGGCCTAAGAACTGTGTAATTTCAACCGCTTGCTATGCTTCCTTTCCTACTTCTTCTCCTTTTTCCTATTCCCTCTATTTATCCTCTTATCTCAAGGACGTTTTGTACAATGAGGCAACTTAACTTCCGAGTATTGTAATTGTCTCATTTCACAAGTACACGTTCTCTAGGCTAAACCTAAACGGATCATGAAATCGCCATAGTCTAGTAAGTAGTTTGACGGCTTATTAGACGAAAGCAAGTAGTTCAAATGCAAGCCCAGAAAACCCATAATAATGGAAATATTATAAAAAAGAGTTCCTTTTGGAAGTTTTCTCTCAGTAGTCTTCTATTAAAAACATTGAGCGTAAATAAAGTTGTTCACATCTGTCCCTTGAAGTTGACATTAAACTGTAGATTTCGTAATTCACGGCTACACACCAAATGGGTGGTGTGAGCAGCTAAGTAGTAATCCAGGCTAAAGAGTTGTAAGAAGCATTATGGAAGGGAGATAATGTGGAGATTGCAGGCTCAGTCAAACTATCTTGATTATTCACATCATATTTGTCTACTGCCGCACAGCTATTAGCATCGGAAAAATAAAGTTCTTAATAACAAGAACTTTGTACATTAACACAGTCTCCCGCTACTGGTGCAAACGGGATAGAGGATGTTAGCTAATTCAGCCAGCATTATATCTAAGGACAATAGATGGGTTGAGTATATCGAGCGATAATCGCTTGCAAACACATTGCACATGAATAATGAAATTTATTTAGAAATCACACTATTTATCAATTATTTTTTGTGGATGTGAAACAAGGACTCCCTGCCACTCGTTACATGCATAAAATACAAGTACCCGTGAACCGATGTTTTCGTAAAATTTTACGTGCATTCTGCCAGAGATAAAGGGAAATAGCAGGCACTCTATGGCAAGTTGCGGCGAATTAGTGGCGTTAAAGACAGCCGCTGATGTTATTATTTTAAAATATTTACAACCTTTTAAAGGTAATTATTTTAATTCCTAATAAATATGCATATTTCAGCATATTGTTTTCCTATTTCTTCATTTAATTGAACTTGAAATTTATTACTTAATAACTTATGATATCCTATTAACTATGATAGACACTATAAAGGGACGACTTTTATCGTACGTGTTTAGAATTAAAATTAAAAAAAAATGAAAAGAAAAATACAAAATTGGCTGGAAATTGTATAAGAGTAGAGAAATGTCTTTCACCATTTATGAATTGCACTTATCGATTGGTTTGCCAATGCAAATTATTTAAAAGTAATAAAAAGTCATTTTGAACTTTTGCCAAGACAATGCAATTGCAAATGCAATACGCATTTTGTATTAAATTAATGGATTATTTTATAATAAACAATTAATATTCATAACAAAGCCGTTTATGCTAGAGACTAGAGTGGCTAGTGATGTGTCTAAAATGTTTCTTTCACTATTTTTTTTTTTTTTTTTTTTTCATTTCAAAATTCATTTGAATTCCTCAACCGTTTGTTACAATTTATCATATGCTACTGACAAATTTCTATGAGTGTTATTGCAATACAATGATGTGAAATGTAGGAAAGGAAAATATCTTACGGTTTACATGTACGGTTTCTACGAAAAAGAAATTCACAATTTGTTGCCCACAAAATTTCTGGCTGTTTGAGGCATATTTCATTTCATGTTTGATTTTAATTTCAATGTTTTTTTTTTTTGTTATTGTTTGTTTTGTATTTTTGATTATACATTATAATGGAGTTGTTTTGTCTTGAAATTTACTTTGCCTTGCCATGTACTTACCTGCTGCAGTATGAACATGCTGGCAGAGAGCCAGTATTATATAGAAAATCATTATAAGAGGCTGTAGCTGTAGCTGTTGCTGCTTCTGTTGATGATGACGATGTTCATGTTGGTGATGATGATGGTGATGGTGGTAACATTGCCAGTGCCAGAATTGTAGACTTTTTTTATTGTTGTTGCTTTCAATTTTAACACTTTTTGGTAAACCATTCATTTTAATTGCTATGGTTGTTGCTGTTATATCTACCGTTTCTGTTTCTTCTTCTTCCATTGCTGCTCTTGCTGCCGCTGCTGTTGATAATAGCCGAAACATTTTCACTGCACTTTCCTTGTAACGCTTTCGCTATTTTAACAATTGTTTTTCAAAAAAAAAAAAAGAAAGAAAACAAAAATAAAATTAATTAAAATCTAAAAATATTGCGAGTAACTAAGAAGGTTTAAGTGCAGCAACTAAAATTTTTAATGCCACATTTTCTAAGTTTTTTTTTTTATTTCTTCTTTTAAGCCTTATTGTGATGAGTTGTTTTAGTGTCTTTATTATTTTATACTTTAAAAGTGCTTTTTTATAGTGCTTAAAGAAAGTTAGCAACTTATCATAAACTCATAAATGCCACAAGAGCAAAAACCAGTGGGTTTTCGTTAAACATTTTTTTTCAAAGTGATTATTTCAAAACAATAATACACTAGTGTTTAAAATTATAGAAGTTGAATTTAAATAAATAAAGTTTCAATTAATAAAATAACATTGAGAACAAAAATTTAGATTTTTTAATTAAAATAAGGTGACCTTTCCTTTAGTAGAACAATAAAATATAAGTACAGATAGTCCCCGACTTACGACCGTTCGACTTGCGAATATTCGCACTTACGACCAATTTTTTGCCAAGTTTTTTCATAGAAAATAATTAAACACAAATACATACATATGTAGTTTCGGGGAATCCCTAAAATATAAATTTTATATATATAAGTGAATATAAATTTTAGGGTAGTTTCATTTCTCCTCGACCCTCAAAGTTAGTAGTACAGTATGTAATTTTTTTCTTGAATTTTTTATATAAAATTCGACTTACGACCTAATCGACCTACGACCGATGACCAAGAACCTGTAAGTACTGAAACTTACACTTTGAGTGATGGATGGCTTTCTTTATATTCTAAGGATTTTCTAACTCCAGACTCTATTGTTTTTATTCTTTTGCTCACATTTTTTTTTTAATTTTTGTAGTCAATTATGGACTGAATTAAATATCAAAAAAAAAAATGGTTTAAAAATATTTTTAATCGGCTTTTTATACAAAACGAAACAAACAGATATCCAGCCAGGGCGGCTGAAAATGTGAAAGGCGCCTGGAAAAGTCTATAAAAAAAAATAAAAACTTCGAGATTGATTACCATGTACATACATACATTTCCTAAAAATCTTTTAAAATTATTTGACTATGCAGAGCGCAATATCCATGTGGTGGTTATCCTTGCGGAATTGCAAATAAATTCAACTTCAAAAAGTGATGATCATTAAATTTTTAATTGCTACAAATTCACTGTCTATGGGATTTAATCCAATTCTTTTTGTATTTTACCAAAATCTGCATTTTTTTTTTTTTTTGTTTAAATTTTAATTTTCCCCAAAAAAAAAGATTACACAAAATCTGTTCTATTATTACTGGCAATGGAATGAAACATTAAACACAACAATAGCAATTAAAATAAAACAATTAATAAAACCAAATTCCTGAAACTGAATTCAGAAACTACCATCCAGCACTCATTTGTTTGCTCATTCGTGCATGGAAAGATTTAATGCAGTAATAAAGATATGAAAAGAAATAAAAAACAATACACTCAACGAAATAATGTTTATTAAACGTACATATATGCTACTGTTCGTTTATTTAATTTTAGAAATAGAAAAAATTAGTTCTGATTTCTTAATTAAATAAATTTTCTATCCTATAACACCTACATACGTCTGTCCAAAAATCCCACTTTTCATTCGATAACTTGTTGTACTTTTTATGGTATTTCCGCTATGTGTATTTTCAAAGAAACAATGCTAGGATAATCAACTTTCGTAAATTTTTTTTATACGAATTATTCAACAAATAATTGTTCCTATACAAAAACAAAAGGTAGTTATTTATTGTTAGTTGCAGTCTGACAGGTGAATGCAGATGTACGAATAAACAAATAAATTCGTGTGCACTTAAGAAGAGTGATTTTAAATGATTGTTTCACTCCTGTTAACTAAAGCTGATCGCTTATTGCTTTCTTCAGCCTCCTTTAGTGTTTGTGGGATGGACTATCAATTACGCCAAACTTACACCGAAACTTTACTGTCTGTCACGCTTAATAATATCGTAAATAGCTCACCTTCAGTAAGCAATCCCCATTCGAATTGGAAATCAGTCGAATTTTTAAGGTTCTGACGTTTCTTTACTTTCCAACTTAATAGGTCATTAAAGTCCTTCAGCCAGGATTACAACCTTGCTGCTAAGTGTATGTTTTGTAAGTTAATTTGACACAACATCAACTTTGAACCACAAATTTTAGAAATTTTTCATGGCAATTTTATTTATTCTTAGAGTTTTTTCTAAAAGATTGTCTGAAAGCTGGAATTTGAACAAAAATTTCCCGAGTGAACACACTATAATATCGCTTCTGAAATAAAATGACTGAAAAATTAATTAAAAATCTTAAATGCACAGCGTCTCTGGTGCCACGAATTAGGCTATCAGTGCAGAGGATCGAACTACGGCTACTTAATGTCGTATTCCTTTGAAAGGTTTTCCGTTTGCTCTACACTTTCTTAAAATTAAAACCTTATTTAATCAAAATTCTAGCGATTAGCTATTATCCTATCAGATAAAATCTATACCATGTGGTTTGCATTATTTTTACAATTGCCTGTATTCGATGCCTTTTCGCTAAAAGTAGCCATACAAAAAAAAATGTTTTTTTTTTATATAGAAATATCAACTCCAAAATGTTTTATAAAGTAACAAACAGTGGGACGTAATGAACGTATTACGTTATATGTAATGTATGTACATATGTATGTTTGTATGTAAACATTTTAGTGAATTTTTATTCTCTTCGTGGGTAAAGAACTTGTATAATTTGGAAAAACCAGTCAGTATCTCTTACATTACAATTGAATTTTAGAAAGTGTGACCTCTGAAGATAACAGTGAATTTTCCGAATTGTAAATTTAACCTACATTTGTAATTTTTTTTTAAGTTTTTAAATGCAACTTAAATTAGCAAACACTACGTATGGCCCCAGTCACTAATATGTTTTTAATTATTGTAAGCCATGAAAAAAAAAGTAATATGTAATCTTCTGTTCAGTTTTTCAAGTGTACATTTATAGATCACAAACCTCATAAACATTAACAGTATGTGTATGTATACATACATACATATGTATATACATATGTAATGTATGTATGATGTAAAAGTATTAAATTAAAATGACAATACTAACGTTCATATTAATTGTTGATACATATAAACACAAACTTTTTTTATATATATGTACACATGTATGTATGTATGTATGGTCATTTATTCCTGTTAAATTTTCAACGTTTTTTAAATTATTGCTTAATAGCTGTAGAAATTAACGGATTTAAGTTTTAAATGTTATTTATACACAACACATCTGAGGAAATGTTTTCCACATGTAAATTTAATTTACAGTCAGGGGGATTCAAAAACGATTAAATTTAATTTTAAAGTCTAATTATTTTTTTCTGCTGTAAAATCACTAAATATTGTCAAATTGTAGAAGTATTGTTTTTGAAGAAAAAAAAAGCTAAAAAATAATTCAATTTCTATAACTTTAAGGCAATAACAATAACTTTTTCTTAATTGCTCAAATTAAAATCGTTGATTCAGAATTATAACCTAGCTTCTTCCACCAATCGGTTTGTGTGTATTATGTTATTCATGACTGTAGATCCTGGCACTCTTTCAGAAAATTAACGCCCACAACATAAATGATATGAGAAACCGATGGCTAAACAATCTAACTAATACCAGTTTAGAAAAGAAAATATCCTGAATATTTTGTTTATTAAAACTCCTAATACTATGTTCAGACAGGCACTTTTATTAAGTTAATATTCGTTTACTTGTGTACAATATTTTATGTGTTCAGACACATAATATACTCAATTTTTTTGACAGATGACAGCTGATTGTTTTAACAACTATTGTTTTCATTTTGGTCGCGAAAATTAATTCCAAAAAAAGTTTGTATAAAAATGGAAACAATTGAATATTGGAAAAGATATTGCCGCACTGTTGCGGTTAATAGGGACTACTTGTAATTCAAAGTGGTTTTTCTCAGAAGGATGAGGAAGAAAAATGTTGTAATTCTAAAAAGTTTGCAGAACAGAAAGTCCGCCATTTTCTTATTTTATTTACTTGTGGTTGTTGACATTTGATTGTCAAATATCAATTGAAATGTCAAATATCACTGAACGTACTTACGACAGTGCTGTAATTAGAACTTTTCTCAATATTATAACAATTTGCGTATTTATTAAGCAATAAATAATTGAAATTTTATATGAAATATTGATCTCAATAATAAAAGTGCCTGTCTGAACATAGTATAACTTATATTTGATGACAATAGTTTTAAAGCACCTGCTTGCTTCTCTGTTAATATTATAAGTTTCATATCAAATCAATTGTATATTTCTTCAGTTGGTGTAGCCCTTTGTGCTCTCTTAATAACTATGGAAGCAACAAATCAACCGTACTTTTCACATAAATTCTCTAATTCTCTTGTTCCCTAATTTAATTACGTTGAGTGTGTTGTTATGTATGCAAATGTTTATTTCTTTTTGTACGTACATGTACATATACTTGAAGGGTCCGCCAAATAACTTTTTTTTTGTGAAAATGCTTTTAAAAAAAAACTACTGAATATTTTCTTAAATTTCTTTTCAATAAAGTGCTTAAAAATTGGACCGATCATGTAGGCTACTGCGTGGCCAGCCGAGGCAGCTATTTGAATGAAATTATTTTCCATTATTAACCGGAAGAATTGTACTTTCAAATAAGAAAAAGCAATTAGAGAAAATGTTCAGTAGTTTTTTTTTAAAGCATTTTCAAAAAAAAAAATTATTTGGCGGACCCTTTATGTGTATGTAACAGTTATTGTTGTTTTTTTGTTTATAAATTTTTATTATTATTATTATGTTAGCCTAATAGAATGTGCGAATCTCAGTTTGTTGTTGTTTTTTATATACATACATACATATGTACATGTGAACGCCTAAACTTACACACTAAATTCTAAATTATGATAGAATTTGTGTGTATGTATGAGCAATTTGTCGGAATTCTTACATATGAAGTTCTTTTTTTATGATTTGTCTGTTAAGTTCCCACTTTAACTCTCTTGTTGTGTGATTGTTCGTCTTGTGATTGTTACTGTGACTCTTGTACTACTTTCAATTGACCTCTTGACAATTACATTTGAATTTGTGAGTGAATGAAGCGAAGAAATGTATGAATGACACTGAATAACCATAGAAAGTGTAAAAAAAAATAAAATTAACAATCATTTGGTCATAAATCTCATGCAGATGACAAATATTTTATTTAAAAAAAAAAAATTAAAAAAAAAAAAACCAAAAATTTGTGTGAGAGGAAGGTACGGTGAAGATAAAGTTTTTATTATAAAAGAAATGTTTATTTTTATTAAACAAAATTGTAGTTTAACACTCACTTTAACTAAAAGAGAATTCCGAATGTCAGGGTTATATTTATTTAAATTGATTTCCTTAAAAAAGTAACGGTTTTTTATTTAAGTTTTAAACTGTTCCACAACTCTGTAATTAATAGTTAATGTTTAGTGCACTTATTTAAATCCTTTTTTTATTCGTTTTTTATTTATTTATTTATTATTATTTTTATTTTTTTCTTGGATTATTTTTCCTTCTGATTAAATGTTCTCGTATTCAACACTTTTTTATGTTTTCTTTTTTGTTTAAAGGCGATTTAAAATTGTTTTTTTTTTGTGAGCATTTCTTCTTCGTGTGCTTTCATAAGTAATGTGTATTTCATTTCATGTTCTTGATTTCCTCCTCACGATCCATTTAATTTTAAGACCACGTCTGGTGACAAACCGTGCAAAGCGAATGAAGGCAAAAAACAATTACACAAAAAAACCTAAGTAAATTTTCTTTTCTTTTACGGGATATTTATTGTACTTTTTTTTTTATTTAATTTTTATTTTTTTCTTAATTTGTTTAACGCTAAAACTACTTAAACAAACGATCGAAACGAATCGTATCGTAATGTAAAGCAAAGAAATGTTTGATGCGCGAATGCTGAATGAGTGCTTGCCGCGTTATGTCTTCTAGTTTTATATACCCAGTGAAAGGCAGACGGGCTGTTTGTTTGGCTGCCTGGTTTACTGCTGCTACAAATATTACTACTACTACTACTTACTAATATTACTGCTAACACTGCTACTGCCATCAACGAGCAGCGTTTTACTTACCATGCAGCCAGTGGGACAGAAAGTCATATTGACTGACTATCCATTCTGACTAACGAAACGACTGTCTGTGGTGGCATCAAGCAGCAATATAATGAAGTTACAAAAAAGCCTACACATTCAAAAATACACATCCATCCATATGAATGTACAACCAAAAACTGAATAGTGTTCCGTTCCTAACACACAAAAGTAAAAATAATAAAAAAAAATAAACCCCATATACGTACATACATACATACGAATCAAAATTGAGGCACGAGTGCTTCGATAAAAATTACTTACAAAAAAAAAAAATCTTTCATATGCGATATTTATTTGCTTGTTTTTATTCCTGCTACATTTTATGTGTTTGTTTTTGTTTGTTGTACTCAATGAGGAGTATAACAATCAAAATCAACATCGAACATTCAACATCGAACCGACAAAAATCCATAAAAAAAGTCTGTGAGTTTGCGCAGAAAATGAAACTCGACTTGGTGCTACTGCAGCTCATTGTTTTTTGTTTTTGTTGACTTTTTTTCATTTCTTTTTTTCTTTCATTTTTTTCTTTGTTATCAGCCAGCCTAGTGGCGGTAACTGTGAGGCTCTAATGATACTTCTGCAGCTGCATTATTTGCACAGTGGGGCTATAATACAAAAAAATGTAAAGAAAAAAAAATTAATTAAATAGCGCTCTTGATAATTTATTAACAATTCAAGGAAAATAATTTATTTTTTATGAAACCTGAAAATATTTTTGTTATGGAATCTGGAGGACCAGTCAACCTTAATCAATTCCGAACAACAATCTTTGCTGCTGGAAAGAATCGTGGTTTCCATTTTCATTAGAGACTCTGATCTTAGTTCACATATTTCCTTAAATATTGAAGACTCAAAAATGTAGTTACAGTGGAATATCGTAATTAAAACTTCGAGGTTCCGTAAGGTATACAGATCACATCACGTCAAGTAGCCAACTATCTCACTCCATAGGCGACATCCTGTTGAAAGATGCCCTCAGGTTGGATTTTAACTTTCCAGGATCGATTAAACTCTTTGGGCTTTCCGTAATAGAGTTTGGATTGTCACTGTAACTTTTTTGTTTTTATAAGTATAAAAATGAACATTGTGTTCAAATAGGACAGACTGTGATTTAATCTGACCCACTGTCTTGAAATTAAAATGAAATAAAAATATTTACCAGCATACATGCATATATGCTAAGTATCTGAGGGGCTTTTTAGCAATTTGTACGATGAGCTCGATTTTACTTTTTTACACCCATATGTGTGCCATTACGATACTGTGAATGCTGCTGGCTAACACTGTTGTCCGTTGGCGCTCCAACTGCGCCACAATATGAGCTGCTATAACCAATATTTGTTTTTGGTTAACAAAATGCATAAACAGTGAAGGGCATTATAGGAATAGCCTTGAGGTATTAACTTCATTAAATAACTTTAACTTTAAAGGCGAATTGCATACAATTAGGTTAGAAATCTTTTCATCCAAAGATATGTAGAAGAAGGAGTATAAATATTTACTAAGTTATATAAATTTAACACCAAAAAATATAACAAAAGAATATAACAATAAACGATTGCAGTGCATGGAATCGATAGACCCTTTTTGAATTCATCAAGTGTCTGAGCGTATTGATAAATTTCAAGCAAGTTTTGGGAATGTGTTTTAAATTTTCACCTGATATTTTTGATATTATTTAATCATCCTGATTGAGTTATAAAACCATAAAACTCTGATTCCTATGTGACGTACACCAGAGACTTTAGACTTTATTTTGTTCCATATTGACTTATTTTTTTTTTTATTAAACCTACGCTCAGGGGATGACCCCTACCCATGCAGTGCATTGTACAGGTTTAGGAAAGGTGGAAAGAGAGAAGATGCGAACGGAAACGAGTTGCTGCTGGTGACTATAAAATGGCCAGTGCTATACCCTCACCATTAGACAGCCTACAGCAATCGTCCCCAAGAAGCCCGCAGTTTCTCACACCACTTATGTTGTGTGTGTTAATTTTATACAGAAGTGGCGGGACCTACAGTTTAAAGTCGACTCCGAACGACAGATTTATTTGAGAAACTTTTCAAGAAGAGAAAGAGAAGAAATCGCAGAAAAAATACTTTTTTTATTTTTGATGTCTGGCCTGGGACTCGAACCCTGGCTTTACGTCTAATAAGCCAACACACTACCTACTAGACCACCACGACCCCCAAAAATAATTAGCTTCTTACACAATTTAAGGTCGACTCCGAGCGACTGAATTGAGTAACTTTTCATGGCAATCTCATTTACTCAAAATGTCAAGTTCATCAATCTGGTAAAGTAAAACTCTGTGCATAGGCGGGATAGGTCTTTGCAGTAATAGTGAATAACATTATTGATGGCAGTGTTAGTTCAACAACAATGTGAGCAAATTCCTAACTAGATAAGGTTGTTACAGATTTGGTCCTGATAGCCCATCAATATGTCCAAATGATAACATTACAACAAAAGACGTTGGCTTTAAATGCTAGCAACGAATGGAAATCGACCCCGAAAATGAGAAGGATGCTGCCATTCGAAAATAATGTGTAATTCCACCAAGTTTTGTGCGTAAAATGGAGGCATCTTTATTTTTTTTTTTTATAATCCGGCATACCCACAATGACCTTTTGTACAAAAATGAAATAGATTTAACAGAACCGATTTATATAAACAGTTTTATTTGCCACTGTATGTTGTATATGTGAATATGTCAATTCAAATGCATGCAAATGTATGTGTATGTGTGCATGTATGTACTACATCTTTATGCTTAGGTAAGTGAGTAAGTGCAAGGTAAAATCATAATATGCCGCATTCAACATTCAATTTCAAACAAATTGCAAATATTTGTTTTGAGAAAATTCTCTTTTATGTGGCTATAAGTGACTAAGTGTCTATCTGTATGTATGTATATATGTATGTATTTACTATGTGCATGAAAATGTAAAAAGCAAATGACAATAATAAAAATTACTTTAATAATCCCCAATAGTCCCCTACTTTCGAATGCACTCGGATTTATTTATTTTAGAAAAGTCTATAGTTACAATGCTTATAATCCAAATAAAATTTGCATCAGCAACTGGCAGGTTTTACCATCATTTTTATAGTTTTTTTCAGTTTTTTTTTTTTGTAATATTATTCATTTTCTTTAATATTTTTGTAATGTTGTTATTCTCTTTTTATTGTTTTCTTAACATCCACTTATTTTTTGCTTTCTTGGATTTGCATTAACCGCAGCATTTGTTGTTCAATTTAAAAGAGATGATTGCTTTGACCCTCATTATATTGATGATATTCAGTCAGTCAGTCAGTCAGTTTGTGGTAGCAATACAGGCAATAAAACTCACAAAAAAAAAACTATTAACACGGCTTGAACATAGACTCAACAGCCGTTAGCAAAATCTTGTCTATATAGTTGTCTGGCTCTCTTTCTGTTCGACTAACTGACGCATACCTTTCGCCAAATAAAATAAAACCGAAACCAAAGCCATGAAATAAATATGGCTAAAATGATTGTAGTTAACAGCAGTAGTATCACAGACATTAAAATCACCATCACCCATTTGAATTATGGTGTGTGGTGTGTGGTGGTCTCCATTGGTCAGTAGTATCGTTTATTTGCTGCTTTCGTTTTATGTTTCAATGTGATGCTGGTAGTGATGGTGGTGTCGTCTAATCATGTTTTTTTATGCATATTTATTTTAAATTTCTTTTATTAACATAAACAATTTACATTTGCTGACTTAGAGAGCAACTGGCCTATAAGTCCGGCCTGGCCTGGCCTGGCCTAGTCTGCTCAGCTAATGTCTTTATGTCTTTATGTGTTTATTGTGGCTTCTTTTAAAGCGGCAAAATCTTCTTTTATATGAACTAATGATGCGTAGGCTTCGTAAGATTAAAATAACATTAGCAACAACAACATCAACATCAACTGCAACAGCATCTGAACATTAACAGCTCAAGCTTTTCTTTTTGAAATTAATTATCTTTATAGTACGTTGCCAACCATAAATACGTATGTATGTATGTAACATTTGAAATTTTCGTTAAAAATCAACAAATAAATTAAAAAAAAAAAATTATTGTGATTTTTCTTTTTATATTCCCAAACATTTCAACAAGACAATAAATCATATATGCTAGTATGCATGTACACATTGTATATCCATCCATACGTGCTATTCAGCTACAGGAATAACAATCATGTAGAACAGCGAAGAAAAAAATGTGACCCATATTTTTATTGGAGATCTCTTGCATTGCGAAAGCAAAATTTAACGCTCTAAAAGCAAAAATATATGCAGAGGTTTAGTTATGTGAAAGGGGAAATTGTGCATTGGCCACAAAAAAAGGTAAATAAATAAATAAAAAGAATTTAAAACAGAAATAAAACATTCTTTCAAGGTATCGTAAAAAATAAGAATGAGATTGTAACAGTTTTCTATTTATTTGTGATTTCTTTAATTTAAAAAAAATATTATTTTTTATTTGTATTTCAATATTTTGATGCTGCATTTTGCGTTACTGGCAGGATAATTAAATTATTTTTTCTGCATTATACAAATTATAACACACTGCCGAAACGAGTACATATTTAGACTGCAAATTTCGTACATGGCATTTAGATGAGAGATTTTAGAAAATTTCAGAAATGACAGAATTGTTACTATCTGTTGTGCACTATACGTTCTAGTTTCGTTCTTAAAGTAAAGGGTCGTAAATTGTTAGCCTGTTTGGTATTTTTGTTTTTTAGCCAAAACTTTCTATTTTCTTGAATTCATTAATATTTTTAAAAATCTATACTATCTCTGACAAAAAAATAGATAAAGCATCGTACAACACATCACTATGTCAAAGAAACACAAACTTAAGCTAGAAAAATTTTACATAGACCGGTACCAATACAAGATCCAAGCAATAGAGTAATTCAAAAGTCTACATAACGTCCTTTTATTTGTAATTGACCGATAATGAAATCATACAAAAATTTCAACGAAGCGAATTTGAACATCTGCAAATAGAATTAATTTTTGTAAATATAAATATAGCTCGTGGAATTCTTGTTAAAATTATGCACAAAAATATTTAGTTATTTTTTTAATTAAATTATTTACTAGATGAGTAACTTCCACTTTATGTTCGATGTAGTATAGTATACCAGAATCTCTGGTGGGAATCGAATCTCAAATTCTTACCTCAATAATCTAACACATTACTCACTAGACTACCACCGCCTTGTATGGTATTCAAGACCAATACTAAATGTACCAACACGTGCTATTGACTTCATCTTATTAAACAAATCGTAATCAAATGCATTCCTCCCCCTTCCAATACATAAATAATTAGGGTTTTCAATACAACCCGGACATTTCTTTGTCCAGAAAAAAATAGTATAAAAATATTTAAGCATTTACTCACCTAACTATTGTAATAATTGTAATCCCACAACTTTTTGTGAAAATATTAGCTTTAATTCAGATGCTTAACGAGACAATAACGGTATAAGTACAGTTGTTACTCTTTTATAACAAAATGGAAAGATTTAAAAGACTTCACGGATTTTAATTTTCATACAGATCTTGTCTTTGGCCATTATCTTGCGAGCTGATGATACAAAGGCTTATTAAAGAAACTTTATTCATGTGTAAGAATGCAAGAATCTAAAATAAATCACATTGTAAGTTCGGATTCCGTCATACTTTTTATGACATACAGATACAAATATATTTCAGTATAATTTATTATTTCAAAATTTAAATTTGAAATATCACTAACGGAAACATTAAAATATCACTATTATTCTAAAAGAAAAAGTTGGCAACGCAATAATATAAATAGCGGAACAGCATCACCTTCCACTAAGCACTACAAATTCAAGGTTAAATGAATACTACTTATGCTACTGACATTAAATGCTGTACAAATATTTAACAAAACCCACGAATTTAATTAATAAAAAAAAAATTAAATAATTATAAACTTTATTGTGTTAAGAGCTAAAAACGGTTTAAACATAAAGCTTGAAAAGGACGACTATATTAATGCGGATGTCAAAATTTGTTATTCTCCATCTACAGTTGCATATTTTCGCATTAAAATATATTTTTAATTAATCATTGAATTAAAAATCTAACTAATTTCCGTATGTCTAAGTAGTAATAAAACTGCACTCCAAATACTAAACAATATTAATTTAATTCAAAATATTACACAATAACTAAATAAAGTTAATTAATGCAACATAATATGTTTATTAATATAAGCGAAGTAAAAACAATACTTATATTTGCAACTGTTAATTTTCATTGAAAATTAAAGACTACATATATACATATATGTGTGTGTGTGTTAAAAGGGCATTAGCAATAGAAAATCCAGACAAAAGTTATTTTTTCCATTTAAAATCGTTATAAAATCAATGTAAAACCAAAAGAAAATAAATGTTAAAGTGTAAACGCAGTGAAAAAAAGTGAAATTGAAAATATTTGTTGTTGAAAACATCAACTAAAATTCTTTGCTTGCATTTGCAGCAAAAGTTTTTTAGGAACGAAGTAGCAGACGACGTCGACGATATCGACGACGGTGACTACCAAGACGGACGGTCGTAAAAGATGGCGACGAGCCGTACAAGTCGCATACAGCAATCGAAAAACATAAGTTCGATATTTTCCAAACTCCATGGTGCCTTCTCGGAGGCATGCGGCCCACAGCGGCTATCCACTGACAAGAAGACACTAGAAAAGACTTGGAAATTAATGGATAAAGTTGTTAAACTGTGCCAACAACCGAAAATGAATTTGAAGAACAGCCCACCCTTTATACTGGACATTCTACCGGATACTTATCAGAGGCTACGTTTGATATACTCCAAAAATGAGGATCAAATGCACATTTTACACAACAATGAACACTTTAATGTATTTATCAATAACTTGATGAGAAAATGCAAACAGGCCATAAAGCTATTCAAGGAGGGTAAGGAGAAAATGTTTGATGAGAACTCACACTATCGGCGCAATTTAACCAAACTAAGTCTGGTATTTTCGCATATGTTGAGTGAACTAAAAGCTATTTTTCCAAATGGTGTCTTTGCCGGAGATCAATTTCGAATCACAAAAGCAGATGCAGCAGATTTTTGGAAATCAAATTTCGGCAATAGGTAAGCATCGACCATAATGCCATGGTTGTTTCATATGACAACGGCGGTACAAACGCCTATACCAAATACCGTTAAATTAGACAGTCAGAACTGTAGGTAGCATGCTAGACCCCCTGAAGTTTCAATTAAAAAAGAATTCGTCTGCTTATAAACTGTTCTCCTGTTTTAATGTCTCTATATATGTATATTGAAGAATGGACATTTTCGAAACTAAAAGCGAATCGTTCTGTTTAAATATGAAATAAAATTAGTAAACTGTTATCCCAATACCAAATATGGAGCTGATAGTTAAGCGGCTGATGTGTTAGCAGACTGTAGCAATCTTTTGTTGACTTCCGTCAAAGTCGGGTACACTTATCGTAAAACTATTATGAAATATTAAATGTAATGCAGTAGATTCATTTTAATGCCATTAAAAAGCTCAAAAGAAAGTTGCATTACTGCTTGGCATGAAATCAGGAAGTATGTACCTCTGCGAAAGTTTAGGTTAGGTCAAAGGACGTATACAAAATACAATGCCCAGAAGTCAAAATCACCCATTATGCTTGAAGAAAGAAAGAATAATGAAGGAAATATTAGAAAAGAAAAGATGATAGGAAAGGAAGGATATAAGACCTGGGGAAATAAGGATGGACCAAAAACACACAAGGGAGTGCAACTACAACCCAGTAATTCTCAATCAGCTGGACCTATTTATGAATCTATGGAGAGCCCTAATATCGGTCACAGGGCCTTAGCTTCAACCTACTAAGGGCTGGACAGTTGCAAGGGAGGTATTCAGTAGTCTCCTACTCCCCTCCTCATCGCAATAGACCGGCTGAGATCTTTTCAAGATCCTTGTCTGCGACCTAATCTAACAGTACCCTGTAATGAAATCAATAACAAACCTCAGACTGGCCTTATTTAACATCAGGATCGAACCTGTGCTATCACTGTCTATAGCAGGCCATAGACAAACTCTGAGAAAACTTCTGAGACAATTAAAGGACAGATCAGTAGTTTAATGAAAAGTCTGAAAGACAAAAAGTTATCTCCCAAATATTCCCACATTCTTTCCATCATCATTTTTATGCAGTAGATTCATTTTAATGCCATTAAAAAGCTCAAAAGAAAGTTGCATTACTAATTGATAATACTAGCATGAAATCAGGACGTATGTACCTCTGCCAAAGGTTAGGTTAGATTAAAGGATGTGTACAAAATACCATACCCGGAAGTCACTGACCCATTATGCTTGAAGAGAGAAAAAATAATGAAGGAAATAGGAAGATTAGAAAAGAAAAGATGATAGGGAAGGAAGGATATACGATCCGGAGGAATAAGGGTGGACCAAAAACACACAAGGGAGTGCGACTACAACCCAGAAACCTGTGCTATCACTGTCTATAGCAGGCTATAGACAACTTCTGAGACAATTAAAGGACAGATAAGTAGTTTATCATTTTTATCTCTTCTCATCCAAACAACTTTATCAGATGGTGCTAAACTTTTGTAACTCTTGCAGATTCTTATTGTAGTCCATGGATTTCTGTTTTCACTCGTATAAAACTCTTTCTTTACACACTGCAAACTGTTTAAATTTAATAAGAAAACCAAACTTTACTTTAAAAACAGTATAATCCAGAATAGTTATAAATTTGAATTTAAAGGACGTACATACAGACATACATACATACATATGCATATGAATATATGGTTTTATTTATTAGTTGTATTTAGATTAATATTAATTGTTTGTTTATTTATTAAGTACTTTGGTGCCTTGGAAGATCTTTCGTCAGGAATTGAATAAAGTACATCCCATATCATCTGGCTTAGAGGCAATGGCCTTAAAGACGACAATTGATTTAACGTGTAATGATTATATATCGAATTTTGAATTTGATGTCTTTACAAGACTATTTCAACCTTGGGCAACACTTTTGAGAAATTGGCAAATTTTAGCTGTTACCCATCCCGGCTATGTGGCATTTTTAACATACGATGAAGTTAAAGCAAGATTGCAGCGTTATATTCACAAAGCCGGAAGTTATGTATTTAGGTATGAACACATTCATTCATTCATTCTTACATACATATGAAATACAGACATGAATCACTTAGAAAACAAAAAAAAAAAAAATATCAAATCGAGAAAATAAAATAAAACAATTCAAACAAAAAAAAAAACACCAACTACAAACTGTCTGTGTTACTGTCTGTATATGGTTGGTTGTTTGATTGAGTTGTGATTAAATTAAGTCCGTATTTTGTTATTGTTTACCTCGATAAATGTATTTATTTATTTGTTTGTTTGTTTATATTAATCAAATCTATTCTTTTAAATATTTTAATAGATTATCATGTACACGGTTAGGCCAATGGGCAATCGGTTATGTTACAGCGGATGGGGAAATTTTACAAACTATACCACAAAATAAATCATTATGCCAGGCATTATTAGATGGCCACAGGTAAATAGAGAATAATAACAATAATACGCAAAATAGTTTTATAATCTTGTTGAGACAATTAAAAAAAATTCATTTTAATTTTTGTAATTTTTGCCTTAGATGGTAATTCTGCACCTACATAAACCATATAAAAGACTTACTAAATAATTCAATTTTATTCTCAAATAACAAAAATAGAAAATGAAATAATATTGGCTTTTTGCAGAGAGGGTTTCTATTTATACCCTGACGGACAGCAATACAATCCGGATTTGTCTTCTGCTGTACAAAGTCCAACTGAAGATCACATAACAGTGACCCAGGAACAATATGAACTTTACTGTGAAATGGGTAGGCAAAAATCGTATTCGTATTAAAGGCAAATGAAAAAATCTTTACAAATAATTTTTTTTATATTACGATAACAGGCAGCACATTCCAATTGTGCAAAATATGTGCCGAAAATGACAAGGATATTCGTATAGAGCCATGTGGTCATTTGTTATGTACGCCTTGTTTAACGTCGTGGCAAGTTGATTCTGAAGGACAGGTAAATGATATAAAATTGTAAATTTTTAATATAAATTGATAATGTAATAATAATGTATAAATTATTTTACAGGGTTGCCCATTTTGTCGTGCTGAAATCAAAGGTACTGAGCAAATTGTAGTGGACGCCTTCGATCCCCGAAAACAACATAATCGTAATGCAACAAATGGACGTCATCAGCTAACTAACGATGATGATGACACTGAGGTATAGTTTAAAATCTTTTAGTTTAAGTACTTATTACTATTTTTTTTTTTTTTTTTGTTTTTGTTTTATATATGAATATTTAAAAATATCATTTCGATTACTACAAGCCGCCTTCTCTTTAAAAAACAAATGCAAACTGAAACTAATGATAAACTTTTTGTCTATATAAAAAATAAGCTCAATAATCAAAAAAAAAAGAAAAAAAAACAATCATACAACTCTTTCAAAGAGTTGTCACTATCTGTTAAAGTTTATTTTTAGATAATAGCCTGTATTTTCCAAAAGCATGTATACTTTGCTATTTAAATTTTAATTATTCTAAAATGCAAAGATGTGAATTTTACATTTATATACCCCTGTTAAATAAGGCTTCAAAGTTATTTTACATGTTTCAATATTTATTTTTTTATTTTTTTGCCTAAGCACATTGATTTTTTTTTTTTTTTAATATTTATTACTCATTTCCTTTTAAAAGGCTTCATTTGTAAATAGCATTTTGATAAATTATAAAAGCAAAAAACAAATTTGATAAGAAAAAGTATTTATTTGGAACAACTTTTTTGTTATTTTTATTTTTTTCAATTCTACATTTCTTTTTTTTTTTTGTGTTCTGCATTATGCTATTTATTTTATAGTATTGTATTCAATTTACTTTTACTATTGTTATTATAATAATAATTTAATTAGTATATATCCATATATATATATAGCGTTTATTAAAATTTAAATTAGTAGCTTTTTTTTAATTCATTCGAGCCGACTATTCGGAAAACTATACAAAACATAACAACAATATTATAATTGTTTATTATTTTGTTGTTTCTATAGTACATGTAGAGCATTATGTCTTATATGTAAGGCAGGAAGTTCTTTGCAATCCCTACAATTAAATTATGTTGGAAACAAACAACTGCAGGATTTATTAAAATATCTTATGCAAAAAATTATTTTCAAAGTCATAAGAAATGCTTTCAACTAAGTGTAGGTGTAAAACACACAATAATTAATCGAACACAAAATGCAATCCAAATTACTTACAATCAATATCTTATTCAAAATTTTATGGTAACTCTACCAAAAGATCGAAGTAGAAATTTAAAAAAAAAATTAAGGATTAAAAGAGCATCCTATATTTTCACGATGGAAGCTTTCTTCTTCTAAAGTTAAAGTGATTATTTAGATTATTCACTTAAAAGGATTCAATTGCTCTCATTGGAAGAAATTTTTGACATTACTCGTATGAATTGTCAATTAAAAACTTTTTTACCACCTCATATTGTTTATTTTTATATATCGAACTTAAATACGTGATAACGTATTGAAGGCTGGTAACATCCAAAGTGTTGTCGATGTATATTACATTTTTGTGAGTTTTTTTTTCTTTTTTTTATTTAATAAAAACGCATTTTGATTTTAAGTATGAGTCTGTATATTATTCAGTTCTTACTTACCTACTTCTTACGAACAAAACGGAAACAATCAATCCTTAACAAGAATTACAAGAGATTGAAAGAAATAAAAATCTTTTATAATACTTATAAGAAAACCAAAAGCTATAGCAATAGGACTCTTTATAATGATCAATCATCATAAAAAAAGTTTAGGATGTAACAATTTCGTTTTTAATTGTTTTCCATATTTAAGTTTACAAAAATATTAAACCAGTGATGTTAGAAATTAATAATTTTGTATCGTAATGTATATTTTCGTTTCATATGCAAAAACTTCCTGAATATCCGCAAAATAGTGATGTTTTAAAAACGCCTTAAAACAATATATATAGAAAATGATTCTAATTTAATTGATCAAATACACTCAAATATCATCTTTTTATGCGGTTTTTTGAAATTCTTATTACCAGTGCTTTCATTATTTATTAAATTCTAGTTTATTATTTTGCTTAATTATACACAGAAAAATGTATGTTCTTCAAATGAAATATTATGAATTTTGATTTTTATTTAGTGTCACCACAACCGCATAAAAAAGGGTAATTTAGTATTTATACATACATATTTACATGCAAACATACATACATACATACAATGCAATAGTGGCATAATAAATGAAATATTATTTTGCGTATTTGCATTTCTCCCAAAGATTGTAGAAATTAGCGTTTTTTTTTTGTTTTTTTAAATAAGAACCTTTAACTTTTTAATTATTTAAAACTATGTAGTAGATATAATGAATTAAGTGAAAATGAAATCAAAAATACCATAATATGCATGATATGATCAAATAAAAAACAATTAGTTTTACTATGTGAAATTATTAAATGTATTTATAACATACATACATACCTACATACATACCATATGTACGTACGTATTTAAAAAAATTCAAATTTATTAATTACATACATGATGAGTTTTTATTAAAGTATTTAATTATCTTTTTTTTTAAGATTTTTAATTTAGTTCAATTATTTATCATCTGAGTCTCGAGTACACATTTTATAAGACTGTTTTTATAAAAAATATAAAAAAAAAAAATTAAAAATAAAAAAAAATAAATTAATTAATAAAAGATATTATAAAACAGCCTATGGAATTTTTTAATACCATAAATTATTTACTATATATACTCTTTCTGTTTCTCTATTATTTAAAACATTAAAAATTTAGTTTTTCTACCTACACCCGTGTCCCCCTCTGTCTAGCAAGATTCTCTTATTATCTATATCTTTATGTTTTTCACTTTACTATGATTGTTTACTTCAGTTTACTTATAATTTTTGTAACTTTAATTAAGTTTATGTATGTTAAAACTAATTTTAAATAAAACAAAAAACCTATATTTATATCAACACTTGTATAATTTAAAGGAATTTATTTAAAAAACAAACAAAAAAAAACCCGTTGTGACTTGTAAATTTTTAGTTATTTAATTTTTATTGGCTTTATAAATTAAATTTAAAGGAAAAAAAAGTAAAATAATAATAATAATAAATTATATATTAATTTTTTAAAATACAAAAACAAATTATACAAATTGAAAATATTTTGTTCTTTTGGCCCTTGTTTAATATTTTTTGTTTAAATATATTTTAATTTTTAACCGTATAAATTTATTTTACAACTGCAAAAAATACTATATTTTCCTTAAATAAAAACAACAAAACTATTTAAATAAAACTTACAACTTGTTTATATATTTTTATCATCAGTTTCCTGTTTCGATTTTCTTTTTTCAGCGTTTTTTATTTATGCATGTCATCTAACATTAATTATTTATGTTCCGCCTTCTTAAATTGTTTTCTTTTTTTTTGTTTGCCTATGATTTTCTTATAGTTTTTTTTTTTCATTTTTCACGCCATGTTCTAAAGCACGTTCGAAATATTTTAATTTATTTTCATTTTGAATGTTAATATGTACAATTAATAAGTATCAAATATTGTCCAGAAACATCACAATGTTTTGTGATTTTAAACCGTTGATTTAATTTGTCTCGAATTTTCATTCTTTTCAGTTTTTTTTTTTTTTTTGTTAAAGATTCTCTAAAGTAATAAAGGAGTTTATTATCAGTTCCGTTTTCTTAAAAACGTCTTAAAGATTAATTTTTCTATCAAGAAATTTAATAGTTGTGCGTTGATGTAATATACTCTCTGTACAGTATCGTTTATTTTGCCCTTTTTTAAATAGACGTGATTTGAAATCAGTTTTTCTTTGTTTTTCTTTTAATTATTTAAAGAAAATATTCATGCATATGTATTACATTTGTTGCAAGTAAAAAATATTCATATTTAATTCGTTGATTAAACTTTTAATTAAATTTGATGTGCCATTATTTGCCATTTGACTTCTTATTTCAAAACAGGACACTGGAGAATTTAATATTGCCACCTCTTCGTTGCATGCTTTAAGCAATAATATGACCTCATCTACGCATTCCTCAGACAAACATAGCCCACATACTTCACCAAGGTTTTCTAAGACGCAGCACTACACCCAGTTTGATGGCGGTGCAAAATGATTTATATGCTGGCCATATACCATCACTTTCGCTTGCAAATCCCTCAGCGAATTATATAACAGCAGCTAGTGCCGTAACTGGAGTCCATCCTCCCTCAGCTCCCCCTATGAATGTGATCAACGGCAATAGTGCAACGCAAGCAATTTCATCATCAACATCAGCCGTTATAGCAGTTTGCACAACAACCACAACAATTACTCAGCAATCATCACAAAAGTCCACCAATCGCATGAGTGCTCCTCTAATGGGTACCAATGCTGCTGTTATACCTGGCTATACTAATAAAATGTCCGGCAAATCGGATAGTAACGATAATTCAAACTCATCATATGCTATCTTACAAAATCTTCAAGAATCCCAAACGATTGTAGCGAAGGAGGCTCAAAAAAGAGAAGCTAATAGTGCAGCTATTGCTTCGGTGGCACCACCTCTACCACCTAGAAAGTCATCTCCTGGAGCAGATAATTCCTCGTCTTCTATGGTAGCAAATATTGTACCTGCCAATGGTCATGTAAATGCTGGTGGGGCTATACAAAAAACTCCATGTTTGCCGCAGACTAGCAAAAGCGTCGATAACATAGCCGCTACCTTAGGGGAGATTTGTGTACCAAAGACAACTGCTCCTCCCATACCGCCACACAACATAAACAGCAATGTTGATAGTCTAGTAGACGACTTACGATCCACACGTATCGCCTCAACAAATGCTATTTCGAACTCTTCATCAACATCACTAATGGATGACGATATAGTAGGACCAGCCGAAACTATAATGGGTCTCATAGATACGAGACCTTTGGAGGCCAGGTCATCATCTAATTCAAACTATACCCAATTGTGTACAACTACTACCACCAACACTAACGCATTGAATAATTGTTTGCGTAATGAGCTTAAAAACCAAAATGATAAACTCGTTGAGGTGACATCGAAACAAATCTCAACTCAACCGCAAGCGCTAACACAAACACAGCAAAAACATCAACAACAACAACAACAGCCTTTACTTTATGAAAACGTATCGATCAATCAAAAAGGAGATTGTACCGTACCCTACGAGAATATCAATTTAGAATATATAGCACGTCTTATGAACGAAGGCTATTCAAAAGAAAATGCCATAACAGCCTTGGGTATATCACGTAACAACATTGAAATGGCTTGTGATATTCTAAGAGAATTTGTTGCAAAAAATAGCGTTTAAGAATTTGACTTCTTTTTTCACAAAGACCACCTGTATCTAGTACGCATATGTGGGTCTATTTTTTTTTTATATAGAAAGCTGTAAAAATTATTCACTTGTACCAAAAAAAAGATATCTCTTTAAATCAATTCAAAAACATGTATTTCGGATCGTAATCAATTTCAATTAATTTATAAAGTTTTTTTTCCTTTTTTTTTTTTTTTTGATTTTTAATAATGCAACATTATTAAATTGGGTTTGTACTGTAAAGTAATGTTTAAGATCAGCTAATAAAGAAAGGCTTTATCATTCCAGCACCAGCTATAATATATACATACGTATGTATATTCAAGACCTACTTAAAATAAAGCCAAGAAATCATAATGAGATGAGATGGATGCTTTATGACACGCCTAAGTTGCTTTAATAAACTTAAAAAACTAAAATAAAAGTATGTCAATCAATATGGGAAAACTGCTTCCAGCATTTCGTGCCTCATCAGAAATTCTGAAATTAATCAAAATTGTCTAAAACCTTTTCAAGTTTACATTTTTAATGCACTGGACTTAAGACAGATGGAAATAATAATTTTTTTTCCCCAAATATCTGGACCAGAATAACCCCATTTATATAATATTTTTGTCTTTACCGAGTAGTTGCCAACGATTTGTTACGAACGGAACACTGTCAAATCCTAAGCTGTAATAAATATTTTATCAGCATAATAATATATTTAATATATATATTTTTTTTTATAAAGAAAAGGTATTCTATTCATACCGAATTAGAGTCTTCCCTTTCTATGTGTTTTTCTATTGCAATTCCTTTATAATGTTAAGTACAAAACCATATTTACTTTGTAAAATCGAAAAATTATTTTAAAAAATAATCAAAATATTGGAAATATGTTTAAAATAACAAAAGATTCAAACTACAATCGAACTTCTATAAATTGAATTACGATTATCCAGAAAAAAAAATTCAACTTAAAGAAACTTTAAGTTAAAGAAGTAAAATCTAATAGAATTTCTCTCCAAGATGCTGTTGCTGTGCTTCAAATTATAGAAGTTCGACTGTATATAATATTATTCGATTAATATTTGTTGTCCTAGTTACATAGTGCATATGTGTACATTTTTTTTTTTTTATTTTATTATCAACCATGTATTTTCTAAATTTGGATGTACATACATAAATACCTTACTAGGCTTTTGTAATTTTTGATTTGATTATTCCGACACGTGTTTTTGAAGTATTTCCTAATATGCTCAAAGGCAATGAGTACTTTTTGCATGATCAGTTCGTTAGTTCTGTAAAATAGAACATTATGAATGACACTTTAAATATATATATCATAAGTACAAATAAATAAAAAAAAAATATATATACAATATATAAACAGCTAAAATTTTATTAAATTATACATACAAACAATATATTTATTTTTCTAGTAAGCACCGGAATTAATGAAAAAAAAAAAACAAAAAAAAATTATTATTATTAATTAAAAAATAAAAATAAAAACTTACCCTAATAATTTCGTATAGCAAACACGAATTCAATCTATACAAATTTAAAGAAACCAAAAGCAATCCTTTTTAAATAAATCAATAAATAATATGGTGTACTCCTCGTGCTGGGGACTATAACTACACAATGTTTGGTAACTTTAAATTGAAATATTCAAATTTAATAAAGAAAATTTGATAACAATTTTACTCTTTTTTTTGTTCTCCCAAAAGCAAACAAATTATTTAGTAGGGTGGTATACATAGTATATAAAATATATTATACATGCATACATAATACAGACATACATACATACATACATATATTTTTGAAACCTTAAGCTGTTTCGTAAGAAACAAACAAAAACTTATCAATATTTTTAATAATAAAACTCAATTATTTAAATCATTTATAAAGTTTTTTGTACTCGTAACATTAACTAAAATGCCAGTTAAACATGTTTTAATGTTTTCCAGAAAACAAAAAAAAATTAAAAGAAAAAAACAAGACGATTCTAGTCTATTATTAAACGAAAATATCTTTTATATTAATTTCAAATACGAAAAAACAGAAAAAACAAAAAAAAAATTACGAAACAGTTTAATAAGATTTCTTCTGTGTATACTTAATGTGTTTCAATTTTAAGAAATAATAGAATCAATCATGAAAACAATTTCATATTACTTTTTTTTTTATTTTGTTTTGAAATATGCTCTTAAAGCATTGGTAATAATTTTATATTTTACACTAAATAATAAGGATTTTAATAACGAATTATATTCACCACACAAATGCAAGAAAACTTACTCCAACTGAATTTAAAAAGAAATTCAATAAAATATAATATAATAAAAAGGAAAAATTGTATTAAGGCTAATTAATTATTAAATATAAGTTTAAATCACTAAAAAGCAAAAAAAATTAAAATGAACAACATTTTTCATCATCTAACTCCTCTCCCTCCCTCTATATTTAATCACACTATTAATATTAAAAATAAACATAACAAAATAGCAATTAAAGACAAACTTCAAAAAGAAAATGAAAGTGTTTCTTCTATATATATATATATACATACTATATTGTATACTATATTGTATTATTAATTAACCACTTACTTCAGCAACAAAAACGAAAACAAAAAAAGTATATATACGAGACTATATCCCGCATTTATGTTCTTTTAACTTAACTTCATACATTCTATAGAAACGTATTATTTCATGTTGAAAATGAAAATGAAATAAAACAAAATGCATATAATAATAAATAAATGAATCAAATGCATACATTATATATATTTATATTTATTACATACCTACATACATATATTGACATGCATACATACCTACCTACCTACATACATACATATATTTACTATAATTCAATAAGCATTCTGAATCCTGCATCTCCCACTTAATATGTAATACTACAACACTTACTAATGAATATTATTATATAAATATAATAATAACAACAACAACAATAATAATATCATATTCGTTTACAATAATAAGAGCATTTAATTTTGTTAATTTTTTAACGCTTTATCTTCTAACAATATCAGAAGTAAGCATTCTATCGTATATTGAAAGAAATCGCGTTCTATCAGGACAATGTAAGACAAACCATACATGTTTTGGTTACAATTTTAGCATAATTCATCAAAATTATGATCCTTGTTGCAATACACAATCCAATAAGGAGGTACGTTATATTCAAAATGATTAGCAAATTCACAAATAGTGTATATGCTTGTTTCTTTCTATTGAAGTTTATAAACGAGCGGAAAAATATTTAAATTCTGCTGGTGTACATATTCCTCTACAAGGATGTCATTTGCTCTTTCCTTCAAATAAATTTTATGCCAATGTCGAATCATAGCAATTGCTTGTTAACATTGTTTAATTGTATTTGCCTGACCGCAAATTTAAGAACCATAAGTTATTTTAAAGAGTATTTGTGGAAACTATATTTCTTCCACCTTAGACGAATAAATTAGATATACAAAGGGGGATTAAATAAAGACAAGAGTAGTCGAGATAGAGAGCACTACACCGAGCTTAAGGTTGAAGTCATTCAGCTGGTATTAATTATAACGTAATTTACAATTGTATTCTAATTTATAAATAAATAATAATAAAATTATAACTTTTCGAAATGGAAAATTTCAAAAAACAAAAAAAAAATACATACAATTCTGTTTTATTGTAACAAAACTATTTAAATTCAAAATTCAATTATTAAGAGAGTTTTTAGAGGATATTGAATACATATTTTGAAGTTTAGTTTTTACCAATTCGAAAATCTATTTTTTTTTATTGAAAGCTGATTTCTTGCATTCTATATTCAATGCTATCGATTTAATACTGTCACTGATCTATAAATTCTACTTTTAAAATATTTACATAAACTTATTTACATGTTTATGCAAATATTTGTTAGCAGTTGGTGACATATTGTTGTAAACTTTTATGGTATTTATGATATAAAATTTAAAAAAAAAAAAAAAACAAAACATTTAAATCTATTTAACACTATAATTAAGGAAACTTGCGATTAAAAATAATTTATTTATATTTATAGATACTCGTACATATGCATACATAGTATTACCAACCATTATAATGCATACATTTTATATATATATTTATTACATACATATATACAAAATTAAATAACACAAATATATACATAGATATAGACATAAATATTTATTTTCGTACATTCATACATAATATATACATACAAAACCGTACACACTCGTACCATGCATACACATACTACATAAAAACTTATATAATAATAATCCCAGTACCAGTTAATCCATTCTCAATGAACGTAATTATTCAATTACTATCATTTAATTTTGTACGCTCAGTCAGTCTGTCATTCAGTCAGTCAATAAAATCTTAGAATTATAATAGTATATCACAATCACTATTTAAAATCACTATTTTAAGAAATATTATAGTATTAAAAGGAAAACAAACAAAAAAGAATAAGAAAAATTATTAATTAAATTCAAAGCTTGAGATTTAAAACATAATTATTTAAATAACATTTAAATTACATACTTATGTATATCGTATAAGCAGATGCAATTATTCTTATAAGTAAAATTGACAAAAACAAAAAAAAACCAAAACAAAACAAAAACAACCAGAAACAAAAACCAACAAAGAAAAAAATCAATAAAAATCAATCAAAAAAAATTTGTTTTATTTGAATTGTTGAATGGTGGTAGTTCTCGTATGTACTATATATGTATGTATATAAATTTGTTATATACAATATAAGTTCAGTTAATTCATGTTGAATATTCTCTGCCCCGTAATAAAGCTCTTAGAGAAAGCGTTTCTTAATTAAATTGATTACTCAACATCAAAACAATCCGCCGTTAATTAATTCCAGATCTGCAAGTTGCAAGTAAAACACTAAATTAATCCCTTGGCAAAACTAACTCACTGGTCTAGCCACCATTGGCGTCAGTATACTTCCATTCAAAGTTGTCGTATATAATCGAAACGGACGATTTTCATTATTTTATCTAATTTTCGAAATTGTTGGAACACAAGCGAATTAACACGATCAAGAAGAGAAGCCGGTATCCAATTTTGATACGATCTCAAACAATGCGATGTACTGCCGAAGATTTTATTGCAAAATTATTACTTATTCTGAATGGATAACTCTTTATGCATACTTAAAGCTAGGTCTAGAATTATATCGACATAAACATAATTTACTTCACTTAGTTAACGGTGGTGAATTTTATGCAAAAAAGAAGATCACAGAATTTTGTCACAATTTTTACCGAAAATCATGGACAAATCAAACTTTAAATTTCTATATATTTATGCGGCTTATATTCAATGAATATTTGGTTGCGTTGACTTACCTATTATCTATTTTTGTCATACACGAAGCAATTCTTCAAGTTGAATAAAATTGGAGGCAATATTTTAAACTCATGAGTTTTTATGCAGTTGGTCAGTTGTTTTTATCTCCCTCCCATTGACCAGTTTGCATTAGTCCTGTCTGATTTTAGTTCTACAGGAAAACAACAAGAGTTAAATTAATCATGCACATACTTTATATACTCACAGTTTATTTATGTTAGAACGAAGAGAATGGAAAAAAAACATTTTTTTTCTTTATTTTAATGAAATTATATTTATTAATATTTTTTATACTTATATTTTATAAGATCGCAATGTTTATATTATTTTTTTTTTGTTGTTTTATTCAGTTTTTTTTTGTATTTTTTTTTTTGTTTTTGTAAGCATGTATATATTGTTGTTATGTTACTATAATTCATTCGTTTTTTCCATTTTTTTTTGTTTGTTTGTTTTTTTTTATTTAAAATTGCATTCTTTTAATTGCATTTCCACGTATTTCCGTTTTTGTTTCGTTTATTTTTTTATAGTATTTGTTTTTGTTTTCTTCTTTTTGTTTTTTTTTTTTTAGATAAATATTATTGTTTGTTCTTTAATATTTAATATAAGTTAAAAACATGGCTAGAATAGAAATAACTTGTTATCTGATCCCAAATATAAGAATTAAATTATGAAAGATATAAATATAAAAAGAAACTTTTGTTGTAGTAAATGTATAAGTTTTGTAGGTAAAATGTGTATATTTGTGAGTACATATAATATATTTAAAAAAGTCCTTTGAATCTTAAATAAATGTATAAATTTTATTTTTTGTTTTCTTTAACATATGCCCGCTGTTTAACACTCAAAATGTGTCAAGCAAATAAACAAACCAAAACAAAAAAAAAAAATTAAAAAATAAATAAAAAGAAATTTTATTTCTATAACCACTCTTAGAAATATTTACTTATATTCTACGAAACTTTGGCACTCTAAATGTGAATCTTATATATCATAAAGTCGTCTTTATAGGGACTAAAACAAAAAATTGAAGGATTTCTGTCTGAATAATTCAATCAACACAATCAATCTACATTTGAAACAAAGAAAATATGATAAATACGTCAATATTAAGGTAAAGTTCTAATCTCTATAAAACTCGTTGATTTATAAGTAAAATTAGAAATAAAGTAAAGTTCAATCCATGATATTGTCCTTGAGTGGTTATATTGATTCTTCTTCATTTGGAACTGTTGATAATTAAAAACAAATCATGTAAAGCAAATCGTTTCAAATCAAAAAGATGATCCTAACGTAAATATGTGATGTGAGTACATATGTATATGATGATAATGAGAAATATGAGTGATTGTTGTTTTTTGTTTTTTTTTTTAAGTGTTTTCAGTTTATAATTTATTCGTTACTTTCTTTTCTTATTCATTTTGGTTGTTTTTATTTATAGTGTCTGTTGAAAATTTGTCTTTTATTTCTTGTTGTTGTTGTTGTTACTGTTGTTGTTTTATTGTTGTTGTAAGTAGTTGAAATAATAAATTATTATATGTTAATAATTATAATTTTGTTAGATTTTTTTTTATTTTTTATTTTTATATAAATATTAAATTATTTTGTATTTATGTTTCATTTGTTATTATAATTTTTTTTATATATTCTTTTGTTTTGTTTCTTTTCTTTGCTGCCATTTTATTTCATTTCGTTTTGTATTTTTATAAGAGTTCATTCATAGTTAATTTCATTTATTTTTCATTTTTGTTTTTTGTTTAAAGAGTGTAGTCGTTTTGTTTTTTGTTGTTTTTTTTTTTGTTTCCTTATACTTTGTATTAGTATGTTTTTTGTTTTTAAAATTTTTTTTATATATTTTAATGTTGTGTGTATGGTTTTTGTATGTATGTATATATATTATATTTCTACTCAACACATTCAGTTGATTTGAGTTAAGATGTGTAATCTCTCATTGTAATTTTCCATATTAATATGCATGTGTTATATATATATATATGTATGTATGTATGTATCTTTCTTATTGAATTATTAGTATAGTTTCTCTTCTGTGTACTTTTCCTTTTTTTTGTTTTTTTTTTTTTTATTTTTTTTTTTGTTTTATTGATGAAAGCAAATTAAATGTAATGAGGAAATATAAATTAAAAACTAAATAAAAAATAGTTTAAATATTTTATAATCTATATCATAAAAATTGTATCGTATGGGTATCATATCGATGTTCATAAGTTTAGTTCTTTATTTTACTTTTACTTTTGTTTTTTTTTTTCTTTTTTTAATATATTATTTAGAATATAGATAATGTTTCGTTACATTTTTATTAAATTGTTTGTTTCTTATGTTGTCCTTTCATTTCAGTATATATTTTTGTTTTGTTTTTATTGTAATTTTCCTTACGCATATTTTATTTAGTAAATACTCAATTCTATTCATAATTTTATTTATTTTTTTTTTTAATTTTATTTTTCATATATTTTTTAATTTTTGTTTTTTTTTTTTAATATTTTACTTCATATGGAAAGTTTATGTGAGACATGTAAGTATGTGTATGGGTGTATGTGTGTGTGTTTGAAGATGTGTGTGTGTGTGTATGCATGTGGTTTCTTCTACATATGTATGTATTTCATAATCTTCATTTTTCATCTTCTTTAATTATTCATTTTTTTATTTTTTGTTTTAATTGCATATATAACTGTTGAATAAGATATAAATAGATTTATTTAATTTTGTTTGTATTTTTTATATTCTGTTTAGCAGTGTTTTAATTTACTCATTATAGATTATAGCAGTGTATTCTGGTTGATGTCGTTATTCTTCTTTTTCTTCTTCTTATTTTCTTAAACTAATGGCTTTACTTCTGTCAATGCGTTAATGTGTTGCCAGCAGTCATTCATCTTCTCTCATGCAACTAAAATTTTAAATTGTTTATTCGACCAAAATTCCTTTAAAATCAAATAATTGTTATTAAATGTCGTGCACGTTAAGAATTATTTACAACTGTTTCTATTTTATTTTACCTGGAATTCTTGGCAGTCTTGCTTGTGGCGTAAAGCCTTTTCCCTGTGGACCTTTAGGAGCTCTAATTATAATCAAACGCGGCAATGTGTCATCGGTCAATTTGAGGCGAGAGATCAAGCGATCAGGACGATCATTTATTTTCAATACATTACAAGCCGACGATTTGCCATTGCGCTAATGAAACGAAATAAGAGAAAGAGAAAAATTTGACTGACTTTTCATGGCATGTTAAGACGTTGTATTTTACCTGGTTTGTAACAACTGAAAATTCAACCGTATCTCCGGGATGTAAAGAAACTGCATTGCCTTGAACTTCAGACATGTGGAAAAACAGTTTTTTGCCATCCTCAATTTCATAATTTAGAAAACCAAATTGGCCTTTGATCGAATCGACAGTAGCACGTTTCTTTTGACGAACAGCTGTTATCTCAGCAGCACGACCAGTTTCATCGATTTTGAAGCTAACCAAATCACCTTTTTGCAATAAATCACGTTTGTTTACCAAACTAGTGATACCGAATTCATGCTGAGATAGCACTTGGCTACGTGTCTCGTCTAAAACTTCAATCAGTCCTGCATATTCTTGCTGATCTGGGTTAATGCATCGCAACGGACGAGCAACAACTCCGTTATGAACACCCTCTAACACAGCCGGTTGCGGAATAGATCCCTTGGGCAAAGTACGTACATTTTCGGCTGGCAAGCAATTACCCGACACAGATGTATTGCCATTGGGTGATAAAGTATATTCAACTTCTTGACCTAGTTCTAACCAGTTTGGATTACCAACATAATTGCTGAAGTGAAAGAACACTTCCTCATCATGCGACAAGGTTTCTATAAAGCCAAAGTTTTCCTTAATTACGGCTATAAAACCGCGATAAATAACTTGGCCAGTTTCGGTATTAGACAAATTGTTGTTTTCCAATTTATTAAAGTCCTCTATCTTTGGTGTTGTCGGAGTCATGATCTGATTATTACCGATATTTAAATAGCCATTTTGGGGCAATATAATACCACCAACTCCAACGCCCCCTGCTCCGCCAACAGCATTAATAATACCATTAGTATGTATAATCGCAGGATCATTATTCTGATTGTGAACATGAAGATGATGTTGTTGGGATGGTGTTAATGGTGGTTGTTGTGGATTCGTTGTATTAGTTGCCAATTGTTGCAATGCTTGTTGCTGATGCATTTGTGGCTGCTGTTGTTGTGGTGGTAACTGTGGCTGTAGCATCGGTTGCAATCCTGCTTGTAAAGCGTTATGCAAATTTTGTACATTAACAGCAATCAATTCTTTATTTCTTTTAACCTTTAATTTTAAAACAGAGACACAGAGAAATATTATCATTTATTTCATTTCTATAATCTTCCTCTTCACGATTCCCGCATATTACTTACCAAATATATATCAAAACGCACACGATCTCCAATTCTTGGTGGTTTTTCGCAGTCTTTAAGGAAATACATAATAGTCTTTTTAAGTTCACTATGCTCATAGGTAATCACACCGCCTTCGACACGGTCTTGAGATTTCACTGGACTTTTGGGAGCTTCACGGGTTATAAATCCTAATAAACGAAAGTACACAAATTAAATTAAATATTGTATCTGCGTTAACTACTGTAATTTCTCCAATATAATACCCTCGATATTGCTGACCACTAAAGTTTCAAATTGCACGGTACCAGGTGGTAAATGTTTAATGCGTATGCCATGCAAACGTGATGTATTATATGGGACACCTTGTTCTTGCACCACAGTGAATTCAACTTCATCGTTTAAAGCAATTTCACGGGCCTATCAAAAATTGAAAAATTTATTATTTATATCCAGATAATTAGATTAGTTTTATCTAGCCTACCGTATCCAAAATTTCGGTATAATGGAAAAATATACGAACGTTTCTTTCAACGCAGCGTATAAAACCGAAGCCTTCCTTTAACGAAGAAATAACGCCTTGTTCACGTTTTTCGCCTGAAACTTTAAAAGTCTCATCAAGTAAAGAAATTGACGTGGCACGTTGTAATTGATCACGTCGATCAGTAGCCAATAAGAATTGTACCCAATCACCGTGGCGCAAAGTAAAATCGCCCTTCTGTTTAATATAAATTGATTTTCACAAATTAATTACCATATTTCGGATGATTAATTTGCATGTGTCAAGAAAAGAAAATTACCTGATCTTTATCGCCAAATGGTACTTCAACTTCAGAGTAATCTGCAGCTCTATAACGTATGCGTCCCGGCAATGGATCATTAGTTTGCCTAGCTGGATTATTACGGTCCAAAGGTTTCAATACTTGACCTTTATAAATAGTGGTATCAACATCTTCAAATATAACCGAACCAGGTGGCAAACGTGTTATGTTGCAAGCAAATTCACGGCCCTAAAATATATTTTACATATAATGGACTTTTTTATTAACAATTTCGACAAATTTATACAAAAATTGGGACTTACACTACGCGTTTGAATAGTGAATTCGACATCGTCGCCTGGACGTAGTTCAACATTGCCTTCAGCTTCGGAGAAATGAAAGAAAATTTCTTTAACAACATCTGCACGTTCAATAAAACCAAATGATTCCTTCATAGAGCATACAACACCACGGTACTTGACAGGTTGTGCTGGATTTTCTAAGCGAATATGGCAAGCTCCCAAATTTCCTCTAAAAGATTTATATCCGTACATAAAGAAACGTTCAACGCATATATAAAAATAAAATAAGTATTACGTACCTTTGGTTGGTAGCAATTTGAAAGCTGACTTTGTCACCAGCTCTTAAATTTACGTTACCCTCAACGTCGTCTTTGGTATACGGCAAGAAGAAGCATTCACCACGATTTTCATAACTAATGCGACCAGTAGTCTCACTTGATGACAACAGATTATTGGAACTATCAACACGTAATTCAGTTGTAACCGTTCCTGTTACACGCTCCTCAGAAAGAACCTTTCAAAAACATAACAAACCAATACTAATATTTTTTTTTGCAATGACATTTGGTAAAAGTACTTACGACTTCAGGGGCAATTTTAGAAACTTGACTAGCAATTGGCTTTCCAGTACGCCGATCATATGTCATTTCAAATTCAACCGGGTCACCAATTTTTAAATGATCAATATTGCCACTGAATTGAGAAAAATGGAAAAAGAGACGAGCTTGACGCTCGCAGCATTGAATAAAACCGTACGAATGCTAAAAGGAATATAACAAAGTTGCAACTCAAAATGTTGATTGTAATTTGTCTATGAAATAGTTACCAATAGCTTTTCAATAATACCAGTCTCACGAGTTGCCTGATTTGGATCATTGGCAGCCGAAGAAGATGAATTCGATTGCGAACCAAAAACAGAATTGGAATTATTACCACTACCATTAGTCAAGACGCTATTCGATTGAAAAACCCCAATTGTTGCCGGGTTTTGTATACCTTCTGGTATCTCATTGGCATCAAAAATACCAATGGGCGTGTGTTGGGTCATTGGCGGTGGCCCCTGTTGTTGTTGATGATGATGATGTTGCTGCTGTTGCTGCTGATGATGTTGGGGTTGAGGAGTTTGCGGACCCAAAGCTTCCAAAGAAAACGTACCAATAGGTGGAAAGTTATTCGAAATATTCAGATTTCTCATGGCATTCATGTTGAAAAATCCATCACAGGGTAAATTATCATAGATTTCTATCAAAAAGTACAGCAAAAAACGAGTTTTCAATAACTACCATTAAAACAATATTACACAAATAGAATAAACATTTATAAAGTCGATTTATGTTGCGGAATATTTTCTATTTATAAAAAAATTTTTAACTTATATATCTTTTAGCAAATAATTATTTTTCACAATAGATTAATATTTCAAAAATTTCTTTAAATTTGTTTAAATGGTTGGTAACGGTTTGTTTCGTGGTCCTGGACATTAATTTTTTCGAATTTGATTTTAAATTTAATTTTATTTTCTTTTGTGAATTAGACAGCAACATGTATTTATAAAAAAAAAATAAATTAAGTTCGAAAAATGAATCACGGGTAACGTTGACAAGCAAATGCGTGTGTCATTTAGAAAAAATAAAACTAATTTGTACAAAATATATTGACATAAAACTTATTTAATTAAAACTTCAAAATCATGTTTATATTTATTATTTTATACCTACACTTGAGGTACCTTAGATATTTGATTTCGAAATGGCCACGAGTTGTCGTTTTTCTGAGATACAAATTTTATTGAAAATGTATTATACATATAAGCATAGTTTATTACCATTTAAAAAGGAAATCGATAAGTTGAGTTTGATATAATTAGCATTGCCTTTTATCAAATGCTCTTTTAAAGTTATTGTTCTAACTAATCAAGTGCTTTATTGGTTTAAGAGGATTGTAGGGGTTCCAGGAAGGAAAATAGACACTTTAAAGAAGCTATGGGCGAATTGATAACCAACAAAACCATCAAATGGCGTCATATCAGTCAGGATAATGAAGTAAGGCCTGATATTATCCTGATAAAATGCATCTTCATTTTACTCCTCAGACGTTTCAATAAGTCCGAATTATTTGTTTGTCCATAAGACAGCATCTCATACTAACAGCAAATCATTTAGTTTTATCGTTAGCATTACTTAATTAAATAAATATTAGTATTAATCCATATACAAATGGTTCCAAACGATACATTTTTGCCAATGAACAATATACGCACACACTACTGTACTTCTAAACATTGTGACTTTTCGGTTTAAACAGTAAATAAAAAAAAAAAAACATTATTACGCTAATAAAACGTACTTATTAATTATATAGACATTATAAATAACATTTTATGTTAAAATTCAATTTATAAATAAACAAATTTGTTAGTTAAACTTACCTTCACCTGTGCGATATCCTTTCGATTGAGTGTTCATACTGACCAGGAAAATTGACACACAAATAAGAAGTTGTTACTTCTGTTAATCAGTTAATAAATTTGATTTGATGTGATTTAAAGAGAAAACCGTTTATTGAATTGAATTGGAAAGAAGCAGTTTTTAAAATCCCAAAAAAAGCTAAGAAAGAGGTCGTCGTTTTTGGTCTAGAAAACGTTTTTATTTTTTCTTTTTTTTTTTTTGTAATTGTTTTATTTAGATTTTTGATTTGGAGTGAATAATTGATCAAACACACACAAACACACTGGGAGATTGGTTTATTGTTATAATTTGTCTTTATTTAAGTTTTTGTTTTGTTTTATTTTGTTTTCTTTTTTTTTTATTAGTTTTCCTTTTGTATTTAATTATAATGAGAGGCACTGAATTACACTTTATTAAGAATATTTAAAACTGAAGAGTAGTTCACAAAATGTTTTAAAGTCGAAGTAATTAAATGGCGATTGAGAAATGCGTGAAATTCTTAACGCGTTTACGGCGGTTTCTTATAAGTCTTTTTATAATTTCTTTTTAAATTGGAACTTTTTTTTTGTATTTTTTTTTTTTTTTTTTTTGTTTTCTTTAATTAGTTTATTTTTTGTCTCTTTTTTTTCAATAATATTGCTTGGTTTATTAGTTTCTTTTTTTTTTTTTTTGTTAATTGGTTTTGTTATTTTTATTTAAATTTCTTATTTATTTGAAATTAAAACACAGTTTTGGAAAAATAAATCTTTGGGATCAGATGCAAGTTTGTTTTTTTTTTTTGTTGTTTTTTTTTTAAATACTTGAAATATAATTTGAGAATTGTAGAATTATTCTTTTTAAAATTTTCATAAGTTTATTGTTTTATTGTAGTTATTTTTGTTTTTAATTTAGATTTTTGGCGTGGTCTGTGTTTAAAAACACTTGGGGGTTTTAATTTTAAGAATTTTTTAATACAATTATAATTATTTTTATTAACTTTTATTAATAATTATATTATTTAAGTCTTGATTTAGACTATGGGGGTTGTTTGTTTTATTTTTATGATTTCCAATTGTTACTTTAATGGTACTTATAAGCTTATAACTTATAGTTTATAATATATAGTTTTTTTTTTTTTGTTTTTTGTTTTATTTTATTGTTTGTTTTGCTTTAATTATTATTTTAATATATAATATATACTATAGTATATGTATCGAAGTCCTTTAAGATATCACGAATTTGTTTCAATGTTTCATTATCTTGTGTTTTTGTTTTTTATTATTTTTTTTTTTTCCTTAAACTAATTTAAATTTTGTTTTTTTAGGCTTACGTTCTTTCCTTTTTATTATTTTTAGCTTCGTATGGTTTTTTTTTTTATTTTTATATATAAGAAGTTTTTATTAAATTTGCATTTCTAAAGATTCCATTAATTAATAAGTTTATAAATTTACAATAATTATCACAGAGATGTTTAAATCTTTCTTTGAATTTGTTATCCTTTTTATTTTTGTTTGCTTTTTTTTAAGAATTGTTGAAGATTATTTTCTAAGACTTATTCGCATTCACTTATAGGATTTATTATGGTGAACTAATTTCAAAATCTCAAGTTTTCTTTAAAAAGTCTTTAAAGTTGTTTTTTTTTTACTTTTTCGTGTTTAACGTAAATAAAATTAATAGATCCCTTTCAAAAAGGGATCTCTTTTGTTGAGAGATCTTTTGTTGGAAACAGGCCGTCTTTAGATTGTTTTCATTCAAAAACAAGCCGTTTTATATATTTTAATGTAATTAATAATTTTTTGGAATAAATTTAATTATATATTAATCTTTTTTTTTTTTTGTTTTTTTTAGATTTTATATGTAAAAATGTCTTAATTTAAGTAATATAATAATTAAATTAGTTTGATTATTTTAAGTTTTCTTGTATTATAATTATGAAATATTTTTAATTATTGTTTCCGTTTTTGTTGTTGTTGTTCTTGTTGCTTTTTTTCAGAATGTTTTTGAAATTACGCGTAATATTGTATGCCGTGAAGGCATAAATATTTATGTTTTAAATTTTTTTAAGTTTATATTTCTCTTCACTGTTCAGATGTTTTTTTTTTTATTTTTATTATTATTATTAGGAGTAGTAGTAGTTTTCGTTTTTTTTTTTTTATATTATTTTTATATATATATTTTTCTTACGATTCTATGTTTCTATATTTGAGTTTATTATAACTTTTAATACTTTGTACAATTATAAAAATCTTAAATAATCATTAAATTCAGTTTTTAAGTTCTTTTTTATATTTATTTTTTGTAATGTTGCGTTTTTTATTTTTATTTTAATTTTTTTTTTTTTTCGTTTTATTTGTACTTTAAAACTTTCTTTTCAGTTGTTGGTAGTTTTTTGTTGTTGCCGTAATAATGTTGAGGATTTATATTGTTGTTGTATTTTGTTTGAAGTTTTGTTGTGGGCGTGGTTGTTGTGTGTAAAAATGTTTAAAAATAAGCGTTGAAAATTAAAACAAATATTTAAAGCTTTGTGTAGAGAAAATATGGAAATTTAAAAAAAAATGAGGAATTTAAAGGGATAGTATGTTGTATTCGAGCTCCAGGAAATTTATAAAATGATGAATGAAATATGACTTTTTACTTGATGTAAACAATATGTTTAAGGCTTTAATGTTTGTTTTCTATCTATAAATCTCTCTCTCTCTCTCTCTCTCTTCTTCACAATTTCTTTCACTACTTAGAAGCTTTGATAACAAAATGCTGTTGCTGCGTGCTAAATAATCTGTATATAATACTCCGTTAATACAAAGTCTTTGCGGATGGTCTTATTTATGTAGCAAGGAATACGAATATTAATAAGATCCAAGCTTAGCTGTTCAATTTGCTGTTAATGTTTTAATTAGTTTTGCTAACTTATAGTAGTATTATAGTATTTTGTGGACAGATGTGTTAAAATTTATTTTCTTTAGGTTATTTGTATTTATCTTTTTTTATCTTGAATTTCTTTGAAATTCTGAGTATTTATTTTAGAAGTTTTATTGCTAATTTCACTAAGTGTTTTTTTATTCCCAGTTTTTAATTCACAGTTTCTTGCAGGTTGCAGAAGCTAAGCTTGGCTTAAGCTTTTTAAACCGCCGCAAACTGTCTCCAACAGCTTTTAAATGGATAAATCGAAATTTTCACAATACGGTTGATTTATTTTTAGCAAATTTTTAAATTAAATCAAAATAAGTTTGTTTTTATAGTTGTTGAATATTGGAGCAGTAATAGTTGCCACTTCCTCAATAATTCCTCCTCCTAAAAACGCCGGTTTGGTAGTTTTTGGTTTTGAGCTAAAGTTGATTAAATTCTCAGTTTTGTTTTATTAAGTTTTGTTGGTTTTGTTTTGATTTTGTATTCGTTTCGATGGTGTTTTTATTATTTCAGTTTATGATGAAAAGTGATGTCAAAACGGAGATTTAGTTACAAAAGCTGTAAATATAATAAATATTTTTTTAAATTTATGACAAAAAAAATATTTTAACATAATGCATTCGAAATTCGAATATATTATTATCGTATTTTGGAGCAATTTTTAAAATTTATTGATTAATTCATATTAATATAATATTAATAATGAAATGTTTTCTATGATCCACACAATTAGTATTCAAAATTATAGCACAAATTAAAATATTGTATTTATAGATGAGACCTGAAAGGCAAACACTGTTATAGAAACACCGACAAAAACGTCGCAAAAATTGTCACTGGATTTATACTCAACCTCTAAAATAAGGTTTTTGGGAATATATACTAAAAAAAATATTTGTAATTGCACACATATGTAATTAATTCAGTATTCAAAAACTAAATGTTATATTTAAACGTGTTGTACACATTTTACGTTTTAACATACGATAGAAACGAGAAAAAGCAAATTGTAAAAGAAAACAAAATAAAAATGCCGGCTTACAAACGTAAAAACAATACATAAAATTCCACTACTACAATTTACTCTGATGCAAAAACTCTACTCACACACACACTTCTCCATACAAACGCTATACTTACAGGACCCCCGCTATATAAACGAAACCCACTTTATTTTTAATAAAAAAAAAATAAGCAACTTTTCCCTCTACGACGACAACGCTTTAAGCAACAACGTTGCAGAATTATTGATTTTTCAGAGATTGCAACATATTTTGGTAAAAAAAAAGCCCCTCCCAGACAAAACGGATTTTCAAACACGCATTCTATGTCTCTGCCTGACTGTTACTTTTCACAGAACAAAACAGCTTTAATTAGTGATTAAATATTTGAATTTCTTATAAGATTTTCATCACAAAAATGGAAAAAATAACATTTTTAAATAAATATCACCAGTCTTTTTATAAAGCAGTGCACTTTTTGTAAATTAGCGAATTATTTTTTCTTTTTGCGAGCCGACGACGGTAACGTCGCAAAAAAATTTCTAATGGATAGATGGCTTTTAATAGACTTTAGCGGCGACTGAGGCTACATACAAATCCACATACACACACAATCACTAAGTTGGAAGAGTAAAGAAAAAAACGCATATATACATTTTTTTCCATTTTTTCATTTGCATTTTTAAGCAACAAATTTACACAAATTCTATTACTTTTCCATTAATTCTTACTTTGTACATATTTTTAAATATTTTCTAATTATTTTAGAATATTTTTAATATATTTTGCTATTTAATTTTAGCAAAATAAAAAATTTCCGTCTAACAATACGTACCCACGAACACAGCACAACACATACCATGGTTGTATAAATGCTAATTACGTTTTGTGTTAAGAAATACATAAAAAGGTAGTAAATTTTTCTTATTATCAATTAAGCATTTAGAACATTTAAACAATATGGTGTAAATTAGAACAAATATTGAAAAGAAATAATATTTCAAATATAAAATTAAATTAAGCGCTACGAAAACTTAGTTTTCTTCTAGATATAATTAAAAAATCATTATAATATTTTGATACCTTTTATTTTAAGTTGTAGAACCCACCAAATGCAATGCTGGTGATTTATGGCATCCATTTTGTTTTATATAAAAATTCAACATACTAACTGAGGTAAAAAAAAATATAATTTTTGAATCAGGGATGGCATTGTGAATATTAAAATTGTGCAAAATAACTTCAAAGAATTTTATTTTTTTCAATTAAATTGTACTAGAAAGTAATTTAATAAAAAAAGAGTTTGGTAAAAATGAAGAAGCAAAAAGGGCAAAGGTGTTGTATTAATTATAACATATATTACCACTGTAAACGCTTAAATAATGGGTATAAAGTTTTCTAGACTAGAAACTTTCGTTAATTGGTGGTGGTATCATTGTGTGCCTCCAGTTTTTATTTTTGCAAAAATGATACTTTTGTACCAAGTTTGCCATCTCTGCTCAGCAACCCAGTGGGCTTATAGCTCCGCTAATGGAGGGGAGAATTACTTATTCCAGACAGAAACCTGTTAATTCACCACTGACTGTACGGTGGACTACGGTAATAGAGTATATTTTTTGAGTAACGGTACTTTGGTGAATTTTAAATATATTCCCCACACCGTATAAATTCACCATACTTCCCAAAATTCACCTCGTTAGAAACACACCTCCCTTTGCAAAAACTCAACATAAGAAACATGCCAAGGGAAAAAATCCGGTTTTGTGTGTGGTCTTTTTCGTTATACACTTTCACCTCATATGTAAGTATGTGTGAGAGACATACACCTCCAACGGTCGACTATCAAACAAACTCACTACATACATAACATGGATATGGATATCACCCACACACACAAAACACACCAACTAAATTTTTCTTACCGGACATGAACATGAACTTATTATATATAAAAGCTAAAAATTATAAAATTAAATGTTGCATTTAAAAAGCTTTAGTGTTGCAAAACAGAAAGCAAAAAAATAATTTATAATTTTTATACATTTCTGGTGGAAGAAGAAAAAGAAGTTCGACAGAGATAACTTGGGTCCAAGAAATATAAATCATACTTTTCGAAATATATAAAATAAAATTTATATAAATTCACACACAATGCAAATGAATTTAAAAAGGTTTTCACATTTTTCAGCATTTATATGCGGTTTACAGCAAACAGCGTTTTTTGCCATTTGAAAAATTGCGCGAAAAACTAACAGGTTGTTGAATAATCTTAATTAAATTCATTTATTTTCTTCGTAGTAAAAATTCAAATATAAATGCACCAGTTTATTTTAATAAAAGGTTAACTACTTTTCTATAGCCCTCATTTTGAGCTTTACGAATGTATTTAGTTAAGAATCAAAAGTAGAAAAGAAGAAACTATTATAAAAATATACTGTTAGAAAATTAAATATTTTTATTGCTTATTCCAATATAAATGCTCCCATTAATTTCCTCCTATAAGGCACAATAAAGTTATTCTTTCTTATGTTCTCAAAGAAATGCACTTTATACCAATTAAAAATTATGATGCTTTATTATCGGCATCACTCAGACGTCTGACGTTCTTGGAAACGACGACGTTTGTGGGCAATATAAATAACCCATATAAATGAAACCAAACTCATCGTTATTGTGCGAAACTGAAAGAAAAGAAAAATAGAAATTTAAATTTTTTTACTGTAGTAATATATTTATAGGTAGATAAAATTGTAGAGGACGCAGTAGAAATAGTTACCATTGGCGGTACATAGTACATATTAAGGAATACGGCTAACGACAGATATTGCCAATTTGCCTTTAACAAAGGCCAATAAAGTTTTTCAAGATTAGAAATTGCCACTTTATGTGAATTCATCTGAAAAATATGTAAAAACACCATATTGAAAAGTATCCTACACAAAATAAGACTCAAAAGTTTACCTCGAATCTTGATAAAAAGTATAAGGATAGAACTTGATATAAAGGTGCATATATTAAACGTTCCGATATAAACTGGAAAAATTTGCGGAATTTCATATCTTGATGGAACAGACGCTCAATCGTTTGATAAAAATAGTGTGGTACACTACCACCAAAAATCAAGCTAATAAAGGTAGAAGTAATCTTTTTAGTTAAACAAAGTAAATATTTATATAAACTTAAAATAAGATATTAACCCAAATAAGGCGTAAGCGACAACACTCTTTTGATTAACATGCTTTTGTCCAGATATACGTTGCGAGGTATAATTAGCCGATGCTGCTAAAGCAGAACTAAAAAAAAATACAAAAACAAATAATTTATTATACTATTTGCTTATGATTTAAAGTGTTTTAAATTTTCTCTAATGTTTACGCCATTATGTTACCAAGTAACATAATTGTGCAATTAAAGTAATATAATTAAACAAAGAAGCATTAGTTAAAAATTCCACTCCGTTCCTGTGGAATATGCAGACTTTTACATTTTTCGTTAGCCCTTGCATACGCATTTTAAAATGCAGTAATCATTACCGGGGTTAAACCATTCAATGAAATGTTTTCAAGACAACTTACGCTGTTATGGATTTTGTGCGCACCGGGTGATTGAATAGTTGTTCCATGTATACTCCCAATAAGGAATAGATTGGACGAGACAGAGCCATTTTAAATGCGTATTAATAAACTAAAAACAAAAATTTAACATTATAGAATCATTTAGTCAGAGATCTCATAAATATCACTTGTAATGGATCAAAGTGCAAAGTCTTTAATCAGTGCATTGCATTAATTCGATTATGTTTAGAAATATCACCATTTAGCAGTAAATGCTAAAAAAATACATTGTTATACTTACTTTAGTTTAATACAAAGATTTAAACAGCAAAAAATTAGAAAAGAAAAAATTGGAATGCTAAGAAGTATTTTCTTAAAAAACAAAATTAGTTCGTGACAAAATGTTCTACTCTACAATTAATATTTATTTATTTTTTGATATGATAGTAAAATACATAGTAAGTAATACTGAACCTATACAAAAGCTAAACGTTATAAAATTATAATAGCAGCTGAGTCAAATATCAAAAACGCTCTAAAATTAAATTAAAAACGCGGAATTAATATAAACACGATTACAAATAAACATTTTAACGAAAAATTAATAAGGTTTAATTTCGAGGTAATTTAGGACCAAAATATAATAAACACACTTTTGTCAAATAATATAAAGATATTACATTTAAAATTTTTTGTTGATAAACATTATACATTTATGCATTTTTCAACATACAGCTTTTATATGTATTCTCTCTCAGTGTTATAATCAAGGCGAAATGGCTGCTACTTTTTACTCCGATTTTAAACAACTCTGTTTTTTCACCTTTTTTTTCTCCCAATTGACCGGTCTTCGCGGTGTGATAGTAACCAAAAAAGTTTAGGAAATTTGTTAAATTTTGTTAAAATAAAGTATAAAAACTAATTTTGTAAATTTAATTTAACATTATGCCTAACCTAACAAGAAGAAGGCCAAAAAATGTAGAAGATAAATCAGAAGCAACGTCGGATGAAACCTCTAAGGCAATTACAGTAAACGAGAAGGCCGAAGATGATGATGCAAATAAACAAGTGGAACAAAAGACAGTGACAGATGTGGCCAATAAAAAATCACCAGCTATAGTTAATTTAGCTGCAGACCTTAGTAAGTTTTTCTTTATATTATTATTATTTTTTTTATTATTCTACAAGATAAACAATTATAAGGGCGTGGTTACGTATATTTTAGTCAGGAGTAATGTGTCTTAAATGTTAAAAATTATTAGATTAATAGATTATTCCAACACAGATTATTTGACGTTCGATATAAGGGTAGCAATTTTAGGGTTGACTTCTAGTAATGTTTACATTCGGTATATTTGTAAGACGATATTATTTTATACAACAAAGAAATACATGTTTGGTTGCGTTAATAAATAAGGGTAAAATAATGACCATGGCAGCCTGTAACTTTATCATTACTACAATAATTTCATTGTACCTTGCTTGCACCACCATCTTGGTGGAGTATTTCATGTTTGTGTTATGACATCTGAAGTACAACTATAGGTTCATTCAGAATTGTATGACCCACTTTTAAAATAACCATTAATTTTTTTTTTTTGGTATTTGTTTCTATTTGTGCCCAAAGATCCTAGACAGTATCTGACGGTTTATTGTTCAAAGTGGATACGGACTAATTAGTAAATTTAGTAAAAATTAATTCGTAATGGTTTCTATATGTTGCATACATTATAAATCAATTTGAATTATAAATTTTTTGCTATACAACTTTAATAAAATGAGTTTAGGTTAGAAATGTCCTAGATTTTATTTCTGTAGAGATTATCGTAATTTCAATTTCTCATGTTCACAGAGTTCAGCGTTGTTTGATTATAAAACTAAAACACAAAACATTTAATTGAAGATTACAAATTTGTTTTCAAATTCAATTTTTTTAGACATGCTTAATAGACAAGGTCTATTGCAAGCAGTATCTGATGCAGTGTCTGGCAATCGTCAAGCAAAACAATTTGCCTTTTGGTCCACTCAGCCAGTGCCTAAACTAAATGAAGAAATTACCACAAACGAATGCATCGAAGCCGATAAAGATATATCTGAGATAAGGCCGGATCCTTATGCTTTACCTGATGGTTTCAAATGGGACACTCTTGATTTGAACAATAGCAGTGATCTAACTGAATTGTATACGTTATTAAACGAGAACTATGTAGAAGATGATGACGCTATGTTCCGCTTTGACTACCAGCCTGAGTTTTTAAAATGGTCATTGCAATCACCTGGATGGAAACGGGATTGGCATTTAGGTGTACGTGTTGTTAAATCGGGGCGTTTGGTCGGTTTTATTTCAGCAATACCCAGTAATTTAAGGGCTTATGATAAAGTTTTAAAAGTAGTGGAAATTAATTTCTTATGTGTACATAAGAAATTACGTAGCAAACGTGTAGCTCCTGTTTTAATACGTGAAATAACACGACGTGTTAACTTAACAGGTATCTTTCAGGCCGCCTACACGGCTGGTGTTGTTTTACCAAAGCCAGTTGCAACATGCCGATATTGGCATCGATCATTAAATCCTAAGAAGCTTATAGAGGTAAGTTATAATAGTTTCCTTTTTCTATTAATTTACTTTATGAAATATATTTTAGGTTAAATTTTCGCATTTGGCTCGAAATATGACTATGCAACGTACAATTAAATTATACAAATTACCAGATCAACCAAAAACCAAAGGGTATCGTCGTATAGAGGCCAAGGATATGGACAAAGCCCATAAGCTAATGGATGACTATATGAAAAAGTTCAATTTGTGTCCCGTATTTAGTAAAGAAGAATTTCGCCACTGGTTCACACCCAAGGAAGGAATTATAGATTGTTTTATTGTCGAAGATGAGCAGGGAAATATAACCGATATGACCAGTTTCTATTGCTTGCCATCGTCAGTAATGCATCATCCCATGCATAAAACTCTCAGGGCCGCTTATTCATTTTATAATGTTTCTACAAAAACACCCTGGTTAGAACTTATCAATGATGCTCTTATATCAGCTAAAAATATCCAAATGGATGTATATAACGCCCTTGACGTAATGGAGAACAATACGTTTTTAAGACCATTAAAATTCGGACCCGGCGACGGCAATTTACAATACTATTTGTATAATTGGCGGTGTCCAAGTATGAAACCTCAAGATGTAGCTTTAATACTTATGTAAAGTGTTACGAGTTTGGTGCTTAACATTATTTTGTTTGTATTTTGATTGGATGTCCTATATTTTAATTAATTCTACATTTTTAATTGTAAATTTCAATCAGTTGAAGTCCTACTATTTCAAGTATTTCTTATTTAATACATATGCAAATATACATACCTTTTATCATAAAATCTACAACAAATAGGCTTTTTAGCATGACATCGTCGCCACAATTTTAAGGGTTCCTGTGTTCAGATCTTTTGTTTAAGTAAATTAAAATTATTTTTTCATTTCTTCTTGTAGACATGTTGCAAATGTAATAAGTTCTATATAGATATTGTTGATAAAAACAATAGTAAACACAAAATAAAATATTTTTTAATAAACAATCCTAAGGAAACAAAAAAAAAAAAAAAATTATGAAATAGTTTGTCATTATAACGTTCATTGGAATTATTTTCGGGATACATACAGGGTCTTCATGGAGTTTACGATAATTTCATTTATTATCCTATCGGCTAATAAACCTATTCTAATGATCTGGTACAGAAACTGACTTGTTTACTAAGCACATGGCACTCAAGAGCATTTAAAATAAAGGAAAAAAGATTATACGTAAAAACCAATGTTCAGATTCTCTATTGTATTTAAAATATACATAGAAGTATAGTATTAAGGTATGTATACAATTTGCGTGAAGCATAAATTTTGAGAAAAAAAATTTCCGCAAAGCGATAACTGCATTCTTCGTATAATGCGTTTCTTGGAATTCATGCTTCGTAATTTATTTTTTACAAAAAAATAAATGTGTTTATTACCCACCCTAATAGTTTACAACGTACATATTAAACAAATTTTTATATTTATTTCCAAAAGCATGTGTAGTCTTAACGCCAAGAAATGTAAATTCCCAATATATGTACATTAATCGCTTCACTCTGATATATGCATTCTGGGACTGTTGCAATACCTTTCATTAGGTTAATTTACGTGGTATGAAAGAGGTTCATTGTGTAGACCTATCTACTAAGAAAATGGAAAAGATAAAACAGAAAATAAGGATGAAATACCGTAAGACCCTGCTTAGCGCTGTTTCAGAATTACGCTGTAGTTTTGGGATTCCCCTATCGCGCATTGTATTGATACTTGTAGTGTACTATATAGCGACGGTGTATACTGTGTATCTTTTTCAACGTTCCGGGTAACAACGGCCCAAAATAAAAATTCCAACTGTATTTTGCCGAATTTGCAATGTATTTACATATGTACGTGTGAAACAGCCGCGTTAAGCGGGGTCTTACTGTACAGTGGACCTTAAATCCATTTGGCTTGAGGGAAGTTTTGGCCTCATTCTGCCTTTTCAATTCACTGAAAGGTAGAAGCTCTTCTCCTTATCGATCTGCTCATTGCAGAGAATGTCTTAATATCATATTTGCAAAGTATTGATTGAATAATGTCACCCGTATCTACTATAAACAATGTATTTACATAATATATTGTCTTAAAAATATAGATGTTTGTTTTTTAATAAACACTGAAATGGGGCCACGTTATATATGCATAAATATGCATTGATTTGTATTTGGTGTATTCCATGAGTGACTAATATGTGTATGTATGTGTGACAGAATAACAGTATTTATTTTGTATATACTGGTCCTCGAATTCTGATCGAATGCTAAATAAGTTGAAACTGGTGATCATTATTATCACAGATTATAATTGTTTGTGATTGTGATTATTATTAACGCAAGGTAATGAAAAATAAAGCGGTGTCTTCTTTAAAAGAACTGGCCAAAATTTATTATAACTTGAAAACAAAAAATTAATATAATTTGTTTAAATTAAAATTTTTTAGACATGCTTAATAAACAAGATCTAATGCAAGTATTATTAGAAGCTGCGTCTAGCAGTGATCAACCAAATCGTTATGCCTTTTGGTCCACTCAGCCAGTGCCTAACATGAATGACGATATTACCACAAATGAATGCATCAAAACCGATGCGGAAATTAGAGAGGAAATAAAAGCGGATCCTTATACTTTACCGGACGGTTTTAAATGGGATAGTCTTGATTTGAACAATATCAACGATCTAACTGACTTGTATAAGCTATTAAATGAAAACTATGTAGAGGATAACAACGCTTTGTTCCGATTTGACTATCAGTTGGAATTTTTGAAATGGTCATTGCAACCACCTGGATGGAAACGAGAATGGCATGTAGGTGTACGTGTCGTTAAATCGGGACGATTAGTTGCTTTTATTTCGGCAATTCCAAGTACTTTGAGGGCTTATGATAAAATCTTAAACCTGGTGGAGGTTAATTTCTTATGCGTACATAAAAAATTACGCAATAGACGTGTAGCTCCTGTTTTAATACGTGAAATATCAAGAATTGTCAGCTTAAATGAAATCTTTCAAGCAGTATTTACGGCTGGAGTTGTTTTACCAAAACCAATTGCAATATCCCGATATCATCATCGATCAATAAATCCTAAGAAGTTAATAGAGGTACATAAGTTTTAAGAATATTTTCTTAGTAGTTTAAAGTTATTTTGACAAATACATTTTAGATAAAGTTTTCTCAGCTGGAGCAGAATATGACCATGCAACGAACAATTAAATGGTACAAATTACCAGATCAACCAAAAACTAAAGGGTTCCGTCGTATGGAGGAAAAGGATATGGACAAAGTTCATAAGCTTCTGGTCGATTATATGGCAAAGTTCCATTTGTGTCCCATATTTGGAAAAAATGAATTTCGACACTGGTTTACACCTAGGGAAGGAATTCTAAATTGTTTTGTTGTCGAAGATGAGCAGGGAAATATAACCGATATGACCAGTTTTTATTGCTTGCCTGCAACAGTAATGCATCACCCAGTGCATAAGACCCTTAGAGTTGCTTTTTCTTTTTATAATGTTTCAACTAAAACGCCCTGGATAGAACTTATCAATGATGCTATTATATCAGCTAAAAAAATGGAAATGGATGTTTATAACACTCTTGATGTAATGGAGAACAGCGCATTTTTAAAAGCTTTAAAATTTCGACCTGGCGGTGGTTATTTAAAGTACTATTTGTATAATTGGCGGTGTCCAACCATTAAACCTGAAGATGTTGGTTTAGTACTTATGTAAAGCGTAGAGTTTGGCACCTCATAAGTACCTCGTTGAATGCAAATAAATCCCACATACATACATTTTTTAAATAGAAGTAAAAGCAAACACAATATAAAATATTTTTTTAAATAAACAATAAATTCTACTAAGATAACAAATTCTTTTCAATATGAAAGAGATTTCAAGTGTCGTAATTGTTTTCCGTATAACAAGGTCTACATCGAGTTTATGATGGAACCATTATATTGTTGATGTAGCTTCTATTAAAGGCAGACCAGAAAAGGTCAATCCTGAATACCTTCAGTTGCTCAAGAAACAAAGAAAGATATAAAATGTTAAAACTGAAAGAAGAAGGAAGATAGAAAGTGATCTCACCAGCCACTGCTTTAAAAAACAATATTGTGAAATAGTACAAATTTTTTTATTAAAAAAATTGCGAGCTCTCTATCTAAATAATACAGTTATAAATTGAAAACATAGTACATATTTATATAACAACAAATATCGAAGAAGCCTAATTTATATCACTAAGTACGTCTTTTAACAATAACATTATTTGCCAAACGGACTAATACGATTAAAATCTATTTTCGAATGAACACGCCAGAATTTGCAACGGTACCACATTTGAGCTGGGTAGTTGGGGCTTGCAATACCATGAAATATTTTAGCAATATTCCTACCACTGAAACTATTTTCTGGATACATATTTATAAGTCCTATTATGTCAGATTCTAAATCTGAATCGGAAGTATTCGTATGCTGGAAAAAATTTACAATCAATTACACATGAATCTACAATTCTAATAATTCGAATAAAAACGTTAATACTTACATCGATTTCCAGTTTAAGATCTTTTGGATAATCATTGCGGAAGTAATCACGTATTATACCTTTTAATTGATCGGACCGATCATGGGATAATGATTCAGTACAGCAAGGGCCATAAGTATTATACGCAACTGATGATAAGCCTTGAAAAATATATTGCAACTAAAAAGAATACAAATATTTATAAATATACACATTTATATTTTTAATTAGAGAATTTTATACTTGTATCAACTGAGTTTCCTCTTGTTTAAGAGCACGACTATAAAGTGTATCTAAAGCATCATCAATTTCATCAGTAGTAAAGTCTCCAGGTGCTTTAATGCGAAAACCCAAGTCATAAAAGCTAACAGTAATGGGCGATCGTTTGGGATAGCCATTAACTAGGGAAAAAATGCAATGATTATACAATTTTCTAGTTTCACTAACAATTAATTATTACCTTGGACCCATTCTAAGTTTTTCAATTGATATTTAACAACACCACTATTCCAGCCAATGGCTGCTGCTATATCAATTACGGAAAATTCTATAATATTAGCATCTTCCTCAAAGGAACCGTTCTTTATTTCCATTGCTATAGCCATAGCTAAAGGAGGGCATTCTTTAGCAGCATATCTGTAAAAATTTGCAATTTGTTTAATTGATTTTTACTTTCTTGAGCTTATACAACATACTTAAGATATTTTGGCCCACCATACGATATTACTTTGGCCTTAATATAGGCATTACTTAAAACATTAATGCACCAACGATTATCTAGCTCCATGTAACAAAGCAAAGTGGAAATATTTTCTTCTGGTATATCTAAAACTTCGACGGTTTTTTCTATAGAGAAACCAATTTCATGTCCGGGACAAATATGTTGTCTAGATTCTGATGCGTCATTTAATTTCTAAGTCATTTGACAATGCTTTATTCTTTGTTAGAGACGTTTTTAAGCCATCGCTATAAAACATACATAGATTATGATAAATGTTATTAATATAAGAAAAAACAAATTTTGAGAACTCACTCCTTTAGATTCTTATCGCAAGAGCAGGCAACAAAAATGCGTTGTAATAATTTTCTGATAACGTGCCGATCTAAAGAATTGGCGTATATGTGCCTCTTTAATTCATTTTTGTCTCCAGCGTTTGCATCTAAAAAGAGATGACAGTGTGAAATTTTGTTATCGCGACCTGCACGACCAACCTCTTGAACGTAACTTTCAAAGTTTCTTGGCATATTGTAATGAATAACAGCTCGAATATCAGGTTTATTAATGCCCATACCAAATGCAATTGTAGCGACTACAATTCGTAATTCGTTACTCATGAATGCATTTTGTATAGTTCGCCTTCGTGAAGCCGGCATACCAGCATGATAAGGCTCTGCATGCCAATTGACACGTTTACGTTTCCTTTTGACGTTTTCAGTTTCAGGTATTTTACGATCTTGTAAACATGTGCGCAAGTAGCTGGCAATACGTTCGCATTCATCTCGTCGTGTACAATAGACTATAATGGAGTGGCAGGCTTCAAAACGTTTACTCTGCAACAATTGCAGTAAAGCAGCATCACGATTTTCATCTTTTGAAACTGACAAAATTAAATTATCAGGCAAAGGTATATCACTTATTACGCCCTTTTCTCCATCGGTTATATCCAAATGATTAATAATACTTAAACGAGTGGGTACAGTAGCTGTGGCAGTTAAACCTAATACACACTTTACGCCCAAATTCTGTTTTAGAACTTTACATATCATTAAGTAACTTGGCCGGAAATTGTGACTCCATTGGGAAACGCAATGGGCTTCATCAATGCAAGCAAATGCTATAGGCGGTAATTGCCTTAAAATTGAACCAAAGCCAGTTGAACGTTCTCCTGCCACAACGGCTTCTGGCGACACCAACAACACATCAATATCACCATCGGATATCATTTTTAAAATCTTAATTTTCTGTTGAGGCGTTTGATTTGTGTGCAAACAATGCGCCCTAAGAAAATGTGGTACTCCTGTTACTTGATCCTCCATCAAGGATACTAAAGGTGATATGACTAAAGTTATCGACTTTTTATGTTTGGAGTACAAGTAGGCTGGCAGTTGATAACACAGAGATTTACCACTGCCCGTAGACAAAGTCACCAAAGTCGACATACCAGATAAAATACGCATAACAGCTCGATCTTGTCCTTTACGGAAATTGGTATGACCAAACATTTTAAGAGCGTCTAAGACTTCGGGTGTCACCTCCTTTACAGTACCATCGGGCTCGAGATCGTACAGAGGACCAACACTTCTAAACTGTGAAAATGTGTTCGAATTGGAATTGTTAGGGTCGATCCCAGCTGCCTTAAGAAATTCTAATGGTATTTTCGAGCCCACATATTTTTTAATAGGTGATAACTCTTTTTGGCTTTGAATAGTTGCGCTATTAACATCAAAATCTTCTAACTCATCATCTGTTTCCATGGGTATTTCAGCAGTGGCTTCCTGATTTTTTCTGTCATTGTCATAAGTAGTTACTGTTACCTAAAACAAATTTATAAAAACATTCAATACACTTCTGTATTCAACATCACATTACAACAAGGCAAACCTCGTCACTTTCATTGTCCACCGTTTCAGCATCACTATTCTCTTCATCCATTTTATATAGAGCAGCATTCGCAGCTTGAGGTAACTTGGCTATATTACGACTGTGTGCGGCAATAGCTGTTTGGCTTGCCATTCGTTCCGCTTCTTCCAACGTGGGAAAGGGGGATGGGTCTTCTTCCAATTGAGCGGTTAATGGCAGTAAAGAGTCTCCTTTTACTGTACAACTTTGGGCAAAATGACCAGCTTGGCCGCAATTGAAACATTTTAAGGTACCACCATCACAACCTCCCATATCCATATCAGGTCCGGTTAAAGCAGCGATATGTTTCTTATGTTTCCAAAGTTTCTTTTTATATTTCGAATAATTTACAGTTTTTCTACCTCTAACAAATACTTTCTTTTGAATATTAATAGTGACGAAATTTTCATTCAATTTTCCAGACGCAATTTTTTCTTCTAGTTTTCTTTTGGCTGCTGCACGTTTCACTTCAGCTTCTGTCACTGGTATAGGCTTAACGGATTTAACATTGGTTGGTAAAGGCGCCAAACTGTTTATATATTCTTGAGCTAAAACATCTGCTTTATCTAAATCAATTGGCTTAAGACGCGGCACAGAAGTTATACCACCTCTTTCTAAAGCCAAAGTGTATTTAATATCTTCCGGACTAAGAGGCTGTTCTGTCGATGTGTCATCTTCGTTATAATTCTGTTCTTTTGTCTTTCTTGCATTTGCTCTCGTATTTCTAGCTTTCTTTTGAATCAAAGAATCTAAGCTATCTGAATTAGTTGGGTGTTTAATATCTGCTGGTTGTTCTGATAGTTTTTTATCTAGTTTGTCATCATTTTTCTTTCTTGTACTTGTTCTTGTTCTCTTCACATTAGAAGAAGACTGTGATTTCTTTTCTTTTGTTAATGATTTTGGTTTGGCTGTAGTCGTTTTTCTTTTGACTGCAGCAGTTTTTCGTTTTGCTTTTGGCTTTACATCTACATAATCTTTATCTTCTTCTGGATCAGGTAAGTATTCTTTTTCAAGATCACTGGTTCCTATAAGATTCCTATCTAAAGTATCTAATTCTAATTTTTTCTTACTTTCAACAACCTTAATGTTTTCTTCATCATTTTGGGGTGGTGTATAATTTATTACCCTTCTTCTCTTAACTATATGACGATATTCTTGAGATTCTTTTTCCTCTTCACTATCATCGACCACCGAATCCGAATTGGAGTCCTCAAATTTAAAAGATTTCTTTTGAGGTATGGTGTCTCCTACATGATTTTTACCAAGTTTATCCTGGTTCTACAGTTTTAGATTCCATAGTTTCCTTTTGATCATTAATTGTAAAATTTGTTAAAGGTTGCTCCTCCACCGATTGTGACAGGAACTTAGATACATCTAAATTTGATAATCCATAAACTGATTTCTTTTTTGATAAAATTTGATCATCATTTCCTTCAATTTTTTTAATATTTTTATCAATAGTAACTATATTTTTAATGCCATTTTGTGCGGCATTGCGTTCCAGCCACCCTTCATCAACCTGGGTTTTGATATTTTCATTAGATTTTTCTATTGTTAATAAAGGATTTATCGCTATTCCTGCAGCTGATTGTTGTTCCTTTGCCTTTTGAAGCAATATAGTTTCTAAATCCGGTAAAACCTCTTTATTTGCATTCAAACTTTCATTCAAATTAGTTTGGCTACCACGCATTGAATTATCCAGTGCTGATTTTGTTAAAGATTTACGAGGATTTCTTTTTGAAAATGAAGTATTTTCAAATAATTTCTGTTTAAAGTTAGGCTTAAGACTTTTGTGGGTTTTCTTTATTTCTTTTTCTTCAGGTTTCTTTGTTACTGTCGGACCCCAGGCTTTGTCGTTTAAAGCCAATTGTTCTACCGGCTCAAATTCTCTTAAAATAGCATTGTTTGTCAAATTTGTGAGAACACTACTTCCTGGCAGTTCCAATCCATTGGAAGAATCATTTTTCATGCCTTGTGTATCGGCTAGTATTTCTTGCTGTTGTTGTTCAATCAACTTCGTTATGTCTAAAGGTAACTGGGGTCCTCCATTAATACTTTCCGTTCCGCTTACATCTAAATCACCTTCCTTCTGCGACATGTCGAAAACATCAAAACCGTCATCGGACAAAATATCATTGAGAGTGTCTTCCAAAAAAGAAGTCTTTAATTTGTAATACATTTTATAGGAATCTCTTATCTCCTGAGGAGCCTCTCTTATGTCATACTAAAATTAAAAGATCACAGTCATAAATCTTCATTTTAACAATTTTATTCATTTTTTAATTTACTTTTGAAGGAATTCTCCCATTTTTCTTTTTAAAGTCTTTCTCCCACAATTTAACTCGGAATTTATATTTCTGATATTTTTGTTTAAATACTGGATCTTCCATTATAAAGATTTACTTAAATTTTTAAAGAAATTACTAAATTTCTTGCTAAAATATTTATTGGTCAACTTAAAATGTTTGTTAAATCTATGCTAATATATGTTTTTCAACAATTCCGCGCAAATTTTTATGTAGAAGAAGCATTTGCACTAGAAATTTAGAGGTGACATTCTAACAAAGTAATGTTTTAATTCCATTTTGTTTCCGTCAATAAAAAAAGCGTTTTTAGAAGTCTTATGCAATTTTTATAAAGTTAATTTCTAAAATAAATAAAAAAAGGTACTTTATATCATCTAGTGTTTAATGAGTGGTGATCGGTAGGATTACTGATAATTACTTAAATAAATGTTAAGATTAAAAATTTTTAATATTGCTATTAAATGTTCAACTTTTCCATCAAAGTTGATCAATATGTTATGGGAAACCAGTTTACCTTAATTTAAAGTAGAAGCGCTAAAATATTGAAATGTTTTTAACTATATATTGTGAATAAGCAATAATTTATATATAAGTACTCGTACATAGTAATTTGCGGTACAACAATTTTTCCGTATTATTAATGTTACGTTACCAACACTTGTATTATTAAAATGCAACTCTGTATTTTTTTCAATTGCCTTGTATTAATTTTTATTGTAAGCCAACAGAGGAGAATTTTATTTTATACTGTATTCGAAAAAATAAGAAAGAACTGAACACACGTATCGGGAAGAATACAAGTTTTGTTTTTCTGAAGTTAAAAGAATCAAATAAATATTAACTAAATTACGTTTTGTTAAGAAATTATTAGAGTAAGTTCAACGAATAATTAATTAAACGGTAAATAAATTGCCTAACAATATATCCAAATATGTGAAATTTATGGAAGTAATGTGATTTTTGCAATAATTTGTGAATGAAAAACAAATATAAAAGTTAAACAAATTAATTAATGCGAAAGTGATTTACAAAATGCAAAAAACGAGTTAAAAGTGAATAAAGTTTCAAACAAATGACAACTTTAATCAGAATCGATATTTTTTTTATTTTAAAATATAAAGCTACGACAAAAAAAAAAAAAAAAATGAGAATACTAAATAGAGGTTAAACACCTTTCCTTTGTATAATTTATTCATATTCTCCAGAACAGGGAGAACAAAAATTTTTAATAGTTGTTGTTCCCAAAAGTTGTAAATAATGAAAAAGATGTGCTTTTAAAGTTCAGAGTATGTAATTGAATTTGTTCGTTTAGTTTCTACAAGTTTATAACATTAAAATGAGTTTTGTAAACCATACAACACTAGCCAACAAATTGAAAAAAAAAGTAAAATCAAACTACAATTTTATTTTCTGTAATTTTAAGCTAACCAGGCTTATTGAAAAATAAATAACAAACAATTTAAACGTAATATCGTCCCTCCCTTGCCACATACGCCCTGCAGTCAAATATAAATACTTTGTGCGTGCATTTTATCATTCTGTTTTGTTGTGCTTCCGTAGTATTGTTAAGAAAGCAGTATGTAAATCATTTCACACATTAACATGCCTTCAGTATACATGAATGTACATATATGCTCTTTACATCAGTCCTCTGAGGGATAAAATGAGAATAACATTTTTGGTATAGCGTGTTTAGCTCTCTTTTTTGCAGCTGATCTGCTATAATTTTATTTTTGCTATTGATGATATCCTTGTTCAAAGTTTATTAAGTTTGTTAGGATTTATTACTTGAGCAGTTGCCGCTTTAAAATAATTAATGAAAAAAAATTGCACCTTCATTGGAAAATACATAATATACATACATAATTGGCCATTACAACCCTTCAGTCAAGATTACGAACTAGCTTCTCACGCCACTTATGTTGTGTGCATTAATTTTATACATGAGTGGCTGGACCTACAGTTTAAAGTCGACTCCGAACGACAGATTTTTGAGCAGCTATTCATGGCAATTTTTAATCTCAGAGTCTTTGCCAGAAATCTGCTGAGAGGAAGTCGCCGAAGAAATATTTTTCATTTTGATGTCTGACCTGGGAAAATGTTTAAATTAAATGTGGCGTTAATATCCCTCAGGAATAAACAATTAAAAAGAGGATATATATATATATATATATATATATATATATAATTGCAATTTTTTTCATTAATTATTTTAAATATTATATTTATATATATTATATACAGTGCTCGACAAAACAATGGAAACTTTTTCAAAATTGGACTAAAAATTAAAAATATTCTTAAGAAATTCGCAAAATATTTATGCTGTTTGTAAATAAAAAATAAACGATTTCAATGCTAAATTTCAGCACAAAAAAAACAAAACAATATGTGATAAATATGGACTTAACAAATGAGAACTTTCAAAAATCATTAAAAAAATTTTCGAGTCAAGAACTGTAAATACTCATCATTATGGAGGAAGAGTTCAACACTTTAATAATACAGTTTTTTTTTATATTTTTATGTATATTAATGAATTACAATTTCCAATTTTTTTCTTTCCATTTTTCAATTTTGTCCGATTAGAACACATAAATAAATTTTTGAAAAAGTTTCCATTGTTTTGTCAAACAGTACAACAAATGATAATAGCTTAAGTCGACATAAGTATTTATCCATTTTATTACATATTCTTATTCTCTTCTTCAAGATCTAGCACTCAGTTAAATTTCATTTACAAAGTGCCATTATTTATAAAACTATACGCATTTATAATTCAACTTTACTTAACTTAAACACTATTTATTTTAGACAGAAACCTTAATAAATCTAAAAACTAATTTTCGACTTAAGCTATCATTGTTTAATGACATACGTATATAATATAATATCTAAAAAACAACTTTGTGAAACCTCTATGGAACTATAATATCAATCCCAATCTCTTTAGAGCGATTATATAAACATTATAGAGATAATAAATGTTAATCAAATGTTTTAAATTTGCAATCGCTTTCAATTTTAAATAGGTTGCTGTATATCTACGATTCAAAGCTGAATTTACTTGAAAAAATTCTAGATATCAGCTCTACGTAAAATAGTTCATAAGCGTTCAATTTAACTTAGGCTGCATAATGAAATCAGAAATTGATAAAATTATTTCTTGTTGGAATCATGATTACAGTATCATTAAATGTACGTCCCTTAATACGTTTTTTAATCCGGTTATTTTGTTTGTTGACGAATGTAAGGCATCAAAATGGCCTTTGTTGGTTTTTCAATAAAATGAATTATCCATTCTCTAAATTTGCTAAGCCAGGATGGCAGTTAGATTCAATATTTGTGAACTCTTTCCATTTGATAAATATGGCTATCTTTTTGTCTTAAAGTCGTTGTATTTAAATTGAACTAACTGAAGGGATAGGAGTAGACTTTTTATGTTTTGTATCGAAACGAGAGCCAAACTTTTTGTTTATTTTATATATTCCTGCATCAATAGGACGATTTTAACGAAAGAGATTATCAATAATTTTTAGGAAATGTAAAGTTTAAAAAGACACCAGTTTGGTTACATTTTTAACTTTTTACGCGAAAAAAAATCTACTAATTTTAGTACAATGTATACTTTATCTTGCTGCTTGCCAAAAGAAAGATAAGAAATCCATATTTCTAACAAAGTATATTGGCTATCATCATTGGGTTATTGTTAAAGCATTTTTAGCAAAAAGTAAGGAAAGAAAATTTATTAAAAAAGCATTGATATCTTATTAGAGATCTATACATTCATACATACAAATGTATATATGTATGTACATACACATGTTTTTTGTTTGATTTGTGTCTTAATTAAAAGTTATGTATTGGATTCTAGCATTTGAAGAATATTGAAAATAAACTAAATGAAAAATCATTGCTAATAATTCTTTAATAATAAATTATATGATTGATTTACATACATATGTATATGTATAGCGTAAACATACACAAACTCCAGTGTTTTTTCTGAGGCCATATCAAATTTCGTGTTAATCACTTTTATTTTATTTATCTTCTTTGCCACTTATTCTTACCACCTGTTCCTTTTTCACATGAAAAATTAAATTATTTGTTATCATTTTAGCATAATCATTTTATTTCTTTCAAATTTGATTCAAGTTTAAATTATTATAGATATTTTCACTTCTTAATATAAAGTTTAGCATTTAATGTCACTGTAGCTGTTGTCGTTTAATCGCTGCTGTTCCAAATCAACAAACAACTGTTCTTATTTAGAACAGTAATTTTTCCTTCATACGCTTTTGTACGTTACGATCTTGAAACCAAGCTGCATTTAAAAATTATTAAATAAGGTAAGTAAATATAAAATTTATATTTTTATACGTTACGACAATCTTTAAAATGTATTAAATAAATATTTATTTGGAATAATTTGAGTGCTGTAAATAAGCACTCAAATAATGTACGCATAATTTTTCGGAATTAAACGAACGTATATGTAAATTTGATTTCAGATAATCAGAACAAAAATAGTATTTAGTATTTCTTTTCATACTTTAAACGGTATTAAAAATACTGTCACGGCAAGATAAGCCGGCTCTTATTACTGTAATAACTCGTTTTAAACACATGTTTATTAAAATTTAATATGCCAACCAACTTATATGGTCTCACTCAAATAAATTTATTTAAAAAAAGGCAACGTCTTCGTACATTAACATATTGTTATTATCATCTTTGCTTTAAAATTTGGTCTCATTTTTTCTTAGGTAACAAAAACATGGTAACAAACAGGTTGAATACTCATATAATACCTATGAATTGAATATTATTCATTGAGCTTTATATAAATTATGAAATTTTACAATGAATGAATCATATTGAAAGTGATAAAAATTCTGAAAAGGGAATTCCCAGAACTCCTTAATCATACATCACTGCAATCGTGTTAGATATATGCAATCTCTCATATAAAATAGTAAATATTGCAAAAACCAGTTTTACACAATAAGTTTTTAAGTTTTTAAATTCAAGAAGAAAATTATACAGAATTTTATTCGTATTTTGTAAGTACAAATCTTACGTCTGATTTTTTTGCGTTTACGCGATTGATAAAATATTAAAACAAAGTAAAATGAAAACATCCGGGATCTAAAGAAGTGTGATGGTTTTTGAATATTTTAAGAAAACAAAGAGAGCCGTACAACTGCAAAAAGTAATTTCGTATTTTCTTTCATTATTATATGTTGAATTTGGACGATAAGAAATAACGTAAGTAAACACTTATCGTGTAAACTAGGCATTACAAAGATACTAACAGATTATTTTACTAAAAAATATTCCAAGTTACTAGTCTGAAAACATATTAGAAACGATAAACAAATAAAATCAAATCAAATACTAATACAATTCTTAGATATTAGTGAAAATGTTTTTTTTTTTTCTTACTAGAATAACTTTTTTTTTAAATAATTGTTTAAACTATTATTACGTATCTAACATCGTTTTAAGCGAATTTATCTTCGCGAGAGTTCACTTAAATAACTCACTTGACTGAGAGATATTTTAAAGTGCAGTTATGTTAGCGTTTAGGAATAAATACTCACTTATTTAAAAAAATGGTTAAGCCTTAAATGCGTGATTTGAATAATTTAACACTATATACACCTCTTTTATAATGTCGTCAACTTTTAGTAAAATTAAAATTATTAACATTTCAACACATTCAGGCAAATGTTACTTCATTTATATTTTTGTACATTACATGCGTTGAATAAACTGTTTTACTTTTGTAACTAATATTTTTATACACACTGCATACAATTTATTCATTATATGTATGTCATCGAAAGTTTTTAAATATCAAATATGAATAAGTACATGATTTTGTATAAATCTTACAATGAATTAAGGCTACCAATTTGGCGTTGCAGATTTATTCGTCTAGTCAGGCGATTCAATTTTATATTTGAATGAAAGACAGAGGGAAATATTTAATAATTATAAAAAATGCTGTTAATGCACTTCGTATTCATAAGACCTTTTTTTATTTAGACCTTAAAGTTCATAAAACAATGAACCGTAGAATTTTTCTTCCTCATTAAGCAATGCCTTAAATGGATATATCAAACTTTAGTACAATGCCTTTACAATAATATATGTACATGAGTACATGTATTAAAGTTAAGGTTATTGGTAAGACTGTTTCAATCATTATTACCTAAGGAAAACATTATTATAATAGATAAAAAATATATATATATATATAAAATAAAGTAGACAACTAATGATTTCCAATCAAATCCAACAAAATGGCATGAAGGTTAAACACGTGCATAGAATAGCACGAGGTTTGATTTTATAATTATATTAGTTTTTTCTCTCTCTTTGTATATATTTTATAGAAGTAGAAATTGTATTATACTTTTGTTCACAACATAAAATTCATTTACATACAACTTGTCGAGCATTGATTAAATGTATGTTTATATACTATGATTTTTCAATGTGCATGACTTTAATTAATTCAAATCATTAATTGAATTTTTATTGAAAGTATTTATTAAAAACCCAGTAACATGCATTAATAACTATGTTACAAGTTTTTATAGTAAAAACTAAAGTCTTGGACTATAGAACACTTATGTTATCTTTTAAAACAACAAATCTTACATTATTCTTCAAAAATGTGTACCCAACAAATTATGGAAACAAAAGAAAACGATGAATATAACTAAAACAAATTTTCAAACCAGATTTTGAGCACAACGTCAAAACAGAAATTAAAACTATGTTTTGAAAAAATAGAATTAGTTCACAGAAAATCCCTTTTTCTATTCTTTCTTAAGCATTTTTCCTGAGTCAGAAACATTCAATAGAAACGATTGTATAGAATGAACAAAAAAATGAATTCGTATTTAAAAATTAATTAATTCAACACTTGCTTGATCGTAGACTGTTTCATTGAAATTGCAAATATTTATTTATACAATATCGCTTTGAAAAATTCGAAGTAATATAAAATAATAATTCGAATTCTGTAAATATGTATGTGGTTTTTCTAAATAAATAACAAAATTGTATAAAACGGCCTACATACACGAACTCAAATAGGTTTCCGTACACCAGGCAGATGCAGACAATTTTCACGATAATAATAATAATAAAAATAATTATAATAAGATTTAGCGAAAACAAATCAAATTTCAAAAAATCGTTGTATTAAAGTTGAACGGTAACATTTTGAATTGTTTTTTGGGATTTTTCTATAACAAATAAATGTAACTTCTTCTTCTTTCTAATTGTGAGCACAAATTAAACTTTTAAAACAATTTTACTTTATTCAAATCTGATAAATAGTTTTTGAAATATTGTGAAAATTTATCCGTCTGCTTGGTGTACGGAGACTTATACGCCATATATCAACTAAATGATGTAAATTCTTATATAAAATATATAGAGTTACGAAGTTATGTAGAAGACGTACATATTTTAAAAAGTAAATAAATGTACTATTACATACATACATAATTGGCCATTACAACCCACCCTTCAGTCAGGATTACGACCTAGCTTCTCACACCATTTATGCTGTGTGCGTTAATTTTATACATGAGTGGCGGGACCTACAGTTTAAAGTCGACTCCGAACGACAGATTTTTGAGAAGCTTTTCATGGCAATTTTTACTCTCAGAGTCTTTGCCAAAAATCTGCTGAGAGGAAGTCGCCGAAGAAATATTTTTTCGTTTTGATGTCTGACCTGGGATACGAACCCGGGCCTTTTGTCTAATAAGCCAACACACTACCCACTAGACCACGGCGACTTCATAAATGTACTATTAATAAAGAAAAAATTATATGCTTAGTTATTCATGCTATAAGAAACTATTTGTGTATTAAAATAAAAAAAAAAAATAATAAGAAAGCTGTTTACGTTTCTATAATTAGTAAATAATTATTTAATAATTTTGTTGAAGTAATGATTTAAAATCTAATATGAATATGATGCCAAAATATAAATTTAATTCTATGAATTTAGGTTACTTTTTAATCTTTATAACGTTAATGAAATAATTTTTTTAAGTTTTTATTTACACAATAGCTAAACAAACGACCGAATTTGCATTCATTTTCTACTCTATTGAGAACAGTGACTCTGTATAAAATCATATAATATTTGTATAACCCAGTTAATTTGGAATTTTTTTTAATATTTTATTTAATAACCTTGAATGAAAATATATTACAAGAAACTAAACATTAGGCAACCGTCCCTCTTATCCAATTGCCCCATAGTTACTAAATATTATGGAGATAAGAAAACTTTATTGTAGTATGCTTGTGCACACGTCTAGGACTATTCGAAATTTAAACGCATTTTATGGTTTTGTGTATTGTGTAGTTAAAGCTATTTAATGAAAGTAAATTATAAAAAATATTTACAAATTCGAATATTATTTTTAGTTGATAAGATAAAAATATACTATTATGCATGATACATTTGTACATTCTTGAGACTCATTTGTCGTGGTTTATCATGTTAAAATATATTAATGAGTTAAAATATTATAAAGACAACGAATTACAAAATATGTACATATTTATTTACATATATATATTTTTTCAAACACAAATTATGATTATGATTCTTTTTTCACAACATCAATAGAGTCATCAATTGTTACTAACTACATATAGTGAATTTTTCTTTGATTTTATTGAGTTTAAACATTTAGATTAAGAGTCTAAACATTTAAAGGTTTATAAAGCACAAACATAACTATCAGCCAACATAAATATATATGTACATTTGTGAACAATATGCACATTCATATGTACATATATACAAATGTATATGGATAGATTTTCTTTTCCATTTTCACATAATTTAACACTTTGATTTGTGTATTTGCCAGCAATTTTACATACTTGAAATACTTTTAGCACATTTTAAGCATTGAAAAGTAGGTAAAGTGTATGTCCTTTGTCATTTGCCAGACATTTAAGTATTAAATGCATTCCATAGAATAACCATTTCCATGCCATATCAAATGTATGCCAAATAATAAACGAAAAAACAAAAGCAAACTGTACTTGTTCGGCACAATACAATAGCTGCAAAAAAGGCATTTAATTTTTTCTATTCTTAAAGTTAAAATCAGAAAGTAATTTCACTTATTTCTAACTGCTTCCAATCTCAAATAATCTCTCTCATAAATTTGATAAATCATACGTAAAATGGAATGTTAAATTTACCCGATAAAAGAAAATATTAACTTGTCAATCTAAACTATTTTCATTTAATTTTACATGTACGATTTGTCATTCTTTAGCCTGTATATATTATTTTAACTATGCTTCAAATTGTCAATTGTTGATAAAAAAAATACGCTTCGTTTAGAGAGCAGAATAAGAACACACGTCATACAGGGACTTGTCTGAATTTTAAAATTTAAACTTGTCGAGATTTCTTTGCATAAATATTTCAATCAATGTACGTGTTAAGAGTTGTCAATGAAATAATGTACAAAATAAAATCACATGTTTATAAACATTTTGAAACGTATCAATTGAAATATTCATAATATTTGAGTATATCGAGCTACTTTATGTACGACTTACAATTTATGCGTACAATATTTGGAATACAGTACTCTAAATATTCTATTATATACGTATGCATGTATGTAAATTTGTTATTTAACGATAAGCATTCCTTCAGAATATTAAGAAAACACTAATAAAATAACAAACACTAATAGTACAATTAGAAAGGCTAGAATTATAGCAATACTTACTACCTCAGTATAGTATCCTATGATATCCATAACCTAATGCTCAAAGTTTCACCAACTTCAAAAATGTTGAATTATTTATAAATATTATTCGTAAGTCCCCATATTGATATGACATGTCTCAATAAGGTAGGTAGTTATTAGTTTTTTGAAGTCAGAAAAATATATTAATATGACTATAAATATCTGTTATAAATAATATTTTAATTGGAAAATAAATATTAAAGAATTGAAGTTTTTTTTAAAACGTGAAAGGTCATGTTAACTTTAATGGAGTAGCTTAATTTAAGGCTGTGAAGAAGACGAGAATTTTGAAAACCAATGAATTTATTAGAATACAGTCGAACTTCTATAATTTGAACTTCTATTACTTGAATATTCTTTAAGTTGAAGCAAAGCAACAGCATCTTGGAGAGAAATTCTATCAGAATTTACTTCTTTAACTTGAAGTTTCTATAAAATGAAGTTTTTTTTTGGATAATGGTGATTCAATTTATAGAAGTTTGACTGTAATTTTATATTATGTACTACACATAATGGTGATTCAATTTATAGAAGTTTGACTGTAATTTTATATTATGTGTAGTATCGTTCGTTTTTGATATAAGAATGATGTTGTTTCCATATCTAGGTATATAAACATAATGTGTTTATTTCCTTTACATTATTTTATTGAATTATAAAAACCTTTATGGCTATTTAATTAGTTTATATTTGCTACATCCTTATCGTTGAATATTTGATAACAATATTCGGTTTTCTTTTGATTTAAAATTTTAGTTTTTTTTCCGAAATTAACTTCAACCCATATGCAAGTTAGTATTAATACAATTGTTTAGTTTAAATTAACTTTTTAGTTTGCTTTGAAAAGTAATTTGAGTGCCCTGGTAGTCCAGTGGGTAGTGTGCTAGACTATTAGAGTAAGGGTCGTAGGTTCGGTTCTCACCAGAGACTCTGGTCTGTTGACACTACACCGAGCACATGGTCTAAGTTACTCAGCTCGTACTAAATAAAATATAATAATAAATGAATAAATAAAAGTAATTAAATAAATAATAATCGTCAATAAATTCCATGGAAATGTTTTATAATCATTATTCTTACTTGTATAAATTGTCAATAAGTTCAGTTATAATAATAATTAATTAGCACTTTTTGATTAAAAATATATATCAAAATGCATATGTACATATATAATTCTATTTGTCAGAATTTGTCTGCACTAATACTAAATTGCAGGACCTTAGTAGATTATAATCGAGGACGATAAGTAGGGGCTTCCTTGATGGTTCTTCCATCTCTCTGTTTTCTCTTTGTCCTATCCTATTACTTTTTTGTACTTATTAGGACTTTATGATGGATTAGTTGGTCTTTGGGAATTGTACTTACATACATACATAATTGGTCATTACAACCCTTCAGTCAGGATTACGACCTAGCTTCTTACACCACCTATGTTGTGTGCGTTAATTTTATACATGAGTGGCGGGACCTACAGTTTAAAGTCGACTCCGAACGACAGATATTTGAGAAGCTTTGCATGGCAATTTTTTACTCTCAGAGTCTTTGCCAGAAATCTGCTGAGAGGAAGTCGTCGCCGAAGAAATATTTTTCGTTTTTTGATGTCTGACCTGGGATTCAAACCCGGGCCTTTCGTCTAATAAGCCAACACACTATCCACTAGACCACCGCGACTTCAATTGTACTTATCTTAATGATATTTACCCGCCCTCTAACCTAAGCTAAGTCCGGAGAAACTTTACTTATTTAAAGATTTACCCATAGACAAAGAAATTCACCGTTTCATTCATTAGCGTTTCATAACTAATAGGTGTGTATATAATACCATATGTATTATATTTATGAAACGTTTAAATTTTAGAATTATTTATTGTATCTTGTTAGTTTCCTTGTATTCAGTTCTTTGATGTAACCTATATCGTTAGGAATAAATGAAAACCATTTTCATACATACATGCGACATACATATGTTTATAAAATGTGTAACTATGACCATAAAGCCATTGTTTAAATGCGGATAATTGAAAAAGGATTTGCACACACGTATCATTTTTGACTGGCCAAACTATTATTTTGAAATGGTAATTTTTTTATTTAAATTTCTTTGTTTACAATCTGTTTATAAAACAATAGGCAAATTTTCTAATACTTAAAAGAAAAATAACAGCTGTTACTGAATTAATTAACAATAGCATTATAATAATTATTAAATAATATTAAATAATATAATATAATAAATATAAATTTTAAATAATTATAATTAATTAATAATAATAAATAACAATAGCATAATAAAAAAAAGTTATTCATAATTAAAACTATTTATTTATAAATATATGTATTTATAAAAGAAATTCTGTATACTATTTATAATATTTACAAAGTTACTATCTAAACGGAAAATCTAGCACATGCAATCTATTAAGTCTTCGTACATTCTCTGTCTCATCTAGTAGACTAATGGTTGCTATGGTTACTCGGTCTTTCTACGTATCTAGAACTAAATTTAGTTATGGTGTCTTTAACTAAAAAGATATTGAGATCTTTATGTATAGCCGCATGGGTCACGAATTAGGGCGTTTGAGTAATGAACCGTAGGGTTTTAGATTGTATTCCATAAGTCCACACGGGCTTGAGGATAGCCTTGTATAATTGTAATGATAATGGCAAATAAAATGCTGGAATTCATAAATATTTACCAGGCAGTTAAGGTACATTTTGTTATTACGATAATACAATTGTAAAATGGGAGTGAATTTAAAATATACACAATCACGGATCTTGTTTCAAATTTGGAACAAAAGTTTGTGAAAAGATAATTGTTCTTAAGTGTCATTTCTTTTCCCCTGTGTACCTTTTCTTTGTTATATTTTTTAACAATATATTTTTCTTCGATATTAAGAGGTATATAAGCTTTTTTCATTATGGGGTATTTTTCTTTTTACTTTATTGTTTATTTTTATTTTTTCTTTTTGTTTATTTCTTTTATTTTGCATTTTGCTCTTTTCACAATTTTTTGCGCTTGTCACTAAATTATAATACACAATCAGAGTCAGAATATCACGTTTTGCTATTATTTATGCCGACAGCACCACACTACTCTTGTAGCCCATTTGTTGGCGGCAATTTGTAAGCTTTCCTCGATTGAATTTTTATTTGTTTAATTTCAGTTTGTGTGGTGCGAGTATATGAAAAAAAAGAAACAACAACAATAAAAAAAAATGTATGACGACGATATAATTATTGCGAAAATATTATTTTCATTCGAACATTGCACTTATAAACATTATTCATACAAGAGGATATTATTAAATTAATTGTGGTTTTTAATATCAAAAGAGAAGTATGTATGTATGTACATATGTATATAAAATTAAAAAACAAAATACAGTCGTAAAATAAGTAAATAATATTTATTGTCAGTAGAATGAATACTGCTTTCTGAATTCATCTCTCTCTGTGTAAAAGTTTAGTTAAATATTAAACATTAAAACATTTATAATGTTTTTTTATGTATGTACTTTCACTACTTTGATACACTCTTGTGTAAAGGCATAAGAATCGCCAGATAAATTTTTTAAAAATTAATATTTAAACTAACAATTAAAGCTAATGGAAAGTAATTATTTTTTTTTTAAGGAAACTTAAAATGTGTCCTTAAAGTTAGAGTGAAATGATATCTCATAATCGTATTCTAAATAAAATTTAATTGAGAAACAACGTTTATATTTTTAAAAGTTTTTTGTATGATAGAAAATTTTTTATAGGGTGTATATAGTTTTTTTTTTCTATAAATCGAAGAAATTTGTTGTAACATTTAAGAAATAAATTGTATAAATTGGATAAGAAAAATCTTTTTTCTAAACTACGAATTAATTGCACATTGTTTTTTTTTAGGTATTTTGTTTCTTTAATATTTTTTATTTCTTTATTTAGCATTTACAACCTTGTTCTAATTATTGCACAGTTAGTATCAGAAGTTTACATGTTATAAACAAAAGTTTGTTTCGCTTACAAATGTTATCAAATATTTTTATTATTCATCCACATTCCTTTTTATATAGTTAAAACAAAGAAAAAGTAATTAACATTATTAGTCAAGAAGAATATTTACTGTTAAAGATTTACAAAATCTTTAATATTTATTTTAAAAATAAATTAATAAAACAGAACAATCTTAATTTATTTGAGCTAAGGAGAAACTTAAATTTAAAGTTGAATGTCAATGACCAACAAACAGTTCATTCATTTAGCTGAATTATAACTGATATTGAGGTATTTATTGCAAACATCATAAAAACCTTTGCTTAAATGAGTTTTTATTAAAAAGTAAGATAATTTTAAAGCAATCAATTCCATTTTTATATGTTTAAGAAAACATTGAAGCACTTGCATTCATTTAATATATTTCAATTTTTAGAACATATTGTTGAGATATATGCATTTGTATTTATTATATTTGTTTGTACTGCGGTAATAAATGTTGTAACCACAATTAAATAAAAAACAAATTTGGTTGTCAGCACTACGAAATAAATGTTTTTTTTAATCCCCATATACCAACAAATAAATAAAAATAATTAAAAGAGCTTGTTTCTATTTATTTCCTTTATTTTGATTTCTTGGTTTGGTCTTCTTTATATTCAATTTAGTATCTTTTCGATTTCTCAACCAGGAAAATAAGAGAATAAAAACAATTACCATTTAGTGCGCTTTATTCATTTGCAATGTTTTATACAACTTAATCGTTTATATACATGCCTATATATATTTTATTTATATTGATTACAAACACTTAAAAAAAATCGTACGTCATAACTTATAAGGAATGGAACTGTTTCAGTAAGTTCAGTCCGAAAGAAATTAATCGAGGAAAGGGAAACTAACAAAACATATTAAAATTTGTTAAAATTTATAGTTACATTTATAAAAATAAAAATATTGTAATGTATCTGAATTGTCATTGCTTCCGTGATTATTAAAAATAAAACAATAATTTAACTGCAGAATAAAGTGACTAATATACCATTTGTTACTATTCAAACCTAGTAGTTTCGATTTGAAATACTATTTGTATTGAGATCTCTTAAAAATTTGACATTTATTTAGCAAAATTTCAGAAAAAAAGGAAAAATATTATTAGATTTGCCAACAATATATGTATTTATATGCAAATGCATATGAAAACGTGTTACATTATTTCTTTTATCTTATTACTTTCGCTGTTTAAATTAATTTAAATTTATTTCTACATATGTACTTAGATTTCAGTGTAGCATAAATATACTTTAAAAATATCCTTTGAAAAGTTTATGTATTTAGACATCAAATTCATTTATAAAAAAAACAATTAAAATTTTAAGAAAACGAATTTAATAAGTTTTGCAACAAATTACATTAATTAGTGTGTCTTATTTCAAATGGAATTATCAATTATAAATATATATTATTTTCAGATTTGCTAAAATGTCCAAATACTCAGGTAAAAAATGTCGCCTGCTGTCTATGATGATATTGACCGGTTTCTTCTTTTTCGTCGAAATTGTGGTTGGCTATGTCACAAATTCAATGGCTTTAGTAGCTGACAGTTTTCACATGTTGGGCGACATAGCTGCTTTAGTGATATCATTTTTATCAGTTAAGGTAAGTGTGTATGCTGTTGAAATTACAAATGAGTTGAGAGTCTCTAACAATTTGTTTTAAAATTATTCTATCCGATAGATGTCACCAAAGAAATGGTCTAAAAACACATTTGGTTGGGCACGTGCCGAAGTTTTAGGAGCTTTAGTCAATGCAGTATTTTTAGTTGCACTATGCTTTAGTATTACAATAGAGGCGTTTAAAAGGTATTTATTTATTTACTCATTACAATACATTCTCGAAGAAATAACAAATTCCTTCTTTTAATTTTTTTAATAGGTTTATAGAACAAGAAAAAATGCACAGTCCAAAATTAGTGGCTATTGTAGGGGCTATAGGTTTAGTGGTTAACGTTATAGGTTTATGTTTGCTTTATGGTAAGTTTTTTTTTAACAAAATTCTAAAATAATGGTCTTTTTAATATTTGCATGTAAAATTTTATTGAATAGAACACGGAGGTCATCATGGCCACTCACATGGGGGTGGGTTAAGGCGAAATCATAGTAGACTCACGGAATTAGCCAATGTTGATGACGGTGAAAATAATGATGATTTTGCTTATGAAAAACAGGTATAACGACAGTAGCCCTTGTTTAAATAATATTCATACATTTTTTTTATAATTTTTTTTTTTTTTGTTTAGAAGGAAAAACAAATTAAAAAATCCAGTCATGGTCACAGTCACGATCCTGGTTCAATGAATATGCGTGGTGCATTTTTACATGTTCTAAGTGATGCTTTGGGTAGCATAATTGTCGTTATAAGTGCTTCGGTAAGTCTCAAAGTTATGTTGTAAAATAATCTGTAGTTTACTTTTAAAATTACGTATTTTTAAAATAGATTGTTTGGAAAACTGAATGGGAATATCGTTATTATATGGATCCCGCTTTATCCATTGTCTTAGTCTGCTTAATTTTGCACTCAGTTTGGCCCTTATTACGTGAATCAGCATTAATTTTATTACAGACAGTGCCAACACATATACAGGTAAGTTTTTGTTTATTCTGTTATGGAAACAATCCACAGATTCTAAAAAAAAAAGAAAAAAGAACCAAACTCTTCACTATAATGGAAATAGAAACGTATTAGTTCGAGCATTACCATATAAAAGTGTAACACAATTGATCTTTACAAGGACAACTCTTAAGAATACAATAGCCATTATTCAACTTGATTAGATTATTATTAGAAATTTTAATCGTTTTCGATATTATATAAAAAAGATATGCCAAATAACCAAAAAAAAAGTATGTATATTAGTTATTTAACATTGAGTTTTATTTTTATTTCAGGTTGATGCCATACAAAAGCGTTTATTGGAAAAGGTTGATGGTGTTTTGGCAGTTCATGAATTTCATGTCTGGCAATTGGCTGGCGATCGTATTATAGCTTCAGCTCATATAAGGTAATTAAACAAACAAAAAAATAAAAACGCAGCTATTCATATCACTATCATTTTTTGTTATTTTATCATTTGCGTATTTACAAAATTTTGGGAGGCAAAAAGATAAAATTAAAAAAGGCTTATATTTGGATGATTGTAAAGTATATGTATAATATTTTATAGTAATTGTTGTCATATATATATAAACGTAATACGTTTGTAAACACAAGTACAATCTTTGATAAATTTAGATTAACGAAAATTAAACATTGCCTGATAATTATTTGCTATTATGCGTTTCTATTTGTTTACAGATGTCACAACTTATCCGAATATATGAAAATAGCTGAGAAAGTTAAGGAATTCTTTCACAATGAAGGTATCCATTCAACCACCATTCAACCTGAATTTGTCGAAATGGATGGTGTTTGCCTAATGTCCGATGGTACATCTAGCCTTAATATGAGCGGTTCAGATTGTTGTGCTTTAGATTGCCCTCCGTCAACAGATAATGGTTGTATCAAGGCCACGTGCTGTCAAAATAATAATAAAGTGGTAAATATAAATAAACTTAAATTTATATAAATATCAGTATAAAAAATATATGTACATAGATATAATATATTATTATAACGTATTTTATATAGAATCAACTGCCGTCACCGACTAGTTCCCCATATATGTGTCGTCAGCGTAATTCGACCAGAAACGCCAACGATGTAGAATCCGGATCTTTGCTTGAACCTGTAACAGGCACGGCGGGAAGCGGAGGTACAACAGCAAAAGAAATAAACGGGGAAGTAGTCTGACAACATTCGTTCCATGCAACATGTAGTAAACAGACGCAGGAAGTCAACAACTTATATACAACATCATCTTTGACAAAAAACCTATATCAGCAACAGCAGCAGCAGCAGCTAAAACATCATCATCAAGAACACCATACAAATCATAATAAACCAATGTCGGCGGCAACAGTATTGTCGTCCTCATTATTACTATCGTCAACACCAGCATCATCATCTACTTTAGAAGTTAACAATAAGGATGTATTTAAATGTAAAACCAATGATCAAAATGACGATCAAAAAAACCAAAAAGAATTACACAAAAACAAAGAAGAAAATGTAGAAATCAAAGATGATTACTTTACGCTGCCTCCAAAAGCCTTGTTGTCCCCAACAACAACGCGTGATATTTACGAAAATAGATTAAAACCAGCGTCTATTATTAATTACCATCCTTCAGAATCGTCGACAAAGATATTAACATCAGCCTCAGTTTTAGCTTCACCACCAGTTACAACAACCACCGTAACAGCTCAGAGACGTCGTGATTTAAAGTTAAAAGCAGAGCAACAAAATCACGATCAAATTGAGCTTAACAAAGCCTCTTTAAGACAAGGAGATGAAGTGGCTTTGTAATTCAGTCTCTTAGTCGTTATCCTTTAGATTTTTTTAATGTCTTTTTGTTTTTGTTGAGGAATTATTCTAATTTGTATCTTGTCATTTTTCGTTGTAGAATTTTTTTACCTTAAGAATTAACAAAATAAAAAATAATATAAAAAAATTATTATACAAAGTGACCAATAAAAAACATTTTAATTTTATTTGTATTTCAAAATACACAAATGTATAGTTTATATAATAAAAATATTTAAAATAGAACATGAAAATTTCAATATGTGTAGCATAAATTTTATTAAATTAAATAAATTAAAAATCTAAATTGTTTTGTTAACTTTAGGTATTCTAGTTAAAGCTAATGAAATAAAAATACTTTATAAACGAAAAAAAAGAAACCAACTTAAACCATAAACCAAAATTGTTTTTATATATACAATAATATTTAAAATAATTATACAAAATGAAAACCATGAAAAGTGTATATGCGCAAGTAGTTTCAAATAAATTCTATTTGTTTTCCTAGCTTAATTTTACGTGTAACGTTTGTTTAAATATGAATGTGTTTTACACTTCTTGTTCTTAGTAATATGTAAGATTCTCTTTTTTTTACTTTTACAAAATGCTGTGTATTTACAATTAAATTTAACTTAAATTGTATAAGTATACATATTTAAATATTAAAATAATATTATAATATTCTTAACAATTTTCTTTGTGTTTTTAAATAGGCATCTTAAAAAGATACCTCTTTTACTATATTAAAGTATTCCTGTTCTGTTTTTTAGGTATTAATTTGATGTGTACATGTTTGTACATACATATGTATATATACAGACGTAGATATATGTATACATAAATATATATATATATATATATTGTATATGACTTCCTTCTTAAACCGTTTTTATTTACATAATAAAAGACGCTTTTTTGCAAATAAAAAATGCAACTTAATAATAAATTTTCTCTTTTTTTTCAATATAATAATTTTTTATGATACATGCATATTTTATTTAGAAATCTACACTTGAAGAACATCTAATGCAGCAATTCTAAGAGGAAAATAAATCTAAAATGTTTATGTGGGAATAATATAGGATGATTCACGAATGAGTTTTTCATTTTTCTGTCTTCTTTCTTTATTAACTATTTGACAATTAGCCAATCTAATCTTTCTTTTAAAAAAGCCATTTACTCCTGGATACTAAACAACCCGTCTTCGGAAGATATAACTTGACAAGTAATATAGAAAATATCCCCAATTTAAAAATATTCTCCTTAGAAAGATGAAAGTGGAAAAGATTTAATGCTTTGTAAATAATCTGATAAATTTACACAGATTAATGGAACTTAAAAGGAAAATAAACCAACGTTGTGAGACATTTTCTAACGGATTTGATTCCAGCTCTTTTGGTCCTATTCTGGGAAGAGTAAATAAAACTTAATTTTGTTTTAAATTACATTATTTTCTAAAATGCATCTGTTCTCGTTAATCCGATCTTTATACCGATGCGAAACAGAACACTGACAAATTTTAGTGATCACCTTTTCGAATCGAAATACAGGGAAAACTTTCTCACAAAGACAGTGCATGATATAATATTCTTATTCCAGTAAGAATAATTAAAAAAGGTTTACAAAATCTTGTATATGATATATAGTACTTTTATGATATCCCCCTTTCAAACAAAAATACAAAATAGATTGAATAAAACGATATATTTTTTAATTCCTATAATACGATCAATGTACAGCCTTTGTTTATTTATTGTTTTCTAATAATTCTTTATAAATCAAACACTTGTTTATAAAGATTTTAATAAATGCTATAATTTGATATCAATGTTTTCATCGGTGGTTTCTTCTACAATTGCTTCATCCCAGGGCCCATGTATATTGTTTTTATGTCTTTGCTGAATAACAAATATACAAGGGCATACGATATTTACAAAAAATGCCACTGATACATAAATCCACAATACGTTTGTTGATATCTTATACAAAGAATAACAACAGGATATGAATATTGGTAGTAGATAGTATGAACGCCAATATTCCTTAACTACTATAGGAAACAATACAAAAAATATCGCTGCTTCTACCAATAAGACAAATGCATGGTAAGATGTTGATAAACGGGAAGCCAAGCAGATGGATCCAAATATTGCAGCATTCAAAGATATAGTTTTCGAGACCATTGCTACTGACAGACCATAATCACAAAATAGCAAATTAAGCATCATTACTACGAATGTCATTGAGAATATAGTGTCTGTTGATACAGCATCAGTCAATGTGTGTAATATCGGAGCAAATAAGTAACCAAAAAGTAAGACGGCTAATAAAGTTTTTGAGTCTTCCACAACAATTGCCAAATTCATATGTTTTCTTCTAAACCAAATGTAACCCAGAATGGTCAGGACGAAACTTGGCCATAATATATCTGTGGGTGTAACTTTTTCACCATACATCATATAAAAGATAATCAGAAATCCAGTAATGCAGGATATTTGGTTGGTAAGCACAGTAACGCCCTGAATTACATTAATTAATGGGTAAAATTGTACATTTATATTGGTCTTTAGGTCCTTTAAGAACGTGGGATCTGTATAATTATCCGGAAAGTCTTCATTTTCGTACAGATTTTTCTTCCATGGTTTCCGCTTAAAACCCATTGGAATTTCACAAGGAGATAATAAATTTTTTATAAACTAAATTAACAGCAAAACGATCTTTTTGGTATTTTACGAGAAATAAATTTGTTTGTTTACATTAAAATTTACAGCAAGAACAAAAACGATAACAATAAAACATATGTTTAGTATTTGTTATTAAGACTTTGTAAATGACATTTTTTATGAAGAAGAAGCACGTATATTATTAGCATCTGGTGGCAACACACACAAAAGAGCTGTTATTTTTTTGTTTTTGTTTGTTGGCGCTCGATTTTATTGCTTTAGTGTATAATTGTGTGAAATATTTTAATACTGAATTTATTAACAAATAAAAAATATATTAAACAGATTTTAAGAAATCCGAACTGAAGGCTGAAAAATATTTAAGGTGAAACAGAAGATATTACAAGGAAATGTGATAAATTGTTATACTGAAGCCACTTAGTGTAGGTCTGGAGGACTTTTTTTTATTTCCTTTGGCATATAATAGAATAAAGAGCTAATTAACCAAAATCCATTCCAAACTATCCGTTTATAAACAAGTAAGCTAGTACTCATAAAGTTATTTATGTATATAATTTGGGGGTAGTTGAAAATTACGATATTGGGTGTTAAATAAACCCGAGTTGAAAAAATAAGCAATAATGTATAAAAAATTGAAAAGAATTTTCATATAGTGCCTGAAGTATTAATAATATTTGAGCTTCAAATTATTTATAATCTACAACTGTTGCATCATCAATTCCTTAACGCTACATGCTTTGGCTAAGCAGTTTTATAATAGACTGCAAATACCTGGTAATTACATTCCAAGCATTTATCCAAAAAACTTTCCTTCAACCCAGAGCGAAGATTTTTACTTAATGAGGCTAGCCTCGCACCTCACACACGAGTTTGTACACGTTCACAATTTATTAATCCTAATTACTTACTTAATTGGCCATAACAACCTGGAAGGGTGCCGCAAAACACCCTTCCAGGCGCCTCTGCTTCTTGCGTGCCTACGCCAACTAGTCACACAATTCGATGACAGGGCTTCTTCGATTTGGTCCTTCCAACGGATACAAAGTCGTCCTCTTCGCCGATTTCCGCAGATCCCCGCATTAAATACTCGTCTCGCCGGAGCATCCTCCTCCATTCGAACGACATGACCGAGTCAGCGCAGCCGCTGGATATTAATACGCTGTACAACGTCCATGTCGTTGAGGAGCTCATACAGCTCACTGTTGAATCGGATGCGAAAATCATCGCCAACTCGCACTGGACCGAAGATCTTACGTAGGACTTTTCTCTCGAACACTCTCAAGGGAGCTGCATCAGTTCTTAATAGGGTCCATGCTTCTGCGCCATATAGAAGCACGGGTAGGGTGAGCGTCGAGAGAGGTCTCTGCTACTCAATTGGCTATTGAGACCATAATAGCACCTGTTGGCAAGAGTAATCCTGCGCTTGATCTCCAGACTGACATCATTTTCGGTGGTAACGGCGGAGCCAAGGTAAATGAATTCCTTGATCCTAATTCCATATTTTAAATGGCAGAGATAGTAGGTTACTGCAAGCTTGTGAAACATTTGTTATTTGGAACGTTAATTCTCTACAATTTATCAAGGATTTTAGCTTATTCTTGATTTTGACTTCTTTGCTGTAGTATTTTTGTCTTAAAAAAATATCGAAAATTCCGAGTTACTTATTTTTACTAATCTTAGAGAAGTTTTAAATTTTGGTTGCCAAACAATTTCATTAAGATTCAGTTGTCATCCATATCGAGGCATTAGCTATAGTTCTGTATAAAATAGGTTTAATATTATTTAAATCAAATATTTTAATATAATCATGTTATCTATAGACTTGTAAAAACATAATTTCGTTGGAAATAACATTTTTATCATATTTATCTTTATCAACCCACTTCAAAGTATAAGAAGTCTTGCCACAATAAATGAATGTAGTTCGCCTTTTATAAATACGCCTTTTGAGAGTAATTGCACACTGATATTTCTGTTTTTGGTAAAATTGTATAATAATTTATTAGCATAAATTGCTTAAAAATACATAAAAACGTTTACAAACACATTTTCGTTTTTATTGTTAACATTTTTATTTTTTGTTTTTTCGACAAGTTATATTATAGATTAATAATTCACAATACTTAATACTAAAAGGCAAAATCGGATTGTTAAATGGTTAGTTAATTGAAGTTTTCTAAACAAATATTTTATATGATAAAATATTAATCTTCTGTTAGACACATTTATTTACGTACGTATTAATTTAAACCCATTAATTATTTGTTAAGTCCTATACACAATTGAGTTAATTAATATAGATAAATAAACAAAAAACAAAGTGTATTGTATAGTCGAATTAGGCATGCAATTGTGTGCTTTGCACTGAACTTAATTTGTTATATATATTCCCATAATCATAAGTCGTTCAAGTATTAAGCAGTTATTATCCTTAAACCCATCCACCTGTAAGTTTATGAAACATCTCTTCATTTAGAGTCTGGTTATTTTCTTTGGAACGCATTGACATGAAAATATAACCACCAATAAATTCATGAACTACCTTACAATCAGCAGATAGTACAGAGAAGACAACATTTTCATCGTGGAATTGAATCATCATGCACTTAATGCCCCAGTTAACATTCCAAGCTTTCATCGTGTTATAACGCCAAGTTTTAATGTGATCGCCTGTACTCAAATCCATACGCATAATGCGATTATATGCAACGCCTAACAGTTCTTCTTTCTTATGACCATCAAATTTAATTATAAACAAAGAGACCCCAAAGTTTGGCAATGACTGCCATGCTTGTATATATTTTAATTTGGCATCTATTAAAGAGAGTTTGCGTACATTAGCATGTGCTTCTAGTATACGTTGAGCGGCTTTGCTCGATAATTTACGCAGCATTCTGGGAGGCAAGTAATCGATTGTTTCTATTGAACGTGGATCAATATTAACAGCTACACCATGAGCGGGTTTTTGCAAATTGAGCAGAGTTTTTATGTTCGAAACTTCGCTATCATAAGAACTATCCGCTAGTGAGCGTCCCTTCGATGCTAGACGACATGCACCCATCCATTTAGCGTATTGTTCTTCATTTTCGCATCGAATCCAAACTTCGCTGTTTGGCCCGTTACTACCTTCTGGAGGAACTTCCAGACGAATTGCGAATTTGCCTTGGGATAGTACAATATCTGGTGTTACCTCACAACCTCTCAAATTAATAGTAATAACTGGTGCACCGTGCCGTGATTCCTCAGCGCTTTTATACAAATGCAAATGCAGGTCCCGATATGTAAAGAAATATCTTTTATAACCTTTCAATGTAAATTTGCGCGGTTTAAGGAAACGCAAATAGTCTGATAGTTCAGGTATCTTTGTAATGTTACCATCAGAATTGGCATTGGGTCCTTCCAAACATATCTGCAGTTCATTTAGTGCGGAATCTATGTCGTCATCTGCACCATTCGTTGTGCCCATAGGACTAATGCCTGAATGGATGCCGGGATATGTTTCATTCTGTTGGTTAATTTGAAATTGTAGGGCCGCAAACATTAAACTTTCTTCTTCGGTACAATCAATCTCCTCATTTAATATAGCCCATTTTGCTTGTTCATATAGTTGGTTAATACGAACCTGGTCATATTTAGGATTTAAATCAAAGAACGTATAATATTTGAAACGAAGGCATAGAGTGTCGTATTCACGTATACCTTGTTCCATAATCGATAGAGATGAATCCAACCAACCAACATTCATGCGTGCTTTCTCAATTAAAGACTTTGGCCGTACTAACCGTGATTTAACATCGGGACTAGGAGAGCGCGGAGACGCAGCCAAATTTTCTTGAAAGTCTCCTAGACTAGATCCAGAATCAAATGTCATATAACCGTTGCCACTATGTTTCCAAGTACCAGTTGGTGAACTTATTGGTGTTCCGGGTGCAGTACCCGCACGTCGAGGTGTAGTAGCATAGGGAGAAACTGGGGCGCATAGAAAATTACCGTTTTGTGTTCTATCCAAACTACCATTACTACCATGATAGGCTGAATTAATGGGTATAAATGAATTGGTATCTGGTGCGGGCTGTAAATACACCGTTCCATTAGGCTCGACTATCGGAATTTTCTTATGTGGAAATTGTCCAAAATTTTTCTTAAGATGTTCAGCTTCCAAAGGTTTACACAAAGACAACTCTTCGGGATGTCGTATATCCAAATCTTTGCACAAATTGACAACGGCGGCAAATGTTTTAATTGAATAGTCTACTCTACAATCAAGATAACGTAGATCTGGCAATTGTACGCGCAGAATTTTATGCATTGGTGTAAAATGTAATAGACAATCGGCTTGTACGCCCACTTGGTCTAAAGTTGAACGAGTGCGTGTTAACCAAATATTTTTTTCTGGCCACCACAACGCATGGTCAGACCAGTCTTTGGGATTTTCTGGGTCAACTAATTGAAGCATAATCCCTCCAATATGTTGATCACCTCGAACTCTCAAATGTTTCTCCACCTGCAGATCTGTAATGAAAATCCGCAGATTCCATGTGTTATCACCCACATGAATCATTTTTGTTCTTTTTGCTAAACAATGGTCGTCTCAGAATGTGTAATATCCGCCCGTAGTATTTTATTCCTAGAAACAACAAAAGTAATTTAATAAATATAAAACACAGATGTTTTTTTTTTAAATTTCGTTAAATTGATGACGTAATATCGCTACTTACAAGAATATATATGCGGCTGATTTTCTTTACTTAACTGAGAATATTTTCGCAATTCAAGCAAATAGTTCACTTATCATTTTCCAAACTGAGAAGTTTTATGTTTTTATTGTTTATGCCTAGGTATGATTGCAATATGTATGTCGATATTTGTCTACAACTTGAATGTTGATGCTATGTACTTTGGTTTTTTTGCTTTTGATATTTTAATTAATATTTTTGTTAAGCTTATGATTTTATTGATTGGATAGTTCCATTTCCTTTCCCCGTTTGCAAATATAAACAAGGTTATCTCGTTTTCACGGACGCACACACTTTCCATATACTTTACGTGACAGCAAATGAGCAAAATTCCAACAATCGCGAGTCCCGTCGTCAATCTCTCACCAGATAAAAAACAAATGCTAATTCATATGTAGTTATAAATTATACGTACATACATATGTATGTATATTGATGCATGTATGACAACTCCGAATGCGATCACAAAACTAATGAAAAGCTTATAGGACAGCCACAACAATTGTTATGCCTTAGCAATTAATTCATAATTCGACACGATCTAAATATCTATCGCTTATTTGATTATTTTGTATTAGTTTTTTTTTAATGTACTCAGTTCGATGGTCGTCAACACCAATCGACTTCCACCACCAGCACACAACTATGATTACTTCTACGGCCTGCCACTCGTCTGATATTGATTGATGAATGGTGGATCGGTTTTCGTATAATAAAATAAGCCAATTGGTTGTGTAGTAGTCTGTCTATAGGCTATATATTATAATATTTGCTTTGAATTCAAATTAATTAAAATTACGATGATGACGCAGTAGTGGAAAATGTTTGCTTTACCCGACGACTCTCCCTCACATTTATTTGTTTCTTTCCAAAGCAGAAAATGATGGTATTAAATTGCTATTTATAGAAAAAGAGAAACCTGCACAAAACAAATAAACGAGCAGAGCAAACCATCAACTGATGTTTACAAAATAATAGCAACCGTAAAACAACAATAAAATAATTTAATAAATAAATGGTTGGATAAACTCTTTGGAATTCACTCTATCCGATCATGTCCGTTAATATAACCACTCTCTTTCGAATTCGATCAACAACTGATTAACAGAAGGCAGAGAATCAAAATTTGCAAAATAATTTTTTCTTAATTGAAAGAGAATTTTAGGTGGTGAAAAGTTCTTGTGGTAAAAAATTGTCGCGGTGAAAAAAAAAAAAAATTTAAAAACTTTTTACGAAGTTATTTATTATGATTTTGTATAATTTCAGAACACATCCTCTTTTCGTGCAAATTGGAATTAGAATTCATTCTACTGAATGTTCTAATTCAATATTTTACTAAAAACAAAAACAGATTTTCAAATTGAAAAAATATTTTAATTTGATAGGAAGTCGATTAAACGCGTTTTTTCAAATTCAGAATCATTTATTATTCATTATTGGATTTAAAAATTTAAATTCTATTAATTAAAATTTAGAATTATTATTATGAAGAATTAAAATTTCATTGATAAAACAGCAATGGTAACTCTTATTCGAAACCAGAAATAGTTGGCAATTCTTTTAAGATATTTTATCTCGAAAACTCTCTGTTTTTATTGCTACTCTTTTTTTTGTCGCGCTCTTAATCGGTTAGAAAAACTCTTAAGGCAACTCAGAATACGACTGAGTGCTGCTGCTTTCATCTTCGCAAACATTGTTTTTCCACTTCCACCACCACCACCACTAAATACAATAATTTTCACACATCAATTGAAATTGGAGAAAATTTTTAGAATTTTTCTTCAGCATAGGGGACGAATGTTTGAGACAAGTTAAATAAAAACTCTTACTTTTTATTTGAAACAAATTCGCGGAGGTGTGCAAAATTAATAAAATAATAAATACAACGAAAATAAACACTGAAAAACATAAAAAAAACTTACGTCATCAAAAGAGTTTCGATGAGACAAGAATTGTGGTTTTCGAGACTGAGTGAAACCAGTAAAAGTAACAAAGAAAGAAAATTTTTAATATTCTAATTGTACTAATTAAAGTGTTTTCTTCGTTTTTTTTTTTCTTCTTTTATTTAAAATTATTAATACAATCGATAGTTTGATTTAATAGTGAGCATTTGGATCAATTGACATCATTAAGTTGGCAGAATATCAAAAGCATCAAAAACGCTTCAAAGATGATTCATGTCGGAGAGAATACATGGATATTGCGAATTTTTATAACAGATCTCCAAGTGGAGAAACAATTGAGGGTTAAGGGTGACCAACATATTGGAGGCATTATGCTACAATTAGTGGACCCGGAGAATCCAAAGGATTGGTCAGATCATGCTCTTTGGTGGCCAGAGCGTAACATTTGGCTTACAAGAACGCGTTCTACTTTAGATCAAGTGGGCGTACAAGCTGATTGTTTACTACATTTCACACCCATGCATAAAATTCTACGCGTTCAATTGCCAGACTTACGTTACCTTGATTGTAGAGTAGACTATTCAATTAAAACATTTGCCGCCGTTGTCAATTTGTGCAAAGATTTGGATATACGACATCCCGAAGAGTTGTCGCTTTGTAAACCCCTAGAGGCGGAACATCTAAAGAAAAATTATGGCAAGTATCCACAAAAGAAAGTGGCAATACCTGAACCGAATGGTATGGTTTATTTGCAACCTGCCCCAGACACCAATTCCTTTATACCCATAAATTCGGCGTATAAAGGAAGCAGTAACGGTAGCCTAGATAGAACCCAAAATGGGAACATGTTATGTGCACCAGTTTCTCCATATAATACAACACCCAGAAAGCCAGGTACTGCCCCTGGCACGCCAATATCTTCTCCTACGGGAACTTGGAAAAATAGCAGTAATGGCTACGCTACATATGATTCCTCTTCTAGTTTAGGCGATTTTCAAGAGAATTTGGCTGCTTCACCCAGAGCACCCAGTCCAGATGTTAGATCACGCATTGTTCGACCAAAATCACTAATAGAGAAGGCACGTATGAATGTTGGCTGGTTAGATTCTTCCCTATCTATTATGGAACAAGGTATACGGGAGTATGATACCTTATGCTTGCGTTTCAAATATTATACTTTCTTCGACTTGAATCCGAAGTATGATCTTGTCCGCATTAATCAGCTGTATGAGCAGGCTAAATGGTCAATTTTAAATGAAGAAATCGATTGTACTGAAGAGGAAAGCCTTATGTTTGCTGCTCTTCAGTTTCAAATAAATCAACTAAATGAATTTCAACCTTACCAAAATTCAGGATTCGATTCATCACATAACGAAAATGGCACAGATGATGACATTGATTCTGCTCTAAATGAATTGCAAATTACACTAGAGGGACCGAGTTCAAATGGTGACGGTAACATTACAAAAATACCAGAGCTTTCAGACTATCTACGATTTTTAAAACCGCGTAAATTTACTATGAAAGGTTACAAAAAATACTTCTTTGCTTACAGAGATTTGCATTTACATCTTTACAAGTCGGCCGAAGAATCTCGTAGAGGAGCACCAGTTATCACAATTAATTTAAGAGGGTGTGAAGTAACACCTGATGTTAATTTATCGCAACAAAAGTTTGCCATTCGTTTAGAGGTACCCCCAGAAGGTAAAAGTGGTCCGAATACCGAAGTATGGATAAGATGTGAAACAGAAGATCAATATGCCAAATGGATGGCAGCATGCCGTTTGGCTGCCAAAGGTCGCTCCTTAGCCGATAGCTCATATGACAGTGAAGTTTCCAATATAAAAACTCTTTTAAACCTTCAAAAGCCCGCTCAGGGTGCAGCCGTCAATATGGATCCGCGTTCTATTGAAGTTCAAGATTACCTCTCATCAAAAATGCTAAGAAAACTATCGGGCAAGGCTGGTATAAAAATTTTAGAAGCTCATGCTAATGTTAGCAAACTTCCATTGATGGATGCTAAAATGAAATACATCCAAGCTTGGCAGTCTTTACCAGATTTTGGAGTTACCTTGTTTGTTATTAAATTCGATGGCCATAAAAAAGAGGAATTATTGGGTGTTGCCCATAATCGAATTATGCGAATGGACCTAACCACCGGCGATCACATAAAAACATGGCGCTACAACACAATGAAAGCTTGGAATGTAAATTGGGGCATTAAATGTATGATGATTCAATTCCACGACGAAAATGTGATTTTCTCTTGCTTGTCAGCCGATTGCAAAGTGGTGCATGAGTTCATTGGTGGCTATATTTTCATGTCAATGCGTTCAAAGGAAAACAATCAAACCTTGAATGAAGAAATGTTCCACAAGCTAACTGGTGGCTGGGTTTAAGTATATCTTTATCTAACATTTTTAGCGCACATTTAATTAAACACTAACTAAGGGATATTTTCTTTTCTAAATTGTAATGTAAACAAAAAGTACTAATTTAAATATTTTTTTTTAGATATATTTATTATAATATAAATTTTATAATTGCCAAAGTGCCTAAAACGATATATTTTTACATTATATATATTCTAATCAAGGCCTTTTTTCACAGTGGCCAACAATTTTTTATCTACCTACATAAATACGTGTAAAACAATTATAACGTATTTAAATAATAATATTTGTATGCTTTTATCTTGTCTTGTCGAGGAATGTGTGCATTTCTAATCTCTAAGTAACAATTATATACAATTATTTATATACTTTATAAATTAAATAAAATACATGTGTAATAACATAACTTTATTTATGTTTTTCGTTTTTATGTTAAACTTTGTGTTTTATTTTTTTAATTAATTAATTCTTGTTGTAATTTTATATAAATAATCCAATACATACATACTTCCTATGTATTACCATAATAAAATTATATCGATTAATACATACAACTACTATTTAATGATTTTTCTTTGACGAAACAAGTAAAACACTGAATACAGTGTACATTATGCAAAGGATTGAAAAATAGAAAAATAAATTTCTTACTTTTCATATCGGATGCTGAAAAGGCTATCATGCTGTATAAATAGATTGAATAATTTTAAATTTCGTGTCAAAATTTTAAAGGTTAGGAAGAAATTCATATCATTGAAACAAATGTCAACTAAAAGTAACAAATTTAATGATACTGACCAAAAAAATCTTTACTTTCAATTATGTCGACTATAAGGGTCCATTAGTCTTCTCTAAAATATAAAACTGCAACAACTACTAGTTATTTAAGCTCTGCTTGCGTGTGAAAAAAGAATCCTATTGAAGATTTATCCCTTTAAAATGTTTCTTCATATGAAATATCAAAATTAGATTTTATATACTTGTTCGATATACATTTTTTGGAAATAAAAATAGTAAATAATTATATATTCTGTTAAATTCAATAAAAGAAAAATATCATCCGCACCGGCTACACTACATTTTTAAGTTCAACTTGGGCTGACAAATACAGTAAACCAGTTTTTATCTTCGACTTTTTGAACATATGTATGTACAATACAAAAAAATTCCTTTTTACATTTTTTTATAAAACCAAATCAATAAAAGAAAAAACTCATCAGCACCAACCACACCACATTTTTAAAATCTACTAGGGCTCCCAATTACCGTAAAACAGCTGTTATCTTCGATTTTTTGAAGATATGTGCAATAACAAAGAAATTCGTTGTGAAGTTTTTAAAAAAAGCTAAACATTTTTTATAAAGAAAAACGAAGCATAACTTTCTTATATTTTTGCGTATCATTTAATAGGTTGGTTTTTTTTGTTTTTGTTTACAATTATGATTATTTTATCGTTCACAAATTTTATTGTAATTGAAATTCTTACTTTTTTGTTATATGTATGTATAAATCGATTTGTTGTTTCTTTTTTTTTATACAAATTAACTAGTTAAAAATGAAATATTAAGTAAAATAAAAATATGAAGTAAAATCATAAACACAGACTTAAAAGTTCACATTCATATACATTTACGATTTTTAAAGTTATGCAATACAAAAATAGATTTTACTTTAATTCATTAGCAGATTCCAGGCGTCATCCTCGGCTGTTTTAGTAGCTGCAGGTTTCACTTTAGCATTTTTTACATCCAAGGTCTCGAAACCCTCACTTAGTTTCTGTGTAGTTGATGCCAATTTTAAATTTTTATTTGTTGCTGCAGCATTACTTGTATTTGCATTCAATGGTGTCGTATTTTGATAGGAAGTGCTAGAGTCTTGATAGCTATCAAAGCCGGTCCAGTCGTCATCATAGTCATTTGCCGATGACGAAATAGCAGTATTGCGACTACTGTCACCACTGGAATTAGCCAATTGGCTGTGATACGATTTAGAAGAGGTCATTTGTTTTTGAGGACTATCCTGCCAACCCCAATCATTGTCCTTTGTATTTGACTGATTGCCCATACCAGAAGAAATATTACCGCTTACAGAATGTGAACGTTGATACGAATTTTCTTGGTTATAATCTCCATAACCACCATGTTCGCCTGATGTGAAATTACTGCCAGCTAAATTGTTCCAACCTCTTTTTCCAATGTCGGTTACCTATATAAGCGTAGAATTGAATGGTAAAATATTTTTACGAATTGTTTAGTAAAATGCTCAACACAATCAGTATAGATTTTTAAATATAATCAGGAATAATATGTACAAATACCAACCTTTGAAGCAACTTCTGTGACTGAATGTTGCAAGGTTTCTATTAAACCACCTTCATTAATCTACGATAATGAAATAATAATAATAATGAAAATAATAAAAAATAAATATAGAAATAATAAATACAAATTATTAAATAAAAATAATTGTGATAAAATATCCGCCAATTCATAAAACAACTACACCCGTTACTATTTTAAATGTAAATATATGTTTTTAACTAAAAAGTAATACAATTACTTTAAATGCAAAAAATTTTAGAAACAGAAAACAAAAAGCAAACAATAATAGAGAACTTAAGATTCAAATAATGGAAACAATTTATTACCAGCTGCCATCAAAATATACCACGCGCTACACGTACATTTGTATGACATAAAATTAAATTAATACAATAAAAATTCTTAACAAACCTTTGAAGAAGCTAAACTAGCAGTATTGACAGCTTTTTCTTTCGCAATAACGGCAAACTTAGAAGCTCCAGATGACAATAGGCTCCAACCCTAAAATTAAGATTCATTTAAAAATATTAAAATAAAGCAATGAAAATATTCCTACCGAAGCGAGAGAAGATAGTGTATTATCAATTAGTTCCTGCGATTGTGTTTTTGGTGGTGGGTCCCTAGAATACCCGAAGCCACTATATTTACCTCCTTGACTAGGGGGCAAATTGCTAAATCCAAAATAAATTGAATAAATATAACAAATATAATTGAAAAACTTGAAATTACTAACTCTGGTCTTGAGGCATTTTCCGATTGTATGCGAGAGAAAAACTCTTCTTTTTGATCTTTAAATTCTTGGGTATTAAACTGTTGATAACTTGTTTCGCTGTTATAACCACTGCTGCCGTTTTGGTATCCTCCACTAGAAGCCTGTTGATAGTTTCCACTGTTTCTGGAATGTGACATTGAAGAATTGTTGCTGGACGTACTACTGCCATACGATGATGTTGTCGATGCATTCGACGAACCTAAACGTTTTTTCGCCTCATTTATGTCCCAAGGTTTACCTTGAGCTAAAGTTGCAATTTTATCTCGATATAAGGCGGCCGCTTTTGAATTGTATTTTTGACTGATTGGGGCACGATCATTCCAATCATCTTGATCTTCAAGGAATTCTCGTGCATTTCGATTTCCACCAACTTTCATTTTCTCTAACTCAATATCCTTCCATTTGTCCATCGTCACGGAACGCACGAATGAGAGGTGTACACCTAAACCTCGATGTTTTCCCGAACACTCTAAACATATCCATATGCCATAGGTGACCGATACCCATTGAGGGTTATGGGTTCCGCATTCAAAGCATTTCTAATTAGAATTAAAAAAAAAAACGATATTGTAAAATTAAACATATGTATTGAATTAGTTTTTATTTCATTTTTCCGATAAGGCCGCATTCATGTAGGATCCTATTGGTTATATTAAGATTTTTGTAATACTTGTGGTATTTTATTTAAAAAGAAGATTTTCATTTCGAATTCATAATTCTATTGAGCGGGTTTTGTTAGTAGGTCAAAGGAAGCAAAGATATTTTATTTTTCCTAAGTTGATTAATAAACTCGCTCTGAACTATTAAAACCCTGTTAGTATAAAGGCCATGACCTTTGATCTATTAAAGTTTAGTTAGTAGCCTATGAATAATGAAATTAAATGAATACTATTTTTTTGGACATACGAAGGAGTGGTTAATCCAACATTACACTGCTTAAATAATTCCATTTTTACAACCATCATCGGAAAAACGTTTTTGTTTGTGTAGTGACATTACGATTTTCGTAAAAGATCAATATTCATAGCATATATTTCATTTAAGCAAACCCATACCGAATTTTCATCTTGTGGCTTAAGCTCTTGTAAAACTCGTCTTGTCCTTGGACTCGCCATTTTAGATTTGAAAGACAGTAGCAGTAACTGCAACTAAATAGTGTTAAAACTCCGTATGCTGTTGCTGTTGGATGGCCTCCAATTCAGCAAAATATTTCGTTACAACGTATTTAATAAAAACCACAAAGCCAACAACACCGAATATTGTTATACCCAAAACTTGAGCCTGATATCTGCGGGAAACCGTTTCACAATCTCCACTTGATGATGATGAGGCAGACGTTTCAGCAGTAGCAGCAGAGCTTTTTGTTTCAGCGACAGCAGTTGATGCAGCAGCAGTTCGTCGTTTAGAATTAGACTTCATTAAAATTTATTCAGTAAAACACCCCGATATTAAGGTATTTTAAAACTAAAAACAATTAATAGTTACTATTATTATTTTTATATGTTTAAACTGTTAAAACATTATTTTTGCAGTTGAAAATATTGCAAAAAAATAACTTAAAATTCTCTACTTTTTCCTGAACTCCAACACACACAAACACACTGCTTAACAAAATTCATTTGTCAAATTGAGAACAAAAACTGTTGACGTGTGAAAGAGAATGTTGACTTAAATGCAACACTGTTCTTGTTAAACCAATTGAAAAAATAAATCACAATAACGCGTAAATAAGTTTTAAGTGTAAAATTGACACAAGATAAAACAGCCATATTTGAAATTTGAGTTTTTTTTTTACACTACATAAATTTTTCATCATCAATATCATCTACAAATATATGGAATAGATTTCAAAGATTTCATGGTTCCCACTCACAGTTTTATGTAGCTGGAAAGAATTTCGGAAAACAAGCATTTGGTCTAAGTGCTGTTAATTAACATTTTTTAAACTAAATTTCTATAATTATATTTTAAACAATAAACACGATTATATGTTGTACTACTAATAAATTTATGGCCGATAGTGTATGTATTTTCATTGTTTAAAAACTTTTCAACAATCGGTTGAAAAACGCAAAAAACTGGTAGTGGCTGTTAGTTTTACATTAACCTATAGAATATGTTTTTAAAACTTTTCTGTAAAATCGTTTCTGATATCACAGAGTGACTCGGTAATTGATATGACTGACAAATTTGGTATTATATTATTGACAGGTCCACCTGGTGTGGGCAAAACTACGTTGGTACGTAAGATTTGTGAAGAGCTTATCGAGAAACATAAAATTCTATGCAATGGCTTTTATACAGAAGAAGTTCGCAATCCAACAACTCGGGAACGTATTGGATTTGATGTTGTTACCTTAAGTAACAAAAGAGGCGTACTGGCAAGGTAGAACATCTGCTTCAAAGTTATTTTAAAAATAGCTTATGTCAAAATATTTCTTACAGATCAAACATTAATGGAAAGGGTCCATATGTGGGTAAATACTTTATACACTTGCAAGATTTTGAGAATCTAACTTTGCCCATATTAAATCCTAAACACAATCAGGATTTATTGATTGTAGACGAAATTGGTAAAATGGAACTGAAAAGCAAAAAGTTCGAATCAGCCATTACGTATTGGTTACTGAAAACATTTTTACTTGCAACCATACCCTACGAATTACGACAGCCTATACCTTTCATTGATAAATTGAAGAATCATCCTAAGGCTCATATAATTGTTGTTACCAAAGAGAATCGTAATCGTTTGCAAAGTGAAATAGTTGAAAATATTTTAAAAATACTTAAGAAATAACTTAAAGAAAATATCCCGATTAAATGTTCTATGATGGAAGAAGCAAAATTACAAATTTTGTATTAAATCTACTTTTCGCAAATATTAAACAAAGTAATTTGAGGTATAGTAGTTATTGTAATAGGTTTCATTCACATACAAAAAAGTTACTTTTTAATTTCTGTTATATTTTTAAATATAACTTTTGCTCTTAGTTTAAATATACATACATACATAATTGGCAATTACTACCCTTCAGTTAGGAATATGGCCTAGCTTTTAATATTTTTAAATATAATTAATTTAATAGCTACGTTGCGGACGTCGAGCCCATGCTTGTGTCAATATTAACGCTCGTTGAACTCGAATATGTTTTTGAATCTCTCTGTGATCGTTTTCTAGCCCTTTTAGGTGATTTTTCATAATCCATTTCATTATAAGTTTGCTCAGTGGCCCGCCACACCATGTCTTGTCTCTGCACCAAATCCGGATATCGTTGTTCAAACTGCCGATCAGGCGGTAATAAAAGTTCCCACTTCTTCTCTGAATTTAATTTTGCAACAGATTGTAGAACTTCGGATGCTTCTTCTGCTGGCAATTGTGTAGCGAATATTACTTGACGTCGATAGAGACTATCTACGCGGGAGAATCGAAACAGCTAGAAAAAAAGTTATTTAATCAAAGTTTATATGAACTAAGGAAAAAGATACCAACCACATAATCACGAGCTCGTATCATAAGTTCCGATTTGACACCATTTGCATTAGATAATGTTTCATTGGGATATAGAATTTCAGATTGGGGCACCCAATTACCGTGTATTAGAATACCAACTTGAGGTAAATTTCTTAATACCCTGTCGGCGGTAATTTTAGGATCTATACTTTCTTGTAAAATGGTCATTATATCATCGAACGACAACATTTTTGCATCTTTGAGCATAACTTTAAGTTGATCCATTAAATTCATCGATTTCAATTTGGCTTTGCTTATAACTCTTGCCGGTAAAACAGCATCAATGCCCTGGTCTTGACCTTCAGCTGGTAGAAGTTTATCTACATACTTGTTTTTGTCTAACTCTAAGGCATGACTTGCTTGCCTGTTCGTAGCAAACAGTTTTTGGCGTTCTAATTCTGCTGTTGGTGAAGTTCTTGAATGCCAATACGTTTCACACCAGGGTTCATCCACACTTTTTTTTACAAACGTATCATAACCTTGACGCTCTTTAGCTTTTTTCGTTCCTGCGCGGGCAAACTTGACGGTAACCTGTTGTAATTCTTCGTCATCATCTTCTTCATTTAAAGCCTTTTGTTCCGCCTTATTACGTTTATCTTCTTTGTCAAAGTAAGAAAAAGACGGTCTCAATTGCAAAATTGACGTCAAAGGCGACAAATGTATTTCTTTGTCGGTATACGTGCCAACAATATATTTGCTAACGTCATCTAAAGACGTGGAGCTAACAAAAGCCTGTTTATCCATAATGCCTCTTTTGAAAGTGGGCCTTTCTCCTTTAGCCTGGGACTTGCCGTCAGCAGCCAAAGCAAGTTGTTCTCCTTTAAAGCGATCATAAAATTGAGATTCTGTGTCTAAAGCAAAATCAACTTTAACTTCATGATTTAAAGGTTTAACGCAACAATTAACGACAGCAGCGGTTTCAAAATTTGATACTTGTGTTTTTGTGGGATATTGGAAGAGATATAAATTGTCCTGAAGATTTTTGGACAGAAACACCGGTATCTATTTGTTAAAAGAAAGTATAACATCATAAGATTATTTCCTTTTTATTTTAATAAAACATAAATACCTCTTCTACAATTTCGTCCTCTTCGTTGTCATAGTCCATATTAATTTAATAAATTGTTTTAGAATTAAAAAATGTTAATGGTAAATAATCAACAAAATGTTTGTTTCAAGAACTCAGAGTCTTTGATTGCTGTCAAAAGCATGTGTGTGAAAATGTTAATTCACAATAGATAACTAAAAATGAATTATTCACAGCATAACACCAAATATTTGTTTTTTCAGTGTATATTTTATTAATTTGTAATACCAAACATCGGCACTATATTGTTTTAACAACCCTGCTTTAGACGTTAGTTTCAACCGGTGATGATAATTTGCTAATTAGTTTTCTTGAATAACGTTAAAATATTAAGTATAATATTTTCTTTTACTACCCAAAGCTATTCTTCAGCTATTATTATTGTTCGTTAGATGAGTTACTTTCGATATATTTACTGGGAAAAGTTAGTCGTGCAAAGTTTTATTTAAATAAATACTTCTTTTTTGGAGGATTTATTGTAAAAAATGCGTTTAAACGTTTTTACATAAAAACGTTAAGAATATCATTTCTACTTAAAAAAACTGCTAAATTAGCGATACTACTTTGCTGTCAAACGCACATTCTCAGTGTCAGTAGAAAGTTGAAAAAATCTGAGAGAAGACATTAAATTTTCTTCCATCTTTTTTTGTGCAAAAAATCGGACTAAAAAGAAAGTATATAAAGCAAAAAAAGTTGTGCTTAATGAAATTTTTTACTTTTTTAGGAAAAGTAAAAGAAAATCGTGATTCTCCATTACCCAAAAAGGAAATATTTTACATAAAAAAAGAAATTGATTTTCCACATTTTATGTGAAATCCCAAACCAAACTTAAATTAAAATTGCCAAATTGGCAAAAATTTGGGAATAAGACGAAAAACTTGGTATTTGTAAAAGAAAAAAAGTATTAATAGCAATTAATACCACATAAATACTTAAACTTTTGGAAAACGTGAATGAAAAACTCGGCATAATTGTTATTGGGAGTGCTTTTAATTTTGCGGCAGGAGAAATACGCAAAACGAAGAAGGTAAAGAAATTTACAGAAATAGAATCTCACTGTCTGACCTGACCGTCAGTCGTTAAATGTGTGTTTAATAATTTCTACATATATGTGTCCGTTTATACATTCGTACAATTATGACTGAAAATATTTGTTCTTTTATTTAAAAAGTCTCGATTTAATAAAAGTCGTTATGACTGTGCGGAACAGAATTGTTTGCGAAAGAACTAAATTGATAGTGGAAAAATAAATAAAAAAAAAAAAAAATAATTTCGTTTGGTCCAGAATTCCAATGGCATCCAAATTTAATTTAATTTTCTTTACCCTTCTCTACCTTTTCATTTGCGTTTGCCCATGAAAATATAAGTTGTGTGGTTAGTCAGCTGGTTACTAATTTTCTGTGTCACTTCCACACTCAATTGCAACTGCTTTTTGCTGGATTTGGTTTAGTTCTTATAGCCGGCCCCTTGTATTTTTTCATTGTACCATTCTTTCTTTCTGGTATTCTTTTAGTTTTTATTGTTTTCAAGGTTTTGCGGAAGCGCGTGTGCAGCCTTCGTGTGAAAAATCAATGATTTGAAACTGAACCTTTTTTGACCAGCATTTCTTTTATGTCGTCATTGATTTTGCAGTTTCGTTTACTTGTTAGAGTCTACATATATAATGTGCGAACTGCCAGGTATGGCGGTGATGTCACTATTTTATTTAGTGTCCTAGTTGTGAGTTTGTAAACTATTGCTTTTTTAATGGTTTGTAAATGTTTATGGCCATGTTTAATAGCCATAATATACGAGCACAGCTTTTTGTGTTATTCCATATTCAAATGAATGGATTTAATTGTTATGCAAAAAACTCCTAAGCTATTATTGAAAAAAAGAAAATTATTTGCTTATTGGTAAACTAAAATCAGGAATACGGTGATAACTGCTATGTACCAATACTTCCCGAATAATTTTAAGAGCAGAAGAAATAATGACATCCTCAAAGCTGCACTATTAAAATTGAAGGAAAAGAAGAATAAGATCAGAAAATTATTTCCACTTTCCACTATGATTCCGAATAAAATATTGTTATTTCAATGTGGTCTCTACAAATCCACAAGTTTGACAGTGAATTTTTATTACCTTTACATGATTTTGGGTAAAACTAAAGTCACTTTTGTTAATTTGTTCTTTCTATCTACGAGAACTATTAGAGTGGTGTATTGCTAGAATGGCAGTGTATCCTAGCAAAGACATGGAAATACCTCCAAGGCCTATTGTGAACCTCCAGAAAGTATAATAACAACACGAGGATTATAGGTAATTTACCCAGCCCCATATCTTGGGAAAGAGAAAAGAATTCAATGATAAACCTTACACCCAGTACTTTTTTAATTCAATATATTTGCACAGTAAACCAATAACTTGTTCATTTAGAAGAATCATAAAGCAACTCAACTGGATAAAAACAAACTGAAATCACCACAAGCGTCGTAAACAAAAAAAAGGTGCAGATCGTATTAGAAAATATAAGACAAAAGAGTTGTTCGGATGACACTAAAAGTGCATCAAAGCTTACTTTTTTCATAGAGTGGACGTTTTAACAACTGCTTCGACAAATGGGTATTAACTGATTCTTATTCAAATATATTACCCCGAAGATTTGGTCAACAACTGTCTACATCACACATACAATAAAATTCGCATAATGTTCTGAATTCTGTTATCTGGTAAATAAAGAATACTTTTTAACATTTGAAGATGATGGTTAATCGTCTAAATTTTTCTGAAAAATTAAATGAATTTTTAATAAATTAAATTTAATTATTCTCACTTTTTTAATTCAATTCTCTCTGGAGGATAATTCTTTTTTTTTACAAGATTCTTATCCACCAATAGAAACCAAACGCCTTTTGAATTCCCAATATTTGTGTAAAACTTCTGAAATCATTAATATATGTAATGTAGAGGTATTTTGGGGGCGACTGTGATCTACGAAAAAAGGCGTGCTGCGTACAAATATGCGGTACTCAGAATTGACTTTCTTCATTTTGTTGGGACATTTTTGGGATATTTATGATATCGTTAGTTTAATGCGAGCTAATTCAAATAGGTTAATCAATCAAGACACTTAATATTTTAAAAAGATTATTCTTTCATTCACCATGAAATATAAAAGATAAAATGTTTACATTTAGCACTTGGTAGAAATTACTTTATTTTACATTGACTGAATCAACGTATATTTTAAAATAACGCAATTTATAATAAGTTTTGGACTTTGCTTCCGAAATCACAAATGTTTGTTGTTGTTTCTTTTTTTTTTGTTACGAAAGAATACCTAAAATGCCAAAATTATTTAGAGTAACCCATCACTGTTCATATGTTTTTGTTTTTTGTTTTTCATGAGTATTTTGTTTATATTTATTATTTCATATAGACTATGCTGTATTAGCATTTTATTTTCATACAACGACATACATATGTATGTAGGTTCTCATTCATGTGTTATGTACAAATAATTTTCACTCGATCCCCGTAAATATATTTTTTGAATAACAATGCCTAATTAAAATATAAAAGAATAGGAAAAAAGGTTAAAACATGATATTTCTATTTATAAGTGACAAACAATTGTATCATACAAATTTGAGCTTCATTGTGTTTATTGTTCCTCGAAAATATTTTACTAATGCTACCGATTTCATGCTGATTTGTTTGTTTTGTTTTTTTTTTAGATTTTTGCATCTCTAAAATTTTTACATTCAGTATCAAACCTTTGAATGGAAAACATTTAAAGTACACTATTTAACTTTTATTAAAGAAACTATAATCAGCCAAATAAAATTGAAAATAATAAACATAAAGAAAATTAAACGCCAGAGAGAGCGAAAGGGGTGCGGAGTGTTTCAAAGTAAAATAGAATAAATGGAACCAGCTCGCTAATAAAATGAGTCCATAAGTTTTCTTTTTGAGAACACATTTAACAAAAGGAAGGAGAGAGGGAGTCTGGCATAGGGAGAACGAGCGAGCGATAGAGAGTGCGAGACAGGGAGCGTATAGAAATATATAAAATAAAACAAATAAAACTTTTTAAATTAAAAGCTCAAAACACGGAAAAAAACATTCATACATATATATCGACAACGTACACCAAAGAATTCTTTAAACTTAGAAACATAAAAGAGAATAGAATAAATTTTTAAAAAATTTATCAAAACTTCTCAAAGTCTAATAACAAGAAGGAGATAAATAGATTTTTAATAAAAGTAAATAATAAATAAATCATTTTTAGAATGGTCAATACGCAAGAGCACAACAACAACAAAAATGCAAATGTTAATAAAATTGAACAGTTGAAGGGTTCGAGCTCGAACACCGCAACTTCTACCACCATCATAAACAACAATAGCGTAGGTTCCTTGCCGTCAACCAATACTGATTCATCAACAGCATCATCAACATTAAACTCATCATCACAGATATCATCAGCACAATTATCATCATCAATAGCAGCGCCTGTAAAGCCTTTGTCGTCTACAACAAATTTTGCTAAAAATGCTTCAGCACAAGCCGCTACAGCTGGTACGCAAACGCATCATAAATTGATACCCATACAAAGTGTACTACACACAGCCGATCATCAACATTACAATCAACAACATCATCACACGCATCATAATTCGTCTTTAAATCATTCATCTGTCAGTCTGCAGTTACAGCAGAGTGGTGCTACCTCACTTCTTGATGCTCATAATCCTTCTACATTACAACAGTTTCTTGGCGGCAGTACCACCACTCATGCTCAGTTGCCATCCGAATTGCCACAGGAGGACGAAGAACGTTTGGAAAAGCTTTTCAACCAACTCGATCGTGATGGTAATGGTCGCATCGATGTACATGATCTCTCAGAAGCTTTACGAGAGTTTGGTTTATCAAGCGTTTATGCCGAGGTAAGTTAACTAAAATACAGCACTCTGAGTATTGTAAAATCATTTGCTTACGCGAACATTTCAGTATGCACGTTTTCAAATGCAATAAGAAAGTAAAAAAAAAAACATCACACCTGTTCAATATGAACAAAAAAAAAAAAACATTGAAACGATTTTCTTAAAATCGTTGCAAATATTTGCAAACACATATCCAAATGTATAACAAATAGTTTAATTTGTTCGTTTTTGTAAATTTTTACAGACAATACCAGACGTACAAATGACTTAATATCAGAAGTACACGTCATTTCAAGTGTCCTCTTTTTTTCGCCCATTATCAAATAGTTTTATATTGCTAAAAGTACTTGGGTGTTTTAAATTTGGATTATTTTCAAAAAATTATTTAAAAATATAATTTTAGTTGTCCCGATTATGGCCAGTTTTATACGTACAATATTTCGAATATGTATATCTTTCGAACGATATGTTAAATTAATTTATTTTTTAAGTACTATTAGACAGAAATATTATTTAAATGAAAAATCATAATTATATTTATATGAAAATATAACAGCAGTATACATATATTCTATTTTGTAATGATAACATCGTTATTGTTATAGAAATTTTTGGAACACTCTGATCAAACACAGAGCGGCGATGTCGGACTCGCTGAGTTCGTTCATTATGTGCGAGAACATGAGAAAAACTTACGTCTGCAATTTTCTCACTTGGACAAAAATCGAGATGGTAAGACAAAATTTTAAAACATCAATTCGGATTTCGCAATTATGTTGATTTCTATATTTAAAATGTTGTTTAGGCAAAGTCGATTTGGAAGAGTTGATATCGGCATTTAAGGATTTGGGTATCGAAGTCGATATGGAAGAAGCCAAGATTTTATTAGCAAGGTTTATATTCAAAATCACAATTATGTATAATGATTAACTAATTAATATTGCTATTTGTTGTTATCATATAGAATGGATCAGGATGGCAGTTTAAATATAAGTTTTAATGAATGGCGTGATTTTCTTCTATTGGCACCTTCATCAGATATACATGATTTAATCAAGTTTTGGCGGCACTCTACTGTAAGTACTATTTTTATTTGTTTTATTATTACAAGTTCTTTGTTACAAGTAATTTTAATATTTCCCTACGTTTTTAGAGAGTTTAATTATGAAAGTTGTTTTGTCAATACATATATACTTTTTTTTTGAATATTCTTTTCGTATTTAAAACAAAAATTTTTATAAATATAGTACTTTGCTAAAAACTACTCATGATTAAGTCAGGAAAGTTTTTTAAAGGTATTCTCATTAAATATTTTTATTTCCAAAGACTAAACTGCAATTTGTTATTAATGTGTATGTATTGTTACATTTTTTAATTTTTTTCAATTCACTTTATATATATATATATAAAGTATGTATATATATATATAGTTGTAGACATTATCAGATCACTTGGACTAATACCAAGTTAGTGAACTTTGTTATGATTTAATTTTACTGCATTTTTATGGTTTATTAAGGTTACTGACATTGTATTTTTCTTCCTTTCTCTTTTAATTAACTATTTAATGTTTAATACAGAAATTATTTTTGATTAGAATTCAGTTTGTTTAATTAACACTTGAAATAATACTTTATCAATTTTTGTTTTGTTTAAAAAGGCGTTTTTTCTTTAAAGCGATTAATTCTTTTTTATTTATTCAAATCCATAATTATTGGGAAAAAATATGATAAAAACCAAGAGCATACTTTAAGGGCGCTAACAATTAGATCCTAGTCTAATTATTAACTAACTAATTATTAGATTCTTATTAACAGCTTGAATATTTTTATGTTTAACGAAAATTAAAAAAAAAAAAACCGTTTTTGGTGTAACTTAAAACAGTACGAACGGTAACAGAGACTATTTCTGTTTAGAAATTGGTGAAATCTATTTAAATATAACGACTGATTGTTATAAATATTAGACTCCTATAGAATTCTGAATAAAAAATTAAATAATCTGAATTTGTTATAAACTGAGACTAAGATATTGCCTACATTTTGCTGGATTACTGACTAATAAAAGCAGCTACTTCATCTCTTAGTCTTTATGACTAAGAGTTAACACTTTTTAGCATATTCATAGTGTGAATTTTTTATATCCGACAATATGCCACAGTACATTTAATAACATACTAAAAATGTTTAATTATTCATTAAAAAATGTACCTTTCCTCAATTGTGTTACAAAGTAAAAATCAATTTTATACAATTTTTTATTGAACACATAGTCTCGTGACTTGTACAGGAAGTAGATAAAAAAATGAATTTTATGTGTTCCTTCAACAACCAGAGTAACAAAGAAGTAAATGTTTCTTATCAATAGGAAATGCCACAAATGAATTGATTTTATTTTAACCCTTAAAATCCCAGTTACTTATTAGAAATTAAAGTTGTTATTGTAACCATTTTGAAAGCATTTATACAGTTTATCACACCTACATCATACAATTTCTTTGCCTTATAAGAATTCTTACTACTTATCCTCCAGGCGGTTAAATTTCAAAAATTATTTTATATTTAATTTTATGTTTTATTTTATTTCGATTAGAAAACATTTTGGTAAATAGAAAATTTAACGTTTGTTTTTTTTTTTTTTTATTAACATTTTTGTTTTTGAAAATAGCATTTTGTTTTTGCAAAGTGCGTTCTAGTTATTGTCAATATTCTGATATGAACTTTAAAATGGATATTTAGCCATGAAATATTTTTGATTTTTAATTATGAGTATATGACACTTGTTTGTGCGTAGGCTTTATGGTTTGTTTATATGTACATATGGACATATTTTATTATTTTGTTCTCATTTCATTTCATCATAATATTTTGCTAATCATGTGCTTTTGATTTACTTTTACAAATTAAAAACAAGGCGTATTTTAAAGCAAATATTCCATTATTATAATAAATGACGACAAATGTCAAATCAAATATAATATTGTTTGTATTATATGAATGTAGGGTACATACCTCTCAATGGCCTTGATAACGAAATTCAATGGGATGGGGTGTGTGTGCGGTATATGAGCGAAGAATGACAATAATGCATAGAAAATTGTTGATATCATTTTAGAGAAGCTTTTTTTTGTAGTGGAAATTGGCATTCATATTTGTTATAAAACGTTAAATTAATTTGACGACGTTTGAATTGTTCAATACTTTCTCTTGTTCTATATAAAGTATGAATAAATGTGCCATAATTTCGGCTTAATTTTGAATTTTCCTTTAAATAGCATTTTAAATTAGATTTTAGGAAACATTGCACCCTTGAAGTATCAGCAAATTGCAAACGGACTTGATTGAAATCGTAAACGTGGCAGGTGAATGAAAATGTGGAAAGAATATGCATTAGTTTTGGGAAGCGCTAGAGAAATTATTTTGGTTTAGTAAAGAGTGGCCCTCATGCAATCTAAGCGACCTGAAATGTTGCTTAAATTTTATTTAAAACTGGGGTTAAGATCGTTAGCAAGTACATATTCAATTAAAAGTATTTGCATGCCCTAATGATTTGTAAATCGTACAATTTCACAGTGTAGCTAAGTGAGCTTAATACATTATTGTAAAGAGTAGAATATACTAAAATGTATAGTCTTAACTGAACTTAGCTATGTAGTTCTAAGTCAATATAAAGTGAAAAAATGTATTCGTTTTTAACATTTATGCTAAGTAGATACTACTATACTGTTATGCACACATGACATATAGAAATACATACATTTTTGAAAAGGGTTGCCTATGCTATTAAGATATTACGTATTCCGCGCTAAGGGTACTTGGGGTAGTCATTAGGGATGCCAAACGGTATCGATTTTTAAAAATCCCGGAATTCGGGATCCAAAAATCCCGAAAAATCATGGGAAAAATCGCCATTTTATCCTAATAAAAAAAATATTTTGTTAAAAAAATCATTTATATTCCAATTATATCAGAATTATATGCCATTAAAAATAGAATATCAAAAAAGCAATATAAAAAGTAACAAAAAAGCAGTAAATGCAGTAGTTGTAAGAAAATTATTTGGATTCTAACAAAAAGATTAAAGCATCTAACATGTGACCTGAAAGGCTTGAACGAATTTTTTTGTCAACATACGCTGCCATTGAAAAACACTTCTCGCAATCAACATTTGTTGGTAAAATAGTTCCAAGATAGCTGAGTGGAGCTTGTAAATATTTACCCCTACCACCTCCTGATGTAAATAAATCTATTTCTTTGGACAGCTGAGTATCTAAATCAGTTACCCTATTAATTCGTTTTATAGGGTTGGTTTTACATTCTCCGATGGAATCAATTAACTTTTTATCAATGGAAGTGAGGTTTTCCTCATCTGAGAAGCCATTACCGAAGTCAAGTAATATAGAATTTTTTTTCAGGACCTTTTGTAGGGTCAAAATACATATAAATTCACAATCCCGAAAATCCCGAAAAATCCCGGGACAAGTTTTCAAAAATCCCGGGATTTTGTGAATCCCGAAAATCCCGGGATTCGGAATTTTGTGAATCCCGAAAATTCCGGAATTTCGAGATTCGGGATTTCCCGCTTGGCATCCCTAGTAGTCATGTAGTTACTACAAAACTTTTCGTGTACGTCAATTAAATTATTTATTTTCTTTGTAAGAATAAATTTAATTAAATATTTCTTCTCTATTTATGCATAGACATATAGTAAAACATAAACAACGAAATTGTTATTCGACATACACACGTGTATGTCTAATATTTTAAGTATGCGATATTTATTTATGCCAATAGGTATTTGTTTATATTTTTATTGAACAAAATAACAATCAATTGTGAAGAAAAAAAGCTTTTTCTAAGTTCAACTCATATCTCTGTAAATACACATGCATGTGTATACAAACTTTTTAATAGTCCAATCGGCCAATCATAAAGCTTAACAAGCTGAACGAGCCCCTTTTTATCAACATGTAAAAGTGTGTTGTTTGTGGTAGTATGTGTTAGATTTTTTTTACTGTAGTGGTACATTTATTTGAAAGGCGCGTGTAGTCATTCACAGTTGTTGTTGACGTTGACTCGTTGCTTGTTGTTAACTTGAGATTTATTTTTTTATAAATATCTGCTTACGTAGTATACATATATACGTATGTATACACTATTTGTGGGTTTTTATTATTCTATATGTTCCCGAAACCAGTCTGTTATTTAGATTTTTTTCTTTTTTCATTTTGCTTCTTCTTTTTTAAAGGTCAACCACATCATGTATTCATTTGATAGAGTACTTGTTGCCGCCGTTGAAATTTTATTATTTATAGTTTTTGTCGGTTAAAAATATCCTTTTATCTGTAGATCTGTCTGGAACAATACTATTTACATTCAAATTTAATAATTGTTGTTTCTTTCATATTTGTACTTCGAGTCGATAACTTTTATACATGAAACATGGTTTTTTTTTTGAAACTGTTCTTTTTATTTTATTTAAAGAGTTATGCTGATGTAAAACTAAGCTTTGAACGAGTTACGTTTGTGTTTTGAAATCTAAATCTAAACGCATTTGAATATTAATTCTTGTTTTTGTGGAATGTACCATAATTTTGTTTAAATAATTTATAAAACACTCAAAGTATAACTATTAATTGATACAATACATGCACCATGTATTTGAAACTCTTGTTATTGTCTTGAACTGTTTTGTGCCAACCAATTGATTTGAAATGCCTTGTTCGGGAATTTCTTAACGTTGGCTCTATGTCATTATACACAACCGATTTGCCAATTGATGTATTACAAGTTTTTATTTTTATAAAACAAGCCAACTGGCAGAAATTACACGAAACTTTACATTGTACAGTGTTTAAATAGTATTTTTATAGGTATTAGTTTAAATTAATAAATGAAAACAATTGTATTTAATTTTTCACTTGCAGTACTTAATAGTTGTATAAACCATACCAATTAATTTTAGAATTGTGTATGCATATAATCCGATTTTGCTTTAATCGACAGTTTTCTTATTTCTCTGCTTTCTCAACTTTCTTGAATTTTCCATAGGTTTTGCGTGTTCCTTATGTTTTTAAGATTAAAATAAGATTCATAATTGCTTGTTATTTATTTTTATTTGTACTTACTATTGCTTATGTTTACAAAATATAGGAATTTTACCAGTTGTTGCGATATTTTTTGATATTTAATGTTATTATTTGAAAACAGAGTTTTTTTTTTTTTTGAAATAAAATTTTCTTTGCTTAGTAAAAAATATTTTTTTTTATCTTTTAGAAATAATTGCAATCAATTCTTATTAAGTTATCATTTGTCAACCTTAAAACTTAGCCATGTAAGAAGACAGATTACTATTAATTTAAAGATGTTTTTTTAATCTTTTTTGTCCATACTGTGTTTGTCTCTAACCAAATATAAATTCATGTTGTTTATAGGAAAATTATTTTATTCGATTTCATCATATCTCTATATTGAACTTGTATTTAACTGATAAGAAATTTTAAATTTTAGTAGAAGACCTTCTTAGGGCAATGAGATTATTAAGAAACATTTTATAAAATATTCTATTATACATACATATATATTTTTCCTTGATGTTGTATAATATAACAATGTGCTTATATTCATTATATTGTCATAATTTGTTAAGAATTTTTCTATATTAAGTAGATTTTAATATCGTTTAGAAGTATGTATGAACTTTCAACTTTTCAAGCCTTACCTAAACATATCAAATAATATAATATTAACATCAAATGAGATCTTCCTCAAGAGAGGATACTTTTCTAGTTTGATGTTTTTCAATATCTGATATAATCCCATATTCGTTTTGTTTTTTATGAATTATTTTTAAAAGATTCTTTGATTTGGAATGTGTGGGTTGACTGATTGAGGCGATTTCGCCTACAATAAAAAAATAAAAATTAAAAAATAAAATGAAATAAATTAGTCACAAGTCTTTATTATATTTTTTTCTCTGTTTGTTCAGAAAAAATGCCGACAATAAATTTACAAAAAAAAAAAAAAAAAAAATTCCTTAAACATGTGATTTGTGATAAAATGAGTAAATTATTTAAACAAATAACATAACGTCATTAATACTGTCCGAAAGCTTTCTGTAAATTAAGCAGTTGTCTAGTTTTTCTTTTTGTGGGTCAACATTTTCGTACTTTGTCTTGCCCTAAGTTTTATTAACCAAATTGCAAAATTTATTTTATCTCTCTTAAAATTTCAAGTATAAAACTAGTTGAAATATATGTTCTTTGTTAGAATTAAATTAAAACAAAAATACGAACACAATGAATTTACTTTCTGATTGAGGTTTTTGCAATTGTTATCAATTTAAATGTTAAAATGCATGGGCGTGTCACAATATTCAATTCAAAAACTCGAAAGACAAGTGATTGTTTCAATAGAAATACTTTTAAAATTAAACATTTTAATTTATTTTTGTATGATATTTTTAAATACAAATGAAGAAATTGTTTTTTTTTTTTAATTAGTTAGCCAGGTTGTTTATTGACTTGCACATAGAAACGCTAAGTAAACTTTTTAAATTCTCATCAGTGTAAAAAGTGTATTTATTTTTCTTTTCAATAAATATCAAAAATATATATTTTGCTTGCCTATCACAATTTTGTTTTCACTTAATTTCAATTCAATTTGCTAATTACAAGGGATCAATGATCTTAGGAGGAAATCTATAAAATTGTAGATTATTTTCCCGAAAATGTTCTCATCTGATATTTTCCATACATTCGTTTTCAAATAATTAATATAAAGTCATTAGTAAAATAACATTTTAACAGAAGTTATTTTGTCTGCCATTTTTGAAATAAAAGACCACAAAAAATCTAAAATGATTATTTTATGGTATGAAGCAAATATAAAATTGTAATTAAAAAAAATTCTTTTAACATGTAATTAATATGTAATTTGTACGTTATGTTTTTATATAATAGGTAGCAGTCATTTTAGAGACCAATAGGTCTCTAGGTGAAGGGGCTTTACTACTAAAACAGTAAACCTAAACTAATTAGTGATCGAAAGGCGTAAATTATTAAAATAACGTGCAATTATTAACATCCTAATTGTACGTTACTTTTCTTTCATGAAGTAATAAAAATCAGTAGAAATAATAGGAAATTTTAAGAAGACAGCTGGTTTGCATAGTTTGCTAAGGTCTAAAAAGGTGAAGATAGAATGGATTCTATTGTTTTAGGTTTTGTAAAGAAAATTATGGCCTTGTTTAGGACAAAGATATTGAATTTTAACACACTTTTAGTTTAGAGAAACGTATGACGACTTCAAAACAATGAATTTTAATTAAAAATTCCATCACATAAGATAAAAACAAAAATAAAAACCGAGCGTCGCATAGCTTACCTTACTACGTTTCCTGTTTATAGATGTTATTGTATAATTTTTATAATATTTTTATTTGTTTACTTTTTCCAACGAAATTTGTAAACATTGGAAAAATTCAAGGGTTTTATTTGTTTAAAGTTAATTACACATTTATTGAACTGTAACTTTTTTTCTATTCATTCATTTAGACACTCATTGATAATATTTTAGCTTCGTTCTGGTTCTAGAATCTTATCTATTTCAATAATTGGAGAAAGAAAGCTTTAGTTTTAATTCCTTGGCAATAATTAATAAAAAAAAAACAAACAAAAATTAAACCACAGACTTTTTTATTCATTCATATATGAGAATTTTTTTTTAATTGAAAAGTGTGTTCTTTATTAAATCTTGTGATAAGGCGTGAAAAAATCTTGCACACGCGTCACTTGTTCTCTTTTTTTTTAAATTTTAATAAATAAGTAAATAAATTGTTTGTTTGGTGTTATTGCGTAGTAGGTAGAAGTTATAGTTGTGTTGTTATACATATTTACAAATAAAAATGTTTAAAATATTTATAAACCTATTGGATTTAATTACTAATCATTATAAATAACAAAAAACCCCATTAAACTTATGTACGCCTTCAAAAGTTACGTCGTTTAAAGTTCAGTTCGTTTTTATAAAATATAATCAACAGTTTGCTTGCGTCATGATTATTATTAAAAAAGTAAATATTTGTTAAATAAATAACAGTATGTATAATAAATAGCCTTCACTGTACAGTTATCATTAATATAAAGAGTTTAATGTAACGGTTATTTGAAGTGCAAGAGGACATTATTGTATACATTAAGAATACAGTACAATACATACAGAATTATTTGTTTGGTCGGAGTAAAACTAACCCTTAGTAGATTCAAAGACAAATTTAAGAAATATCTTTTAATTTTCAGTAATATTTACCTGGGTTAGGGCGATGGGAAAACCCCATTGCTTAGCTTCCTTTTTTAGTTTTGCTTTGGTTACTAAGAGTAAAGAATTTACCTAAGCCATTCTCATTTATGTACTACCTTCCCTTTTTATGGCGGGCTTCTTTCTCACTACCTAGCTGCGTTCAAATTTGTGTAGTCCTTAGTTGGATTATTGTTATACAAATTCTTACTTTCTGTTTTTCTGCTTTTTCTGTTTCAAAAAATATAAAAATTCAATAAAATCACTGATAACAAATCAATTTTTAAAAGAACTTTGTACATTTACACTAAAAAAAAGCTTTTATTCGAATGAATACAAATGGAATATACAATATACAAACCCATGTATATGTACAATCTCTAATTAAATAAAATTTCTTTGTATACGTCTAAAAGAGAGAAACAGAAAAAGAGAGATATAGCGAGAAAGAGCAGATAACGGCCAGCCACCAGTTGCTATAACTAATTGTACTTTGTGCCAAACAAAATAATTTTTAAATATTACATTATGAACTAGACCCCATAGCAATCAGTCTCACACCAACTGGCTTGTGTAACGGACGTGTCTTCTCAGCTTTAAATAAAAAGCGGAAGTCAAGCAAAAATACTCTTTTTTTTTTTTTTGGAAAAACTTTTGCGAAAAATATTCAGTTTAACTTGTTTGAATTATATTTCCAAAAGAAAATTCCATATATATTTTTTATATTCTCTTAAAATTATTTAATAATACATAATTAGTAAATAAATAACAAAAAAAAAGTGTGTAATTAGTTTACATATTAAGTAGTTTGAAAAGCAAAAGTGAAAATTTAATTGCATTTAAGCGGATTTCTATTGCAATATCTATTAAATAAAACAAGTGAAAGCCAAACAAATTTTATGCTAACATAAGCAAAAAAAAAAAAATAAATAAAAATAAAAAGACTGTAAAACGGAACTGTGATTTTAAAAAGAATTTTGTAATTGTTTTAAAATTGCAAAAATTATCTTAAACTAGTCCATAGAGACTTACAAAAAAAAATAAAATAAAGAAAAAACTAACAAAGACATTCAACGAAAAGTAAAAAAAAAAATTTGTTTATACACAAATAAATTACAAAATTTTTAATGTCAATATGTATCGAAGTACGTTAAGTCAACACGATATGTATGAATATCACAATATTCATCAAATGGCCATAGCTGGCGATGTCTTGGAAGACTTTACAATCATATTCCGCGACATGATGAGTATGGTATGTATCAAATTCATTTTGTATTCGAATAATAATTTTATTCAAGTTGTGCTTACCACGGTTTGGAATTTTTGAACGGAAATGAATCAGACATTTTTTATTTCTTAGAAACAGTTTCATTTCAATTTAAAACTGTTATCTTTTAATTTGCAGTTATTTTAAAAACTCTTAAAACAGAAACATGTATACTCTTCGCTTTCTAGACATTTCCTATTTCTCTTGATCATTCTCTTTTTGCGATATTTTTTTTTTTATGATCAATGAATTTTTAGTCGCGTTTCTTAACATATTTACACATTCTTTGAATAAATGTATGTACATATGTACATCTAATTTTGCTTAGATACTCATGTGTACTCATATGTGTATAAAAAATATAAACGCCTTCATTTATACGTATTCACAAGTTAATATACATGCATATGTGTATATTGCGAAACTCTAAACTTAACTTTGCTTAGCAACAGCAATATCTTTTAAATTCATTGTGAACGCTGCTATACTTTTGTGATAAGAATTTCAAAGTTTAACATACTTTTTTTAGCCTCTGGCAGTATTTATAGACAACTTGTTTAAAAGTACTTTTTAATGATTATAAAACTTGGAAAACATGAATGTAGTGTGTATAGTAGAGAGGTTATTTTACATTAAAATGGTTATACAAATTGAGGTAGGAATTCGAGGTTTTATTTTTGAATTAATTTATGCTGTTGTCAAGTCTTTAAAGCCATTATTATACCAAAAAACACGTTTAACAATTTTTTTTTTGTATTGAGGTTGGTAAAATGTTCGTTGGGATCAGTTTTTATGTACATATTTCAGGTTTTTATTTTTAGCAAAAAAATTACTCACACAAATTCCATTAAAAAAAAAAAATTAATATTCGTACATGATTATATATCTACTTAAGTATATATCATATGTACTCAAACAAAGGGGCTTGTCTGGAAATTAATTCCACAAAATATAAAAATTATTTAAATTAGTTTCTTTTTCACTTGAATATTTACTGCAAATGAATTTTTTTTCGTTAGACTGGAGGGCAAGTAAAACTTATGTGATTACGTCAATAAACACGTAAAGATTATATTTTATTTTATTTCCATTAATTATCTACTCTTGTGACTCGTAGACAGTAAAAAAAAAATATGTGCGTCACAGAAGTGTTATTGTATTTAAATTAATAAATTCCCCTAAAAATATTATTCACGCTCTTATTTTTTTCTTGTTTCTCTTTTATTTTTTTTTTTAGTAATGTTAGTTAATTTTTATTTTTGTTTAGTTTTATTGCACAGTGGCACATACATAGTTTTGAACATTATTACATAAATTGAGGCCATTACTGAAAACGGCCTTTACCCACAAATGATTTTAGTTTCTCTCGCCAAAAACCAGTTGCCTTTTTAATTCAGCTTGTCTTACTGTAATTTAGTTAGCTGGGATTTCTCTTTTTTCCTTTCTTTACATATTTTGTACAATTCATTCATACTTTGTTGCCATTCATATTCAATTTATTATTTTGTTTACTATGATTTATTATTATTATTATAATATAATACAAATTGTGTTTACATATTTGCTAATATTAATATTGTTTTCCACTTGGGAATTTTCCTTTTAAATTCTATAAATTTAATTCTATTGTGATTTTATTTAACTTCTCAATCTCAATTATCATTAATTTAATTGTAGAAATTCATTGTATTCATTGCATATGTTTATAGGTTGTTAGCCAGGTTCAAAATAATATATATACACATATATGTCTTCGATTTGATTTTGTTTATTAACTTCTTGAACTTGCCAAATTTAAATGTATTTTTTTTTCTTATTTAAGTGTTAATTAAAATTTTTTCTATCGACAAGTTAAAAATTTTCTCGTGATATATCATTTTTTTTGCATATTAATATTTAATACTTTAACAAATTATTGTTATTTATTAAAAAAATTAATTATTAAAAAAGGCAAAAGGTTTTTAATTTAATCCTTAATTTGAAATTAAATAATTAAAAAAAAAAAACAGTTTCACTATATTCATGTTTCTAATTATTTAATCAATTAAAAAATAAACGGCTTCTAATCCATCCATCGAGTTATAATATTGGAGAACATAGGATAAAAACGACAGGCAGATCTTTGTTAGATCTTGTTAGAGTAAATAAAAAAATAAAATAAATAAAAAATATTAATAAAAAATATAAATAAAAAATAAGTTAATTAAAATAATAAGAAGAATAAAGAATAATTATTAGATTTTCGGTTTTAGAAAAAGAAAAAAATTATTCTATTTTTTTTTTTAATTATTTTTGTTTTTTCTACATTTTAATACTTCAAAGCCTAAGTAATGAAATAATATTATCTAAAAAAAATTTAAAACATAAACAAATACAGAGAAATTAGGCCTTAATTTTTCTATATTTTAAAAGAAAACTTTACATTTTGATATAAAATAATATTACTTTAACAATTACCTTGCAATTATAACAAAGAAGAACATCAAAATCAATCATTTTTATTAATATTAAATAATACCAAATAAAAATCTTACAATTATGTCGAGTCAAATATTTTTGTTTTGAGATTTTTAGTAAAGATATTTATTACAAACAGCCCTTATATGAATAAAATTTTCCATTTTATTTACATTTACAAGAAAAATCAGACCAATTCAAGTCTTTAGTAATAGTTTTATAGTATTGCATCAGCAATTCTAGTTTCAGCTTGTGTATAAATTTACGTTTTGTATAAATAAATACAAAAAAAAAAAAAAACGCTTTTTCATGATTCTATTAAGATAATAAAAATATATACATACACAGACTTTGCTCGCACCCATACTATTAAATAATTCTTTAAATGGCACTGCTTTAAAGTTAAAGTGAGATAGGCAGGCAGGCAGGCAGACAGACAATTTAAACATTTTTAATGTACATTTACAGGTTTTCGAACTTTAAAAACCTCTAAAAAAAAATATTATGTCGTATAATCATTCAAGGTTTTCCTTTATTAGTTCATAAAATTTACACACTACATGTTGTGTGTAATTTGTTGTATTTAATTAAACTTTATTTGTTATAAATCAAGTGACATAATACCTATAACGCCTATTGTATTCAATAAAAATCAATTTCTTTTTTATTTCAATTTGTTTATTTTTTAGCAAATAATTTGCAAATTTTTGTTTTGCCCAACATAAAAATTTAAAATTATACACACACATTTCTTAATTAATTACGTTGTATTTTCTTAGATAATTTGGTTTTTTCTGGTTTTTTTTTCTTTTAATATACACACTTTCAAGATCGATGTGCTTGCAAATGCGGAAAATCATCATCACAGTATATATTGTATATAAGGAGGTGTATAAGTCTATATGTGTATACATACATATATAATAGTTGTGACCACTTAGTATATATACTATATTAAGACATTGACAATGCAATTTTTATACCTGCTACTGGCTGTTTGCCTATTATATACATACATATGTCAGTATATCGTAGAGAAAATGAAAAATTAAATAATTTTTGAATTTGTTAACATGTTCCTTATGTCTGTTATTTTTTATTTCTTTCCTGATATTTTCATGCTCTTAACAGTTCTGTAAATATTTTAAGAACATTAGTAATGTTAAACTGGACTTAGGTCCTTAGGAAATGAATTATTTTCTTGAATCAGATCAGATCAAATCAGGCTCTTTAGATAAGTTTAATAGTACATTCTACTTTTAAAATTTTATATTTTTTCCTTCCTGTGTATGTTTACATGATAATTCTAGCATGCTATAAAATATTTGTCTTTTCTTTGTCGTAAATCCCAATCCATCTTATGTACAGCATTTTATTTTTTTTTTTATTTTTAAATTCTCTCAGTGTATGTCCCTCTTTCTCTCTATCTCTCTCTGTGTTTTGTTATTGTATTTACATTTTGATCGTTTATGCAATTTTCTTTTACACTCGAAACAATTTTATGGCAGATTCACTTATGAATCTCACTTTTGATATTGAAAAAAGACGCCTTTTTTAAGCGATTTCTCATTGGAAACTTTCAATTTTTACTCTTTTTTGTTTTTTTCTTTTTTATATTTTATTTAAGCATTTGGTTTATTATAGTGTTGTTATTGTTGTTATTGTCTATGTTCGAATCGAAAAGTTTTGTTTATTTGATTTATAGTGATAGTTTTTGTTTTTATTTTTCACATGCACATTGCATTATTATTGCATTCACATGAAATCGCTTTAAGAGTGTAGTTCAGTGCAGTTGTTTAAATAATAGATTTGATCAGTAATAGTGTATCATCAACGTCTATAATGTCTATTACGTGATTTTTAATTTTTTTTTTCGAAATTAAAATTAAATAAATTAAAAAATAAAAAACAAAACAAATAGTTTTATAATAGTATATAGTAAGATTATTATAGTCTTTGCAAAGCCTATACTTATCAAAAGACGCGTTTCCAAAAAGGCCTGAATTTAACAAAACAAAAAAAACTTTAAACAAAATCTGACAAAATGCTTATTCAAATATTACAAGATGAGGATGAGCCTGTATGTATGCTATAATAATTTCAATAGTTTTATTTTTTATTATTGTTTTATAAGTTATTGTTATTTTTTTTTTAAATTGTTAATAATTGGAGTGATTATTAATAAATGTAATTTTGTTATAATTTCAGTACCTCGATATTGGCGAGGATATGAACGTACCTGATGACTTTACAGCAACAGAATTACAGAGTGGCATGTGGTGGCGTCACTTGGCAGCTGGTGGTGTTGCTGGTGCTGTATCCCGTACATGTACTGCTCCCTTAGATAGAATAAAAGTGTTTTTGCAGGTAATATTCAACTTCTAATATGCTTCATTAAATACATTCTTATGCATATATGTTTTTTTTTTATATATTTTAGGTCCAAACACACAAGGTAGGAATCTCAGATAGTTTAAGATATATGCTGAAAGAAGGCGGCTTACGTAGTATGTGGCGGGGCAATGGTATTAATGTTTTGAAAATTGCCCCCGAATCTGCCATAAAATTTGCTGCCTATGAGAAAATCAAACGACTGATTCGTGGTGACGATAAACGTCAAATGACAATTGGCGAACGTTTTATGGCTGGCGCTGCAGCTGGAGGCATTTCACAGACCGCTATATATCCGATGGAAGTATTAAAGACACGTTTGGCTTTACGTAAAACTGGTCAATATAGTGGTATTTTGGATGCGGCGAAAAAGATTTATATACATGAGGGTTTACGTAGCTTCTATCGTGGTTACATTCCAAATATGTTGGGCATTATACCATATGCAGGCATTGATTTGGCCGTCTATGAGACTTTAAAGAAAAATTATTTAAGCAGTCACAATACCGAACAACCCAGTTTTCTAGTATTACTAGCATGCGGCAGTGCTTCCTCCACACTGGGTCAAGTGTGTTCATATCCCCTGGCGTTGGTGCGAACACGATTACAAGCTCAAGGTAATTATTGCTAGTAAAACAATTCGCAAATTGTGACATTGATAATAACATTTTTCTCATCTGTTTACAGTCGTGACTAAATCCAAACAAGCGAGTTCGCCAATGGGTGGTATACCCTTAAAACAGGCTGGTGCTGGTAATGATGACAACATGTTTGGCGTTTTTCGTAAAATCTTACGAACTGAAGGCATTTGTGGTTTATACCGTGGCATAACACCCAATTTCATTAAAGTTTTACCAGCTGTCTCCATAAGCTATGTTGTCTATGAATATTCTAGCAGATGTTTGGGTGTTAATATGACATGATGTGTTTACCACCTAAGCGTTAATATTATTTATATGACATTTTACATTAAGATTAACATACGAACAAACAAACAGCAGCTGTGCTTGCTCTCTTTTTCTTTGTCTTCATCTACCTTTTAACTTCTGATACTATCAACTTCCTCGTCCTAAGAGATCCCAACATACATCATCCCCCTACCATAAATGTAACTTTAAAATTTAAAATAATATTCTAACAACGTTTACTATAATAATCTTAACATTAAAAAAGAAAAACATTAGCTTTAATTTAGTTTAAATTAAACTTATTCTAATTCTATTTTTTATCTGTATTGTATTTGTTATTAGTGTTTACTTTTTATAAATACAAAAAAAAAGAGAAAAAAAAGAGCAAAAATGAATATGAATATAATAATAAATAAAAAAAAGAAAGTTAATTGAATGCCAAGAAAAAGCTAATGAAATTATTAAAGAAAATCGAAAAAATAAACTTTCCCAAGTGATACTATTGCTAATATAATAATTATAATAATAAACTAGAGAGAAAAACTAAAACCACAACAAATATATAAAATTGCTTAATATTAATAATAAAAAAAAAGAAAAGATAACTTAAAACTGTGCATATTTATTAAAATGCTAAAGAAAAGTTGTATAATTTTTATTGTATTAATATTAAATTAGTTTTTATTTAATTTATTTATAATATAAATAAATAATTGCTTTAAACTTTGAACTCTTTTAAGATAATTGAATTACAAACTTTTGTATAGTTTCCAAATATTTGTAAGTTTATTTATCTTAAGATGATACAAATAAATATAAATAGCAAATTTTTTTTAAATTAAAATTTAAAACAAACAAAAAAAGTTTATTTTTTTAATTGTCTTTGATAATATTTGAAATATTATTACTTTTTCTTAACAAAATACAAAAAAAAAAGAAACAAAAAATAAAATAAAAACGATGAGAAGTGGAGAGAAGGAAACACTACCTACTATATTTATGAGGCTGAAAAGGGTTTTGTAGCTTTGTTAATTTAGTTTTTTAACTTATTTTTGATAAAAAATAAATACAAAAAAAAAAAAAAACTTTGAGAATATCTTAACAATTCTCAATGATATTATTAGAGTTCTGAAATATAAACGTAAATACTATTTTATTATATTAGCCTAGCCTCATCATCAATATACATATATAAATATATAATAAAAATAGTTATGCGATTATTTGTTTATGCAAAGAATTGAATAAATATTTAGAATTGCAATTCAATTGGAAGTGTAATTTGTCGTACTTTAATATATCTATTATTTTATTATTATAATATTTAAAAATATTTCAATAATAATAATAAAAAAAAATTCAAATATTTTTATAAAAAAACTTAATTAGAAAATGTATTAAAAAGATGTTTCATCTTTTTATTAACAAAAAAAAAAAAAAAAAAAAAACAGAAGAAAATATAAAAATTCAATGCAAAATTTTAACCTATTTTACTTTTTATAAAAGCATTTACTTTTGAAAATAAAATATATACATACATACATATTTAATAATTTTGTTCAAAACATATATGTATTTAATATTTTTTTTTTGTTGTTTATTACACTTTAAGTAAATTATTACAATATAATAAACGAAAAATAAGGAGTTTAAGAAAATAACCAAATTATTTATTAAATGCCTTTATTTAAACCGTAAAATATGTATTCTAAGTAAAATCAAATGAAAATAAAAATAAATTTTCTCCTTAAATTCAATAAAACTTTAAAAACAAACATTACATATACATATTGGTTTTTAATTTACATATATTTTACTAATCTACTCGTATCCGATCCAAGTTTATAGCCAAACGGTAGAAAGCTATGTCTTACAATGGAAAAAGGTTATAAATGGGGTCACAAATTACATTTTTAATTCTTATACATTTTACTTAAAATTTAAGATAGCCTGGCAGGCTGTGCATTGGGGTGAGAAAGAATTGACCCGACATAAATTTTTTTATTTAAAAATTTAAATTTTGATAGTCGATGACAGTGAGCTTGCGTTCAAAACGTACGTCAGTCGTTGAACTATTTGTTTTGCAGATTTCATGAGATCTTTTGCATTAGTTGGGGATGCTGCCTAAACAAAAGTTGTCCACGTCTACTGTATCATTACCACCAATTTTATAAGCTTCGCAATTTTAGCCCGTATAGAATCCATATAATTTATAAACCTTCATTCATCAGAGTCAAAACAAAATTCTAGTAAATATAATGAGAACTAAACGGAAGATAAGAAAGTAAATCTCATTTTAATTGCAAATTTAAAAATTAACGTATATTTTGAATACAAAATGCCATTCACAGTGAACGTAATATTATATTTTTAAATTTTATTTCAGAATTTATTTTTAGAACTAAATATACAAAAATTTTTCTAATGATTTACTAACCAACCGTGAGTGCTTTGTGGAGGCTGACTGCAGGGCATATTATACTCAGTAACCATATATATATCGTATATTTTATTGGGTTATTTAATAAAATTCGAAATTATTTATAAAACTTATTGAAAAATAATAGAATTATGGATATAGCGGATAATACGTATCAACAGATTTGTAGTGCACGTACTGTACAATCGGATAAAAAGGGTTTCTTCAACGAGTTTTATTTGGAAGTGAAAGACGCATGCGGTGAAAAGTGGTTGAAGAACTATTTTGGCAAATTGAAATCGAACGAGGCTCGTATTCTATCAATATTTAGTGATCGCGAAATATGTGATCCAGTATTGGGTGTTTTGGAAAATGTTCAACCCGTCTTTAAACAAAAGGATGCGGTATTTTCTTCTCAACGTCGCCTTCAGGCCGATAAATATCATTTAATGTGGTCTACATCCAATAAGAAAGAAGAGTTGCAGCAGGCCTTAGCCTTGGCAAGTTTAGCGGTTATGCGCGCCCCGGCAAAAGGTATGAATATTAATGGTTTGAAAATGTTTAAAGAAATAAATTTTCTTGATTTACTTTAGGAGTTGATATGCAAATTGACGATGGCTTAAGTTTGGCTTTGGCTTTAAGAACACGAGCTGTTATTCTAATAGCTATGGGTGAAGGTGAACATGCATTAAGTGATTTAAAATTGGCATCTTCTTTTGGTTTAGAGTGTAAACAAAGCATAGATTATTACATCAAAATGGCTAAGGCCTATGCATGTAAATATATTTTTTCATTCTTCCCATGCTAACGAATTGCTTCTATAAAAATTTTCCATATTTTCTTATTAGGCATGGGAGAGCTTGCAAAATCGGAAATTTCTTTAAAAATAGCAGAAAAGTTTGCTGGTGGGGGTAATGCTACAATTGATGCATGCCGTTTGGAGTTGCCTTTAATAAAAGCTAGCAAGAAAAAAGCCGTAAAGACGGCTCCATTAGTGACACATGGACCGAATGAAGATCTGAGAGGTGCTTCAAGTTTGGTAAAATTGGTGGAAACTAAGGATAAAGGCCGTTTTGTGGTTGCCAATGATGGTGTTAAAACTGGCGATGTTGTTCTAAGTGAAGACCCTGTAGCTGCCTGCCTATTACCTACATTTTTTGGAACTAATTGTCACCATTGCTTTGAAAAGTACGTATGTATATTAAGCAGACTGAATTTTCAGATACAGAAAACTTTTGAAATTGTTCATTCAAAATATTAATGTCGCGTTTTCCTTAGACTGTTTGTCCCTTACCCCTGCCTACATTGCTCGGGTGTTGCATTTTGTTCTGCCCAATGCATGGGAGAAGCTTGTGATACTTATCATCGGTTCGAATGTGAATACATGGATCTGTTTATAGGTATTTTTTGTTGTTTTTGCATATTTAGCTTCAGCTCTTAAATTTCTTCGTTAAAATGTTCCAGGCTCTGGCATGTCAATTTTGTGTTACATTGCTTTGCGTGTATTTACACAGTCTGCCAATTTGGAAAGTGCTCTCAATACGGCGAACTTATTGTACAAAAATTTATGTACTCATGAAGAAGCTCGACAAGCTGATGATTTATTACAGCGTTCCTTAATGTCCGCATTTTTACTGAGATGTTTACAAAAGGCCCAATATTTTGGCCGAAGAAAAACAGAGGGTGTAAATCCTACCGCTGTTGAATTGCAAGTTGGTACTGCTCTTCTGGGTTTACTGGAAGTTCTACAATACAATGCCCATGAAATATATCAAACCAACTGTACCGATCAACATTTGTTTGAAGGAGCTCGAGTAGGTGTATGTGGGTGCTGGACTTTACGGAACTGCAGCCTATTTCAATCATGAATGTTGGCCTTCAGTGGCAAGATATTTTGTAGGTAGAAAACTAATATTGGCCGCTACCAAACCCCATCGTCCCAACGAAATATTAGCCGAAAATTATGGTCCTATATTCACCAAAGTTAATTTGAAAGAAAGACAAAGAGCCTTAAGAGGTCGTTATTTGTTTAGTTGCAATTGTATGGCTTGTCAAGAAAATTGGCCCACTCTACAAAAGTTAGATAAACAAGTGCGATTTTGGTAAGTTTAGAAAAGTTGTTAAGAAATATATATTTGATTTTTTATATCGCTACTTTGCAGGTGTGTTACGCCAAATTGCAATAACGTATTGCAATTCCCCAAGGATTTAAGCAAAGATGTACGTTGTGTACGTTGTCGGAAAAATGTCTCTCTGAAAGAAAGTGTTGCTAAGATGATACAAATTGAGGAACTTTATCGAGAGGCAGCCCAAGCTATGCAGGATCAAAGAATTGAAGAAGCCATAGATATGTTCAAGGAAGGCATTGAAATGTTTTTCCAAATAGCCGTCTTACCGCACAAGGATACTCTGATTGCTCAGAGTGCTTTAACGAAATGTTTAGCAGCACCAGCCAAATAGTATTTTTGAAAATATTTTTAATGTAACAAAGTTGCCTTTAATTTGTTCATTCTTATTTTCCTAAAAGGAAAGATTAAGATTAATGACATACAACAACTTCAATAAATTTGCAATATTTTTGGAATATACATACATAGGTTGTGATTGGGTGCTAGTTTCTTAGTTCCATATAATTTTTATTTGCCTTTTTATTTTATTTGGGGAGATTTGTACATAGGAAGAAGCAAAAAATAGTTTAATACTCACTTAATACCATATAATTACCTAATACGTGATATGTGTTAAGATTGGTCTTCCAAATGATTGAAGATAAAACAGGCCTACTGATGACGATCATGATCATCACTATCTGCAGATTGGTTTTAAGATGGGAAACCAATGAGAGTCTTTTATGATCATATTGGTGTCCGTATTCACTGCTTTATAGCGCGAACATTTTTATCTGGGAATTACACTTTGTTAGCCTGTCCCATCGACAGCCTCAATAACCAAGTCAATGAAATTCAAGTTCGGTTATACGCACCAGGGACCAGTGGTCCCTGCCATGAATGAATCGCGAACATTTGCAGTTAAAACAAATGGAATTCATTCACCCATTTTTCTTGAAACACAGTGCTCGGTGTTCAGAAATCTCCAATTAAAATTAATTTCAAAACAAATTTAAAAATTTTTAAACAGTGTTGGATAGCGACACAGAAAATTGTCTCAATACCATAAACAGCTGTATTTAGAGACTATTGTGAATTGAACCGCCTTTTCTCACATAAACAAGTTTCTGTTTTGTCCTATAGGAAATTAAAGTGAAAATAAATTTTTATTATTTGTAAGTAAATTATTGAATATTAAATTATAAATATGATGCGTAGACCAAAACCAGAAGAAACGGAAGAGGATATCTTGCGTATGCAACAGCAATTCTTAGCGGAAAAAGCAAAAAATCCAAAATTACAGCCGGCGGCGCAAATAGTAAAAATTGAAAAGCGTGAGTGGTGGTCATTAAGAATTCCATGCAAAATTGCTTAATAGTCTCCTTAATTTAGAACCTAAGAAGTCACTGTTTGCACAAGCACGGCAACAAAAACAACAATTAACACCGTCAACAACATCTCAAAATCCCAATGAATCGGCTAAAAATAAAATACTTTTTGACGAAATTCATCATAAGATTGTTGGTGACCAAAATGCCAACAAATGTCTAACAGACATCATTATGGGTGATATTGTGGAAAATGAAGTGCAACAACCTAAGCGTTTCAGCCATACTGAGGTTAGGGAAGCAGCAGCATTTCCGAAAATACAAAAAATGTCAATAGATTCTAGCACAGTAAAACCAGAAAAAGGCAAAAGCTTATTTGCCCAAATAATGGAAGAGAAATCGAAACAGAAAACAGAAGAATCCATGGAATGTGATTCGCCGAAAGCTGTTGGCAAACGAACTGATTTGAGTGCTTTCTATGGAGAGAAAAGTGTGATTGTTGAAGACAGTCAAACAGCTGCAGAAGTTCATAAGGATAATATAAACCTCCTTTGCCAAATGAAGGAAAAGGAAATATTAGCAGAACGTAAAAGATTGTTGGAGTCTGTTGGTAAGTGAATTGAAAGAAGAACATAATTTTACTTATTATGAAAACAATTATTCCTAAACTTTTAATTACAGATCCGGCGTTATTAGCCATGTTGAAAAATAAACGTAAAGAAAAAGCAATTAAAAAAGTAAATGCAGCTTTGCCTTTAGAAACTAACGAAGCAATGGATATTTCAAATGTAGCCACAAATGAACTTCAAGATATTCCACCATCAAATCCAGCTGTTGATCTATTAGAAAGATCTTCAGCTGAGCAATGGATACACTTTGATGTCGTTGAAAAAGATAAATTAAAATGGATGCAGGATATAGATATGCAGGCAAGTAAATTAAAAGCGGGTGAAAAATTTGAAGCTCGTTTCGACTGGAAAGGAGTTTTATTACCGTATTCCTTAGCAGACGTCAAAGAACAAGAGCAGAAAAAAGTATCCGATGATCGTGAACTTTATTTGCATGGCGATGAACCCCATCGTCCGGGTTATACATTACAAGAACTGTTTCGTTTGGCGCGTTCCAATGTAATGCAACAAAGGATAACAGCTTTTAATGCCATAGCTGGCATTTTGAATATATACCAACAGGGATTTTATGATCAAGTTTTGGATCTACCGGTGACAAAGATTTTCTTCTTATTGCGTTTCGGTTTTGATGATAATACTCCCGCCATGTTGGAGGTGGTTAGCAAAGCATTGGCGTATTTATTTTACAATGAAACAGATGAGGTAACGTCAGCTTAAAGTACTTTTGAGCATAAGCAGTTAAAGAGGTTCAATATTTTTTAGTGTCTATTAGATTTTACCTATGATAATCCCGGCTGCAATTGGCAACCAGGCTTAGAAGTTTTAAATACAAATTTGGACTCAGATGATCCTGATTCTATAGAGAATTTGCAAAAGCATTTGCAACAGTTGCAAGTGACTATGAAGGGTGCTGCTATTAAAGCAAATATAGAAGAAAATGAAGAAGAGAGTAAAACATCCATGAGTGATTTTCAGTTGGCTGAGACTGATTTAATAGATTGTTTTCTAAGGACAAATATTTTACAGCGTATTTAGTAAGTGTATATTATTCCTCTCGTGTGAACCAGTATTAGCTTAAACCTGTCTGTTTTAGTTTTATATTAAATGCTGTTAGACCCGACAATAGCACAGTTTCTTCTTGTTTAAAAATTCTAATACGTTTGGCGCGTTCTGGCAAAGAGGTGGCTTTGCAGATTATCAATAATGACGCATTAATGCAGTGCTTAATTGAATATTTCCTACCGCGTTTGGAGAAAGTGGGTAAGTTTTTTATTTCTTACAATTATCTATAAAATTACTAAATTCCTATGTTATATTTACTTTTAGACACTACCCTCCAAACACCACCATTTTATAATTATCCCCAATATTTATGTTTGAAACTAATGAGAATTTTAGTGTCTTGTAAATTGAGTTTTGCAATCAAATTGATTAATTTCAAACTAATTGATATTTTGGAAAACTATCTCTTTAATAAAGAGGATATAAAGGTAAAATGCGTTAGAGTTTTATATTTAAACTCTGTATATACTTACATTACGTTTTTCTTTTTCTATACAGGGGAAACTGATAAAAGTCCAAATTGAATCTTTGCGCATTTTAAGATGTTTACTTTTATTGCGAGTGGAAAATAATACATTGTACAAGTAAGTTTAGCAAATATGAATTCCTTTTTTTTAATGATTCTTTAAAATTTCAAATATATTTTTATTTATTTACTCCGGTGATACAACACTTCGGTAAAACATATTCAAAAAATTGCAATAATTTATGAAATTCGAAATTGTTTGAATTTAATCAAAAAGAAATTCAAAATTAGTTTTAATTACGGCTGGATTGTTATCTATATAACACTGCAAAGTGTTATAGGCAATGTTGCACTTGCCATCACCATCTAAAATAATAAAAAAAATCTATTAAATAAACATTCTCTGGAATAGTTTCTAATTACCCTTTGTGCCACAGGCTTCCGATAATTGCGTTATCAGTGGATGCATTTCCTCTGGCAATATTTGTAATAAATTTTCTAAGTGAACAGTATTGCTTTCATCGATCTAATACGTATTATAACCGCAAGAATTTAATTTGTTATTAAATTTTTTCGTTTTTTTCGAAAGATTTTAACTTACCACACCAATTATATCGAACAAACAGTGAATATAACATTCAAAATTCTTATTCTTCGGTAAAGTTCCCTTTAAACTTTCTCTTATAACCTCTAGAAAAAGAATAATTCAAATTTTTATTAATTTTTATGATTAAGAAGATGATTGGAGTAGTGGTTGTACCTTCTGGTGTATCAGTCTGATTCTGACAACGTTTATGTAATTTCTTAGCATGTTTTCTTATGTGTTCAGGAATTTCCATCTATAAGAGATAAAAATGAAATGAATTCTATTCTTTTTTTTGCTTGATCATGCAGCGACCAATTCATGATATTTTTTGATGTTTCTCAAGCTGTTTTATCTAATTGATAATTGACAATCTGTTTAAAAGTGTTTCTTAGTATAAAAGCAAACTTCGTTCAAAAATTTTATTTGATCGCCGGAATAAAATGTTCTAGAACTGGTGGAATATTTAAAATTTTTTCTTCTAAAAAGGCAAAAACATAGGCCGGACGATCTTAAAATGTTAATAGTGTAATAATTTGCGTTTCTTCCATAGTCTTCATTGAATTTCGATGTCCAAAATGTTACAGAATACTGGTAAAATAATAAAAACGTTGAAATTGATCGTCACGTAAACATTATATCGATTGCACAGAAATAAAAAAAAAGAAAAAAAGAAATAGATCGATATTTCTACGTAGAACCGTTTCTACAGAGGACGGAACTCCAGCTATTTCTAAAGTGAAAGTAATATGTAGGTATATAGAAAGGGACACATGCGAAAAAATCAAACTAAAACATCAAGGCGAAGGCCACGATTGACGATTAGGAAGTTATTGATTTGTGGAAATTGGTGTGGTGATTTTAGCAGGAAATGATCTACACTTTAATACTCGAAGGCCAATCATTTTTAATGCAATTTCCTTGTATTTAATTTTTTTTGTAACACTCACAGCATTATTTAAAAACCACTAAAGTAGCAATAAGCACAAATATTGATAAAATTACACACGACTTCATTACTTTTAATTTTTAATTTAATATCCGCTTTAGAATACACGATAGTTAGGTCCGTTATAACTGTAAATTGTTTTTTACGTATCTCCCTTACTTTTATATGATTTCAGTTTTTAATAATGATTTTGCAATTTTTTTCTTCTTATTTTTCAGAAAATTTCTACCCGCCTTTCGTTACATGCTTGAGTGGCATTACAATCATGTTGTTTATGAAGAGGGCGGTCCATTTTTGATACGACAACACGCAGCTTCACTACTTGCAACGATAAGCAGCATTAATAGTCCAGTGGGTTCGGAAATAACTGCACTTTTGGCAGATATATTGCATGATTGTTGTTGTAATTGGTTTTATAAGGCCATGCGTTTCGGTGTGAAAGAGGTAAAATAATTCAATATAATATCAATTTAAAGGTTTAGTTCTTTTTATTGTTGCGAATTTTTGACATATTGATTATTGGTGGAATACTGTTCGTCTAACAATTTGACATATATTTACGCCACTTTTACAAGGAATAATTAAAACTTCAATTACATTTGCAGTTCTCACAGGCGACATTATTGAGTTCGTGTTTAAATACTGTTACGTGGTATATTCGTCATACTGATACAGCACGTTTTCATAATTTCATTAATAAGTATCTTGATGAATTTATAAAATCTGAAAGTTTTATTAAGTTTTTAAAAAACATAAGGTATTGTAAATGTGTTTTTTCTCATTCATATGTATTTCTTAATGGTTTGCTTTATCTAGTTCTGCGTCAATAGTTATACGGGATTCCGTGGATCGTCGCTGTGTACACAATCCACTACCAAATGTTGGCGCTATTATAATGAATTCCTATGGTCCTCAGTTGGTTTTAACTCAAACATATCCTATCTACGTGATAACAGCCTTATGGCGTTTAATGGAATTACTTTTGGAAAGAAATGAAAAACATCTTTTTGAAACACTTTTAAACTCTGATATTCTGGAACCATTAGTTCATTTCCTACACTCTTTGTCTACGCATGGCAATCGTTATTTGGCTACAAATTTCTTTGCCAAAATGGAAATGAAACTCATATTTAAACTTTTATGTTTTGAAGGCTTTCAAACATATTTTCGTAATTCCGAAATGCTGCAAATTGTTTACAATTATTTATGCTGTTTAACAGCTGAACAAATACCAGAAATTGAGGAACTCTTCACAAGGGTTATATTTAATGCACGTTATATCCAAGTCGAACAAGAAACACTTAATAAATGGCGCAAAAGTTGTTTGGAATTGGTGTATCCCCATTATATAGTGGTGGTAAGTAGTAAAGATGAGTTAAAAGGCTTAACTTTATAAAAATGGAATTCTTGATTATTTTTTAAGTCACCCACGGACTTAACGCTCACAATGCCATTTAGTCAAGTACCATTGTTACCATCTGATTGGCCTTATTTTCAATTAAAAATTATTCTACAAAATTATGTGGACAACGTGCAACACAAAAGTTCTTTGGAGTTCTCTGGTAATTTAATTTGGTTTTTTACCTTAGGTGGTAATTGAATTCTAATTTGTTTTTCTAATTTGTATATTCCAAATGAAATAGAACGTGAAATATTGGAAATGACTTTGAATTTTGTAACGGAATTGGAAAGATCAAATGATAAATTACAAATTGCTACGCCAACAGAAAAGCTAATGTATTTAATGATAGCTTTTATGGGACCAGACTCACAATTTCTAGACAAAGATATGCACGCATTATTACGCCAACATTTAATGGAATTTTATGCACAATCTGAAAACGTTATATTTCAATTTGATGAGATTTATCAAGGTACACTTATCAAAACGATAATTAAAATTTATTTCGTCATTTTATTTATTTTTGCTGTAATTTAAAGGAAAATGTAAATTTGAAAATTTGTACGCCTTGTTTGTGGACCATTTTCAAGCAGCCAGCTATGGTGATGAATTGTTTAGCTCTTTAGTCATGGTACCCCTAGCACAAAAGTACAATAACAAATGGCGTAGACGTGCTTGGTCAGATTATGCTGCTGCTTTACGTTTCCTCGACTGTAGTGAGGATTTGGTAAGTTTGTTTTACGCATTTATTTCCTTCAAGTTTGTACATGTAAATACGATTTGTTGTACGTGTAAATACATCCATATTTTTTTTCAACTTCTCTCATTTCTTTTGGTTTCCTTATAGCTAATTGGTGGGCTACAGTCATATTTGGAGCCCTCTGAGGATGAGGAGTCCCTGATAAGGGAGTATAATAATGCACTAAATACAAATTTAGTGCGTGCAAATACATTACCATATAAAATTGCCACACATCATGTGCAGAAATTTAAAGATCGCCTCAATAAAAAGCAAATTTAAACGTTGTTAGACAAATAAAACAAGCAAAACTCTAAATGATACGAAGAAAGTTAAAATTCGTAAGTAAATTATATTGGCTCATTATGTAGAAGTTGTCGTAGTCTAGTAGGTAGTGTGTTGATTTATTAAACGTAACGACACGGTTCAAATTCCAGATTAGACATTTCCAACAAAATGGAATATGATTGGCTCTCAGCAGATTTCGGGCTAAAACTCTGAGAGAAAAAAAAATTTGCCATGAAAAGTAACTTAAAACTCTGTCGTTCCGTGTAGACTTTAAACTGTATGTACCGTCACTTATGTATAAAATGAATGCTTATAAGATAAATGGTGGAGTTACTTATAATGGAAATTTTCATTTTTGGGAATGGGAAAGCCTATTTTGGAATCCTCCTGTGTCTCTTGCTATGTCTTCAATTGTTGCGTCGGCAGCCGAATTGATGGATACCTTACTATTTTGCCAATTGAGCACGGTTTTATATTCCTTCCCAGTCTGTCATGGTATGGTTACCGTTTGGGTCGGGTTATGGCAATTCGACCTATAACCATTACAATTACTATTTGTGATCGATTTTTTCGTTTAGAGGGACTAATTATTAACGATATAGCTAAAATCAGATCGATATCTAACAGTCCAACGGCCAATTTTATCACGATGATATTTGAAGAAGATCTAGTTAATGATCCAATATCTGCTTCAGAAATAAGGTGTTTTTCCGTATCTAAATTTTGAAGTTATAGTCGTTTTTTGTTTTTGTTGTATAATTTTAAGTAGCTCTTGTGCAATCTTAGAGCTCATATTATGTCGGTTAGATTCGATTTTCATTTGATGGGTATTTTCGATAACTGGATGTAACAATACTTGCACCATAAATATTATTATTTATTATGAAAAAGGAAATTTTTACTAATACTGGCTTGGATATTAAGGATTATCTAAACGTTCTACCATTAACGATTATATATACAGAGGTATAGTGGAACTTTGCAAGTGTCTTTTTCTGGAATATGTGTATGTACAAAATTGAAAGGAGATTTCTAGTGCTCTTAGTGTAGTTACAATGCTCTTGGTGCAGTTTTTCCATTTTACACAAAACGTTTTAGTGTATAAATACTCTCTTTTACTTTAATTTTGCAGCAATTATTGTTTGCTTTTAAACTAAAACTTTGTAATTGTTGAAAAAAATTGGCCGGAATTATATTATCAAAGGAAAGACGTCAACACAAGTGGTAAATCGCTTGTAATTAAAACAAATGTATACATTACACGCAATGAAACCATTGTTGTCCTTACAACTGCCAACAAAAAAATGTTAAAATGGTGGGGAAAACTGTTAACATGGAATGTATATCTACGTAAAATAAACATAAATACATATTGCCGTTATACAAAAGTTTCAAAGTGAATACCCCTAATATTTTTGTTTATTTTTTCTATCCTTTTTAATGTTATTGTTTCCTAAGTGCAAACACAATTGCTTAAAACGGTTTACTTAAACCCAAAAAAATAAAAAAATTAGCAACGAAACGAAACAAAATTTAAGAATCCCATTAAAATAATACTGTGTTAAGCCTTAGACAAAGTAAACAAAGTTCATAACGAAAATTTACGAGCGTTTTATTTATATTATTGGTTTGTATTGCTGTAGGAAGGTCATTTTAAAGTAACTTGCTTTTCTTGGAAGTTCTTTCTTCAAAAAAAGGGTTTCAATAAATAAGAAAAAAGTTTAAAGTTACTTTAATTTAAGGGGTAATACATAGGACATGACAGTCTATTGAATTTTTTAGCCAATTTAAATTATTAAATTTAACAATAAGGCGATGAAAAATATAGAAACTAGAGCCATAAAAATTAAAAATTTTACTTTATGCTATAACTTAAGATTCCTATACAAAATTTAAGAATTAATCCCATAAAGTTGATACATTATTTGAGAGACAAAAAATATAAACTTTTAAAAGTGCAAATAACAAATTAAAATTTATTAATTTCTTTAACAGAAATACATACTTTTAGGGTTTGCAATTCAAATTGAATTCATTAATAATTTGTAAATAACCAAATCCATTCAATTCATGGTCAGCTAGCTCTTTTCTTGTAAAATAAATATTTTAATGTTTTATTGCATTGAATAAAGTTTCTATAGTTTTCAGTTGACTAAAAATACAGAATCAATTATTTAAACAAAATATATTTATTAAAACACTTGTCACGCAATATTTGCATGTGTGCATGCAGAGTGGTTTTACAAAATTCAGCGTGAAAAAAAAAGAAAAAATTCCAATCATATGGTTATAAATCGCAGAAGAAAAAGCGTTAATAAAGTAATTAATTCCATTAAACTAAATATGGTATTATCTAATTTCCAACAACAATATTAACACCTAGCCAAGACATTTGCAAATTTAGTTATTTATGATTATATTAGGAAAGCACATCACGTTTGTTTAATACAATTTTTGTGAAACGAAAAAGTGGTCATCAATTCACAAACAATTTTGAACTGCTTTTCTTATAAGCAAATGCTTAAGGTTTTAGTTTTTAATTTTTAACAAATTATGTTTTGAAAATATGGTAACTGAAATTTTGTTAAGACTGTAGCTAGATCGAGAGCTCTTTTTTATTCGAACGTCCCGGCCTAACACTAACACACCTTCACCCGACCTAGGAGGACTCGTCCCCATTACGTAGGGACACGTAAACACTACAGTCCGGACTGTAGCGGGAAAGGGAAAAGTTATGGCAACGAAAATATAAAACAGCTACAGAACTTAATCACAAGCTGAATAAGGTAACAATAAAACGGAACTATCTAAGACAAGAACAAAAATACGTTTTTATACAATAATTTATAAATTTATGCCAGCATATAAGCTACGTTTTATATTACAAACACTACAATTAAAATCTATAAAATCATAACGTAAGTTAAAATCGTAACATAATCTACGAAAACGAAAATTACATCCATAGTTTGTTTTATAGTGCCGTGAAAATCTTCTTAATAATTTATTTAAAAGTGAAGCCAGAATTTGCATGAATTTTGTTTTTCGTAAAGGATTTTGAGAAAAATATATTTGTGGCATCGCTGAGAGTATTGATTATATGGTCACAGTCTGTTATTCGGGCATATTGGTCTCTGAGATATTCTTGTACCTGGAGCTCAATTGAAGTGGCTTACTGAGCGGGCATGCATACTTTACTGTTGGGGCGAAAATAGATGCTGTGCTCTACTTTACAATATTATGAAGCATTCCAATAGGCTTTCTGATAAGAGCAGCGCATTTATTCTAAGCTGAGATGATTGCATTCACCAAGCTATCATAGCTGGGCTGGAAACGGTTTGGGATTGAGATAGGGTAGCTATCTATGTGGATATTTTATTTACTTTAAAGAATTTGATCATGTTAACACGAAGTTGAGTATGGTTTATAGGGAGAATTTCGTAAGACTCTTCAAAAAGTAGTACTGCGCTAGATTCTTGGTATTATGGCATATTGCGTGATGAAAATGCAAATGAGTTGGAAACTTGTCGTAGGAGGAGCCATTATGCCTCTTTAGGGACATCTTTTTAAGTTTATTGAGATGTGATTAGGGTAATACAAATTTTATTAGCACAACTTAACCATACTTTAGGTCCTTTGTGAAAATTTAAGGGAGCATATAACTATCGAGCCTATTCAACGTCTCTACCTTTTTTGGTCAAAGACAAATATTTATGGTTTCTTCAACATTGTAAGTTGACCTCTATTAGAATCTTTAATATTAAGATTTTTATCATCATCCCTTTTGTTAGTTTCTTTTTTATACTTTCCTCTTTTTATGTTGCTCTCTATTTTTGCATGACTTTCTTTCGGACCAAAACCATAATCCATACTTTATTTATCTGTCATTTCTGTCTTTGTTTTCTGACATTGTTTAGCTTGTCTTTTCGGTAATCTGGGTAACATAATATTATCTGGTATTTGGGAAGAAGTCTGTGCTTTTTACCTTTAGCTTCGTAACCTAACCTAGAAAATTGTAACCATTTCTGTGTAACGGATTAAAAATTATGTGAAAAGAAGTTTTACTTTAGTTATGCAGTTTTTTTTGTTAATTTGATTTGAATAATAAAATTTAATCCTGTTCTGTTGTCTATGGTAAAAGCATAGATTTAAATAAAGCTATTATCACATTATAGATAAGCTTCTTATAACAATATACTTTTGCTAATTTACAATTGGATGAATTGTATATGTGTGTAAGAGTAGCAACAACGAGTATTTAAATAATTAATTAAGAGAATATTATGTTATTGACAGGATTTTTTTTAAGGCAATAATGGGTGTTTTTTTCTTTTAACTTGTTTAACACAAGTATTTGTAATGGCATATACTTGTGCGATAATTCAATCATGATTCATTTAGTATATTTTTTTGTAGTTACAAGTATAAATATAACAAATTAAAAAAAAAGAGAAAAACAATTATAATGCACGCATTTATAAATATATATGTATGTACTCACATGATTTTTTTTTTTTATAAATTTTTCAAATTCAATTTTAATTAACACCACTTGACTTGTGTATGTATATACAACACAACTAGTATTTTTTCTTTATTGTTTTATTCTACAACGATTTCAGACCAATAATTAAATTATTTTATTGAAACAATAACAGCAAAAACAATATGAACATCATGAACCAGCTAACTGTACGGCAGTGTGTAATAATAAATGTCTCGTATGTCTATAATATTTTTACGGAGATTCCAAATGGAATCTTCAAACAATTGATGGATGTTGTTCAATATCGCCCTCGCCCAAATTGTTTATTTTATTTTTTTTTGATTATTCGCTGTTGTTATTGTTTTAATTGTATAATTGTTTGAGAAAATTTTATTTTATTAGTTGCTAGAAAACGATATTTCTTTACGTGCTTTGTTAAAGATTTTTTATGCCCGAAGGCGTTTAATGTACATAAGTAGGCAATTAAATAAAATATCCCTATTTATTGAAGAGAAGTTGTATTATTTCGTTTGTTATATTTTCTAAAATATAAGCAAACAACAATCATACATTGGGAAATTCGATAATTTTTTAAAAAAGGCAACGTTTCAAAAGGGCTTAGGCTCGCAAATGGTCAATTCCTAATTTTGGCATCCCTAGAACGTTCTACAGTATATAAGATGGGTCGTAAAACTCCTATGAAAATCATCAAGTATTACAGAGGATGGCAAGCACAGGTGTGGATGTGTGTTGTACATGTCTGTAGGCATCAGAACCAATTGTAGATATATTGTGGAAATGTGAAATTCTTGAAAATGGTAGTCCTGCTATACAAACTATACACTAGGTGGACGCCATAAATCTTATAGATCACAGGCTACTGTATCGGTTAAGCTCAGAATTCAAATACCTTTGTTACTTGACATTGGTTAGTCGACACTGTTTATCAACACGCTGTCTGTTGTTTTAACGTTGCCTAAAGCAAATCAAGTCCTACTTTTTATTGTTTATTAAAGAAAATTATATATTTTTGGTAGGCCATCAGCAGATGTAATGGAAATATCTTTTACTCTGATCCAATCTCTGTTTCATTGACACAGAAAAACAAAAGTGCAAGTCAAATATGAAATATTGCTGTTTCTGTCTATTTTTTTTTTTTTTTTCTATTGTAATAAATTTTAGAGATTCTATTATTGTAGTAGATCCTCACTCTTTTGTTTTTGTTTTTTTTTTTGATATTGTATAGAAAGAAAAAAAGTTAAAACATGTCAAATAAATTTTAATTAAAAGACCTAAAAACCATTAAATGAATTAACATGCAATATAGAAATCATGTAAGATTTTTAATTAAAAATTATATAAAAATAACGAACAATAATAAAAACAAAAGCAAACAATTGTATACAATGTCAAATGTCTTTGTGAAATAATATCATGTGATATCGGTGAATAAACAGTTATAAAAGGGTCACACAAGTGATAAGGTGCTCTAAACTTTAGGTCCAATTGAAGTCTAATATCTAATAAATAATAATAATAATTGAATAATTTAAAGTTTCTGAGTAGCCTATTTAATCTAACCTATTCGAAAAAGTCTTTCGAAAACTTTACTTAAAACAAAGGTTCTGATATTTATAAGTTTGGAAGCTTTTCGTAGGATGCAGAAAAGGTTGATTAATGAATTTCAAAGTTAAGAAGCTCTGCTTATAGTTCCTTTTACTAGTTATAGTGGCATTTGAATACTTCTTGTATTGTACTTTATGAAAACAAAAAATTCCCTAAAAATTGCCTCTTTATTATGGTGTGAATTTAAAAGCAATTCCTAATTTCTAGGAACTGAATCATGTATGTGAAACATTGTGTGTGCCAAAACTGTTGTTGAATTAAATTGAATGTAAAGAATAGGAAATTATTAATTACTTATGACTTATTTTTTCAGCCATCATTAATTATTTCCCTATCCACCTGGAATTTCTTGTAAATGCAATGAAAATATTATTTTGTAACATTTAGTTTTAGCCTGTATAAGTAATGTTTCTGGCTAAAAATAATTAATTTTATTAATAGCAAATCGAAAGTCATCAATTAATCAATTTGCGAACAATTTATTATCTGCGACTGGTTGGTTTTTTTCTTTTAATATAAAATAATTGTATTTTTTTTGTTTATTTGTTTTCTTTTTAATTTTTTATGAGATTAAATTGAAATATTTCAAGATTTATTCCTTTTTTTAATTTCTTTTAATCACAATTTATTGATTTGATATATTGTGTTTTATTTTTAGTAAAACTCATTAAAAATATTTTTGATAAATTCTTATCATGTTCAAGTTTAGAGACTAAAATTGTAACAATAAAAAAAATATTTAATTAAATAGTGACATTATTTATTATATCAATTGTTATTATTGTTATAATTTATTGCTATTGTTATTGCTTAATGTGTTAATTGTTTAATTGATTTTCAATTAATACAATTAAATGATTTGAATTCAATGTGTTAATTCGTTCAATAAACATATTGCATCAATTCTAATTTAAATATTTTCTTCGCTCTTTCCTGAATGTCTTTTAATACCGTACATATGTATATCGGAAGGGGCATTAACGTATCGTAATGTATCTAAATGTAGAAGGCGCCGTAGTCTAGTTTATAGTGCATTTGTTTACTGGCCGTGAACTCGTAAGTTCAAATTATTTCTTTTGGCAACCACCTCTTAGCAGATTTTTTCGCATAGTAAATAATTACTGGAGCATGCGAAGAGGAAAAGATGTTGCCTTGTCTTGGGTTGTGATGCCAAAGCTCATTACATATAATGGGGAAGTGCTGACATAAATACTAGGAGTGAGTCGATATTGAATTTCATTATTCGTAATAGACATATTATTTGAGTCTGAGGGAATCGGGATGCTGGAAACAACGTTCGATAGGTCACTCCAGAGTTCTTTCCTGACGGAAGATATGCGCTCTCAGAAAAAGCCATATCTAAGGTATTGAGTCTGAGGTTATGTTCCTGCCTGGTTTAAGGATACTTATACCGGATATGGCACAATGCAATGGTGGGGTACTCCGGGGGCAGGGTTCTATACCCATCATAACAGATTGGTCTAAGTTAGGTGGACGTACAGGTGCTGGGGATTACTGTAGGGAACTCGGTCTTGAACTCCACTTCAGGTTGAATGATGAATGCAGCATTTTTCAAGCGCAGATTGCCCTTAGGGCCATTGCGTCGGTGTGGTGCAAATCACGGCTTGTTCGCAAGTGCAAGGAGTTGTTGAGGAGTTTGAACCAGATTGTATCGGTCTATGCTGGGTTCCGGGTCATATCGGAATAGTGGGCAATGAGACGGCGGATGCCCTCGATAGTCTAGGTTCGCTTTCAGTGGACGATTTGATAGTTGGTCCTGAACCCCCAGGCTTGCCACCTCTATGGCATCATCAATGGATGGTTCATGGGTTGTTTTGTTTCTAGGTGTCTATGGCCTGCTGTAGCCAGTAAAAGAACAGGTTGGCTACTGGGCTTAAATAAAGCCAGCTTCAGGTTGTTTGTCGATTTTATCACGGGACACTACGAGATTAGGTCGTTGACGGACTATTGCAGGGCATGTTGCGATGAAGAGGAGTTGGAGAAAGCCGACATGTCGAAAGCCGACATTAAGGCTCTCCCCAGATTTATTACTAGTTTCGAGTGGTTGAGAGGTGCTAGGTCTTCATCGGTGTAGTCGGGCTCTCCCACCATTTTTCTTGTGTCTGGTATGTGTGATTCCTACGTTTTCCACTCCACCCCCTTTCCTACATACCCTCCTTTCATCCTAACCCCTCTATTATCCTTCCCTCCTTTAGGACGTTGTACAATTCGACCTCTGGGTACTGTACTTGTTTTGATTGACAGGTACACATCCTCTAACCTAACATAAATAATTACCATGAAAATTTTCTAAAACTTATCATTTGAGTTGCGCGCCCCATTAGGTTGTGTGAAAAGATAGGTTGTAATCCTCGCTAAATGGTTGTAACAGCTAAAGTAATGGATTTTAATTATTTTTGTACGATTTTCGAATCAAATGGGATTAGTTTTCTATCCGAAGTTCAAACATAGATAATTGGTCATTACAATTCTTTAGTAGTTTGAATCGAAAGTATGCGTCAAGTTTTTATTGCTGATGAATGAATGAATGTTGTTGGTAGGTTGATTAATGTTTGTAGCACTGACTGTCGTACAAATTTTGTATAAAAATTATAGGCTGTTTTCAATAAAATGCCTATTGACATGTATTTAATACTCATGCATACCTACATATACATATATGTATGTTGTATAAATTCTTATCAGTAAATACCTAAATATATACACATTTTGAAATCAACCTTTTACTAATCAATAGAGTGGCCATTTTCTTTCTATTAACAATTGAAGTCATAGAAAATATTACTCATCGCTATGTACTAGCTTTAATTTCAATAAACCTAAGCTCGAGTTATAGGAATTTAGGTATATCTGGTCACCTTGAAGTAAAAATAATATGTATTTGACAGAGAACAAGTTGCTGTTTATCGTCATAAATATCAATATTGTCGAGTTGCTGCTGTTAATTTTGTTAGAAACATTTGTAATACCAAAGTTATAACATACATATTATATTCCTACATATGTATGTTCCCATAGATGTACAGTATATGTTCCCACATATGTACATACATATTTATACATTAAATGTGTGGTGAACGAGCCGTATAGATTACAAATACAATGTGTTTTGATTTGTGTTTGCAATGTTTTCTATACACATACACACAACACCTTAATCCATAACATAAGAGCATTTTCATTCACGCGTAGTTTGATAAAAGAGCTCGTAACCCAGCAAACATAATTTTGGAATTTTTACACAATCTTTCTTATTTGATTTTCTTTTTTTAGCAACTTGAACACGTGTTTATGCGATTTCTGAATGTTTTCTACTTTCGGAATTATTTTCGAAAATATTTTGGCATCAGTTTAACTTTGTTTTGGGCAATTCAATAACGAACATTGTCGTTTAAGGCTTCAATTTAAGAGGGATTATTTCCAAAAATATTCTTTCACCAATATAATACCCTAATAGTCCATAGATATTAAATCAGATCACGTTCGTTGTTAAGTTGTTTGAGATTTTTGTGAAATTTTTCTTTTCATAAATTCAGTTGGTAAAAAATTAATGGTTTTCTTTATTGTTGTATATTGACAGACCGTTGTTATTGGAACTACAAATCGTTAATGTCAATATTATAGACAATTGGGCAAAAAACAATTGTTTCAATTTGTGATGACTATCGTAATTCTTACTTAATAGGTTATTATGTCCACGGAGTTACAACGTAGATTATCGCACCACTCATGTCTTGTGTGTTAATTTTGTCTATGAGTAGCGATAGCTACTTTTCAATGTCGACTCCGAACGATATACTTGGGAAACTTTTCGTGACAATTTTATTTTACTGTCAGAGATTTTGCCAGAAGACTTCTGAAGCAAAGTTGCTGAAAGTCTGCTAAGTTCGAGATCTATCACAGGGGTTAAAATACGAGCACACTACCTACTAGAATAAGGTATTGTAATCCAATAAGCAATCAATACCAAGAGAATGTTGAGATTTCTGTTTATATTGACATCGATTTTCAATTGTTTCCATTTCAAATGAAGATTCTTTCCCATTTTAAATTATTTCCTTGTATTTTAAATCATTTCGTTTGTTGGGTTACTATCGAAGCAACACCTTCAATCAGAGGTAAATTGATTTAAAGGAATGCCTTTTACGGCTTCTTTTTCATTATTTATACAACCCTCTACATCTTTCGTTTGTATTTTCTTAAGGTGTGTCTAATATTCGTCTTCCTCTTTTACTTTTCCTTGCCTTACCCCTTTTTCTGGTCTTTAAATATTATCTCGTAATGAAATGTTAAATGAAAATATTTACAAGAAAATTACAATTACAACAAAATTACTTACTCTAAACGAAATTCAAATAAATTGAACATTTCTTAATTAAAATTTCAATTAAATCGATAGACAGTAATTAAGAGTATTATTTGCAATCAGTAACTTAAATGGAAATATCTTTTGGTAACTAGATATTCACATAAATTAGAATGTTAAACTATTTCATTACGTATATATTATATTTGAGGGTAAAGATTTTCCCCTTGGTTAGGAGTAAGATTCAGTTAAGTGGGCCACTTGGAAAATTGGCAGCTGTTTTGTGTTAAGTGGAGAATTCATTGGTCCCAATATACGTATATAATGAACGGTAAGGGTTATTAGCGTTCATTAATTTTACTAACATTATAAAAATTGAAGAGTGTGTATAAATTGCCGTCTAGCCTTAGATGAAATAAAAAACGGTGTTAAATTATTTTTGTTTACTGAATTTTCTTGATCTCATTTATATTCCAGTATAAAGACATATTCAGATTTATTCAATCTGTACAATTTTGAACCTCTTTTTCGATGCAATCCGTTTAGCTTTTTAACACTAGAATGCTTTATCCTTACCACATGGCATACATAAAAAAACAGGTCATTACAGCCCTTCAGTCAGGATTATAACATAACTTCTCACACCACTTGTGTTGTGTGTGATTATTTTAAACATGAGTGGCGGGACCTGTAGATTAAAGTCGACTCTGGATGATTGATTTTTGAGAAACTTGTTTATTTCCTTTTTTTATTTTGTTTTTATTTTCTCTCAGAGTTTTCGCCAGAATTTCTGGGGGCGACTTCCAAAGAAATATTGATTTTCATATTTCGTTTTGTTGGAGATGTCCGGGGCCTCACATCTAATAGGCCTAGACACTACCTTCTAGATTACGACGACTTCTCGCTTGAAATACCATTTCATTTTAATTCTTTCAATTTGCATTGGGATTTTCCAAACGTTTTTTTATATTCTAAGGTTTTAGGCTTTTTTGTCATATTGTAAGTGTTCAAAAGGTAGTTTCAATCCGCCCAGCTGCCAGCTGCCCTCAAGAAATGTTGGACGGACATCACTGCCATACTATTGGTTAATAAGACACTTCGCTACCTTGTTTCTAGGTTCACGCCTGTAAACGAAAGAATAGCCACAACCTGCATCAGGGCAAAATTTTACAACAAAGCCAGATTAGGGCTCACGGCTCGACGGAAGAAAAGCACGATGTGGTTAATGGCTTCTTGAGAGGACTATTACCATATTATTTGTCAAGTCACGTTTATCGTAACAATAAGTTAACCTTTAGAAGTTTCTGCCCTAATTTTTTATAAATTAAGGAAAGGATCTCTCGTTGTGTCAATTCCATATGATTGGGTCCTTTACACAGTGTATATATAGTGTTCTATTCAGTTCTGAGTCACTATTTAATCAAATGACAGCAATATCTAATCGCAGTATGGCCTTAAATAGATGTTGGGGATAGTGGGGAAGTCTATGGGAATTCTGTCTGTTTTTGGAAGTAAGAGGCGATTAAGTATTAGGATAGAAAGGAGTTTATTGATTATATTCAGTAGTATTATACGCCTGCGTATGTATGTATACTGAGGTATCTCCTCTGCGGCATCGTAACTACCATACCTTCCAGCAACCCCTGAAAGATTCCTCTTCATTATGGATGCCAAAGCTTCTGCGTTGAATATTAAAATTAAACACTGATTAAGGCTGTTTTGTGTTTTATAAACATATTTTAATTTGTTTATTGTTGTTTCTAACATTGTTAAATTCTTTGTTTTCTATTTACACTTGTCATGTGCTAGAAATTCTCATCATTTTTTTTCTCAGACAAACTCAAAACCTAAAAACATTCAATGGAAGAAAAGCCGATAAATTTAAAACAACAGCATGATTTTATTTAAACAAATGTGTACACAAAAGTCACATGTATTTACATATGTATGTAAATATGTATGTATTCAACTATTAACATGCCTGTGTCCTTGTATATGTATATGGTAAGTACATTATTCGTATCTTTTTTAAGTAGAAATTATGATTCCATTTACCTTGCTTTATACAAGGGGTTTGTACAAGTGGTTTTAACTTTTCACAATTAGAATATCAAATGCAGAGTGTTTTTGTTTGTTTGCTTGAGAAAAACAACAACTAGTGTAACATTAATATGTTAAAAAAAACAACAATTTATTGTAGTTGTTGTAGTTTTTGAATTACACACTAAATACGACAGATGTTGGAAAAACTTAAGATTTGTTTGGTTTTATAATAATAACCCCCACCAAGTGATGGTGCTCATGGAAGGGATACATTTTGTTAAAAGTATAACGAGAGAATCAAAATGCCCCTACTATGCGAGCACGTACATCATCATATTTTTTTTTATTGTTTTTCCATTTGCTTTTTTAACATCATTCAATGCAATATTTTGGGTAACGTACTCGTACTTCAAATACAATACAAATGGTTATTGACGTTCGTTTAACGTTTAAAACCTTGTAAAATTGTAAAGGTAATGAAACCTTACAGTAAAAGAAAAAAGTTTATTTACAGCCGCGTATGTAGACTTTTTCCTTTGACTGTATGAAATTTTAAAACTAGAATTCCATGATTTTTCCCAACAAATTTTCGATGGAATTAAAATTGCAACTGTATACCGACCTTGGCTGTAGATTAAAATTTTGCATGCATGACCATATACAGTGGCCTTCTCTTTTTGAAGAATTTTTCTGAGTTTGCAGTCTGGTAGTATTGAAACAAACAAGAAGCTTGAAGTAATAAGATAATGGCGCCCATTATTTTCGAGCATTGGAAAAATACCTTTTCCCATTCAACGTTTCAAAATCTAAAACGACTTTCACTTAGGTTAGGTTAGGTTAGGTTGGAGTGGTGGCTCTGATATCACAAAACTTACTTGAGCACGCCGGTTAGCGTTCCGTTGTGATGCCACGGATGAACGCAGTCCCTGTACTGACCAATTTATACCATTTTCAGATTGTATTTCAATTAATCCCAGACTTTCATTAGACTTTCTTCATTTAGTCAATGGGAAGTTGCCGTAGTCTAGTAGACGATATGTCAGCCTATTAGATGAGCGCTCTTTATTCAAACGAAACAAAATATGAACAAAATTTTCTTTCGTCGACTTCCTTTCAGCAGTCTCCTAGCAGAAACTCTGAGAATATATAATTGCCATGAAAAGTTTCTCAAGCATCTTGGAAATTCGATGTAAAACTGTAGTTTCCGCCACTAGTGGATAAAATTAATCCACACAACGTGGATGGTGCGATAAGCTAGATTATTATTTTTACTAAAGCGTTGGAATATCCAATAGTAACCGCTACGATAGTATTTAATACAAAAGCTGTAGAGCTTGTAGTAATTAGAAGTTCAAGTTTCTTTTTCTTTATTAATCCAAATTAGTGGCATCATTTTGAATCTGCCTTTTCTGACAATTTTTCTTTAGAATATAGTTTCCTACATTTAGCCAAATTTTAGGTAATTTTTTTGTATGCATATAAAGTATGTACATGTATAATGTACATTACGCATATTACATATGTATATTCAAATATGTATGTATATGTTCATTATTTCGTTTCATTTATCGTGCTCTATTATCTTCCATTCGATTCTATGAACCTATTGATCTTATTTCATGCCTGTGCTTGATATGCATATCTATGCGGTTTGCTGTAGTCTGATATAACGAAAGCTCTCGTATTCCAAAGAAATTTGTGGCATTTAATGGTAAAGAGTGTGGACCATAAAAGGAATGGAAGCGAGTTTCACTATTAAATGCATTCGTTGTAAACGTATTGTAATGCGTTTCTGATTAATAATTTACGAATTGGGTTATTCTATCGCAAATTCCTTTCCATCTCATCGAAATGTATTCAGTGAAATGAAGTACTTTTTACAAGGAAAGTTATCGTTGTGGTATCGTGTTATTGGTTTCATTTCATTGCGATAACTGTATTGGCAGACAGTCAGTAACAAGCATAAAACTATTTTAATTGCTATTGGAGTGAAAGCAATGCAATGTGGTGGCTATAACATGCGGTAGAACTAAATAACATACTATACTTACGTACATACGTATACATATATATTCATATACAGCAATATTAGTCAAATGAAACATCTGAAATGAATTTGAATTTTTTCTTATGGCAAATACTTAAAAAAAGTGTTTTTTTGTTAAAAATCGAGGATTCGATTTTTTTTGTCAATCTTTGAATTGAAAAATAAACAGAGTGCGATTTAGAAAGTGTTGCGAAAAACTATCGATTATTTTTGCTAGTAGCACAGTAAAACTGACGACAAGCAAGTCAAGTACTCAACGCGTTATTTTCCATTAATTGTTGGTATTTGAAAATTATTTCCATTATGGCTTAATCATAGAAATTATTAACATATGTACATATCGACGCCTCCAGTCTATATTGTTCTAAGTAGACTTAGAACGTGTTTAATGTTCTTGTATTTTTAAATTCCATGTTCTCTAACTTAAATATTTAGAATACACATATGGTCTTATGCCGTGTGAAAACTTTGAGAGCTCATAACTCAAGACACACTTTTTCAATTTAGAATGTTATAGAACGGAGGCGTCGATATGTACATACATACATAATTGGCCATTACAACCCTTCAGTCAGGATAACGACCTAATTTCTCACAGTGCGGATGTTGTGTGTATTAATTTTATATATCAGAAGCGGTACCTGCAGTTTAAAGTCGATTTCGAATAACAGATTTGTGAGAAATTTTATGTATTCAGTGTTTTTACCCGAAATCTGCTGAAAGGAAGTCTCCGAAGAAATATTTTTTTCTGTTTAGTTTTTTTGACAATGTCCGCCCTGAGGGTTTACCCATGGTCTCACGTCGAATATGCTAACCCACTACCTTCTAGACTATGATGATTTCTGCGACAGATGCAAGCAACTTTTTCATGGCAGTTATTTTACTGCCAAAGCTTTTACCTGCAATACTACTATGCGCCATAGACTGCTATAAGTGGAAATGGGATACCCTGTCGTTATTCTTGTAATCCTTTGAGGGCTACGTTTTTAACAATCCTGTTCTCCTTAAAGTTTTTGCAGGCTTATCGCTATTCGATCGACACTATTCGCTTTAGTAATAGTTGCAGATTCTCAGATGGTAATTTCATCTGGAAGTTAATATATTTAACAAGTGCGAACTCCCCCTTCATAGATTTCCATCTCGAAGATGGGAATTCTAACGAAACTCTGTAACCTTTAGAAGGCCTTTGCACTTCTTAATTAATTCGTTTACTAGACTACAGCTGTTTACGCAAGGCGGAAATGTAAATCATAAGAAGTATCTTTAATATGCTGTGATGAAGGTTTTGGACCCTTTCATTATATCAAATTACATTTTGTCATTGGAGATTTCAGCCAATATTCTTCCATATATTCATTCAACTCGTGGTTGAGATAATATCACGGAAAGAGAAGGTAACATATCAACCTAAAGTGTGAAAATATTTGAATAAAATCTTCATTTCTCTTGTTGTACTTTACTTAAATGAAACATTTTTGTCCTTAAAGGGATTTTAATAAAAAAATATCCTTAAATTTCCTTTTAAGCCTTCAAAGTTTTATTTATAAAATCTTTTATTGCACGCACATACACATTCGCAATAATTCCAACTCGTAATTACCAAAAAGAATGCCAATAAAATTCACAGTAAAAAAATATCTCTGCAGTTGTGTAATGAAATCATTTATTGACTTATTAACCATTTTGGGCTCACATTTATTGCCATAATGATGTATTGGCGCCAAGCCGAACATATTCAATCTGCTTTAGAATCTCAGATTATTGAAACACAAGCAATTTTCCATATAAATAAACGTTCTAATTCACTTGTGCGATTACACAACGTGCATAGGTGTCTTCGTTTTTCACATTGTCAGCACAAATTCCTTTCATATTATTATCCTTCGTAAGAAATTGTAGGATTTCGAAATGTACTCTCGCACGATTGAGTGATAATAAGTCCCGCAATCAATATCAATTTATGTCTGCGTATTAAAACGATACAAATTTATCTATGGAATGGCTGGCTATAAATCAAAATGAAGGGAATACATACATGCATACACATGAGGAGATTTTTCAGTTAAAACAGTTGATGTTGGCTAATTAGAAGCAGTTTAACCTCTGAACCACATCAACCGTTGTTAGTTTGACGCATAGATAGTATAGTTTAATTTATTGGAATTTATGTGCATAGCTCAATTCATTAGGCTGCCGAATCATTTCAGCGGTACAAGTTGCGGCAAATATTAATAAAGGTCAAAATGCCTCTGGAAGAGATATTATCTTATATTCAGATAGCTAGACAGCTATCAAAGCACTGGGCGTCAATGCAATGAAGTCCAAGATGGTCACAGATATCTCAACGAGGTAACCCAACGATAAAATATTTCTCTCAAATGGGGTTCCGGGCGTCATAGAAATCCTGGGGTAATTGTAGAGTGGGTGAACTAGTCACGAATAATGACAGTGGGAACGTCGGATTGACAACTTTAGATAAAGGTAGAATGGGGCAGCTATTCCAGCCAAAGCTTGGTAACCTTGGGTACTTAATTGGCTTTATAAATCTTTAGTAAGGATTACAAACTAGTTTCTAAGACCAAGAGATTCGGAACCAACAGTCTGTCGTCAGCTTCTCATGGCAATTTTATTTAATCTGAAAGGTTTTTATTAGAAGACTGTTAAGTGATAGTCGCCGAAAGAAATATTTTCTGTTCAATTTTATTCTTTTTACTTTTCTTTTTTCAATTTTCTTTTTTTCAATTTTCTTTTTAGCTGCGGCTTGAACTCACAAGCTCTGACCTAATAAACCAACACACTAGGTATTGTGTGAAAACTTCTAAAACTGCGTTAGGAAAACAATTTAAGTACTTGAAGTACTGTTTTACGGTTCCATATGTTAAACTGGTGGAAATCTTTCTAAAGTCCTTAATAAACTTATTACACGCATAATATCCAAGATACATACATATGAAATGTTTTGTAGAAATAAACAAGTGAATACACTACACTACAGGGTAGACCCAAAGCATGGTTGTTGCCGTTTCTTCTTTATCATCATATTGTGTAAAAACACGAGAGTTTAGTAATGGACAGTCTGAAAAGTGAAGACCAGTTTGTTATTCCTGTTCAAAATAGAAATATTTTCTCTCCCACATGCATATATACAGACAATTGTACACAAATGTATGTAAATTCAAAATATATCTATCGAAAGCATCACAGGTACACACTCTACGCACTCGACAGGTGATGCAATATCGATAGAAATGCGAAAAGAAAACAAAGAGTTGAATTATATTCATTTTCTCTGAATACAATTGTAATCTATGGAGTACAAAATTTTTGGATATATGGAATTCGGCTGCAGCATTTTAAAAATAGTTTCCTAAGCAACGAAATACAATACGAGATAGATTAACTAATTAACCCATCTGCATTGGAGTACGCCGTTGCAGTTTCAACTTATGTTCATAAAGGCATATAAAGAATCATCCAACGGGAACTGTTTAATCACTCAAAGCATCTCATATGGTGGCAAAGTTTATGTGTTACAGTCCACGGTATGAGGGGGGGATTTAATGGGTGAGGGCACCACACGAAGGACGTGACGACTTCCTCTATGGTGGGGTACATTTGCCCTTCGGCGTAAGAAAAAAAAAATTCACATTGATGGTGAAATGCCGAATGCAACAAAGCATATAAGAAAACATTTATTTCAACTCAAATTAAGTAAGTTAATAAGTATATGGAAGTCGCCGTAGTCTAGTAGGGAGTGTGTTGGCTTATTAGACGTATAAGCCAGGGTTCGAGTCCCAGCCCAGACATCAAAACAAAATACAAAAACTATTTTTTCGGCGATTTCCTTTCAGTAGATTTCTGGCAAAAACTCTGAGAGTAAATAAAATTGTTCTGAGTCGACTTTAAACTGTAGGTCCCGCTACTCTTGTATGGAATTAACACACACAAAATAAGTGGTGTGAGAAACTAGGTCAATAATCCTGACTGATGGGTTTTAATGACCAATTATGTATGTAATAAGTATTTTAACTCTGCTCTCAATTAAGACCAATTTATACGATAATGACTTTTGAAAAAATTTCAAAAACTTAAAAACGTTTTTCTATTAATGTCATGTCGTTTTCATTACGCTTTCTTTATACGATTTTATCTCCTCTCTCTTGCACCTAAAACTTTATATGTCCGACTTGTGGCATCTTCTAAATCCCACTTTAAAAACAGTTTAAGTATGACGGATTCTATGTGATTCGACCTTTAACTTCTAAAGAAAAATATGTAACCGCGTTTCTTCTATATTTCTGTTTATTGGGTAATATCATACTCTTAAACCCATATACACTTGGCCAAGTAAATACGATATAACGGTATGTATATTACGATATTCATGCTCTCTTAAAAAACTATGCAAACAAATTGGTATGAATCTGTGTTATTTGATTGATCATTGTTTATATCTTTGAGAACGAAAACTGTAAGAGAAGAGAGAGAATGTGTGTGATATAGTAGTCAAAGAGAAACCCTGTGTAAATACATAAGTGCATAGTGGTTTGTAGTGCTGTTTAAATTTGTATAAATGTATACATAGAAGGAATAAATTTTCCCGACATTGAACTTGTATACAAATAACCGTGATTGTTTCTGTGAATGTTTTGCTTAATTTATTCAAAATCTTGGTATGAACCAGATTCGTAATAATTTATGTAGAAACAGTGTGATATATATGAAAATATACAGTATTGTATACAAATTGATAACAACTTAAGAGAGGTTTTAAATTTCTTATTCAGTGTATTAAATAAAAAAAATAATTAAAAATAAAAACCTAGAAACATTTGTTAGATTTATAACTGTTTATACTATTATCGATCACACTGTAAGTGCAGTATTATAAATTGAAAGTAAAGTAAATAAACCAAAGAAACTAAGCGCGTTATTATTTATGAAAATAGAAATAAAAATCCTAAAAATAAATCCAACGAACAACAAGAAAAAACCAGTCATATTCAACAGAATATACACACAGAGAGGGAGAAAGAAAAGAGTAACGATGTATAATAAAGACCAAAATAAAAAAGGATTTAAAAATTTGAAGAGCATATAAATACAAAGTTCTTCTCTTTATTTTATTTTTTTTTTTTTTTTTTGAAATAAAATAACAGCGTAATATAGAAAATAAAAGAGAGAGAGAGAGAGGGTAATCCTGAGCGTTGCCATTTTTTTTAACTTTATTTCTGAGGAAAAAAAACTTTTTACGAAAGAAAACCTAGTTTCTACAAAAATCCCAACATTTTTAAACGCAACTCCGGAGCCCAGTGCCTTCTGTTTGTGTTTCCTTGCTTCTTTTGCCCGGGGCTAATAAAATACACAATATTCTATATTATTTCGTGCTATTCTTATTGAATTTATTGACAAAAATTTTAAATTTTATTATGTCAAAAAAACTTGTTTTGTTCGAAAACAAATTTAACGAAAACTTTTACGCATCTCAAAAAACTTGGGGAAAAAGGGGAAACTTGCCAAATGGCAACGCTGGTAATCATAAAGTAATAATAAGGATTATCTTTAAAGAGCTAATGTTAGCACGATTGCATGCATGTGTGTGTGTATGTATTTAAGCAGAGAAATAATTAATTGTGCTCACTTGTTAAACATTTTGAAGTCTTCGTGTTTATGCTCATGTTCTATGTTTTTATGCTCATTAACATTAACAGCAACAACATTTTAATAATTGTGTTCTTCATAATCATCATGGCCATTGTTATTATGATTGCTTGTGTTTGTGTGTGGCGGCATTTGTTGTATGAGAAGAGTTTAACAAGTAATTTATTTAAATAAATACCCATACACTAACAGCTAGATGAATACAGTGCGATCACGATCCCGATCATTACTTTATTTACTGTAACGATCAGTCTAGTGTGGACTCTTACTGAGTGCGGTTCTGTTACGGTTTAAAGTGTTAAAGTAGCGTTTCGTCATTTTATTTAAGAGGTTTATTCTGGTTTATTATAGAAACAGAAAAAATTAAAATATTTTATGGTAAAAAAAAAATACAAGAAGTATATTGATTCATAATATGAAATACATAAATAATATAGACTGGTTTATTAAACAAACAATAAAAAAGAAAAGAAACATTCATTTGCATAAACAAATAATACAAAAGAATAAAATAAATAAAATAAATAAAATAAAATAAAAGAAGTGCTAAAAGAATTATTCAAATAAACCAAAAACAAAAAATATTAATGGTATACACGCATAATGTATTTTTTTTCGTTTCTGAATTTTAAAATCAATTTCTTAAATTAAAAACTAAAAAATTTAAGGTTAACAGATTGCCTTTTTATACGCGTTTAAACAAGAATTTTAAATCCATTTTTCAATCAATTCGAATGAATAATTTAATTTATTAATAAAATCATTTTTTATTGAATTCCATTCATTATTGGTTTCGAAAAAAAAGAAAATAACTTCGTAAAACACCATGAATGAATTAAGTTAAGAATTCAATTCGATCGGTTGCTCTCCACAGTTGCTTTCTTTTTTGTTTCTTTAATTTTATTTTTGTAAACGTTCCATGCCAATAAACATTATTCACGTTTTTTTTTATTTTTATTTGTGTGTATTGACAAAAAATACTGAAAAAAAAAAATAATAAACGGCCGGTCTCTCGTTTTAATTGCGCCTCTCCCCAAAAGAATTCAAAGTGAGCATGTGGAGTGTAAAAGAATCTGGCACTCTGTTTTTTCTTCGTGGTTTATTTACATTTTTTAAGATCTTTTTGTGGACGTGTTAAAAACTAAAGAATTTGTTCAACAGTGTTGCCAAGCCATTCAACTTCTTTGCCTTTAATACTGTCACCACGAGCTTATAGAAAATAAATTGAAATTCGAGCTAAAAATACTATTCTTTTAAAGTTTCTCCTAGAAATGGAAAAATCTAACAGATTAAGGGCTTTCTCCTTAGATGAAAATTATGTGTGCATGGTTGTGAAACTTGATTAGGTGTTTCAAGCATAATTTGAACACTAAGTTCTGTTAAAATACGGTTTCAACATCTTATAATACTTATCGATAAATTTTGTCAACATAAACTCGACTTGATTGATTCATTCATTCATGATGATTTCGAAAGAAAATGGTTTTCAAATATTTATTCTACATTATAATGTTTGGTCCTGGTTATCATTAATGTATTAAAATTTAAATGAGCAACTTTGGGAAGTTTGCAGCAATCGATTCTCTTGAATTTGTGTTGAATCACTTTATCGCAGGGTAGTATCTTGGCGATAACGAAGAATGTTGGTTTTTCAAATACTTCCAAGTAAGAACATTTGTAGCGTAGATGCTGCCCAAAGAAAAAGTCTAATATTGTCAAATCGTATGATTTTGGTGGCCAATTAATGTTGCCAAAAATCGGAATTGTTTATCTGAAAACTTTTCATGCAATCAACTTAAAATCGGTCATACAGCAAAACTGGTATCGTTGCACCGTCTTATTGAAACCACAAGTCGAGCTATACATAGATATGAATTTGGTGGCGGGACCTACAGTTTAATGTCGACTCCGAACGACAGGTTTTTAAGATTTGTCAGAAATTTGCTGAGAGGAAGTCACCGAAGAAATATTTTTATATTTTCGTTTTGATATGTGACCAACGCACTATCAACTAAACTACGGCGACTTCTAAAGCTTATAAAAGTTTGTTAAAAGCCACAAATTTCCCACCTTACCTTCACTCCCACAAACGATATTATCGCCAGAAAGTATTTTACGATATGATGCGCAGATCTGACTACATTTCTAATTTCTAACTTCTTTAAAATCCTGCCAATTCCTTTCATAATAAAGCGATAATAATAGCTATAAACATCCCCTAATACTCATTAGTTTTACCTTTCTGTGTTCGTTTCTTACTTCTTTGAGAAGTTAGGTCGTAATCCTTGCTGAAGGATTGTAATGACTAATTATGTATGTATGTGTGTACGTATGTTCTTTTCCTGATATTTAATTGGTTTGACAAATTCGCATAAGTTGGCAACACTGTATAACAAAACATTTGGTTCTTTCGTTTTTATCTCCCATCTGCCGGTAAAACAAAGACTTTCTAAGTAAATAAGTGCGTGCCCATGTTTATCTTTTGTTTTGTTTAAATTGTGTTTGTGTACGTGTATGTTTATATGAGTGCAGTGTTCTCTACACGTTTTTCTTTGCATTTATATTTATTTGGTGTTGTTGCTGTGGTTGTTGTTGCTGCTGCTGTTGTCATTAGGATGTTTGTTGTTATTGTTGCTGTTGTTAATGAATTCCTTGGTTATTACAAGTTGCAGATAGTCAAGAATTTTTAAGGTAAGAGAGTCTTTATTGTTGTTTTTTCTTTATCTTTTAGTTTTTATTAATGAACAGTTATAAGTAAGGATGATACCATAGATTGTCCATTTAGCAATACAGTGATGGTAACAAAAATAGAACTAAGCTTAGTAGGTAGTTTGCTAGACTAGATGTTAGCTTGGGGATCATGGGGTTGATTCTCACCAGAGACACTAGTCTGTTACACATCGGGACTAAGGTACTCAGCTCGTTATAATTATAGCATAAGCTGTAATTGTTTTTATAAGACGATTAAAAATAATTTAAAAATATTTGAGTTTAAAATCGTGCGTCCTACGAAAACAGAGGGTTAAAGAGAACTGCCTGGAACAGCTGGTATTTTCGATAAACTTTTCGTATTTTAAAAATGAACTCTGTCCTCCTGTTTCAAGACGCTCAATAAAAAATCTTTACAAAGCTAGATCTTATGGACTGAAGATTAATTTGTTTGAATGAAATGGAAAATCATATGTAAGCTGTCCGCAAAAGAAGGCTATGTTTCAAACTACTATGTTCAAACTACTATGTGGTTCAATTGAACCACAGTTTCAGTTATAGTTATTGCTGCTGATTATATGGATGTTCTACAAGGGAATAAGCTTTTCTTAGTCGAAACTAAAAATATCGTTGAGGTGGGAATTTGTACAGGACTACGGTCATATAACTCTTTATATCTCGTATACGTTTATGCAAGTATTGTCTCAATCAACAAACTAGTCAACCAACTAAAGGCTAGTGAATACCTCTGGCTAGTCCTTGATAGGATTAGTTGGCAAGGCACGATCGAAACAGAGACGCCTGGAAATTAGTGTTCAGATAGACTGAGATTAAGTATTTAAGTGTACAGATAAAGTAGGATTTTTATTTTTTTTAAATTTTCAATGCAGACAAATAGAATAGTTTTCATGTGCAAAGCACAATTTGAGTTATTTATGCAATGTTAAATGAATGATTGACGAAGATAATTGAAATTCTGTTTTTTTTTTTAATAATTTTATGAAAAAAAAAAAAAAATCAATTAAAAGTCTTGATCAATTAAAATAAATAAAGCGTATCATTATTATTGCTGTTACACTTCATTAATTTACCATATCTTTAATAATTTTGTCATTTATTATTAAATATTTATGAATGAATTTATCATTCAATTAAACATAGAAAAACAATATCGAATTAAGAAAAATTAAAAGTTTTTAACAGTTTTTGAAACTGTTCCAATTAGGAGAGTGATTGTGTATTTTTAGGTGATTATTTCCACAACCACTTTTTGTAAATTTTGTTAAACACTGGATAATGCTCTGCCAACCTTATGGTTTTTGGCTTGGCTAATTAAATTTAAATTTATCTTCGCATACTTTAAAAAATAAATTAAAAAATTTAATAAAAATAATACAGAACCTATTAGAAATCGAATAGTTTTTAATGTATTACATTTAAAACAATGTTTTCTTTAATTTCAATAATGCTTTGAATTAATTTTATGATCAAGTTTATCGAAAATTTTTTCGGGAACACTCCTTATTGTAGATTTTATTTTTCTATAAACTTTTAATTAATTATTTAATATAGTTTATGATATTCTATCGATTCTTACTTTTTATTATTCAGAATTTATTCTATCATAATTCATCAAAATGATTGATAAAACTAACTGACTGACTCTCAACTTAATAAGCACTTAAATTACAAACAGGTTTATAATCTGTTTTCATTGACTGTCAAATATGAAATAAAATTTTATCTTTCTTCTTTATGTATTTTGTAATAATTTTATGATTTATAAATAAATAAAATGAATAATTTTCCATTGATTGTATTTTTAGCTCTAGTCCAAACAACAGCATCAATTTTTATAAATTAAAATTTGATTGATTTTCATAATTAAGAAACTAATTGGAAATTATTTAAGCTTTTTTTTATATTCATATTCTTTATTCATGTACAAATAATACTTAAATGCAACGAAAAAAAACAAAAATTCTTTTGTAGAACAATAAAACTCTTTCTTCTAAGAATTCATTTCATCTTTTCGTTTTGCCAATTAAAAAATTATCAATAGAATGTTGAAAAGGAAGTCAAGAATATTTCAATATGTTTTAACATTTTAATATTTTATTTTTCTTGTTGTTGAAATAACAAATTATTCCACTTCAGTCATAATGATTCATTGTCTAACGTAACCTTAATTGACACTTTCTTAACACCGTAAGATCTATGATTTTACTAGACATCTTATCTAATGAATGCCGTTAATTGTTAACCGCATTTGTAATAGTCATTCAGGCAATTATTCATTAGAAATTAAGTAAAATAAATAATATTCTTCAAAAATTCTTAGAAAAGTCATATTTAGAGAATTTAACTAAAATAACTGAGTTACTAACTAATTGGCTATAAAAGAGCGCTACAGCTAATAAATATTTCTTAAGCTATTATAACTATTTGAAGAGTTTGAAAATTATACTAAAATTCTTTATATAGGCACTTATAGAGTTTATTGATCTGAGTACGTATTAATTAATAATAGAATTTCAGACATAAATTGGCTCCGTCAGGTTACTACATAGCTTGTAGATGAAAGTGGTGATTGAGCCTATCTAATATACTGATTTTTGTCATTAAAGTGCAATGCTACGTCAAGAAACCTATCAAAATCTTAATCTATTCTCTATCCACTTTTAGGACATGTTTCACTTTACTACAATCATAGTCTTGTAACTTCACCTATTTAGTGTCAAAAAAAGTATCCCAGATGTGTTATTTATTCAATCAAATCAACAATTCCTATCAAAAATAAAATTGTTTTGTCCAAACCGATGTCCTATTCGGCCAATGCACACTTTGTTCACTTTATGACCGCCTTCGGAACGAGTAAAATATTTAAAATTTGATTCTGTATAGACCTAATATGAACATTATCGATGAGACTCATTTCTGAATGAATGGGTACGTGAATAAACAAAACCTTTGAACTGGAAACGACATAAAGCCACAAGAGATCTAAAAACGTACAATGCGTTTCGAAAAAGAGACACTTTGTTGTGTAATTAAATTTGCCAAAGTCATCGGACTTTAATTATCAAATGTTATGGCCTAATGGTTTCCAAAATACGGCGTTACGTGCCACGTAGCTCATGCCATATTTGATATTCTCCATGAGCTATCTGAGGAAACTTTAAATGAAAAGAACTGGCCATAGAGATCGTGTGATCTTTATCCATTGGATTTGTGGTGTTCCCTTAAGTCTCTGATGTATGCGAATATAGCGTTCCTCAATATCAACATAACCCATGTCATCGATTAAATTCGCCCTGATTTATATTCTATAAAATTGGGCATCTCGAATGCGCTCTACGAATGTAAAATTTTCACTATACGCTAATTTTGTTTTATTTAAATTTAAAGATAGGAAACGCTTAATGAAAGATCCGATATATACATATTAGTTAAAGGGTTTCTTATGAAATGTTAAAATGTTATTTCAAGTTTCACGTGTTTCTCTAGAAATTGTTTTCATTCTAAAAAATCCGTGAATTTTTTTTTTAATTCTTGAACTTGAATTTCTTATTCGAAATTAAATAAATAAACTTTTAAATATAAACAGTTTTTTTTTTAAATTATTTATTTCTAACTAACAATTCTCTTTTAAATATGTACACGATAGTTATTTAATTTTCAAATACTATACCACTTGTGCGGGTTCTACGAATATTTTTCAATGCCAATATTGATTGTAAATAATGAATAATTGATAACAAAACCTAAACATTTACGAAAGTAACAATTAAACATTTATTGATAAAAAAAAATATTGCCTTCAACTAAAAATATTAAGTTTCTAAACATTGTCGGCTACTTAATAGGAAAAATACGTCTTTTTCTTCTATAAAATAAAAACTAATTCAAAACCCGGTATGATACCGCTATCATAGTTTAACATGGCAATGTGCGTTCACTAAGTATACTTCATTTTATCAATAAATTCACTGTCATCTGTTTACAAGTGGGTTAATAAATCATAGTTACGGCCTTAGAAAAATTATCGCTAAGATCATCATCGCCTTCTAAATCATTTTTTTTATATTTTTATTATCGATAATTTACAAATAATCGATAATAAATGAAATTAGAATTGAATGGTTTTCATTCTGTGGTTATCACTTTATCTCTTTATGATCTCGGCGATCTAAAATACGATACGTAATTAGAACACAATTCAATAAAAAAAGATGGAAAAAGAAAAAATATAAAGAAAAATTATTTATGATTGTGTGAAATGAAATAAGAAAAATAATTGATTGATTGATACGTTCACATCGGCAGCGTAAATGCTATTGAGCAATATAAGTTTGAATTCAAGACAATAAGTGTTAAGTAGATAGCAAAAGAAAGATAAGGTGCCAGATAATAATGTCCACTTTCAATGATTTCAATTTCAAAATCTTTTAGAAATAATTTTGACATGGCTATGTCAAATGCCCAAAGAACAAGATAACAATAAATACATTTTATCGAAATTTTTACAGCTCTTTAGAAAGGGTTTAAAATACAAACTTTTTGGCATAACAGTCGAACTAACTAACATTTTACAGACAAAAGTAACGTGGCCTTATATCTGTTGCATATTAGTAAAATGTGATAAGAAATGGTTGTGGTCTTTGCTATTTTATTTTGTATTAAAGATCACATAATTTTTGATTGTCTGAAATAGCTTGTCATAGAATCAAGCTAAAGTATAATGCTTTGTTGGCGAAACAATGTTTTTCCTCTTTTAAGTAATAAACCTTCACAAATTACAAAACGCTGACGCTGATGCCCCCTAGCTAACCGTATTGTACTATTGTTAGTGCGATTCGGCAAGTTTAGTCGACTCAGTAATTTTAGCCAATTTGTGAGGTATAGTTGGTATATTAGTGTGAAATTTCAGTTAAGGAAAATCAAGGAGGGAATAGATTTCAGAGGTTCATTATTAGACATTACAACCCTTTAGTCAGGATTACGATCTAACTCCTCATGTTATGTGTGTCACCCAACTTGTGTATGTTCTATAGCTTAAAGTTGCCTCCGAACAACAGATTTGGGAAACTTTTCATAATAATTTTATTTACGCTCAAACTTTTTTCCCAGAAGATTACGGAGAGAAAATTGAAAAATGAAATATTTTCACAAGATATTGGTCTTAGGTATAGAACTGAAGAGGTCTCGTTTAGTAAGCCACCACAACTTTATGTGATGAATTTATGTCATCAGTATTTCCGAAGAAAGTGTCTGTATCGAGTAGCTTATTAGCGTTGTTGTATCGCTGTGTTTGAAATACAATTAGCCGACATATCTACGCCTAAATTCATTCCAACTTAACGTTTTCTTTATAATAAACAAAATATGATAATCCTCCATATCGACAACGTAAACGAAACTTAGGCAAGTGAAAGACCTTTTAATATTTATGTTATGCTTTAGTAGCGACAAAACTGCTCATTTTCATAATTATTCGTTTATTCGCTTACTCGTTTGTTAAGGAATATAGGACAACCACAAGAAAGTGTGCATTTTTTTTTTATTAAAATTACCTCTGGCTAGACACGTTCTGTCAATAAATTGCAATTGCCGGACAATGTCAGAGAAGACGTTCTATGGCCTCCTCATGTTCTTTGCTGCAACAACTTCTGTAGATGTTGTTGTGAAGTATTCGTAACGTCTGAGCTTTAGTATCCCTTTATGACTGCTTAATAGAGTTCCATTAAGATGAAAATGACTTGTTTTCGTAAACATGACATTCAAGTATGTATGTTAGATTATGTTAAATAAGCGGATAGCATACCGTTCACAGGCTAGTTCACACGGTGGCCTTATGGGCCATTGTGTTACCAAGTGTGAGGTAAGCACCGTTGTCATGATCCATTAGTGGTGGAATGTAACCGGGCAGTTCCCTTAGTCGTCGTGTATGCTAAAAAGTGTTTGCAATTATAAGGACAATGCTCTGTTTGTTGTTTCTCGATCGGCCATCAAATTCGTTGCGTATCGCAATAAATTAAACAAACATTTTTGTAATTAACGCTTAAAGCAACTGCAAGATGGGAAAGCGGTAGTAAAAATTGCAAAAAAAAAAATTTTTTTTTAAATAATTTTATTATTGAACAAATAAATCTCAGTTAATAATCTATGGAAAAATATCAATATATTCCAAAACATCATTAAATCTTCATAGCAAACAAAAGTGTAATTTATTTTTAGAATTTTAAATACATTTTTGGAAATTTTACGATTTTACGTTTAATTTACAATCACCTGCTATTGTTGTGTGTAAATAAAATACGAAAATTGTTTTACTCTTTACTTTTTATTTGTATTATTAATTATTAAGAGTCTTCCTTATATATTTCCTTAATATTTTTTTTTAAATTTTTATGGAATTTTTTTCAAAATTTTAATTTCTTACGGAGATTTACTGTAAAAAACGTGAGTCTCATTAATCATCATTGCTTATTGTATTTGTTAAATAAAAATGCCAAAAAAAAAAGAACAAACAAACGTGTAAAGGTTTTCATTACAATGTATTAAATTTCTGCTTAAAAAACACAAAAAATAATAAAAAAAATTGGAAATTATTGTTAAGCGTTGTCTTGGAATAATGAAAAATATAAAAATAACGTAAATATAACTCTTAAACAACTGTGAGTTAAAAGTAATCTTACACAGCTAAAGTCAAATATAAAATTAATTTCCCAAATTCGCCTTAAGAACGCTTTCAGTGAAGTATTAGTTCATTCAAAATGGCCTCAAATATTCTAGAGAATATCCATAATTTACTCTGGATCAAATTTGTGTATATCGGACTACATGTCTAAATTCTAATTTTTCTAAAATGCGCAAAAAATCTGGTCGAACATGGTAATGTTTTAATTTAAAAATAAATTTTTTTTCTTATAATGATAAATAGATTCGTACACAGTCTCGAGAACGTTTAGTACGGGTTAAGATTCATATTCTTGAATCTGATTATTGTACACAATAAATTATTAACTCCATTAAACTTGCTCTGTTAATTTGATGAATTTGTTGGTTTGCATCTTAGATTGAAAAATTTTTATTCTTCACACGCATATGCACATTTTGGTTAATAAGGACTCAAATTCTCAGATATCCCCTTTAATTGTAATTCTTCAACAAAAATTTCAATTGCCTCAAACGTACTTCGCTGTAGAAGAGTCTTTGCTTTACTTTATGTTCGCTTTAGTTGAGTCTCATTGTCCCAACATCCGCTGCCCTTCCACAGATGAGTTTCACTCCCCTTTTCGCAAGCTCTCCTTCTCCTTGCCGAGAATTTTTGCACAATCTAAGACCTGGCAGAGGGTAACCTTAGTCTGTTTACATCGCTGATAAAGCTTTTCCAGGCAGTCACATACCATCTTCGATTTAATCTCATAAGAGCCAAGTGTTCGAATGGCAGGCATGTCTGACCTTTTCTAAGATGTTTTTATATATTCCGTGTTATTTCCATATGTTTGACCTTCGTTTTATATGATATTATCTGATTTAGGCGTTGAACATTGTTTTATTTAGGAAGTTTTCATCTTCCTGTAAATGATAATATTGTAATCTCTAGTCCACTGGAATGTACCAACGCCTTACAATCTCAAGATTTTTTTGAATGATGTCGCAAAGAATCTCTTCAAGTTTGCCTCTAGCCATTAAGACTATATTGTCCTGCATATCCGTGGCATTTAATGCTCGTCTTAGATAGTTTTGTTAACGGTTTATCCATTACTAGGCTTCGTACTTGAGCACTTCGGTTAAAGGACATCACCCTGTGGGTATATTCTGATTAGCTAACCATTTAGCTTCTCATTTTATTTCTTATTTATGGGTCTCCATTTCCTCATAGTGTGTAAGACCTCTGCCATCATTTGTTATTAGATTTTTTTTTTTTACCATCTTTTGCAAGAAGTACCCTCTTATATTTTTTTTGTTCTTTTTTGTAAAAAGTGCATTTGGTACTTTTATGAGAAAAGTACTTTTTGTCGGCAATATATTAATAAATTTTTATATAAAAATTTAACAAAAAAATTCATTTTATTTAATAGTATCGACTTTTTATCCTTCGATTTCATTCAAGCTTTGCACAGTGTACGATGAGTACTTTAAAAAAAATTATTTTTATGACATGGATTACATTTCTGTCTCTTTTTTAAGCACAATAATTCACTTTTTTTTTTGTTTTTATTATTTAATCTTTTCAAAAGTAGTTCATATAACAAAGAAAAAAAAAAAAAACTACAACAGCAACAACAAAAACTGTAACAATAAGAATATCATACAAAAATATTTGCAAGTTTAACTTTTTTTCACAAAAATACGGGTACTACAGAGTTGGAAAAAATTATAAAGACACTTAAAATTTTCAATATAATATTTACGGAAAGTACGGAAAAGTAAATAAAAATATATTAAGATATTGAAAAATTTAAGTGTCCCTATTATTTTTGACAACACTGTATGGATGTACGTATGGATAAAAAAAATCTGATGAATGGAAAAAATAATAGAAAAAAGAAAGAACAAATAGAGTACAGTATAGGATAGAACAGAATAAAATAAAACAAAGGTAATTTAAAGAAAATAAAACAACAAAAAAAAAACTTAAGTGTTCTTCACATTGAAATTAGTTTGTGTCTGGGTTATTCTTCAATTCTTTTTAAGATGTTTTCTATTTTTTTTGTTTTTGAGTGTGTTTTTTGTTTTATTTCTTTTTTAATGTCCATTTTATTAAACATTTTAAGTATTATTAAAGCAATAGAAACTAAAATGACATAAAATTGAAAGATAGAGCAGAAAAAAAAAAATTAAAAACGTAACACAGGTAAAAAAATCAAAATGAACAAATTTATTGTACATATTTGCATAATAAAGTACTATTGTTTAGTATTTAGTACTTAAATTAGTGGCGTAGTAAACATTTTTCTTTTAATTTTCCTCTTAAAACCGCTTTAAGCTGCTTAATAGGCAGGCAAAAAAGAAAATTTATGTAATTGTTTGAGGTTTTTGTGGTTTAATTTAGCGGGGACATGAACCCGGATGTATTACAATTTCATAATCTCATTTTATTATGAATAATCAACACTTTGTTTGTTAAGTTTTAATAAAGAAATTAAAAGATGTTGGAAACGTTGTTGATATTATTAAAAAACCGCAAAATATTAATATGGCTTTAATAATATGGTTTTAACAATATGGCTTTAATAATATGGCTTTAATAATATGGTTTTCAATTGCAAATCTTTTATTACTTGAGTTGATGAGCATTTAAAAAAACAAAGAAATTCTTGAAAACGTTAGACGTACTGTTATGTTTATATTTTAAATAAAAGGAAAATACAAATCTTCAAATCAAATTGAAACGACTTGTCGTAGGTATTCAGATTATCTAATTTAGGTCAAAAGAAATTGGTAATCTTCGACCAATAGTGTTCGCCATTCGTTGATAGCCATCACTGTCATTGTCAGTCTGTAAGAAATATGGAATGAAGGAATGTCAGTTCAAAATCCACACCAAACGGAGACTATTTTGTGATGCATTGAACGCTCTTGGATGTTATGTGGATTCGTATCATTTAAAACCTATTCATTTAGAAATTATCCTCATCGCTGAAAATGCTTTTTTGCATTTTTTTTACTGCTGCAGCCTGCACTGGCCATTCAACGAGCACATTTGAATTTTGAACGAGTACGTGCTTAAGTGACAACACAAAATTTGCCAAGCTGTGGTATATGAAACACCAAGTTCTAGTGAGCAACGAGAAATCTACTGCCTAGGATTTTCCTATATACTCTTACGGATAGCCAAAGATAGCCCGCAGATCTTGTGTTTCATCGACATACGATTGTTGGTCGATCGTTTACTGGACTTGACATGTGTGGCTGCGCGCTTAAGTGTAGATACAAAATTCGCCATGCTGCGGTCGAAGAAAAGCGGAGTTCTCGTGAGAGACGTGAAATCGACTTGTTAGGACTCTCCTGCATATTCTAGCGAACAGCGGCGATGTTTTTCGCAGATTTTATTTTTGCTCGACATACGATTGTTGGTCTATCGTTTACTTATCCAATGAACTTGTATTTATTCACAATATTATGTTTAGTCCTTTCAAAAGGGTAAAATGTTCTAAGTGCGCAGTACGGTGCCTGAACAGAACACCCATTTTGATAAAATAATTTTATAATTTACACGTTTTGTTGCTCGCTATATCCAACCAAGGTGATTTGCTAAAACGGATTGTATAAATGGTGACTCTTTCATCAGATGTAGCTTCAATAACATAGGTGTTATCGGAAGTCTCTGTTCGAAGAGCCAAAGCATAGCATTATACATACATACATAAATAATTGATCATTACAACCCTTCAGTCAGGATTATTGACTTAGTTTCTCACATTACATACGATGTGTGTGTTAATTTTATGCATAAGTGGCGGGACCAACAGTTTAAAGTCGACTTCGAACGACAGATTTTTTTTGAAAAACTTTTCATGGCAATTTTATTTACTCTCAGAGTTTTTGCCAGAAATCTGCTGAAATCACCAAAAAAATACTTTTTGTATTTTATTTTGATGTGCGGCCTGGAACTCGAACCCTGGTTTTACGTCTAATAAACCAGCACACTACCCACTAGATCAGCAGCATAGCATTATGCGGAGAAATATTTCATGTTTGGTTCCATCACAAGCCATATTTGGTCGTTCATTGTTGCTAGTGATTGATTTCTTTTTAAAGAAGAGTAGCTACACAATTAAGTTACATTTTGCCACTTCGCTGGATTTGGTCTGCGCTTGGCAATCTTAACTTAAACAAAGTAACCCTTAAAGAACTTGGCCTTCATAAAGAAGACAAATTGAATTTTTTAATTGGAATAAAGAAGCAATACGCGGATGACTTGAGATGCTGGTTTGTTTTTAAGGTTTAAATTTTTAAAAATTGAGACTCTAGACTAGAGTATTAAATCAATTGAAAAGTATGATGAGAGAGGTTAATTAAAAAAATCGTATGACGAAAGTAAAGCAAATTGCTTGGCAAGTCAGTTACATTCAATTGCTTACCATATTAAGTTGTTTACATTTCTTCGATTTTATGGTCATATTTTATTATTTTTTTCTTTTTAATTAAAACAAAAAATAATCAATGTTTTCATTGCGTATTACATTATTTTTTATGCCAATTATTCTGAATTGAACTTGTTATTGCATTAACGAAATTGATGACGACCATGTTTGCGTTTGTTTATCGTGAATGTTTTTCCAAAAAAAAAAAAAACCCCAGACTGAGTTTTTTTTGGGTCAAGTTTATAAACTAGTTTGCAATTTTGTTGGAAATAAAATAAAATAAAAAAAAAGAAATAATTAAAATGCATGCGGGTATTTAATGCACTTTTTTTTGTTGCTTGTCATGTAAAAAAAACGCGTATGGTAATAAAAATTTTTTTTGGATGTTATTCAATAAATATTGAATAAAAGCAAAAATATTACAAAAAAAAAAATAAATAAAATTAAAAGTTTCAATTATAGTCCTATTTGAGTCTGAATTGAGAACGTACAATGTTGTACATTAGGACGATCCTCGTTAAATACTCGTAAAATAAAAATTTTGTTAAGCTTGCTTATGACAATTACGGTGTAACATCAAACAAGCGACAAAGTCTTAATGTTAGAAAACCTTAAAATTTTGTACGCCTTTTTTCGACTTTATTTTATAGTTTTTATTTTTATAGTTTTTACTGACATTGAATAATTATTTAACAAAATAACAATTTAAATAAAGCTTTACAAATTATACGTTTTACACTTTAAGGTGTGATCATTGACGATCATTGAACTGAGATCATCTAATGTTTAAGGTGGATTGCATTTAGTAAAGAAACGAAAGCAATCTAACAAACTTAGGCAAACAATACTTACAAAAATAAATACATAAACAAGTTCGAGAAGAGTAACAAAACGAAGATAAAAATACCAGAACAAGCACTACATAACATAAGGACTGTTAGACTCAGACTTGTAGCAAAAAGTTCGACGTTAAATATAGCAGTTAAGGTATCGCACGTGGATATATTCGATGAATCTTGAGCCATGGTTTTCATGTTCGTTTAACTTTTAGTAGACTGCGAGTCGAAATTTGATCTCATAAGGATTTTCTATGAAAGATTAGATGAACGGTTCAAGTGGAGATTAAGGCAAAACGTAATTGTAGTTGCTGTCGTCTAGTAGGTAGTGTGTTGGCGTATTATATTCACACCCCAGATATCTCCAACAAAGCGAAATATAAAAAAAAATATTCCTTCGGCGACTTTCTCTCAGCAGATTTCTGGCAAAAGTTCTGAGAACAAGAAAAACCTGCCACGAAGAACTTCGCATAAAATCTATCGTTTGGAGTCGACTTAAAAACTGTAGGTCTCGCCACTCATGTATAAAATTAACACACACAGCATAAGTAAGGCGATAAGCTAGATCGTCAGTCTGACTAAAGCATTGTGATAATCAATTATGTATGTATGAACGTCGGATAGAAAATTAATCCAATTTGACTCGAAAATCGTACAAAAATAATTAAAATCCATTACTTTAACTGTTACAACCATTTAGCGAGCATTACGACCTAGCTTTTCACACAACCTATATAGTCTAGGTTAATTTTACCCTTAAGTAATAGAATCTGCAATTTAATGTCGATTACGAACGATAAGGAATTTGGGAAGATTTTCATGGCAATTATTTGCTTTGAAACTGCTAAGAGGACGTCGCCAAAAGAAATAATTTATTTTTAGGTTTAAACTTACGACCTTTCCAATTGAATATTAATACAAACATTAATATTGGATCCATTAAATTGTATATTAAATTCAGGGCTGAGTGATAATCTTTCTTAATTGCCTGAGTTACCTGCCCTAATTAGCGGATACGAAGCATACCTATCGAGTATTTAAATAAGATCGTCAAAAGTGAATGTTGTCTCTGGCTTGACGCAGATTCCTTATTAGATTATCGTTTTCATCCTGCAACGGGTTCAAAACTTTGCTCATCTCATCCGTACCATGTAACCTACAACAGGTTTGAAACTTTGCTCATCTCATGCATATCACGTAGTGAGTTTATTGTGCAGGCATTTGGCAGAAGGACTCTAAGGAAGCCGTTCCTAAGGCTTCCTTTAATCTAATAAAACCTTACCTTATTTACCCTCACTTCACATCACCTTTCACTGTTTTTATGTCTTTAACAAGAAATTCAAAATTTAATTGGCCATGGAATTAAATTCTCTTTAACAATGCTAAACTGGTGTCGGTTTTCACATTGTAAACAAAAGAAATGCAGATGGGGGAGACTCTATCTGTGTGTAAATTAGTTTAATATGCAAATTTTTATTGCTACATGTTGCATGCAACTTGACTGACTTTCCATTTTTCTTTTTGTAAGTGACTATTTTATCAAGATGCTGTTAAGCTGTTCGCAAACGATAAGTAAAAGAAGGATGGAAGGAAAATACCGCAGGGAGATTTGCTTAATGCTCAAAAGTACACCTGCTGTTCAGGTTAATATAATAGGTTGTGTTGAAAGAAAAAGAAAAATTAATTCAATTAACACAAGAGATTGGGTAGGCCATGCAGACGTTATTTCTTAGATTTTTTTTTTCTGAATTTTCATTCCATTGAAACGTTGTCACTGAATTTTTAATGGAGGCATCGTAAAAATGAAGCTTCTATTACTTTGTGAGGTTATAAAAATTTATTGCCGATTGCCACAAATTGTGGCATGTTGGGAAATTATTATACAAATTTATAACGCAGAGAAGTGTCACAATGGAATCTGAAATCAATAATAAAAAAAAATTAAATAAAATAAAGATTTTATATTCATAGTCAATTAAGCCGCAATGATTCTTAATAGTCGACTAAGGGGGGGTCGTAAAAAATTGACTTTTAAAACATGATGTTAAGGAAATGTTTTAAAGGAACTTGCAACTCGTATGCCATAAAGTGTAGTAATATGTTTAGTTGGTTGTGTGTTTTATTCTTTTCCTCATGTTAACATCTGTTGCAGAAGCCATTTTCCTTATGGCCAAGAACAATGCACCTCGTTTGAATTGCCACAATACAATATCCGTTAATGACTCTGTTAAACAGATAAACTGTTCGAACTGTTAAAGTTTGAGCAGACTATACATCATATACTCTGCCATAGTACAGATTTTAGCAATAAAGCGCAAGTCACATTATGGAAAATGGCCAAAAATCGTTCACGTAATCATAAACGTTTCAGTCATCAATTGAAGTTGTGCTGTAAGGCGGAAAAGAAACCAACAACACCAGGACAAGACCTTAGGCAGATTTGTTATGCAACCTTGATTCTATCCGAAGACTCCTACGCGACACTAACGCAATCTATTGTTGCATTATCAATTCTGAGCAGTAAATTGTTCTCAATGGTGTTACCAAAGTAAAGAAGTGACTCAAAAACTCAATAGTTGTACCATGGCGGTACCCATGCCATATGAAAGTTGCACCATTTTGCCATCTCGTTGAGAGCTTTGCTGCAACTGTAGATCGTCTTAAAGGTCGTTTAGTTAGATAGCCTGGTTGTTAGAAGGTACGGTAATATTATTTTTGTAGGTCTGGTCGTCTTTAAACGTTATTAATGCAGCCTGATTGAGAGACCCTAACGCATAAAGGATGCTGCAACGATCGTATGAGGGTAAGGGCTGTACCAGTTGACTTAGATGCCTGCGCTCACAGCTCAATTCTGTTTCGAACCATGCATAAATACTTGTGTGAAGTAGATCACGAATTGAATTCACTTTTGTTTTCCAATTACCATCTGAGGTAGCACCTCAGATAGCTTATAATGTCTTGCCTTGACTTGGCCGTTCCAAAGAAAGACATTAAAAGATCTCATTAGGGTAGGCACCCGCCCATCAACAATTTAAAATGTTAAATTTCCCTACGTTTAATTTTTAAATTTATTTCATAACAGGTGTTGACAGTACAATTTTGTCGGCATCCCATAAAGAATTATTAAGTTTTGTTACATTTTCTTTTGCGCTGCAATTTTATAACTTTACAGCCAATAATCTCTCATCATGTGGAACAAAACGTAAAAATTTATTTCAGTTTTAAAGCCAATTAATGAACATTTTTAATTAAACTTAATTGCACTTTAAGCGTGGCAAAAAAAAGCTCAACGTTTATTCAGGCAAAAAAAAGAAACAAAAAAAAAATACAAGAACAGTAACAACAACGATTCTAAAAGAAATACATTTTAAACACGTGCTTATTTCCTGTACGAATAGGCTTTTAAAAAGGAGACAACAAGAGATGAATGATAAGCATATAAAACAATAAAAACAGCAAGAATATGAAAGAATAAAAAAAAAGAATTATTTATTAGACGCCTTCATATGCACGAGAATTTTTGTATGACACAAACCATTTACTTGTTGTTTTTGTTTTTGCTTTTTGCTTTTCCTTTTCTTCTTTTGCATGAATTAAATTGACTTGAGTTGTGTCGATTTGACTTGATTTGACTCGACTTGACTTGTTGGTGGTTACAGCATAACGATTTTTATTCCAAAACCATTTCCATACGTTTGACTTAATGTCTGGCACCACAACGGTAGACTAAAATAAACGCAAAATAATTTATTTTAAACGCCTACAACAAATACTACTTAAAGATTAAAAAAAAAAACAAGAAATAAAAACAATACAAGAACACAGTGTGCTTAATGTACTCGTTTGCGTACTTGATTTAATAACAGAGCTTTGCTCTCCTTCCTTCCTAAGTTTTGTTTTTAATACAACGAAAACAAAAACAAGAAAGGAAAAGTATGCTGAGAGCACAACGATTATTAGGAAATTGTGCACTCATACATACATAAATACATACGTACAAAATGGGAGGTTGGGTGAGAATGTAATAAACATTGTTGTTTACATACAACAATGTACGGAGAGCAAAGAACCCCAAAAATGAGAGAGGAGCAACAACGAAAATAAAATAGAAATGATAACAATCAAACAAGAGTAGAAAATAAAACATTTGTAGTAATGGATGAAGAAGAAGAAATTAAATAAATTCTTTACTAACAGGAATTTAAATAAAAAAAAAACAAAAGCAACAACAGTAACTATTTATTTTCTTTTCGTTTTTTTACTATTCCTTACAAAATAAATATATATGTAGATATACAACAACAGCAACAGCAATAGCAGCAACAACAATGTCAAGAAAAGAAAACAAATGACTTTTTAAATGAGCTTTCGTTTTTGCTTCCCCCTTGTTATTGTTGCCTTTTTGTATGTGTTTGTGTGTGCGAGAGTGTGTGCCGTTTTTTTACACGATTCCTTAAATGCTTGTACAAATGACTTGTTTTACAAACATCAACATTCAAACACCAACATAAACACACATACACATGCATTGACTTGTTTTTCCCTATTATAAATTCGCGGTAGCAACTAGCCGAAGGTAATTTTCATAAAATTTTATTTACTTTATGGTGATGGGGCATGGTGATGTAGATTTATTTAAGAAATAGAAAAAAACAACAAAAAATTTAAAAAAAATCTCATATGTACATACAATTACGAACAAAAACCAAGAATTGAAAAGAAAACATGAATTAAAGATGGTATGTTAGTCATTTTTATTGAATAGAATTTTTTTTCTTGTATTGGCAACATTGTTTTCAAGTTTGAACTGAAGTCATCTTCATTTTCCAGCGTGGTTAACACAGTACTTCTGCATTTGTTACCCTAGTTTTCATAAAACTCTGTTGCAGTCGGTTTGTCTCAATTTGGTGAAGGCATTCTAGGTCCATGAAACATCCCAGACCATAGACTCTATTACTTCAATGAGACTTCTAGGTGCCTCACTAGTCAAGACTTTAGAGCATATAATGAGTCGTATGAACTCTTTACGGACTTATTAAATCGGTAGCAACCATGCAAATTGGATCGTATTCACAGAAAAATTGATATGATAACTGCCCCATAAGGTTCCAAATTAAGAGGTCCCTAAAGTTATAACCAATATACTTTACCTACTTTATAAAATGTATGGCAAATGTTGTGTATGTTAATTTTATTCATGACTCTGACTGACCGGTTTAAAATGCTTTTTATGGCTTTTGCAAGTAGATTGCAGAGAGGAAATCATCGAAAGGACATTTTTTTTTCGAAAAGACAGGACTGATCTACTAGATTAGGTCACACATTCCGTTGTGGACTATGGTAAGCCATCACCATTCTGTAAGATTTAATGACGTCAGGAGAACAAACAAAAATAATAAGTTTATCATTTGTCAAGGCTTGATTTCTTTTCTGTTTCTTAAAGCTAAACACATGAAGCGAATGCTTCCAATTGTTAACACTATCGTTCTCAATTAAGTCTTTAACTGATCAAACTTTTGAACTAGTATGCTTGATCCGCCTTGATTTACTTTTCCGTTATTAGCTTTGTTGTCATCATCAAAAGCTACAAAATGCAAAATGTTTGTTTCTTCTTAGATGAATCCAACGATTCTAAACGATATTTGTTCAAAACTTAGTTTTCTGAACAGTGTATATCCGTATAAGAGACCATTAAAGAGATCAATCTTTTGACAATCGTCATACTTTATGCATCATTACATCACAATCGATCATCACCAGTCAACATATATCACACGCATCAAACATTTCACATACCACCACACATCTCATCCACTCCTAATTATCAACACACTATACCATCATCGACTCATACATGTCTTCAACAACACGTCGTACAGTACAACATTACACACATAAAACACACAGTCAACACATCTCATCACACTCTAACGTTATCAACACACTCATACATCATCATCACACTCATACATCGTCGTCACAAATATTTATCATCATCATACTTATACATCCTCGTTACAGTCATACATCATCACCGCACTCATACGTAAACATTACACACACACATCATTATCACTCTCATACAACATAACCATTCTCATGCTTCATGCTTCATCATCATACTCATACATCATCATCACACTTATACATCTTGATCATACTCAAGCTTCACCATCATACTCATACCTCATCATCATACTCATTGGAATCTTCAACTTAGTTTGTAGCTTGAGGGTACTTATAATATCGGCTGGCTAATAGATATAAGAAGAGGACTTCTTTTTTTAAATCCTATTGCCATCCATCATACTATTGCTGTATTCAGCGGCCACTGTTCTATTGGAAGGAACGCCAATAGATTTGGCAATCTCTCGAGTGACTTTTGACTTTTGTAATGAAAATGTGGAGGTTCACAAGAATTAGTATTTGGAAGTATTCTGACAGTCAGACCGTGTAAACGCATAACGTTTACGCAGTTTTATTCGTACGTTCGTTCAATAAATAAGCACAACTTTTGGTACTGGAACTTAAGTCTCACAAGTTCTTTCATTAACCCCAACTAAGCGTATGAATGTTTATGAAAATATTTTTAAAGACACCCTGTACAGATTTCCAAAATAAACCCATCGGGAATTAAAGAGTGCCAGAATTTAAGTGTGAACGTATATTCATAAGGCAATAAATTATTGCATTTGCTGCATTTCTTTTAAACTGAATTATAATTTTAATTAAAAGAAAACCAAAAACACACCCAACTCTGCATTGCATCGTCACGCAATTGAAGGCAGCATTTGAAGACTACCACTCAGACATTGAATGAAATAATGAAAATGCAACAAAATATAGCCATGAAAAACATTTTTTGCTTTTGTTTCGGTGATTTGCAGTTAATTAAAAAATTGTTATACATGATGTGGTTGTTGGTGTTGATGTTAAAAAATGCAGCAATAGAGAATATTTAAAATATTTAATTTTTGCTTTTGTTTTTGTTGCTTTTAAGTTGAATTTGAATTATTGCATGCTTGCTTGGTTTAAAGCCATTAAAGCATACGAGCCTATAAAAAGTATTTAAAATTTTATTTCTTCTTTTTTTCTCTTCTCAATTTACCTTAATTACAATTTACAATAATTATTATCATTATAGCACTTAATAAGTAATAAGCGTAGGAGCTTTAGAACGAACGGCTGTACTCACATGCTCTGTATCATTATGAGCATGTGTGTTGTGGTACAGATAATGACTACCGCCTATCAAAGCTTTGTAGAGACACTAAGTCTGGCACATTTGCACAGAATATTTCCTTTAAAAAAAAATTAAAAAACAAATCCAAAAAATATTCCCCAGATATTAATACAATTATAATGACGTCAGATTTATTTTTAGAAATTAAAAAAACAAAAAACAAAAAGATATTCAAGTATCGGGTCCGCCATCTAACGTTTTTTTTTAAACTAATTCATTTCGGATTTGACAGGATAATTAGTTTTATCCTTCCGCTAAATGAATATGGTTGTGTATACGCTTAAACAATTAACCATCCAATGTGTTTTCGCTTCGCTAAGTGGGCCTGCGATCGACTTACAGACGATTTTGGCAAAAGAATCATCTTTTCAGATGAAGTTCATTTTGATCTTGGTGGGTGGGTAAACAAGGAAAATTGTCGCATTTGGGCCACAGAAAATTCGCACACATACATTGAAAAGCCAACGCACCCAAAAGGAGTCCCTGTTTGGTGCGGATTTTGGTCCAAAGGCATAATTGAGGCATTTTTCTTCGAAAATGAGCAAGAAATGGCAGTCGATGGCGATCGTTATCGGGTCATGTTGAACGAATTTTTGTTCACAAAAATTGAAGTGGAGGATATTGGCAATATTTGGTTTCAACAGGACGGCGCTACGTCCAAAACAGCCGAAGCTACACTCGATGTTTTATGCCCTGTTTTTGAAGATCTCATTATCAGCCGCAGAGCTGATATCGTTTGGCCACCTCGGTGCCGTGATTTGACACCGTTGGACTATTATTTGTGGATTGCCGTCAAAGATAAGTGTTACACCGACAAGCCAGAGACAACTGACGCTTTAAACGACAATATTCGTGAAACCATTGGTGAAATACAGCTGCACATAATCGATAATATGCTTAAAAATTGGTCCGATCGTGTAGGCTACTGCATGGCCAGCCGAGGCAGCCATTTGAATGAAATTATTTTCCATTATTAACCGAAAGGAATGTACATTCAAATAAAAAAATAATTTTGATAAAAAATTAAATAGTTTTTTTAAAGCATTTTCAAAGAAAAATAAGTTGTTTGGCGGACCCTTTATATGAACTAATGCGTAGCAGTAATTGCCAATAAGAACGAACATGACTGGTGAAAAGTGTTACCAGGAAATTTGTGGCAAACATACATATTGAGTGCGTAAGCATAATGAGAAAAGTTAATGACAGCCTAAATAATGATTACAATTAAAATGGTAATTTTTGGTTTTGGGTTTTTTGGTTTTCGCCATAAATTTTGTTGTCTTTTTTACTTGGGTATGTTGTTTAGGCTATTAATAGAATTTTAAATACACAATGTATAGTGCCAAGTTTTATTAAATGGCAAAACTTAAAATTAGTTTTCCATATTGTATAATATTAAATTAGAAATCTAATCGAAAAACTAATTTACAAAAGGTACAACCAACACCTTAGTGGGATGCAGTCAGTGTATTGTGTGGGAATTAGGATAATTGGTTGCGGCAGAAAGGAAAAAAAAAGAGATGATGGTATTTATGTTACATGTTACGATAAAAACTTTTTGCCGAACTTTTAAGGTGGGAAAAGATATTTTCCCTGTAATGTATTACGAATCGATTTCGGAATGAATGTATTTTCCATAAGAGATGTGTGTACAAGACACAAGTCTAATAAATCAAATTAGACTTCGAGGCATCGGTCTATTTATGAGAGTTGTATTTCATGTTATAAATGATGTCTATCCTAACCAGATAAAAGGAAATGTGGTATTACTGCACTCTTTTAAGCAATCAACGGACTTCATTGCTTCTTTCCACACTTTATTACACAAAATTAATTCTAGAAAATCAAGAGCTTCTCTCATAGTACCATAACTACGGGTTACACATTATCAATGGCGCGTTTATGAGACTTTCCGCGTATTAAATTGGGCTTCACTTACACAACCTCATTAGAATTTTGTTTGTAGGTAGAATTGGAGTGAATCGCTCATAATAATTCTTTTTTATCGAAGAACGCTATTTTTAAGCGTTCGCACTTACACAAAAGTGGTGACCTTTTTCCGAGCATTACGGAATGATTATTTATGATTAAATTTTAAAACACTGGAAGTGTTACTAATGTAATCAGACCTGTATATCATTCAAAGAAAGCACTTTAGAAAATATTGCTCCTTTAAAATAGAAACCAATATCCTAATTATGATTATTAATAGCACTATACGTGATTCGAACAGAATGCTGCCACGCGCCACACTAAACCTCCTAATTGCATAAGAAGTTTCGAAAATCCGTCATTTAACCAAGATAATGCTTTTTTGTGGGACAAAGTAAAGAACGTGTCTATGCGGATAATCTCTCAAAGTTGGAACCAACAATTGTTTTGATAACCCCGAAGATACCTTAGGAAAAGTTCGGAAAAGTGGCTGGAAACGACATTAAATCGATCTCCTAGTACAATTAAGGCGGTCGTTTAAATCCCATTGTATTCCATACATAAGGGAGAACATTATAATGAAATAAATTTTCAACGAAATCTTAACATTACTTAGTTACTTAATTGGTCATTATGACGCTTTAGTTGATTCAGATTACGACCTAGCTCCTTACACCATCTATGTAGAGTGGATTAATTTTATTCATGAGTGGCGGGACTTACGGTTTAAAGTCGATTCCGATTAACTTCATGGGAATATTGTCGCCGAACAAATATATATATTTTTTTTCATATTTCGTTTTGTCTGAAATTTCTGCGCTGGGTTTTAAACTACTGCCTTAGGTCTGCAACAATACGTTAAACATTAATTTCAGTTTTTATAAAGAAAGGTTAATGCCCAAATTTTTTCTGTGCACTCCCTGCATAATTATTTATTTAACAGTCACATTGAAGTAATTTTGTTTTCTTTATAATTTTTATCATTTCAGATTTAATTTTGAATTTTTTTAAATTAAATTAACTCAGAGTTGCTGTTTGTTCAACTATGGAAAAGCCGTATTAGATAATATTAAGGTAAGGAAAACATAAATTTTTAATAATGTTTAGTGACTTGTCCATAGGCATGAAGTGTGCAAAGATATTGTAATTTGGCGACAAGTATTTCAAGCGTATAAATATTATTTATTTTTGTAAAGTTGTTCTCTTTCTCTTCTCTGCATTGCTTTAGGCTTAGTTTTTTTTTTACTAAAGAAACAATTTAAAACTTTTTCACTTACGTCCTTTACATAAAAAAAATTTCTTTATCCCTACGGTTAAAGCAATTAAATTTTCCATGAAAAGAAACAATTGTTTACCTAATGACTGGTATTATGTAAACATTTTTGAAAAAGCAATCCAAAAGCCATTATCCAAATACAATAAAAATTACATTTTTATGTCAACACAAAACAGAAACGAATAAAATTTGTCTTCAAGAGAAATCGGGTAAAAACCAAGAATTTCAACAGAAATTCAAGTCTTTTTTAAGTTTCTGTTGTCTGGCGTTAATATTCTGTTGGAATTTTGTTTTTCTGTCAGTTACCGAACCAGGCATTTATTTTTTTTGTGCATTTTTTTTTCTTTTGGCTCATATGGTATTTTATTTATAATACTAAACCGGTATTATTTATATTCCAAAAAGTAACGAGGGGAAGTAGGTGAGAGAGAGAGAGAGTACTTAATAAATAACTTGAAAAACGAAACGTATTTTAAACGTAAACCCGTAACGAATTAAAATGAAATTTTTGTTGACGTTTGAAAATCGCGATAAAAACTTGATAATGAAACGTTAAAAAGTCATTAAAAGGCGAATTTTAAATTCAAATATATTGAATATCATTTTAAATTCCAGTTACCCATCCAGTCATTGGTTCTTGTTCATTAAACGGGCTAAAGTTCAATAGTAATAATGGAAATTTAAGTGTTTAAAGAAATTAAATTAACTCCCCCGGGTTCTTAATATGTTTGCCAGGTTCTACTAATAAAACAAAAATAATAAACATCAAAGAAAAAAATTCATACAATCGGTGTAATTTCAGATTTAACGACCACATTAAATGCCTTTGAATGCCAACAAAGCCAACACATAAATTAAATTTCTAACGTTTTCTTTCCCTTGCCTGGTTTCCGGTTCTCTTATACTCTTTGTCTTTTGATTTGTCGGCTTTCTGTTTTGTTATTATCCACATACTCCATTTAGTTATACTTTTATTTATGCCATGTTTTTTTTTTGTTATTCGGCCTGTTTGTTACTCTTTTTCATTGCCTACGTGTTTATTTTTTTTTTTTTTAATATTTTTGGTTCAGTCCAAAAAGCTTATGCTCGTAACATTCGTAAATATGACGCAGCAGTAAGTGGATTTATATATGACGGTTTACGTTCTGATTTTTATGACCTCTTGGATTTTAAATGCAGTGGTGGTAATGCGTTTCGTTATGGCATAACATGCGACATATAATATGTTGTAGAGATGCACAGTGAAGGACGAAACTATAGCATTAAAAGTTTAATTATTTTTATAACTTTTATATTTCATTATTGAATCTTTTAAATATCGGGTCCGCCATCTAACGTTTTTTTTTAACTAGTACCTTTATAAGTATGGTATACTTAGCTTATGTCTAATTTGACAGATAAGTAGTTTTATCCTTCCTGTGAACGAATATGGTTGTTTATATGCGTTTTCGCTTCGCTAAGTGGGGCTGCGATCGGCTTACAGAAGATGCCGATTTTGGCAAAAAAAATCAGCTTTTCAGATGAAGTTTATTTTGATCTCGACGGGTATGTAAATAAGCAAAATTCTCGCATTTGGGGCACAGATTACATTGAAAAGCCGACGCATCCGAAACGAGTCACTATTTAGTGTGAATTTTTGTCCAGAGGCATAATTGGGGCATTTTTCTTCGAAAATGAGCAAGAGGTGGCCGTTACAGTCAATGGCGATCATTATCGGGCCATGTTGAACGAATTTTTGTTCACAAAAATTTGAAGAGGAGGATATTGGCAACATTTGGTTTCAACAGGACGCCGCTACGTGCCACACAGCCGAAGCTACACTCGATATTTTGCGCCCTGTTTTTGAAGTTCGCATTATCAGCCGCAGAGCTGATATCGTTTGGCCACCTCGGAGCTGCGATTTGACACTGTAGGACTATTATTTGTGAGGTGCCGTCAAAGTGTTACGCCGACAATCGATACGAGATCAAGTATAATCCGTTTTAATTAGAGTTAAGGAATCATGAGATATGATAGAGGAAAAAAAATTGAACAGTTCCAAGAAAATCTAGAAGGCGAACATGAGAGAATTTGCACTGCGGACAATTGATGAAAACTTTAGGAGTAGAAGAATATTACGATGAGAAACCCTTAAATTAGGATCGTAATCAGAGTGTAATCATTCTGATGTATCATGCATATGCACTAATTTATCTGTCAAATCATTTCTCTCTTCATTTATCGAATACTTTATTTAGGCCAAGAACAACATCGCATTCAATCGCCCACGACCAGAAAGTGTTATTATTTGATTTTCAAAACATTAGTTTTCTTCGCTACTGTTTTTTTTTCTTGGTACACAAGTTTATAACCATATTGTTGCTTGTAGCGATTTTATTAAAGTCGCATTGCGTTTACATCTTCACCGAGAATACCTATGTACAGAGAGAGTCAAAAGAAACTGTACAGAAAAATAAAAATAAATAATAAAAAAAAATTCTAAATATCACCAAACTTAACTTTTACCATTTAAGGAGAGCGCCTGAAAAAATTTGACAATGTTTCGAATTTTTTTTTGGAATTTTTTTTGGTTTTTAATTTTAAAAACTGGCAATGAAACAATTTTGAAATAAAATAGCGGTAATTTATTAATGCATATATTTTTTTAATGTACACTTTCTTCTGACGCACACTGTATATGAAGTTTCAACTCTACTCGCTGTGCGGCAGTAAATTTTCATACTTAAAGAAGCCGAAAAAAAAACAATAATACTGAAAAAATTCTAAAAAACTTACATAAAATTTATTTTCATTTTTAATTTTTTGTCGTCTTTTTTTCTGTTGCTTTTACCCTCAAACATCGAAATACTTTTTCGAGTTACTTGTACATTATGTTTTAGCATTGGTTGCATGCACAAGTATTTGGTTTTTATTTACCGGACCTCAGATAATGTAAAAAATTAAAAATAAAAAAAAAAAATTCATTTCAAGAACATAAAACCAGAAGAAAACAATGTAAAAAATATATTAAATGGCTATAATAATCGCTTACATATGTTAGAAACAGTATGTCGAAGAGTAAAAACATTAAACGAATTTTTTTATATTTAATTTTTATCTGTAATTTACATACTTTGCATTCATTTAGTTCAGTTTTTGTTTGTTTACATTTACTATACATTGTATGTATATATATATACATTTATATACATTGTTTACATATTATTTACTTAACGTAAAAAATTCTTACATGTTATTTACTTAAGGTAAATAATTGTTTTCAATTATTTAATTACTAATTAAATTTTTGACGTTATGTTTTTATTTTGAAACATGTAAATATTGAGTTACAGATTTATCGTAATTAATTACATGGGAACCGCCGTTTTTTTTTTTTTAATTTGTGTATCGTATTGTTTTCATTAATTACATACACAAATAAATATTTACTACAATGCATAAATTTAGCATATATTACACATGATACTGTTGATTTTTTATGTTGCTTAAATTTGATGTAAATAATCCTAATATATATTATAAATCTTTCTGTAAGTCTGTTTTTTTGTTTGTTAGCCAATCACGCCTGAACGCCTGGACCAATTTTCTTGAAATTTGGGATATAGATCGGGCTTATGTCGGTGCAGGTTATAGGCTATTAATCTTTTGAAAATTTTGACCAAAAGGGGAGAAAAAATGCGACATATGTGGAAAAAATGGTAATAGGTAATTTTTTACGACTTAGTTTAGTTAAGTCTCTCAAATGTTTGTTGGTTTGTTCGTTAGCCAATCACACCTGGACCGATTTTCTTGAAATTTGGGATATAGATCGAGCTTTTGTCGGTGCAGGTTATAGGCTATAAATCTTTTAAAAATTTTGAACCAAAGGGAAAAAATGGGACATAGGGAGAAAAAAGGGCAAAAATTAGTACCTTATGTATAAATGCTGTATTTTATTTGTTTTAAACGTATTTTTTTACGATTTACCTTGGTTAAGTTTCCCAAATAGCTATTGGAGGTGTTCTATTTAAAAAGTTGGACTAAAAAACTGAGTTATTTGATAAACTGGTTTCCGAATAATTTGAAAAATTGCATTTTTTAAGAAGCCGGTTTCGAAACCGGATTTTTATTTATTGTTATTTTTATAACCCGCGCAACGCCGGGTACAATCTGCTAGTCAAATATAAAGTATGGAAAAAGATGATAGTATATCGTATTATTATTTGTTTACAAAAAGTAAATAATATTTTTACTTCTGTTGTTTACATTCTATAAATATTTTTATTTGCAAATTTTAGAGTTTTTGAGCAATTGAGTAAATTATTTATTTCCATGTAAATTTACTTTCTATTTCGTTCAAATGATTTTTATTTAGTCTTTTTGCTTAATCAGGCGAAGAAAATGTTACAACATTTATTACACTTGCCTTAATAGTGTTGATATATATTTTACTTTTTCTTTACATAAAGCGTATGTAATATCACGGATTTCAAAATATTTTGTAAAGTATATGCGAGTTCGTAAGAAATTAGATTACGAATAAATTGTTTTTCTATTTACATACGTAAATAATTACTTATACTTTGATATTGAATTATTTAAGTATTGTTTACAATAGATAAATGCCCGAATGGAGAAGTTATAAGTTTCACTTCATCAAATATTTAATCCTTAATTACAAAATTTCTGTCTTAAAAATTATTCCTTCTTCTTTAATTGAATAAAACTTTAGTTCAGGCATGATATTAAATATTTGCTTTGTACTCTTTTAACGTTCTGCCATTTTTAAAAACCTTAACATTGTCACTCGTAATGAGGTGTGCTAAAAGGAAACCAGAAACGAAACCCATTTTTTTTTGTATCTAATTTGTCTGACATTTTTATTGGACAGCTTTTACATGAGGAAATTTTGTGTGAATTTTTTTTTTTTTATAAATTTATACGAAATTTATGTTGTGTAAAGTATTGGAAAAAAAAACAACCTTAAAAGATGGTAAAGAAAATTAATTTTTAACTTCTAAACGAGGTTAAGAATACTCAAAAAGTTAAAACACTTGGAAAAATGCCGCTAGCAGTTTATGTCATAAAAATTACTGAAATAAAAAAGAAACCTCGGAAAATAATGAAAATTTTGGAAAATTGAAAAAAAAAAATTTGAGAAGTAACCGAAATGAAGTGAATTGAAGAAAATAACAAAACTTTTCAATTATTGGGCATTATTAAGATATTAAATTTATGAAACTTTGGATTTATGACATCCATAAAAGAAATTTAGAGGAGTGGAAAAAAAGTGAACATAATTTATTGAAATGTTTCATTTTCTTTTAAGGCTAAAGGCTAATAAATATCCCCGCGATGTAATTTATGTGTTTTATGAAGCACAAATTGACATTTATTTCTGAGATATTTTGGTACGAGAACAAAAAAAAAAAAAAAATATATTAAAGTATCCAGTTCCTAACCTAAAATTCTTTAATATGCTGATATTTCACGAGAACCTATGAAAACGTGGTCACATTAAACGATATGTCGTCAAAGATACCGATACGGTAAATTTTTCTGATGATTATATGATCATTGAATCTTATTCAGCGATAGAACGTTAGGAAAGTAGTACAGAATCGCAATACATATGTACTATTAGGAGTACTAGAATAAATTAAATAATTATTATTGATTTTCAGTTTCATTTAAGTAATCAGGACGCTAATTAAGTGATATTCTTTATCATGTTTAGTATCTTCACCTTTGGAATTTTGAATCTTGGTCTAAGGAATAAAGTTTTGTTTCTGCGTCTTATTTCGAACAGGAAACTATTTTGTAAAAAAACATACTGGATTGGACATAAATGCCTCTATTGCTCTTTATATTTGTATTGGGGAGAAAATCGGGTGTCGGGCTTAGGATCTATGCAACAATAATTAGACTTGTCTGGACCTAGTCTTGTCTGATATGGCGGGATTTACTTGTTAGGATTAGTTTAATAAGGCGGTCACAATGATCCGCCGTTATTACTTACTGCGTCTACGGTGAAGATAACTTAACATCTCTTGTGAGTGGACCTATACTGCAATCATTTTGCAATTAATACTTAGTAATACGACCAGAAAATGACACCCAATAATTCCAACAAAAACTGTCAGGAGTACACAACAACATTCAAATTGTCGATTGCGGTTAGAGGTGGGATGCATCTCGCGATTGATTCTACTACAAATCGAGTCAGCGGATATAGCTCATTCGTTAAGCCCATCAGATTATTGCAGCATCTTTCAGGCGGAAAAGTTGGTCCTAAGAATGAAAATATATCCTGGAAAGGAAACTACAATACTTTCTGCCTGACTTTCTGAGTTATTGAATTATAACACAACGATCTTTAAAGCAATCTACAAGCTGGAGAGGGGTACAATCATTAAACTTTCGATTGATACCTCTACCATGGCGGGAACCAGCAATCCCCAAAATATATAATATAGATCGGCAAGATAGTGTAATAAATCTGACTAAAACTATATGAAAGATGCACGGAAAGTGAAGTTAAGCTTCAAGCGGATGTCTAGCGTAGTTGTCAGAATCAATCTTCGTACTCACGCGAGATGTAAATATTGGTCTTGGCCATAGGGTCCAAATGCAGGAGCTATAGAGTCGACCTAAGCCAAATAGATAGGTGTACACCTGCCGTTATTTATATGTTTATATTGCTTGTTAGTTTGGTTTGTAGGGCATTCCACAAATAATTATTAAAATTAGCAGCCTGGTTAGAATTAATTCAGTACATTGCTATGCTAAAAATATTTCATTTCTATTGAAAAGCAAATTTTCTGTGGAAGTCTTTATTTCTTCCGCAACAACAGCAGTAACAATAATAAACAGAATATTTTTAATACAGTCGTTGAGTGTAATACTGAAGCAAATTTAAATTTTCTGTAGTTTTGCTTGGCTTTTATTGTCAATGTTGCTGCTACTGCTACTGTTTCTGTTTTTGTTGCTGTTTAGTCAGTTTGTATTGTATTTAATCATAAACGTGTGCTAATTGTTAAATAATTGTGTGCAAATTAATTAAATAATGGTGGGAATTTGTTTCTTTCGTTTTTTTCTGGCTTTTTATTCTCTTATACAATGCTTATGAATTAGAGGTAATCAGTTAATATGTATACGTACATACATACATAATATATGTATGTTTGATTTGATTTCTTTCTTTCTTCTAAATTTTATAAAAATAGAACCGCATTTCGTATTCAAAGCATTTAGTTTTCCTTTCATTCGATAGGCTTTTGTTAGTAAATTAACGTAGTACACGCAAATTTATTTCTCTAATTTCAACTGATTGACATTGTCTACTAAGATGCTGATGATGAAAATGATGATTTGATTGTTGGATTTGATGATGATTTTGATTTAAGGCCTTAGGAGGCAATTATTTCCTTAATTAAGATGACAGAAAGTTATTGTTGCGCTATTAAATGTTTGACATAAAGACACAAAGAAATATTTGAATTTGTTAGGAGAGCCAGATTTGAATTTCAGAAGAATTAGTATGAAGAATTAGTAAGAAAAATGCCATGAGTATGTCTTTTAAAAGGAACGTAGAATTTACTAACAGCCTTGCTTATTTAAATAGTCATAAATATGAATACATTGAAGCTGGCACTTGTTTCGCCAAATCATTCTCTTCAATCCGAACACCACTGGATGTTAACGTGTTGCACAACGCCCATATCATTTGAGAGGCTGGTAACTATTTGCTAGTTCGGAAAAAAAATCATTCCGAACTCGCCAAGGCTTTAAACTTTTACTATAAAGGTATTCATGTTGGTGTGTAATACCGTTATTGATTCCGCTTCATAGTGCAGCATATGATGAATTAGCAAATTGTACAGCATCAGTTTTGTCATTTGAGGTAGGTTCTTCAATTCAACTGTAGATTGAGAATATAATAGCACCTGTTGGCAAGAGTGACATTGAAGGAAGCCCATGTCGATTACGTTGGCTTAAATAAGCAACCAGAAATTTTTGTAGAAAAGAGTGCCATCCCATTTCCGCTTTCGAAAAACATTTTTCGTGACAAAGTTAGAGAAGTAGCAAGATAAGGGATTGCCTTGACAGAAACTTTAAGTAAAAAGTATGGTGTATTTTGTTTTGTTTGAGTTTAGCGTATCGGGACTTTCTGGTTTATGAACTATTTACATGGCCTGAAGCTGCCGTGATATGGTCTTATACGCATCGTGGCGGGTGGCGTCTGTCGTTCACATACTACACTCGTAAAGGCTTATGTCCGATAGAGAAAAGGCTGGAATTAACGCCTATTGTGAAGTCCTTTTTTTTAATGTAAAGAATGCCTAATCTACTTCGGTTGTATACGTCGCTAGGTCAGAAAGAGATCTTACAGAATCTAATGCAGTCAGCTTCATGATTTTCAAATATGTCAGTATTCAGGTACGTCAGCCATAGCTTCTTTAATTATCTAACAGTACTAATCTGATAAAAGACTTGTGATACCAAGAAGACTTTAAAGTAAGTCTTATAAACAATTTTATGGTTTTGTTTTCTATCAAAGAAATATATTTGGAGAGACGATGTATTACATTAAATATGAACCGTGAACACAATCACTATTCTCTTAACAGTTAAAAGAAATTTCGATCTGGTTGCAAGCCTACTTGCATAAATTTAAACATAAATGTAATGAATATGTACTTAAATGTAAATAATTTATATTTTTAAACAATAGTAATATTTTTATTTATGAATTTCGCGAGTCTGTGTGTAGATAGTTTTTTTTTTTTTTTTGGAAAAATGCCAACATCCTCCATAACCTCAATCCCAGTTACTTTAAAACAGTTTTAAAACGAATCATAAGTTATAAGTTGTTGCATAATTTTAGTTGCCCTGACCCACCCTTTCTGTTTGTTATCTCGTAAAAACGTGTGTCTCTAAATATTTAAACACTCCTTTGACTTTGAAAGATGAAACTTGTTAAAATAAATTATTAATTTTTTAATTTTTTTTTATAATTTTTTTAAATAATTTCTATGAAAAAAAAAATACTAGTAATGATGAACGTTTTGGTAATTAAAAAAAAAACAATTATAAACTTCATTTTATTTAGAAATTTATACCATTTTTCGAAAGTTATTAACCATAAAATTAATTAAAATTGGAGACATCGTTTTTTATTTATTTATTAAATTCTTAAAAATGTGAATTTTTATTGTTTAAACAGAATTCAAAATAGTATTTCAAAAATAGACGTGATGCTGTCTAATTTTGTTTCTTTTAATCTCTTTTTCTTTAATCTTTTAAAACTGGTTTTATTTCTTAAAATTATAAATTTTTAAATAAATGAAACTGAAACTTGAACAAAAAAAAAAACATTTTTTTTGACATTCAGTTGAAATCTGCTTACAATGCTTTTAACTGGTATTAGAAATTTTCTGAAATGTTAAAGTTAATTATCATAAGAACAGTGGTTCGGTTAGGCAAATGAAAGAGTGAAAGTTTTAATATAAATTAAATTAAAAAGAAACAAACTGAAACACATAAATTTATATTCGGAAAAAGATTAATAGGATGCAGCCGATGTAGCAGGGTTTGTGTCTTTAATAACTTCAATGACGGTGTAGAATGTAAAGGCTAACTACTATCCCAATTAATTATTCAATGAAATATTGTGATCAACTGCAACAAAGTTTATTTTCTGTTTTGTATTTAATCCAACAAAAAGCAACCTTAGGAGGCAGTTTTTCTTTATTTCTTTAATTTGAAAAAAGTGCAGCATATCGATTAAATCGCTCCTCAATAGCAGTACGTGAACATTCATTGAGAATATCGCTATATAACAGGACAGTTCCTGTCAAGCGTTACATTGACATTCATTCTTGCCCCTGAATGATGTTTATGTCCCTCAAACACTGGGTTGCGAATGTAGTGGAAAGAATGGATACCGTTCAGCACAACCTTCTATAAGATACGAGGATAGAAACGATTGGTAATAAGGAATAAGCTGGTCAACACTTTTCGTAGAGAAGAGTAGACATGTTCGATCTCTATCTTGAGATGGTCGACTCAAAAGCCAGAGAGAGCACAACAGCTTGTTTTTCTCTCGCGATCAAACGTTTAATATGCGGTCTCTTTTCTATATGCACATTATCTAATTAGCCGTATCCTACACACTACTTCGAGTAACCTCTGCAGTTGCAATGTGGAGAAGAATGAAAAGGCTGTTTGTCAGTACGTTAATGTGGCACTGTTTAGCATTTGCACAAACCTTTGCAACAGTACTGCAGACTTTATTCTTGATCTACCCGATGGTGACTTAATTAAGTAAGTAAGTAAGTGTTACTGGGAAGCTTATACATTAACGACTTAATTTGTTTGCTCAATATTACACCTCATGGTAAATGGTATAGAGGCATATACCATATTTTCGTGCGGCTGCAGTAATGAATTTTAAAATAAAGTATCCGGTTAATATAGTCAAAGTAGCTAGGGCCACCAATATCCAGTTTAAAAAAATTCATGGCGTATAATTATCCGTTGAATAAACCATGTTTTGCCTTTTTTTTAATCTGTTGTCTTCAGTAAAAATATCCTTAACATTTGATGTACAAAAGATGTGGAAATTTCTCTAGCTTTCGTGCCACTGTGCCCATTTGTCGTTAGTTTAACATTAAGTTGACATTTGTTCGTGGTTTTTATTTGTTTTTTTTTTTGGTAAAAATAACCATTTTTGGTTTTTATTTCTTATAAAAAAAGAATACGATATACATTCTTACATTCGTATTTGGCTTAAAGACTCCCAAATGGTTAATTTTGTTTAGGTATTGTTAACAATACAACAGCAATAACAATCACGGCTATAATATCAGTAGTAGAATAGAGTCGTATGCTATTTTTAAAGTTTAAGGCGATTTGTAAAGGCATTAAACCGCAAAGCCATTTAGGTTGACTTGATTTCATTTGATTTGTGCGCTTTTTCTTCAAAGCTTTTCGACCAACTTTACTTTACTGTGCCAAAAACAAACAAATTACTGTCTGGCATTCAATTATTGAGTCAGTTATCCAGTCAGTCAGTCATTCAGTCATTCAGTCTGTTGTTTATTCAATTGCCAATTGTGATTATGGGTGTTGGTTGTGAAAAATCGGTTTTAAGGCTATTTGTTGCCTCTGTCATGATAAGTTTGTTTTTCACTTTTTTTTTTGTATATTTTCTGTAGATCTTTATCTCAAAGCTGTGTTTGCTTGTTTGTACAGTGTTGTGTGTGCAGTAGTTTTATTCCCCAGGCAGAAATACCTAAAATAGACAAATAAATGTCTTGAAACAAAATTGTATGGAACATAAATTTATTATGAAATAAACTTGAGTTGATTTGATTACTAAAATGATTGGTTACAGGGAAGGTAACCGTTAACGATTATTCGATTTTTCTTATCTTCTCGTGTCGTATTCAAACATATTCCAATAAGAGAGAAGAAATAGAATAAGAACAATCCGGAAAACATAGAAAAGGGGAAGAAAGAATATTAAATATCCCTCTAAAGATATTCCCCTAGCCAGTCGATCACGTTTATGAGCCTTATTAGATCCGTAGATTTAGTTACTCAACAATTAACTATATTGTTATCCCTATCTGCTTACCTGTACACTAGGACAGTGGCATAAAAAAATCCACTGGATCCGCGATTCTTTACATAGCCTGCAGAGATCAGAGATAATCCTACTCCATCTCCTAATCCGTGTCCCATTAGCACTTCTATAACATGCTTAAGATTAGTTTAGTTCCTATAGAATTTAGCTTTGCCCATAAAACTCTGCAGTTAGTTTATGTACATTCCATGTAGGGTTGACAAGTGTATCAATCTTTTCCTCAATAATTCCATTTTCTTTTTTGATTTTATTTAACTTGGCCAACTTCCCCTGTTTGTCGTGGCATTTATGTATTTTCCAATCATTATAAATTATTTATTTTAATTTTGTTATTGAGTTTGTATTCTAACAACTATTGTTAAACCATAATGAATGTTAAAAACAAGTTTCAAAGCACAAATCTCTAAGGTCATATTGCTAAGCACGTGATTTCATTTAGAAAATGTTGCGTCATAAAAGATTTCTTTTATTTTTCAGAACGTTTCTTAAGCAGAAGATTCAAAATGGAAAATAGAAAATAGGTAATAGAAATATGGAAAATCAATAGAAAATAATTTTTAAGAAGCAAAACACGTTAACACTGTGGGTTTACACTCAATCCTCAAAGCCCATACGTTGTAGAGAATGCCGCAAAAATATTGTCCTAAGTCATGAGTACAAATAATCATTTTGAAGAGTTTGGATTGCAGCAATCTTCATTTGACCTTGTAATTAGTAGAAAATTTTGTGTAAAAAGAAGAAGAACGTATGTAGGTCTTTGTCATTTACATTCGATAGCCACAATTCGACACCAATAATTCTTATAGTCTGCATTACTATCAATTCTAAAATCTCCATATACTGCCAGCTTTGAGCTTCTTTAGCGATGCACTCTCTATCTCTCTAATCATTAAAATTTGTTCACAATTTTGGCAACAGAAAAAGGTCGTTTGGTGCTTAATCTTTGTTTTAAACTTATCTCAACTATGAGCAGACTAGTTCTGTCATGAGCCCTGCAATAGTCTAAAATGTAAACTGGTTTAAATTTTTTGTATCAATTTTATTGTAAATGATGCGAGTGGTCTGGTGAGCCTGTATGACGTCTTTTTTTAATTGTTTACTTTTCTGACAGATTTCATTTCATTGTGACGTCTGTCATATTTTCATGATTAACGGTATTTTTATTTATTAATTTTTTTGTAATCTGCATTTTATTTTTGTATTATTGTGTCATTCTTTAAGCCGCTTATTTGTTTCGTTTTAATTTTTTTTTTTTAAGTTTTAATTTTTAAAAATAAAATTTTTAAAATTAAATTCAAAGGTTTTCAACCACCAAAAAGAATAATTGCCGACACTATGACAATATTATTCAATCTATTGATTTATTGGAATACCGTTGCAATATGGCTTGTATTTGTATTTACTGTTCTAACGCTACTACAACGGATTGCATTTTAGTAAAAGAAAATAAATTTTCCTCTTAAATCAGAGTTTTTTACGTACATATTCGATTATAAAGAGCACATTCGTTTGTGGTGGTTTGTTCATTAAAAATATCAATGCATTACTGATAAAATCTATACTTCTGTTGTATCGGGCGCTTCAACAGGGATTTCCAAACTTCGACAATTGACATCCGCCCTCTATTGAATTAGTTGATATTTATTAAGTCAGTTTTGTCAAATCATCATGTGTTCTGCTGCTGTTACCAACTGACCCTATTTTTAACGAAAAATCGTCTTCAACGATGACACCCAAAATTAGATGAATGGATACGTGAATAAACAAAACTGTCGAAACGATACGAATCCACACGAGATTCAAGAGCATCTTTAGAAGGTATGTGTTATAAGTCAATATATTTTTGAGAATGACATAAAGTTCGGTGATTACAAACTTCTTTTGGCCTCAATTGGATGATTTGGAGGCTATTGACATGTGATATCAGCAGGACAGAGTTATGTACTACAAAGCCCATGCCACATTGAAATTCTGCACGAACAACGTTAAACGGTAAAATTTAGCCTAATTTTGTGGATACTCCACTTAGAGAAGTTTTGGGGAACATTTGAACGATGTTATATTCCGCAAGTAATGGCATCAATAGGTCTTTCATGCGAATGAAATATTTCGATGATACTTTGTTTTGTTGAAATTTAAATGATAGGATACACTTAAAAAGGACCCTATAGTACACTATTTGTACAGCAGTTTTTTTTGAATTGAATATAATTTCCATAAACACTTCACCCACCCTCTTACGATTTTCCCACAATATATTTTTTTTTAAAAGTGGAGTGTTTTTTTTTTCAAAAAAAAAAAAAAATCCTCAATACATATTTAATAAGAATACTTTTTATTACATGTACATATAATCTTTTGATTAAAACCCTAATTTTTACGCTGTCTCCACCTGTTTTTAATTAAAATATTTGAACTTAATTTTTTTTTTCATATTTCCTACACGTGGTAACCGTATTTTTTGCAAATACTAACACGTGCGTTACTTTAAATTGTTATTTAAAAAGTAAAAGAAAGAAAGAATCAATAAATATTCCCTTAATCAACCTTGAATCCATTTATGCTAAAAGAAGGTACATAACATGCCTTAAAAATCCTCAAGAAATTTAAATTTTGATTTTACAGTCTTAAAAAATAATAAAATTTCGTATTAAATTCTATGTAAAATATAAAGAAAGATTTTTTGATTTTTTGTGAGTTAAAATATTTTTTTTTCGTTTGAATTTAAAATTTCTCTAAATTCTCTCTCATTCGCATTACTACGTTTTAATTATTCCCTTGAGTATGTGTGTTCGTACAATAGATTTCAAACAAACAAACAATTCAAATGAATATCAGCCACTGCAACATTCATATGCAAATACCCACCTCAGAATGTCAGTCGAAGAACAATCCCTAAATGGAAAACAAAACCAAAGAACCAACCAAGCTGGCATTTGGTGACACACACAACAACGTTCGCTTTAACTTGCCAAGTGACAAGTGACATTTTCTTCTTGTCTCTCATATTGCTTTAGTACTGTGGGCAGAGATGGATATTATGCACTGTACTGTAGTTATAAATGTATTTCAATTTAGTAGTCGCCTTGGTTTATTAGATAGTCTGTTAGCTTATTAGATAAGGGGCCACGGATGAAATCTTAGCTCAGACATCACCAACAGAACGAAATATGGAAAAATATTTCTACGGCAACTTCCTCTCAACAGATTTCTGCCAAAAACTCTGAAAGTAAATAAAATTACCATGAAAAAGTTTCTAAAATGTCTGTCTTTCGGAGTCAACTTTAAATTGCTAAGCTAGGTCGCAATCTTAACTAAAGGGTTGTAATGATTATATAAGTGTGTATGTATGATTTACTGTTGGATAACCAACATATTTCATTTTTAGATAGATTTGACAAGAGTTATGACTCTGACAGTTAAAAATAATTTTTCCTCTGTTTTTAGTGCTACTCAATATGATTTTCTGAGTGAATCAGAACATCCAATCCTGTGGCTTGTGCATTGCAAATATTTAATAAAAGCGCTTGACAATTATGGGCATTTTTATTTTGAACTAAAGCAGAGGATTGTGCCCTAATTCAGGCAAATGGAACATTTTACTAGTCACTTTACTACCCACAATATGTCTACACAAGACAACAAACTAGTATTTAAATTATTGAGGCGTAGAAATCAAAGTTAATTTTTAATCATACTAGGATCTTAAATCAATTATAACTCCCATCCGATAGTTGCATGAAGTTGTTGATTCCATACAAATTACTTCCGACTAGACACCTTCTGACGTCCTTCCCTTAAAGACCGATGTATGTGTACACATGTATGTATGCATGTTGATTTGCAAGAGAATAATTCAATGAGAATGTGTTTCCATTGTTGAAGGTCTATATTCCTATGAGTATGAATGATTGTGAGTAAAAAAAATCTTTGTAGAGAATAATGACTGAACAAACTGTGCAAATGAAATTGAGTGCAAAATAAATGAATGACAGTTAAACGACAACAAAGAAGCAAAGAAAAAAGTCAAAAAAGAAAATTTAAAACAGAAAATATTTCTTTAAAAAGGAAAATTGCGTAAATCTCTTCTCCACCGTAAAAAAGGGCAACTGCAATGAAAGTGGAAATAAATATAAAATTTTAAATGCTCATAGAAACATAAATAAATTTTATGATGCTATCCAAGGTGGTGACGCCAGCACCAATGTTTGAACAGCAGGCTCATAAATTATGCTATTAAAATAAATGATCTTGAAAAATAACTTCAAATAAAATTGAATTTTTAATTATTTTAAAAGGTTTCGGTTTCCATTCCTTTAGAATTGATTCATTGTATTTTATTTTATTTTTAGTTAATGGCTGTTAGTATAATTTTGTTGTGTACTGTGATTTATTTGACATGTAAAATATTTACATTTTCTTTTGTTTATTAATAAACAACGACAACAACAACGTTTTTTTTTTGTTGCTCATTTTAATGCATAAATAAATACTCTTAATAAGTCCAAAAATAAACGGACAAAAATGAACAATTTTTTTAAATAAATGACAGGCACTCACTGACAGTCTTATTTGCATACTAGGGCAACAACAACTACAATAGTAACAACAGCAACAAAAAAACACGGTTTTTGCACTCATTATTGATTTTGATTTTCTTTCTGCTACAACCACCCAATTGTCAAATTGACAATTTAACATTGAGTTTAATAATATAAACACTGAGCGCTCATTTATCGGTTAATTTCTACTGTTAAGGTTGATGACAAGCTTAACGAGTTTTTGTGAACTAAGGCCTCAGTAATTATTAAAGCTTTGGATATATAAATAAATTGAAATAGAGCGCCCTGGTCGTGTACTAGACTGTTAGCGTGAGGGTCCGTTGGTTCGATTCCCATCAGAGGCTCTGGTCTGTGAAACTACACCGAGCGTATGGTCGAAGTTACTCAGCTCGTATAGAATTAGAATAGAATTTGTAATTGTATTGAATGAATTATAAATAAACAGATAAAATAATTTGAAATATTGAATTCGTATTTCAAGTCAACGTCTAATAGGCATTTTGAATAAATGAGCAGGATTTTCATGGTGAATCATTTTCATGTCGCTTGGTTCGTTCATTCGTCGTAATAATGGAAGCATGTGTTAGTGAAATATTTCTCAATTTCAACATTAGTATTCATACTGTTTCCTAGCTCGCAGACATAGTAACATGCAGCAAAAATTATGGAATTAAGCGATCAGTTTTATGGGTTTCACTTGAATTGGAAATTTGTCTATGCTTCTCCTGTGAACTTAAAGTTTGACGTAATGCTGTCTAGAGTACGAATAGTATATGGGAGGTATATAGGTGCGACGTTACATGTCATGTCATAGCAAGAATCGCAAAGTTTCTACGTGCGATGGGGTGTAAGATATATAAATAAGAGATTTGTAAGAGTATTTTAAACCTGATACGGATCGCAATGAATCTGAATTCTGGCGGCAGCCACTCTTTATTATTATAACTTGCCGTTAAACTTGGGTTTAGTTGAAGGCACCTTACCTTATCTTCGTTTTTACAAGTTCAGATGGAATAAAGTTTACCTTATTCAACAATATTGCAGTGCCGGAGTAATGTCAATAACAGTGCTCAATTAAACAATTTTTTTTTTTTGCAACGAGGGGTTTCGTTTTTTTTTGTTGTATATGACCATTTTGTTTAAATTTCAAGTTGCCATATTGAAAATAATATATCAAGTGGCAAGTTTAAATATAAATTTAACTTTAAAAGTTGCCGGCAGTATGATCCTCCCTTTAGCTTAAGTCTTACTTCTATCTTATTGGGAATTCATAAACATAAAAACCATTTATCTGCCCGTTAAAATCCTCCCTTTAGTTAACGGCAAGTTGTAATAATGGCCCTTAATCTATCTACCTAAACTATGAACACTAACATTCATTCTGATTTATTATAAATCGAAAATACAAATTCCATAACTAAGTTTCGTCCGTTACAGGTGATTTCCCTATGATTACTCATAAGAGTAGTCTAGGTCTTCTTTTGCAAATGACACAATGAAGTCGAGAATTGGAAATTATCGCCCATTTCTGCTACCACTGACTTGCAATTGTTAACAAATAGAAAATCGGAAAAGAAACTAGGAAAAGATTTCAGTGTAACATCTTTCTTAATCATTAGCGATCTACCATTCAATTTAAATCCTTTGAGTACAGTGGAAAATAAACAAGCAAAGAAATCTCGACTTTAAGCCGTTTAAAGACACTCCGGTGTATCAGTCCTAATTATGTCTAACCTAGATTAGATCAGCTTCTATAATAATAATAATAGGATCAAATATTGTATTATTTTGTTAATAATTTTTTATTATTTTCATTTAAGTTTTCTTTTTATTTTTTGCGTTTCTTTGCAGATTTTTTAAAAAAAAAAGAATCAAATCTACACAGCCGCTTAAAAGCAATTTGATGGCAATTTTTGTTTATTATCAACCAAAGCCACCTTTGTAGAGGTCAAAGAGCATATTGTCATACTGTTTGTGTAATAAACATGTGCTCATAAAACGTAAACATTTACGTTAAACCCTCTAAAAACAAAAGGGGAAATAAAATAAATAGGAAAAGAAAAAGCAAGCATAAGCAGAATAAAAAAAAATCAATGCTGTCAGAAATATTATTGACAGCTTATTTGTTTTACTATACATTTCCCGTTATTTTATTTTCATTTTGTTATCAACGTAAAGTTTTCTAACACTAGAGCAAAAAAAAAAACAAGAAACAAGAAACTTTCCTTAGGAAGTAACAATCACTTAAACTCAGCAACAATAACACATTAAAAGTTTCTTCTTAAGTTAACAAGACAAAGAGAATAGATTCCTTTGCTGATAAACCGTTTAATAAAACGCCTGTGTATTTGTGTGCTTGTGTTGTGTTAGTTAAAGTGAAAGTAACGTATACGCAACGGAAACAATTTCGACATCAACAGCATCTTCAACCTTAAACAGCAATTCATTCATCTCTACGATAAGCATCTTTGACAAACAGCAATAACACCAGACAACCAACCACTCATTTTAAGTAATATTTTGTAAAAAATTTTTTCTAATTGAAAATTTCTTTTAAATTTCCCATGAGAATTTCATAGAAGAGGAAAACTTAAAAAATTTAGAAAATTTAAGAACATTCAGTATAAAAAGAACAGCAATATTTAACAGACAAAATGTCGGAATTTTCCTCATTTGAAATGGGGTCGGTTGATAAGCCCCCTAATCGTTTTCAAGTTAATCCCGTCAACCATAAAAACAATAATGATAAGGCAGCGAATGCTGCTGCTGCTACTCCTGGTGTTGGTTCGGATGATGCACCTCATGAAGTCTATCGCCGTCTAACGGGTTTGGATGGTGAACCCATTGAAGATGATCAATTTAATGAAGATGCTTCCCAAATGGTAAAAGCACAACCACGACAACAAAGGTAAGTTCTTGTATTGTTTCCCTTAATCCTTTTTCCTCTTTACATTTTTTGTTTGTTTATTAAACGATTAGGCTTGGAAAGGGTTTTTGCGATTTCTATGACTTTTAAAAGTTAATTTAGTGAACAAATTAATCAGAATTCAGCATTAAGAAAGCAATTGTTTTGGATTAGTTAGCAGAGAATGTAAACAAAATTATCTTGCCAATTGGTTTTGGTTAGAACTTTTTGTAAGAGGGGTTCTGCTAAGGGATACTTGAGGTTGAATATTTTATGAACGTTTTTGAATGCTATTGTTGAAATTCAACTTTCCTGTGGCGTATATTGCATACATATATAAACACGTTGAGTGAAAGATTTGAAGAGTTTTCCTTTAATTTAAAAAAGAATTTAGGCTTAGCATAGTTTAGCGCTTAACCCGTGTTATTCAGGCCACGGCTCCTCTCATCCAGTAATCTAACTGATACCCAAGAGTTAATAATATCAACAAAAACAAAACATCATGAAAAGGTCAAGCTAGTTTTGTCTCTTCAGAAACAGTAAAGCTTGGATGAGCATAACTCGCCACCATAACAGCGCACAAATTTTCCCAAAGATTGTTATTTCTATGCAACAACGCGCATTGTAAGCCACGACCTACAATTTTACGTCAATCGCGAAGGACAGATTCGAAAAACTTTTCATGGCAATCTTAATTTTAAACTCATAGCTATTACCAGTTGAGTACTGAGAGGAAATCAACGAAAGAATATATTTTTTTTTTCATATGTATTTCGTTATGTTCAAGATGTTTGAGTTGGGGTTTGAATCACGAGCTCTTGTTTAAAACGCCATCACACTATCTACCAAAATATTGGCGACTTTATCGCCATATGTGTAGCTCACTTTCCTGGTTCTTCTTCTTTTCCAATTTCTCTATCCTATAGAACGTATTACAATTAGTCAATTAGTACTAGTCCCAGTGGCAAGTACACATTCTCAAACCTAACCTAATCTAATCTTAAAATTGGTAAATATGACCACTTCAATACAAACTGTCTTGGGTATGAAAATGTACTTCCTGTCGAAACAGAATCAGCGTAGTGTAGGGAAAGATTCGTTTTTTTTCTTTTATCCTCTTAAAGATCGTTTATTTTTGTGCTTGTAGTTGTGATTTGAGAGGTACAAGTGTTTGGAAAAAGTACTACAATTCACGTGGATGTAAAGCATCAAGTCTTTTACAAATATGAAAACTTCTGTTGCTTACATTACTATTAGAAATGCGCATAACGAAGTCATAATTTCTCATGTCTTGATGTAAAACTTTTGCTTAGTTTTGCCAAAATATTAGAGCCTTAAATTAAAAATTAATTTCTTAATACCGGCATCTAAGACTTCTTCAAGAACATGCTGCTGGTTTTCCTTTTCTAGTTTTTGGTTAAACTCTCAGAATGATTATCATGTTAAGGATTTATTACTGAAATACCCTTGAAACCACGAGACACAAAATCTCATAACTCAAGTTTAAACACAATGAAACAATGAAAAAGGATAAAGCCAAATGTTTATAGAAAACTTTTGGCCATGAAAGAATAACAGAAAAAAAAAATTGAAACAAAAACCACATGTAATTGTAACACATTGTTGTGCTTGTTAACAGATTTTTTAAATACACTGTAAAAGAGACCCATTAAACAAGAAGCAGAAAACTAATAAATTTTAATTTATCACATGAAGGGAAACAAAATTCTTACAAAGTCATTACGAGGGAAAAAGACGGAGAGGGAGAGTTAACACGATTACACTAATACCTAGTAATGGTTAACTCTCCCTTACACTCTTCTACACGATACAACCTTATGTACTTAAAGCCAAACACTCTGTTCAACATGAAAACGCGAAATGCCATATGCCTTCTAGTGTAACCGTCTAAACCCAGCGTAAAAGAATTCCTTAATAAATACGTTACAAGTAGGAAAGTTGAGAATTTGAAATCATAATTAATATTCTTAACAAACACAAACGTACGTACGCAGCGTCTTTCTTCGAAATATGTTTTCAAAGTTTAAACAAAAATTTATCACCCCCTTTAAATGGATAGGAAATAGAAGCAGAACACAATGGAACACTTTCTTTAAAAACTAAAACAATCCCTACATAGGGGATGTAAAATGGAAAAATTAAAATAAACACAATCACATGTACATACATACATATATTGTCTATTAACCAGAATTGAAAAGAAGTGTGTTTGTGTGTCTTTGGAATATAGTTTTACCGAAAACTTTTTCCCTTCATTTGGGGGTTGTATTTTAAATTTTACATTTTTGTTTATCAAATTTTTTTTTCTTTTATTTTTTTGGCAACATAATGATGTATATGTGTCTGTGTTTGTTCTCTTACATGTCATTTCAATGTCGAAACTTTTGTTTTGATTTCGTGGAAAATAAAGTTGTCAAGCACAGAGGGAAAAGTACGATGATGGTTGTGGGAATCTATAATTTTTTTCTTTGATGCTCTTAAAAATTAGGTGTTGTAACAAGAAATCTATTATTTTTGAATGAAACATCTGGAATATATGCCAATCGCAATCTCTTGTTGTGATATAATTGCTTGCCTTAGTAAAAGTACTGGTGATTACTTAGGTCCAGATTCGATTTCTCAATCAAACTTCTACCTCAACCTTCAGGCAAATCGCTACCGATATTTGTTGGGTTGGGGAACCTTCGTTGAATGTATACGAACTAAAAGTTTTTTTGTAGAGCAGTAGCTTTAATAGATAATATTGTGTCAATCCAAATACACAGAAAAAATAGTCAATCTTATGCTGCAGTTAGCTAAATGTTCAAAGAATATGACGAAGCGTATGTTCGTTTTGAATATACGAAAAGTAATGAGTATGATTACCAAACCGTAATGGAATTTTAGTAAACATTTGCATTGTAGTCGCCATTTTGGCTGGCTGACATGCTCTCCAGCACCAGGTTAAAGCAATGGACATTAACAAATTTCTTCCTTTTGCATCTGTTTTGCAAGTTCATCTGCTATAAGAGGAGTTTCCACATCGCTAACGGAAACAGAATATTTCCGTGAATAAGGAGAAGCAACTTAAGAAATATATATTGGGCGTAAGGAAAGCTAGAGAGAGGCGAATTGTATTTTCATTTCATATATGGATTTTGTATCGGGTCATTGACGAATAGATTGACACGACCAACAATCTCGCAAAATTCGCAATTGTAAACTTGACCAGATGAATAGCAAAAATGTTTTGTTATCATGCCATAGCAAAATACTGTCTCGCATCAGGTATGCTTGAAGGTAAAATTTCAACGTGTAATAGGCACTTAATAAATCATCCCTTTTTTCGGACTGGATCATTCCGGCTTCGGACAGTCTTTAGCAGATATTAGAAGATCTTTTACGTTTGCTAATTGAAGTTTTTGTTTTTAGTTGGGGAGTTTTTTTTTATAAGTTTTTGTACCTGTACACTGCCTTTCAGAGTGCCGCGTTTCTGAGATTACGTTTTTATTGAAAAGAAATCGTATCGATTTGTTAGACTTACTTCAAGAATACAAAGTAAATTATTGAAAATTTCACTTTCTATTTTACTACACCTGCTATAAAAGAAAAAATAAAAACGGTAGAGGAGCAATATGTTTAAGATTTTTATTTGCATCTCCTTGAATGAATCTTGTTTGTAATGGGACAAATTGTTAGCAGACAATGTTACACTCAGAGAAATTTCTTTTAATACTCTTTCCTTTTTTTTCCAATTATTTATTATGGAGTATCATGAAGGCATTTCAATGTTTTTGTGATTCACTTTTGTTTTGCTTTTTTTCTCTGTGTACTGTGCGAAGATATTAAAATCTTCAACGCCATCTTAAAGAATAAACAAGATTTGATTTCTTTGTGTTTTGTCTTTTAGCATTTGTGTGTAAAATTTCAAACCAACCCCTCATTTAAAAGGCAAATAAAGGTCATTGAAGCATTGGCAATAAAAGTAAATTTAAGAATGTGTTTTTTTCTATTAATTTCTATCACGATCCCTGGCTTTCTCTCTCTTCCTATTTTCTAAGAATTTAAATACGTATGCTACTGTATTTAAATACAGACACAATTATCTTTTGCTTCATTTCAATTGAAAATTTTCACAAAATTTTTGCGGAAAATGATTGTTGCAATGAAGTATTTTCATTTAAATTGTAAAATTGTTGCCAAAACAAGTTGTTAAACTATTTTAAAGCTTTTTATTAAGCTTTTTTATTACATTTATTTGTTTTTTTTTTATCGAAAACTAAAAGAAGAATATGCCAGTAATTTTCTTTACTTTGGCTTACGTCTTCTACCGGTTCCAACTCTTATATTTGTGTTGGAAGTAATAGTGTCATAGCGAATTTCATAACTCCTTTGATTTGTAATTTATCGACCAAAAAAATTTATCGAATCCAAAAATGCCAGTCATGAACCAAAAACTGACAGCCATCGATCAAAAAATTAATTCTATCGACCACAAAATGTAAGTCAGTAAGAAAAAGAAAAATGGAAGTCATTGACGAAAAAATGGAAATCATCTTCCCAAAAAATGCTAGTCATCAACCAAAAAATGCCAGCAATCAATCAAAAAAATGCAAATCATTGACCAAAAAATGCAACTCGTTGACCAAACAATGCAAGTCATCGACCAAAAAATGCAAGAAATCGGCCAAAAAATGCAAATCATCGATCCAAAAAATGCAAGTCTTCGCCCAAAAACTGCATGTCATCAACTAAAAAGTGCCAGTCATTCAACATAAAAAACAAGTCACCAACTAAAAAGTCCAAGTCATCGATTCAAAAAGTGCCAGTCATAAACCTAAAAAATGCAAGTCATCGACAAAAAAAGCAAGACATCGGCCAAAAAATGCAAGTCATCGATTTAAAAAATGCCAGTAATCAATCAAAAAAATGCAAATCATCGATCCTAAATATGAAGGGCATATTTGATAAAAAAAAAAGAATATAACTTTCGTAGCTAATTCCACACACATTGCTATCCATAATCTGTATTAAATCAAAATTTAGCATTTTTTAGCGTACGTCTGTCTGGCTTTAAGATTTGTTTTCTAACTTTGCGGCTTCAGTTTTATTTGACTTATTTTGATTTTTTTTTCATTATCATTGAAATTTTTACGATTTCTTTTTGTAATTGTGGTTATAAAAATACCTTCTGTTTATTTCTTTATTTATTTTAGGTTCGTTTCGACAACTAAACTCTCAAAATATAATAAAACTCCCTTCATTGTTGTTTTTGGTATTTGGTTTTCCAATTGTTACTTTTTGAATTTTACATTTCATTTTTATTTCAATTTGGTTTGTTTTGATTTTGATTTGTTGGTTTTGTTTTTCTATTTTTATTTGACTCATGGTTTAGGCAATAAAAACTTGGTTTGTTAAATTATTTATTGTTTAAAGCCCTAATAATACGTAACAATACGATACGATGCTATACGTTTATATTTGTTTATGCATTTGTACGTGTGAAAACGTTTAGTATGCATGAGATGAGGAATACAACGCAAATAAAAGCAGAACGGAAACGGAAAACAATGCCAACAATGCTGTTTTACTTGCTATTTTGGATTTATTATTGCTGTTGTAGGTATTTGCGGCATTAGAAATTAATTTACGAACGATTTTTTTTGGATTTAATTTGGATTTAAATTTGGATTTGAATTTTGATTTAAATTTTTATGAAAAGAAATTTGGTCTTTAATGTTGTATTTCCACTTAAAATGATAATTATTTTTCGAATATAATTTTAAATTTATTTTTGCTGTAATTCTGTGTGTGATGTTATAAAATATCCTTCGTCGTTAAATCATAAAATCAGACTTATGCGCCAGAATTATTATTTAAAACATTTTCATTAGAATTTCATATTGCTGTCCTGTGTCACGTTACTTGGGCATTGAAATTGTACAAATTTGCATAAAATCCATAAAAATGTAATAGAATTTTTATTTTTATTTTAAATTCATTTTAAATTGTATTTTCAATTTAAAATATGAAAAAGAAAGATAAAAATTTATTGCCAACAGAAAAAGATTAAAACCATTCAATCTAACTCTATGACTAACTAAAATCAGAAAAATTAAAAATTCCATTAAAATTGTGAGAATTAAAACGTATTGCCACTCTACTCCGTTTACATAATTGGTCAATACAACGCTTCAGTCAGGATTAGCTTCTCGCACCACTTATGTTGTCTGCGTTAATTTTATACAGGAGTGACGCGATCTACAGTTTAAAATCGACTCCGAACGACAGATTTTCGAGAAACTTTTCATGGCAATTTTTATTTACTCTCAGAGTCTTTGTAAAAAATCAGCTGAGAGGAAGTTTTTTCTTTTATGTGCAAATTTTAATGAAATGGCTCAGCTCATTAGCAATATAAATATCTGAAAAGTTCGATATCTGGACAAAGATGATGGCTCAATTTATATTAAATAATAAATTCCTTGAGGTCACCGTAGTCTAGTAGGTAATATCTTGGCTTATTAGACGTGAGCCCACGGTTCAAATTCCAGGATAGATTTCTGCAACGAAACAAAATACGGAAAAAAAAATTTTTTTTTGAGGGTTTTCTCTCAACAGATTTCTGGCAAAGGCTCTGAGAGTAAACAAAATTTGTCAATAAGACATCGTCGTTTGGAGTCGACTTTAAACTATAAGTTCCGTCACTTATATATAAAATAAACACACACAACATAAGAAATGTGAGTTGTAATCCTGATTGAAGCATTATAATACCGAAGTGTGTGCGATAGATTCCTTTTTCATTTAATATAACTTAGTTGTTGATTGGACTGATGATGCCCAATGAAATCGTTGACTTCTAATTATCTACTCAAATTGTTAACAGATAGAGAGATTTGAAGCCGTCGTAGTTTAGTAGGTTTTATGGGAACCTTAAAAAGTTTCCCAAATCTGCGGTTTGGAGTCGACATAATGTGCTTGAGCAGTTTAAACTATAGTTGCCAAAAAGATAATAACTAAATAGTCACCCTTTCATCTATGAGAACCTGAAAAAGTTTCAGAAATCTGCGGTTTGAAGTTCACTTTAATGTATAAGTCCCGCCACTACGATCTTAAACTAGTTTGACTTAGTTTACATACATATACTATAAAGCTTCAGACAGGACTACGACACACCACATGCCGTTGAAAGTCGATTCCGAATGACAGGGTTTTTTTGAGAATCTCTTCATGACAATTTTTATTTACTCGCAGCGTTTTTGTCAGGAATCTGCAGAGAGAAAGTCGACAAAGAAATATTTGTTCGTTTTTTTAATTTTGTTGGAAATGTCTGACCGGGTCTTTGAACCGTTAGCTCTCATCTAATAAGTCAACGCACTACCCACTAGACTACGGCAACTCTTCATATACTCTCCTTATCCACACAGGACGTAATCAGTATTCATGTTGATATTTCAGTAAATGAATTCATTTGTATTTGTAAGTATAATAATTCAAATTCATAATTTTTTCTGGACTATCCAGTCGAAAACATAGGAATATCACATTTCAGTGTCGTTGTTTATTTTAACGTGTAAGTATATTTTCGTTTGTAAAGCAATAAGAGCTATAATGCTGTAATTCCGAGAAATACTTGAGGTAACAGCTTTTAGCGATTATTAGTTCAACCTTAATATGCTTCTACAACATTGTGGAGATTTGTAATTTATTTCGTCATTAAGCCGTAAGAATAGCATACGTGCATGGAATCTAAACGAAATGTGTAGGTAGGGACAAGAATTTTTTTATATTTTTTTTCATTTTTCGGCTTTTACTGCAAATAAATCGCAAAATAATTTTAATTGATGTAATGAAAGCAAAAAAACCGACAGAATTACTTTGCAAATTTTATAGTACCTAGGCAAGCGAACAAAGCTACAAAAAAATATTAAAAAAAAAAAATAGTCCATAGGCCATAGGAATTTTTAAAACAAACATACAGTACGTAATGGTACGATGATAGCCTAAGCGTATGAGCAACATTTTTTGAATTCATTCATTTTCACAACACTCATACGCCATAGTGACAATAGTACAATTGAAAATACAACAGCCATACACGCTTTCTATGGATGAAGATGAGTATTTCGAAATTAAAAAATTTTTTTTTTGTCTTCAACAACAACAACAACAATTTTCTTCGAAAAATTTCTTTAACAAACCAAATCCGTGTGATATTTTTTTTTAAATTTTTTTCGTAAAATGGACTAATTGATCCTTTTTTTGTGCCGTTAACCTTTTTTTTAAACATTCGACTTGAGATTTTCATATTTTTTATGTTTCAAATGGTTGAAGCCTTTTCAAACGAAAAATCTTTACAAAACTTGTCAGCACGTGCCGTCTGTTTAACGAAATCTTCAGTGGTTTGCATTTGGCATTCACTTTACAATTCTCAAGAAGTGTTTTTATTCCATAAAAAAAGGAAATCAAAATGAAAATAAATAAATGAAAATAATAATATTTTTTCTTAATGAAGTCCAACTCATGCCACAATTAAAGCCGGTGGATTCTTCATAGATATGCTTAATTAGTGCGAGAGCATCAGAGTTTTAAATGTTGACTACAAGGTGTGCATTTTTTTCTGGATAATCCTCTTATATTCGTAACCAATGTACGTCAAGTTGTTGTTGAAATTCCATTCGGAAAGTTAGAAAAGGTGGCCGAAAGCCTTTTACAAATAATTTACAAAAACAGAAATTTTAAGAAATTTTCACTATCACTACCTCTCTGCCACTGAAAAAAAAAAGATTTCTAAGAAAGTTGAATACAAGTTTTTTAACGCAGTGGCCTCATTTATTTAAATTTGAAGTTACCATATCGAAAATATCATATGATATGGCAAGTTCAAACATAAAGTGACTTTTAAATGTTAAAGTTAGTTTAATCTTCCCTTTAGCTTAACGATCACTTCTATCTTATTGGGTACTCTGAATAATGAAAAACAATTTATCTCTGCGTTAAAATCCTTCCTTTAGTTAACTGCAAGTTGTAATAACGACCCTAAATATTAGACGGCATTCATTTTGTCCTCTCATATTAACGCCAATTACTGCAGCTAAATAAGTTCAACTGATTCGTTTGTTTTTTTCTGCTCTTCATATCGATTTTACTACACGTTCAAAGTCATTGGCACTAAAACTAAATTATCTCTCTATGTCATTTCATTATTTTTGAACTGAAATTAATTTTTAATGTTTTCCCTCCCCACTTTTATTTCAAAAATACACATCTTGATGAGAAATAATTTCAATAGAAACAAAGTTCGAATTAAGGATTTAAGTATGTATAGTAATGGCACTGCATACATATAAATCACATGCGTTATTTCTATTTCTACTGCCATATTGCAAGAGATTTAATGCGTAAATGGTTATTCACATTCCTGAAATGTAAAGAAAAATAAAAAACGAAAAAAAACAAACTTTTTCACACGTGCTCATGTAACCCATTTGATTGCATGTAACTGTGCTTGGATTTATCAACACAGCATTAATCACCAAGAAGAGAAAGTGATTGAAGTCGGTAATGGTGATGTCCTACATAATAATACAGTGTTTGAAAGAATAAAATTTTTGTTCGATACTATTTGTATTCACGTTTTTTGTGGCTTTCAACTTAATTTGCATGCAATTAATTAAGGTTGTTGGCTTGCAAAAAAAGATCATCACTATAATTAATGTGTGGATCTATGGAGATATTGTCTTTAAGAACAAATCTATTACACTTCCTTTGCTTTCTTTGTGTAGGGTAAGAATATGTCAATTTATTTTAGAATCCAAAAGCTTGAGGCTATTAATCTTTACAATGAATTTTTATTCGGTTTTTTCTTTTTTTTTTTCCTGAGGTTTAATTCTTTTTTTTATATTTTCGTTCATTTACCTTTGACTTGTGAAAAGGACTTGTACGTTTGTTTGATTTTAACATTTGCAAAAATTTCATTCATTCTGTGTTTTTTTTTCTCTTTTTTAATTTTGCTTAGCATGTGAATATATTTTGATTTTAAAAAAGGCTTAATTTTATTGCCTCCCTTGTATTGTAAATGTTTATTTTAAAAGGGAAAACGCAAATATTAACATTTCTTATGCATTATTAGTTTGTAAAGAACAAAAAAGAGGAATAAAAATTTGCAGACAGATTTATGACAACGTTTTCCAAAGTCTATAGCTGTTGATTAAGAAATTGGTTCAACAAACTCTTGTGTGGTGCTGATAATTTTAAAATGAAATAAGATTTATTTCAAAACCCATAAAACCAATAAATAAAGAAAAGTATTAGAAACAGCAATAATAGACTTTTTTAGGGTTAAAAATCAACAAAATAAATTATAAATGCTGTGATTTATTGACCGCCAATAAAATCGTGTAGAAAATCGACTTGAGGCCACGTATCAAACCACTGGTTTGACATCTCTAACAAAACGAAACGAAACTGCCACTCAGCAGATTGCTTGCAAACTTCTTAAAATCTGTCGCACGAAATCGATTTTAAACTGTAGGGCCCGCCACTCATGTATAAAATAAACATACACAACATAAGTTGTGTACGAAATTAGGTCAGGTTTAATTCCAAGTGAAATTGTTTGGGTTGTAATATTAAACACATTAAGCTTAATTGAATTTTCAAAACGCTTTAACATGAAATTTAATTAATTTACAAGACTATGTCTTCTGTAAACTTGAGAAAATATAATCAAAAATATCTTGAATTATTTTCCCTAAAGTAATATGTGTTGAGCTCAACAAATATTGTTGAACAAGTATTTAAAATCACTTTTTATTATAAAACCTAACTTGTTAAATATTAAATAATGAGCACTTAATTAAGTTATGAAATCCGTTTTTAATTTCATTGATTTCGGATTCCTTGTAATTTGTTTTTAAGCTTATTTAAGTGGAGATAATTTCATAATGTTTTCAAATTGGTTGAGAAATGTCATACTATGAACGTGAATTGACAAGAGATAATGACATCACAAATTTGTTAAATTAATTTTGTTTTTATTGCTTTAAAGCTTAAATTATACTGAAAGCGAGAATTTTCATTTATGAGATGCCGTAATGGAAATTTTTGTTCAAGTAGCTTTAATAATTCCATCGAATTTACAAGTGATTTAAAATTATTTTTAAACAAGAAATCCATGTAACCTTCACGGCAGATAAAGGAAATTTCGTTTTCGTTTTAATTTTCTTCCTACTCGGCCTTTAATTGAAAATTGGATGGAGTTTAGCGAGTTTTTATTACAACATTTCTAATTAATTCTATTCTTGTTTTTAGCAGGCTTTAAAGCCTGGTAAAGGAGTACACTTAAGGGAAAGCAAATTCTAGGATATTAGGAAAAATAAAAGGAACAAACAATATTAATAAATCTGCTGTTCGTAATTGTTTCTTGCATTTTCTTTTTCCTATCCTTAATTATCGATAAAACTTACGCTTGTTTGCCCTTTATTTTTCCACTTTAAAGCATTATTGGGCGCTACCTTTTTCTTTTACTTCAAGGTTTCAATAACTGTGGCAGTACACTCAAGGAAAAGAAGTTGTTCTTTTTCATGTATATTACACCAGGCATACCTTTTTATATAATTCGCCCTTTCTACCGTTTTATGCGGTTGTTGGTTTAGTTGTTATCATAATTTATTTTAATTAAAATCTTATTTTTGTTCTGTTCCTCTTTGTTGTTGTGTTTTTACGTTGAAACTTCTTAATCTGTATTACACAACAATAAAACTTAATTCGTGCAAATATTTCATTACTTTTCTCTTTTTTGTTGTTGATTTTTTTTATTGTTGTTTATAAATTATCACCTTTTTTTTAGCACATTTAATAGCAGCGAAAGAAGAAGTTAATTTCATACGGCACGAGAGAACTTGTTGCCAAAAGCAAATCCTTTAGATATATTTCGAAAGAAATTTCAGCCTGTAAAATATTGGTGTCAATAGTTGTCGCAAATATATTTTATTTAGCTGTATATAATGCACTACTGATTGACTGTTAGCCTTCTTCTCTGAAGGACATACTCAAACCCTTCATCACGCTTCGCACGAAGCAAGATATGGTCCTCTATATCTAATATTTCCAAAGCATGTGATTAAAATTTCTTGAGGTTGAGGCGTTTTCTGCTCTTTCAAGTACAAAATGGAATAACGTTACAAACCCTTAAGCATTTCTTGGAGTTTTAAAAACTGTTATAGCTTGTGAGTTTAAATCCCTGTTCGGATATCTTGGACAGAACGAAATACGTAAAAAATGTTGCTTTCGGAGCGATTCTCTCAGTATTCTTTTAGTAAAATATCTGTAAGCGAAATAGCCACTTAAAGTTTCTTGTAATAGGTATCTGGTAAATGAAGCAGAGCCAACAACCACCATAAAAAGTCTTCTCAGAACAGGCGGTTTATGTAAGACTCGTCTCACTTGTTATTAATTTCTTTCCGACTTAGGGTGAAACGTAAGTAAGGTTCCCCTTTTTAACCAACCATTGCGACTTATAGAGCCGTTTTCTTAGAATAATGTACAGTTCTATGTGTTATAGTCATTGCCATTCCACAGTGTAGGAAGTGAGGTTAAAATCCTTATCCTTATTTTTTTTTGTAGAAGTGGACCACGTAAATTTTAACAATTTTTTTTTTTTTTAAATAAATTACCTGCTGTCATGAAATGTACTGCCTATCTGTACTGCTTTACTGGTAATTATATTTTAAATGAAAATGTTAAAAAAACGCGAACAATTTCACAAACAAGAAAAACTGAAAGAATTAAATTAAAAAGGTGCTGTTATTAAAAATTAAAGGTTGGGTTTATCTTTAACGGCTTTAAAGGAAAATAAGCGAAAAGCCCCCAGGGAAACTGAAAGTATTTTCACACACATTTACGTTTTTAATTGAAATGAAAATAAAAAAAAAAACTGACAAATCTGCTGCTAAAAGGCAAAACTTTTCTTAAAACAAACATTCATTTTCATTTACATTTGCCACACTTTGTTTTTCCACTTGAGCTAATAAAGGGTAAGGATTGATAAATTAGGATTTATTTGTTTATCCTTGGCAAAAAGAAAAATAAAATTTGATTTCTTAAGGTTTTCTTTCTTTCGTTTTATTTTATTTTCTTTTAAAAGATTTAAAAAAAATATGAAATGTTTGCTTTTTGGCTTTTAATTATGACACAATGTTTTACTTTTCATTTCTTGTTTAATCATAATTCGTAGACAATCAATTAAAAGCAGTTTTCGTGACAAGGATAAACCTTCGCGTTTCAAAGACCTGCAGACAACACGTTTTCAAGTTGAACCCCAGCATGAAGATGATTCGGATGGTTCCAATGAAGATCGCGAACTATTGGAGAATGAATATGACACGAAATATGGTAAAAGTTTTCGGTAAGTACGAGTATATATATTTTTTTTTATAATTTTGTTTTTCTATAGAAATGTTTTCTCTCTTTAATAGACATTTTACCCGCGAAGCATTACCACGCTTGGATAATTATCGCAATATCATGTCTATACAGGCTGCCTACCGTCCTACTTTGGATGAACTACACAATGCCACTTTGACGGGTGGAAAGGTGGGAAATCAAATCCTTTTTTTTATTTCTGAGATTCTTTGTTTATTACAATCTTATGATAGAGGTTTGGGTTTGAACTTTAAAACAAACTTTTGAACCCACCCGATTCTTGTCATTTGCATAAACTGCTAAGCAAATTTGTTAAAATTAATGGAATTCATTTTCATTTAATTAATGCAATTCTATACGAGGGTCATTTAAAAATTGTACCAAAAGAAAATTATACTTTTGCCCTAATAAAGTTTACTGGAGGCTTCTGAAGGGTTGCAGCTTAGTCCATGTTTCATATAAAAATTATTAGTATAATACGTTTATTCGCCCCATTAAACATATAATGAAACTTCCAAGTGTGTAAGGCAGACATTTTTTGTGGAATAATAGATCTCTTTCATGTTTCTTATTTTTTTGAGGCAGCTTTCTCACACAGTCCACTGTTATCTATTTTTCTCCTAATGATTTATTCATATTTTAGCACTGTGATGCCTTGTCTTGATGTTGTCAAGCTGTCTGTTTCTTCTATTTTCTTTAATTTTTTTTGCTTTTATTTTTAAAATAAATTTTCATTTGCGGCTACAAATGATAATCGGTCGACTGTTTAGTTCACGACCTAACCACACTTGAAAATAATTAAAACAACCAATATCTTTAGAGTACGACTGCTGTCATTACAAGCGAGTGAGGGGAAAAAAAACTGCTGAAAACTTAATCAATTAATTGATGATCTTAATTTCTAAACTCTATTCTCTCTATCGCAGTGCTGAAATGAAAACGAATAGGCGTTGTCATGAAAGGCATGCAAAAAAATTGTCATAAAATTAATTGCTTAATTAAAAGTCAAATGAGAATATAATAATGAAATAGGAATGAAGTAAAGAGAAATAAAGTGAAATTAGTTTTTTTTTATTCTTTAATTATGCCATCAAGAGAAATTGATGAAATTTTATCGATAAAACGATAAAAACATGAACAACAAACTCTTTAAATAAATTGTTTACTTTAAAATAAGGTTGTAAACTTAATTTCCTTACTCTGCAGTTCTTTTTGTAGCCTGTAAAATATAATTCCTTTCATTTTATATTAAAATATGACTTTATTGTCCATATTTATTGACCTCACCCTAAGGAAAGGGTATATACTTTAAGGTCATCTACCAAATCCTTTTGTTTTGACAAATGTTACTTCTCTCAAGTTTAGACAATCACACACACATTAAATAAAGGGCACACAGTGTCACAGATTGTAAAATTTAATGAATTAAATAATGAAAAACAAAAAAGAAAAAAGGGGAAGAATAAACTCAAAATAATTTTGGAAACTGTCAACATCTTGTCAAGTATGAAGGAATAAAAGGTAGGTGGCAGCGAGGGAATTACTTACATTCCATCTAATTTCTTTGGCCTTTTTACTAATTGGGATCTTAAACAATAGCATTACGTGGGCTGAGAAACTTTTCAACGTTCAATTCAGAGGCGATTAAGTCTTTGTAAATATTTTTATGTCTTTAATATTGTTTTAAAATGTGCAAAAAATCGTGCCTTGTACTGTTCCACACAATCGTGAGATAATTGTTAAACACGTAATTGTTAAACACGTTCACTCTACAATTTAATGGTTATTTTCCAAATTTATTCCACTACATCGTCAGTTTACACGATATTTATTATTACTGACTGTAGTCTACATGGGTACTATTGATGTTAAGTGCCAATGACTGGAGATTTAGCCAGCTGCAATCTAAATAAAAAATCCAACTACGCCGTAGTCCAGTAAGTCACGGTTCGAACAAATATTTCTTTGTTCACACCCTATCATCAGATTTCTGGCAAAAACTCTGAGAGTATATACAAATTGACCTGAATAGAGTCTCAAATAATCTAACGTACGGAGTCGACTTTAAGCTGTAGGTTCCGCCAGTCGTGTATAAAATAATCAGAAGTGGTTTGAGAATCTAGGTCGCAATCCCGATTGAAGGATTATAATGGCGTTTATGTATGTGGGTATCAGGTCCAAGCGGCTTTGTTGATCTAAAGGTCAATTACTAGCTCTTGACAACCAATATCAGTACATCGCATTAAAAGCATGTCTCTCTTAGAATTTATCTGTTAATCAGCCTAAAAAATTAATTAATTAATCGATATAACATCTAGTAACGATAGTTGCATTAGACTATAGAAAATCTGTTTGTCATTTGTAGGTAAGCATGCTACTCATTACACAATGAACGGCAATAAAAAATACTGTGACCAGGATTATCTGTCTAACTTATGTAGTTGATTTGTGCCTTTTGTATCGAACTAAGAAGGTTAATGACTTAGGATTATTCTGGCAAAAATTAAATTCAAAATCCATAAAGAAAAACTTTCGGTTGTTGTTCTCATATCGATAAGGAATTAAGTATGTAACTGTGAAAAATTTATGTTTTCACTTCGATAACTACAACGATAACGGAAAAAAAACATGAAGCAAAAGAAAATTAAATACAAAAATTTAAAAATTCAAAGTTCAATTGAAAGTTCAAATAGAGAGTCTAGAACAGCAGAAATTTTAAAGAGCAAGTGCCGTTTTTCTTTTTTTTATTATTTCTTGAAATTATTTTCATTTTAAATTTTATGGTTCACTGGCCAATTAATTATTAATAAAAAAAAAATAAATTGAAATTATTTGTCATAATTATGATGTGAAGCCATTAGAAAAATAAAATAAATTAAACACTTAAGGCGATATTAGTGCCGCAATAAATTAAAATTAAAAGGAAAAAAGAAAAAAAAACCCACAAGAATAATAAACAATAACAATTGAATAATAAAATATTGTTTAATTAAATGAATTTTTAAAAAATTATTTCCAATTGATTGGTTACACCGAACACTTTCGATCGTTTGTTTGGCGTTTATTTTTATTCTCTTGTCATTTGTTAAAAACATTCAGCATCAATTAAGTACTGAAAGCAATTATTTATGACCTCTACACCCAACAGCACCAGTGCTCTCCATCAAAGGTGACAGAGGTTAGGCTGATGTTGTGTTGTAAGTGTGGGAATGCTGTAAGTGCTGGCAGTTATTTAACAATTTACTCGTCATTGTTGATTAATGTCAATCAGAATTGTTTGGATTGATGGTTTTAAAAGAGTTCAGAATGAATTTGTATAACTGAATGAAAATGGAATGAATGGAAATAGTTTGATTTACGTTTTTTAAGCAAATTATTGCCATTGATCCAAAAAACAGACCAGGTGATTATAAATATATGAACGGGGTTTAGGAGGAACCTTGCTTGGTAAAATTAATCGAAATCATTTGATGGATCAAAATTGGTCTTATATTTACTAACTTGCGGTTGATTTGAAGACAAAAGCTCAGTTTGTAAATCATTTTGGAAAACACAAGTCAAAATAGACAAAATGGTGGCTAAAGCAGTCTACTACAAACCAGAAGAAAAAATTTTTTTTTTTAATATCTCTTAGCCAATGTAATTCCATTCCAAACTTTAGGAGAGTCAAAGGAACCCCTTCTAAATTAATCAATCGTCTTCAATAAAAGACTGAATGGTTAAAAGCGAGACGACCTACTCCTTCTCATATGAATGAGATCTGCCTTATAATACCATCAGCAATCTGAAACCATAAATTTGAAGTAGTCCATAGAGCAGTGTGTTGGGTTAGTAGACATGAGGAAAGAGTTCAAACCCCAGGTCAGACACTTCCAACAAAACGAAATTTTGATATTTCTTCGGCAACTGTTTCTCAGCAGATTTGTGGTAAAAACTCTGAAAGTAAATAAAATTGCCAAGAAAAGTTTTTCAAAAAACTGTCATTCGAAATTAACCTTAAACTGTAAGCCCCGCTACTTATGTATAAAATTAACACACATAACATAAGTAGTATATGTATGTATGTACCAGATATCAGTAACGAGTATTCAAAACGATGAGTAGATTCGAATCATACTTATAACTTCTGATACTTATACGCATTCATTCTTATTTTAATATGCTATTCTTACTACTCATACTCAAAGTTGGAAGTACTTGTCGTACTCATACTTAACAATACGCATGTTGTTATTGACTTCGGCTCGTTTCTACTTAACATTTACATGAAGCATAAAATATGTATGATTCGTGTATGAGCACTGCAATACTCACAAGAAGATTGTGGGAATGCTTTGCTTGTTGTCTTTGCCTTTCTTTTCTTCTTTGTTTGTATATGCAACAACAACTAATACTGTAATTTTGATGAATGATTCGAGTCATTCGAATCACTTATAAGTATTTTTCAAAATTTTTGACTCAGAATGAGTAGGCGTATGAATCAAACATATTTCAAATTTTGTGAGTAACCTATACTTATAAATCAATGTTGTAGCGATTAAGAATGAATAACAGTAGTTGAATTTCAATTCTGTTGATTCACTCATTCTCAAAATTGCATGAGTACTTATGAGTAGCGGAAAAACGAGTCATTGCTAATCTCTGTGTGTAATCTGAATATCAATAAGCCATAGGAAATCTAGTTACCAGTCTGAGCTAAGTCTCAGTGAGCTAAGTTTAGAACTGTTGATAGATAGTTAGACAGGACACACCATTATATTCTAGCAGCGGTTTTATTCCACCTTTAATTCTATTGGTGTATTAGGGCCAAAAACCATATTATCAATCGAGAAATAGAAACGCAATCTCGCAATTTCTCCAGAGTGCTGCTATGTTGCCGAATACAAAATTGCTCAAAAAAAAAATCAGCTTTCGTTTACAATGAATAAATTCTTGATTATGGTTGCAGTTGTTTTTGTTTTCTTTTGTCCTTTATTTTGTTGCTTCCTTCCGTTTTATCATATTTTTTCGTCTTCTTATTATAAAATAAATTTTTTCTTCAATTTTCTTTATGACATACCATAACCATAACCATAAATATTTTTTGCTTCTCTTTTTTATTTTTGTTGCAAAACATTTATTTGCCACCGTAAGAATCAGCAGCAGATGTTCAATGAATTTCTCATTCTTTTGGTGGCTTTAAATTTCGTTACACTTTGGACTCTGATAAAGCGAAAAATGTTATCTTTTAAATTAAAAAATTCTACGGCCTTTAAAAAGCCATGTAATCGAATATCTTAATAATGCTGAATCTGTTAAGATTTTCTACAGATTTGTTGCTTATGCACGAGTGCATTTTCCCATTAGTTTAAAAAATTTTACGAACAAAAGGTTTAAAGGCACCTGATATTGTTGTAAACAAAACTTTCTGACTTTCTTGTGGATGACAAAGAGCAAAACAAAGGTTTTGAAATCTTTGTTTTTACAATTTGTTGAAAAAAAAAAATAAATTTAAATTTAAAAATTTAAATATTAAAAAAGCGCTTTAATATGCTTAAAATATTTGTAAATTCAATAGAGTTTGCAAAAAATAGATTAAAAAAACAGCCGTTTAATCCAGGGTGTTTTTTTTTCAAAAATTTAGATTAGTTTGATCAAATATTTGGTCAACAGTAACAAGCGAGTTTTTAACCAACTATCTACTGTAGTCAATAAACTCATTTTGAGTCCTCTGATGAAATATATTGTTTTTTCTTTAAATGATAATGTAAATCTTTAAATTCTTTTCTTTTTTAAATTCCTTTGCAGTTTTACGATTTGTATTGGATAGAAGAAGAAGTAATTTCTTTTCAGTTTTTCATTTTAATCAATAATTTACTATGTACTGCTAAACAAAACGTATTTAATCATGTTGTTTTGAGTGACATAAGCATTTAAGAAAGCCTTTTCATGTAACGTATGTTTGGTTTATAAACTTCATCTCTATGTCATGCTTGCCAAATGCAGAGACACGAAATTCAAATTTTTTTTCTCGTTGTACGAAAACCAAACGATAAATTTAATCCGTTTAGTCTAGCGTTGTCCAAGCGAACTTCTTCTATTGGCCATATTTGGTTTTATTGGAGAATTCGCCGTAGTCTAGTAGGTAGTGTGTTGGCTTATTAGATGTGAGACCACAGATCAGACATTTCCGACAAAATGAAATTCGAAAAAATATTTCTTCTGTGACTTCCTCTCAGCAAATTTCTGGAAAAAACTTTTTCAAATATCGGCCATTTCTGACTGGACGGTAACACACGCGACATAAGTGGTGTAGGAACCTGGTCCTGACTGAAAGTTTATAATGGCATATTTTTTTTGTTGACATCCTTAAACTACTGATTTTGACAATCAGAAATCTCTATAGAGAAACTTTTTTTTAAATAAAATCTTATTCTTCTTAGCTCACCACTACTCGAAGTTCTTCATTTCTTTGGAAAATTAATTGAATTCATTTTAACACTCTCTTTATTCATTCATTTAATTTTCAAATTTTTCTTCCCTTTAAGCTCAATATTTCTTTTTTTTTTTTAGAAATTTAATAAATTGCCATACATTTGCTGTTGGTTGGCTTTGAAATGATATCTTCATTTACAAAATCCTTAACCGACATACAGTGGGTGACAAAACAATGGAAACATTTTCAAAATTGTAGTAAAAATTAAAAATATTCTTAAGAAATTCACAAAATATTTGTGCTTTTTAGGGATAAAAAACGATTTCAATGCTGAATTTCAGCAAAGAAGTACCAATATGTGATAAATATGGACTTAACAAATCCGAACTTATTTTTATTTTTAGAACATTTTTTGAGTCATCATTTTGGAGAAGGCTTCAGCAGTTCAATAATATAGATTTTTTATGCATACTAATGAACTGCAATTCACAATTTTTTTCTTTTCAATTTCCAATTTTGTCTAAATAGAACACATAAATAAATTTTTGAAAAAGTTTCCATTGTTTTGTCACCCACTGTATGTACATTTACCGAACTTTTTAGGGTATTGTACATATGTACCATATGTTATATTGTTATGAATGTATTTTTTTTTTTTTTTGCTAGTCCTTTTGAAACATTTCCTATATTTGTTTAACATATCGTGGTTTATGCGTTGCTGAGACTTTGGTTGGAAGTTTACATTTATTATGAAATTTATACGAGTCAAGATACTTCCTAACTTTCTCCCCGTGCTTTGAAAAACTTTATAAAATTTTGTGACAAATTTTTTGGGTTTCGTTCATTTCCTATCTGTGACGCATAAAGATAAAAATAAAATTTTTAAAACATTTCCCTCTCCTACCTTTGACGGTATACTTAAAGGGCTAAATAAAAACTAAAAAAAAAACACCTGACAAGGATTAATAAAATATGCCAACAATAAGGTTTTTTCTTTTGTATTTTTTTTATCTTCTTCGTAAAGTGTAAAAAATTACATTAAAACATATGTTCAACACGCATTACACACAGTATGTATGTACATATCTACCTCATGTAAAGTATGTAAAATTTACAAGTTTTTCTTTACATGCAAAGGGAATATTTTATTTTTTTTATTTTTTTATGACAAATTCTCCTGCTTTTTTTTATAATTTTTGAGCATGTCCTTTAAGACCCATGAACTTAATTTAAGTAGACATGTGAGCAACATTGTTGCTTGTATTCCAATTATTTTGCTTTGGTTGTTGTAAGTATGTATCTGCAGTCGTAAATCTTTTATGCCACAATCATGCAAGTATTTTATTTTAATTCACTTCATCGTAAATTTTCGTTCTTTTTAAAATTTTATAATTCCTTTAAGGCACTCTATAACTTTTTTTATTGTTTTTTTCTTTCGTTTCCCTTTTTTTTATTTATTCAAATGCTTGAATCATAAAATTTCTAATAATTTTCGTTTATTTTCTCATGCTTGGGTACCCTTTTTTACTCTTGTAGAATACTCACAGCTTGAATCGCAATGAGGATCCGGAAGCTGGTGGTGCCATGAACGGCATATTAAAATTTGGCTGGATCAAAGGTGTACTGGTAAGATGTCTTCTCAACATTTGGGGTGTCATGTTGTTTTTGCGTCTCAGTTGGGTTGTCGGTCAGGCTGGCATCCTGGAGGGTTTCATTTTAATTTTAACCACAACAATTGTCACCAGCATTACGGCACTGTCGATGTCAGCGATTAGCACAAATGGTGTCATAAAAGGCGGTAAGTTATCATATTTGAAAGGTTAAAAATCATTGAAAAGTAAAAGTTTAAGATTTGTTGGTTGGAGAAAGACAGAGAGGGAGAGAAAGGCAGAGAGAGAGAGATAGTAAGAGAGACAGAGAGACAGAGAGAGAGGAAGACAGAGAGAGAGAGAGAGAGAGAGATAGAAAGACAGAGAGAGAGAGAGAGAGAGAGAGAGAGACAGAGAGAGAGAGAGAGATAGAAAGACAGAGAGAGAGAGATAGAAAGACAGAGAGAGAGAGAGAGAGAGAGAGATAGTTAGATAGATAGAAAGTTAGAGAGAGAGAGGAAGACAGAGAGAGAAAAAGACAGAGACAGAAAAAGACAGAGAGAGAGAAAGACAGAGAGAGAGAGAAATACGCAGAGAGATAGAAAGACAGAGAGAGAGAACTACAAGAGAGAGAAAGACAGAGAGAGAGAAAGACAGAGAGAGAGAAAGACAGAGAGAGAGAAAGACAGAGAGAGAAGACAGAGAGAGAGAAAGACAGAGAGAGTAGGACAGAGAGAGAGAGAGTAAGACAGAGAGAGTAAGACAGAGAGAGAGAGAAAGACATAGAGAGAGAGAGAAAGACATAGAGAGAGAGAGAGAAAGATAGAGAGAATAATTATTTTGGAAATACTTTTTCTCTAAGTCTTAGCATGATTTCAATGCGATAATTATTTAATTATAATGAAAATTGCCGCTGACAGGTTTTGACTAGGTCATGAAATTTTTTTCACAGGATTAGGGCATGGGAAATGGAAATTGATTAGAAGAACTGTTACATTATAATCTAAGTTTATTTATTTTCTTTACATTACTTTAGTGTTGTGATAAAAACCAGTGAACTCGAATATATTCATCACAATCCGAATAGACTTCTCGGTTGTTGAACGATTTTGGCGATTGTAAATAGGAAAGAGCACCCATTTTTTTATTGTATTCACTACAATATCCGTCCATAGTGGATTGACAGCTAATTTTACAGAATCTAGCTTCATCAAGATGGCCGTCATTAACTGTCACATTCGGGAAGTCTTTGCTGAAAGACCCAATACATTCATACGTTACACGACTTTTTATTTTTAGTTTTTATTTAAGATTTTAAACAAAAATAAAATTTAATATTTTTAACACTTCAGTTTTCGTTGAGTCATTATGATTTAATTCTTATGACTTGTGGCTTTAATACCAAAAACATTATTGGCTATTAATCTTATACTATTTCAGAGTTCAGTACTTTAGAAAAAAAATATTCCTAAAAGGACAATATCTGTGCAAATGAATATATACTTTCTGTCCAGTCATTATGGCGATACTTCCCTGTAGGACGTGATAATGAAAAAAGAAAATGAAATAGGAAGACGAATGAAAAAATTTACAAATCATTGCTTAACCATTATCCGTTAATGTTGGCCAAAAATTAGTGATACAAAGCGAACTGTTAGCAAAACTTAAGGCCAATAATACGAGTTCAGCAACAGATTTATTATGATGAGAGTGTTTATTGAACATCACAACTTTTACTGACTTTTAATACTCTGCTAAATGTAATGAAAGAACAAGAAATGAAATTCCAAAACTCAAAATGAAATGTTGCAACTATTGCCAGAAAGTTTTTCTTTTGAAATGTTTGTATTTGTTGTTGCTATTTTCAGTTTCAGTTTCTGTTTCTCGTTTTAGTTTCTGATTTTTTATTTTTCTTTTTATTTTCATTCTATGTATGTGTGTGTGGGTTTGTGTATAGGTGGCACATATTATATGATATCACGTTCCTTGGGACCGGAGTTTGGTGGTTCGATTGGCTTGATATTCTCACTTGCAAATGCGGTGGCATGTGCCATGTATGTGGTTGGTTTCTGTGAATCAATGTTGGATTTATTAAATTCCATGGGTGCCAGTATAATCGATGGCGGCATTCAGGATGTGCGCATCATTGGCAGCATAACTATACTAATATTGCTAGTGATTGTTGTGGTCGGTATGGAATGGGAAGCCAAAGTAAGTAAAGTTGAAAATATTTACACATGCAAACAGCTTTATAAATGCGATCTTTTAAATCTATAATAATATGCCATACGAATCTAATAGAGAATATTTTTAATTTTATTGTTTATTTTAAGGCTCAAATAGGTCTTCTAATTATACTTTTGGTTGCCATAGCAGATTTCGTAATTGGCACTTTTATTGGACCCAAAAATGAAGAAGAACGTGCCCAAGGTTTCTTAGGCTATAATAGTAAGTTTTTTCCAAGTTCTGTTCTGTTTTGTTTTTATTAAACAATTTTAATGTTTTAATATTCCTTTTTGCGTTTTTTATTTGCAGCGACTTTATTCAAGCAAAACTTTTTTGCGGATTATCGCATGGAAAAGGGTTTCCGCCATGATTTCTTTTCTGTTTTTGCCATATTCTTTCCAGCAGCAACTGGTATTTTAGCCGGTGCCAATATTTCAGGCGATTTAAAGGTAAAATATAAGGCTCTTTACAATAAATTTCTTTTTTCTAGCTCTCTTCAAATATTTACTTTTATTGTTATCTTTAATGTGGCAGGATCCCCAAAAATCCATACCAAAAGGTACTTTATTGGCCATTTTAATAACAACCGTTACATATTTGATTATGGTTTTAATGGCTGGTGCTACAGTGGCTCGTGATGCTACCGGTAATGTTGCTGACATGGTTAATGGCTCATTTGCCTTTTTGAATTGCACAGACAGTAAGTATAAACCTTCACATTGCCATCATTTATATTTTATCTTCTAAAATACTGTCACTGGCTATTCTTTGTTATAATTTTTTGGCAAAAATATTTTTATCATTTATTTTTTTTTTTCATTCCACTTCGCTTCATTCCGTTTATTTATTTCCTTTTATTTTTTATTTTTTTTTGCAAAATTTTTGTTTGTCATGTTGTACGACCATAAAGGTGTTTCGTATAAAATTCATATTTTTTTTTAAATTTTCTTGGGACCAGTGTTTTAAGCTTCACAGTTTTATAAAATATTAATGGGGGAGAATTTTATAAAGATTGGTTTTCTTTCGGGAAGTTATTTATTATATGACAGGTAATAAAAGTTTAACTTTAAGCCGAACTGATTTATGGCATTTAAAAATAATTATGCTTTTAACCATAAAATTAAAAGAGGTTTTAAAATGCTTTCAATTAAAAGAAATGCTACTTTTTCTAAAAGATTTTGTAATACAATAAACCCCACAAGAATAAATCGATTCATTACGTTCATTGGAAATAATACACAGAATTTCGTAACAGAATAGAGTGCCAGCTTCGAGATAACCGATGGTTTAATTCAAATCGCTATATACTTTAGAACTGTTACAACCTTGGAGTCTCTTTCAAATAATGTGTATATAGAGTACATAGAGACAAATATAATTATATTAGTCGCATAAAACTCTATTATCTTCTCCTATGCCCTTTGGATCATTATGTTGACCGCCATACTTTTATTTTGAATGCTGCTTGTTTATTCTGCGAATATATTGCTGTTTCGACTTCGATGTTTTGTTGAGTTTTAACTGCATGTCGTTAAATCTGTTAGAATCATTCATAGGCCTGTACAACACTTTCATAGTCTTCTTGATTGATTCTCCGTAAATATAAAAACTTGTAGATATCGTAAACGGAGACAGTTCACAGGCAAGTTCACTCGATGGCCCATAGGGCTTATGGTGTCAGTCAGTGGCTGGTAAGCCTCCTTGTCATGATTCGTTAGTGGTGGGTTTTAGACGCCCCGATCTCTGTCTGAAGCCCAGATCTTCAAACGTTGACAGGTGACACCTAAAACCGATAGCGTCAGTTCTAAAGTGCAGGGCACTCGCAAAGAAGTGTTGTACCCATTACGTTTCCTTCACATCATGACAGCTTCTGTTGCTATTCTGGTGGGTGTTCATTTAGAATTCCTATTAGAATACGAATCGTTTCCTTGTCGAACTCAAGTAGTTTGGTGGTCCTGCCACTGTCTACTGTTAAATACATCAGTTTTGGATTTCGGCAATTTCTCTATCCCACAGTGGCTCGAAACCCAGTATTGACGTAGTATTTGAATTGATGAGATGGGAACCCAGAGCTTTGATTGTTGCTGGGCTGTTAGATAATCGATATGATCCGTTTCGTGCTAGTTTATCGGCATTTAGTGGCATTGTGATAATCACTCTCTTCTTCAAATTTAATAAAGTTTCCTCATGACGCAACAACATTCATTTGCTTTTAAATTGTTGGTTTTAAATTATCAATGAATGTCGCATTAAAGCAAAATTCAATCAACATAATTTATTTTATTTTTGTCATTTTATTGTTGTTCTTCATCATCGTTTATGTTTTCGTTTTAGTTCCTTGCAAGTATGGCTTACAGAATTCATTTCAAGTAATCGAATTAGTGTCAGGTTTCGGACCATTAATCTATGCTGGTTGTTTTGCTGCCACCTTATCATCGGCATTGGCCAGTTTGGTGTCAGCACCAAAAGTTTTCCAGGTAAATATCGCTACTAACAATACACTACAACAACAACACACAATTCAATTATAATCTTAACAGAATGAGAAAATAAAAAACAAAAAAAATAATGAAACGATATTAAATTAACGTTGATTGTCCTTTTTCAGGCTCTATGTAAAGATGAATTGTATCCGAAATATTGTTTGAGTTTGCCAAGGTTTTGCAAGAATCATGAACCTGTTCAGTGGTTGACGTTTTGACTTTCGTAATAGCAGTGGCGTAAGTTTTTTAATTAATCTATAATCTGCTAATAATTATTTTTCTATTAATTTTTGTTCGTTTTCTTTTGTTTTCTTTTCTTTTGTTTTCAATTTTGGATTTTCTTTTTATGCTAATAAACGAATGGATGGATGTTGGCGTACGTTTAGTTTCATTTTAATTGGTGAACTGAATCTTATTGCTCCCCTTATATCGAATTTCTTTTTGGCAGCCTATATGCTGATCAACTTCAGTACTTTCCATGCCAGTTTAGCGAAACCAGTCGGTTGGCGTCCAACATTTAAGGTATGCCTTGTCAGATTTCTTTTACATTTCTCCACTCTTCACATTTCCTTTTTGGATATTAAATTCCAATTTTCCGCAACAATACACCAATTCACATAGATTATCGCCTTAGTTTACATCATTTCCACTTGAACAAAACTTTTTACATAGAGAAAAAAGAAAGTAATAGTAGGGTTTTGTGTTACAAATAGGAGTCCACAATGTTAAATGAGAATGTAATGAACCAACATACTGCCGGACATTTAATGGGTCGCAGCAGAATACATAATTGATAACGATATGCGTACAAAGATTATACTGTCCGAATCAGTGATGCCAGTAAAAGTTTCAAAAAAAATCCCTTTTTTTCCCTACACTTAAAAAAAAAATACCTACATTTCCCCCTACGCTTAATATTCCCTTTTTGTCTTCAAATAAAAGATTTACAGTAATGAAATATTGTAAATTTTATTCATTTATTACACATTTTATAAAAAAATATTAAAAACAAAACAAAAAAAATAATGAAACGATATTAAATTAACGTTGATTGTCCTTTTTCAGGCTCTATGTAAAGATGAATTGTATCCGAAAATTGTTTGGTTTGCCAAAGGTTTTGGCAAGAATAATGAACCTGTTCGTGGTTACGTTTTGACTTTCGTAATAGCAGTGGCGTAAGTATGCGAATCATCATATAACCACCAAACCAACAACACTTTGTCGTTTTTTAATTAATCTATAATCTGCTAATAATTATTTTTCTATTAATTTTTGTTCGTTTTCTTTTGTTTTCTTTTCTTTTGTTTTCAATTTTGGATTTTCTTTTTATGCTAATAAACGAATGGATGGATGTTGGCGTACGTTTAGTTTCATTTTAATTGGTGAACTGAATCTTATTGCTCCCCTTATATCGAATTTCTTTTTGGCAGCCTATATGCTGATCAACTTCAGTACTTTCCATGCCAGTTTAGCGAAACCAGTCGGTTGGCGTCCAACATTTAAGGTATGCCTTGTCAGATTTCTTTTACATTTCTCCACTCTTCACATTTCCTTTTTGGATATTAAATTCCAATTTTCCGCAACAATACACCAATTCACATAGATTATCGCCTTAGTTTACATCATTTCCACTTGAACAAAACTTTTTACATAGAGAAAAAAGAAAGTAATAGTAGGGTTATGTGTTACAAATAGGAGTCGACAATGTTAAATGAGAATGTAATGAACCAACATACTGCCGGACATTTAATGGGTCGCACCAGAATACATAATTGATAACGAAAAAATTTACCCTTTTCGATATGCGTACAGAAATTATACTGTCCGAATTGATTGTTGAATTCAATCAATAGTAGAAGTGAGATATGTATTCAAAAATCATTTGGATAGAGAGCCTAATCAACTTTATTCTTTCACTATAAATAAAAAAAAAACAGTACAATGTCGCGAACTTTTGGGTAGCGCGGAACTAAAGCACTTTGACAGAATTTAATTCGACGAAATGGGATGCCAGCGATTTGATTGCTGCTTAAGTGTCCAGTTTTCGGTTTCAATTATGTCTGCAGCTTGTTTAATAGCAAAAATCTCCGCCTGAAGTGTGTCAGTGTAACGGAATAGGTTCCAGATCTAGTTCCATAATCCATATTTAAGCCACCGTTGACAGCTTTAGAGACTTCTAGTGTAGAAGTATAAGTTTTTTAACCTGTACGGTTTGGAGAACATTCGGCGCTGACACCAGCCAGTAATTCAAGATAACTGTCGTGATTGTCTCAGGTTACGTGTGCAATATATTCGAGATTTGACCCTACTTGACCCTACTATAAAATGCGATACAGTAAGTAAGCAAGTAATTTGTACAGTTATTGATCGTTTTCTCAAAAAGACGTTAAAATATCCATTCGTCGTAGGAGAAAATTTTAAGCAAGGATCCTGACACCTAAACCTCTCTCAGATAAAGCGAAATGTAAACCAACAAAAGTCATTTGAAGTCGACATTAAACAGTCAGTTTCGCTGCTTATGTATAAAAGAAACACACGAAATGTAAGTGATATGATAAGCTGGGTTGTAATCCAGATCAAAGGGCTGTAATGAACAATTAAATGAATGAAGTAAGTAAGTAAGCCGTTAAACTATATGTTTAAATCGCAGGAAATAATGTAAAGTTCTCGGCAACTAACGCGAACTGTTTAAAAGCTAGCAATAATAGTATACCAGTAGTAATGGCTTTCTAATCAATAAAAATATATTGTGGAAATGGTGTAAACTCTATTGATATATGTACATATGTATGTACAAAAATATTCTCTTATAAATTTTCATTGAATTCCAAAAGTCTCATATTGTTGAGATTTTGTTCTTGCTTAAGATGCCTTCATCCTTCACAATCATCAACGTGTTCATAATCTTTGCCATTGTTAAACCTAATGATTGTTGTTATTGTTATTTTTTTCTTCCGTACAGTATTATAACATGTGGCTGAGTCTTTTGGGCTCAATACTGTGTGTAGCTGTTATGTTCTTGATATCATGGGTGACGGCTTTAATTACATTTGCCGTTGTACTGGCTCTGTACTTAGTTGTTGCCTATCGCAAGCCAGATGTCAATTGGGGTTCCACAACACAGGCTCAGACGTACAAGAACGCTTTAATGTCTGTGCAACAATTGAACAATGTGGAAGAGCATGTCAAGAATTATCGTCCGCAAATATTAGTGTTGTCGGGTTTGCCAAATACACGTCCTGTGCTAGTGGACTTTGCCTATATGCTGACGAAAAACCTGTCGTTGATGGTGTGCGGTCATGTATTGCGTGGCTCAAGTTCGCAACGTTATCGTAATTATTTGCAGGAGCGTGCCACAACATGGTTCCGTCGTCATCGTGTTAAGGGATTCTACTCCTTGGTGGATGGTGAAGATTTCGAGTCCGGCTCAAGAGCTCTAATGCAGGTTAGAAATGGTGATTAAACTATTGTATTAAGATGAGACGTGACACTCGCTATTAAAAAAAAAAAACACTATAATGCATGAGCACTAAACATCTATTCAATGTTATATATTTGTATGTACATAATGAAGTGTGACATATAATAGTACTTGCCAGAGGTCATTACACTAAATAAAATAATATCAGCTTTTATTGTCAATTTTTATTGTGATTATTATTACTATTTGAGCCTTTATAAATGGTTTTGATTAATGTTTCGTTTTGTTTCGGTTTTTTTTGTTTTCTCTTCTTAGGCTGCCGGCATTGGCAAACTAAAACCTAATATTTTATTAATGGGCTACAAAGCAGATTGGCAGACCTGTGACCACAAGGAATTAAATCAATACTTCAATATCATGCACAAGGTAAGCAATAAATGAAACTTTTAATGTTTTTCTGGTTTCATTTTTCTTTGCACAGTTCCATATCTACTTACAAATGAAAAGCTTATCATTTAATCTAATGCCATTAGCATTGCATACGTACATAGAATGTAGTTGTAAATGCTGTTGACCTCGAAAGATTATTTTTTTTCTTATTCTTCTTGTGTTTTCATGTGCTGCTCTAGGCATTGGACATGTACTTATCCGTTGCCCTATTACGTGTGCCAGAAGGCTTGGATTGTTCGCAAATATTGGGTGATGAAAGCAGTGCTCAGCGTAACATTTTAGATGTGCCACGTACCCTGCAGCCAAATGAAAGTTCTGCCGACCTAAATGCAGTTGAACGTAGTGCACAGAATGGTTTAAGTGGCAGTATGGATTCATTAAGTCGTAATGTATCACAGGGTAAGTAGCAGCACTCAAAATAATCCAGAATCTTAAATTAAAATTGAAATGCAAGTTTAAGGACGTTAATTGTATGTAGCAGAGTAAGAGTAAATATTTTAAAATGTACAGCATATCTGTATGTATTTCCTTTTTATACATACTTGTTCATGTACTTGGGATATTTCATGTTTATTTCATTATTTGTCAGGGCATTTTTAAAGCTGTAGAAAAAAGGCAGTTTGATAAAGAAATATGTTGTTGTAGTATTTGTATTTTTACTATTGATATTGTTGTTATTTTTTAAATCATTTTTGTAAGTTCATAAAATGTTTTTTTTTGGCCAATTAGATGGAAATTTTTTTGTTAAAACCAAGCTCAAGGTAACAATAATAAAGATTTCGCATATGTTGAGAAATTCTGGGTACTCATACTTACTTACTAGCTTAATTGGTCCTTACAACCGCTCAATCAGGAGTACGGACTAGCTTCTCACACCATAAATGTTGTGTGTGGTAATTTTATCCATGAGTGGTGGCACCTACGGTTTGAATTAAACCTCAAATGAGAGATTTTTGAGAAACTTTTCATGGTAACTTTATTTACTCTTAGGGCCATGATTACAACTTGCTGTTAACTAAAGGTAGGACTTTAATGGGCAGATAAATTGTTTTTTATTATTATGAGTACGCAGTAAGATAGAAGTGAGCGGTTAAACTAAAGGGGGGATCATCCTGCCGGTAACTTATAAAGTTAGGTTTATGTTTGGACTGATATATATTATTTTCAATATGGTAACTTCAAATATAAACAAAATGACCATATACAACAAACGAAAAGAAGCCCGTCATTGACACTGCTTTTAACAACAACTTGCTTAATTGATCAGTGCTATCGACACTGAAATATTCTTGAAAATAATTAACTTTATAATATCAGTAAATTGTAATAACGAAAATAAGGTATAGGAAACTAACGTTTCCCTAAAGGTATCTTCAATTAAAGCCAAGTTTAAAGGCAAGTTGTAATAATGGCGCTTAGAATTTTTGTCGGCGGTCTAATGAGAAGAAGCCGTCAAAAAAATTTTCATTTATATTTTGTTTTCCTTAAAATGTCCGTGGTGTCATGTCTAATATGCTAATACACTACTTACTAGACTACGGTGACTCATATATAACTTTAGATACTCATATATAATTTTAAGAACTGTTAGACTATACAAAATTATATGTGTAGGTGGGGGTAGCTTCCATTCTTCATGGAGATATTCAATCGCAAAAGGGAACTGTTTCCCGAACTCACAACTCGTTGATTTCTGCGGCAGTGCTTTCTATTTTGTTCTCTTGCTTCCATTGGCTTACTACACTTCAGAGCTAGTCTCGAAGTTGAGTAAGTTGCTCTTGGTTATTTATAATCGTTAAATGAATTTCATTAAAATTGTTTTATAATTTACGATTACATACAAATATTCTATGCAAGATTATTATTATTATTACATATTTATTTATCTTATCTAAAATATTGTATGAAAATGATTAAATTTTGAATTTTATTTCATATATTTTGCATGTCCACAAATATTACTTAAAATCAACTGCAACTGCAACTACAACTACGAACAAATTCACAAAAATTAAATTGATTCTGCACCTGTAAATATAATTAATAATTGATTTATTTATTGATTTACTGAAACACGAAATTGAATAAAAATAAAATTGTATGAAATTTAATTGACAATCACTTATGCCATGTAAACTGCCTGCCGCACAAAAAAAAAAAAAAATAACTACAAAACAAAGTAGATGCCGATGGAATCCACTCAACGGATAATGATTTAAAATTAACAAAAGGTAAGTGATTCACAATTTTTTTATGTTTTGGAATTTTTTTTGTTGGAAAAACTGAAGTTACAAACCTCTAAGGGTATTGAATTTACATACGTTATGAAATAAGTTTCAATAAGTATTGTTTTGAATCGGGATTATCGGGATTCATAGAAGTTCAGTAGTTAAAAAATTTTATATTATTTACATCAATAACTTCCCTTAGGACGTTGTACAATAGGTCAGTTCAACCTCCGGGTACTTCAATTGACTTGTTTGATAGGTACACGTCCTCTAACCTAACCTACCCTACATCAATAACTTGATAACAAGGCTATACGACTATAAGGGTTACGTTGGAAGGATAAGTTTATCAGTAGAAAGAGTTTTTTTTTCATGAGAGTATATGCTGCGTCCAATGTCCACCAATGTCTTCTCCAGTACAGTAATGTAATGTAATATCATGAAGATGACCCAAGTTTGTTGACCTGCTGTATATTGTCTGCTTAATCGACTAATTTCTTAAATGGCATTGCCGGCAAGTCAGTTGAATAGATTTTATTTAAATTTCAATTCCATCTCTGCCAGATGGATAAATAACATTTCTATTAGTGCTGCAATCTTACTCAATTAAAATTTTTTGCATTTGTAATGCTATATTATTCGGAGTGAAAATAATAATAAAAAAAAAACATTAAATACATTAAAATTTTCATAACAGTTAAAGAAAACAAGCTTTTCATGCAAATAAACAAATAATGAATTAATTTTCCTTAATGTTTTATTTTAGTTTAAAAATCCCGTGTATGTAACTAAACGTCAGACATGCCAATACTACAAATTATCGTTTTTACTATTTTCCCCTTGTATTGCCTTTTTTCTCTCTTTTCAGACATGCTTATGCCCTCTTGGGCTTTTTAATAAATAATTGCGTATACCACTGTGTATTAAAGTTAAGAATTTAAGACCGTCAAATATGTTTAAAAGTATGTTTACATGACAACCTATACTATACATACTACTACTATCTGCTGTTATTGAAACCTTTACGTCCTTTGTTATTTACAATATAGATTTTTTATATTCGTTATGCCATAAATATTAAAAGACGGAAGAATAAAATCAATCATTATTATATTTATGAGACTTGAAATGCCAAATAAAATAAAATTCAAAAGAAGTAAGTAACCATAGTTTCTCCCATAGGAATCTATGCTGCTTAAGACTTAGGATGGCTCAACTCTTAATGATGAATAGTACTGTTTAAGACAATAGTTTAAAAACATAAATAGCTGAATGAAATGAATATAAAAAAAAATTATAAACGGAAACTGGTACCATTTGTTTACTAAAATAAGTCAGATTTTCTTAAAATATTTTTCAAATATTCTTAAAAAGCTTATAGTTTTTGGAACAGCCCTTGCCTTAAACTGGAAGTTAAAATGTCTTGCAACCTCAAGTATGGTCGCTTTTATGAAGGGGAGGATCAAGTAAATTCTCTTCAGTCTCATACTACTTATGTTCTGTTTGCTAATGTTATACCTTGAGTTTTAAGAAGAATCCGAATGAATTTCCGTACAAAGTTTTTGCAAGAATGCTGATAAGAAGAAGTCGTTGAAGAAATATTTGTTCATATCTTGTTTTGCTTACTGACCTGAGGTTTGAACCGTGGCCTCACGTCTGATAAGTCAGCGCACTACTTACTAGACTATGGTTACTTCTTCTCAATATATCCTTTATACTTCCAAGAGTATTATCAACAGTAATAGTTATAATGCTGGGTTCTGAAAAAATGTAAAATTGATCAATAAAATTAAATTAAACTGGTGGTACAAAGCAAGGGCTTCATGCCAATTGCCATACACTTAAGCCATCGTGTAGGCTTACTGTGCGCTTGCCATTAAGAATACCACTTTACTCTTTATACAAACGTCCTTAACTTTTTCCAGTCCATTCCTCTGAGATAAGTTATATCTCGCATGGTGTCATCCTTAAAATGACATAATGAGACAGAAAATGTTACACAGCATGCCGTGTATTCATAAATTTCTACCACTTTAATACATGTAATATATACGAGTAAAGTGGTGTATTACGTAAGTACGCTCAAATCGAGCTTATTTAGTTTTAAAATATCCTTGGTTTTATCCTCAGATATATCTCCCCAATTATTTTTGTGTAATTCATTTTGCGGTCTCATTATTCTATAATAATCGATGTGACGTTCCCGTTTTGTTCCTGAGCATGGTCTTCAATGCACTGAAAGTCTTTGAAAGGTTCTTTTGGCCAGTATATTCGCTTCCCCATTTTCAATCACTCCATGATGAATAGGAAGCTGGAGAAGTTAATCGCCTTTCTGCACTCCAGGACAGTCTTTGTTTCCTTAGTCCTGGAGGTTATTGCCTTAATTGACATTTGACTATCTGCCGAGATAAGTTAACCTTATCAGATCATATATTGCCTGACCGCGTGTACTTTCGCTTGAAATTCGAATTATGATCCGGTAGTCGAAGGCAAGGTTTGGTTTCTCGTTCTCCATGTTTAGAGCTATTCATTCAGCAACTTGTCTCTTCGGCCTAGTGTGGCATTGATGTGTTTGACCAAAAATGTCGATTCGGCATTAAAATGATGTAATGGTTGATATTCATATGATGGGCATCCAGTGTATTTTAAGAATTTTTAAGAAAGGTTCAGAGTAGTGATGTAACACATTAAACAACTAATGTTGGTAGGCGTAAAGCGATGACCTTAGCTCAGCTATTAGGTAGATGGCAGCATAATGATAGTTACAGAGGTTTTATTTTCTTAAAGGTTTCTAAAATTCAACTTTAATATGTTTTATGTTTGCAACTGCATACGTAAATAAATCTTATGGTTTCCTAGTGAACGTGCCTAATATACATTGTGTTTCCTTCTTTAAATCAACAATTTTTAAGTATACATGACATTTTTCTCAAAGTATTTAAATGTTTATAATACGAAAGTAATATCCAATTTATTTAAAATATTCGTACAATCAGTGTCTTCATTAATTTGCATATTTAGACAAGGGAAATGTTCAAAATAATTGGATTATTGTTGAATTATTAAAAAAAAAAAATTATGATGTGTGCCACTTAAAGAAATCATTTTTATTAAGAAATAAACTGGAAGAGACAATCTTTTTTAAATGAATTCTTAATTGTTACTCTCTTCCTTATTAGGCAGGGAAGTATGTACATATGTAAAGTGTCTGCAGTTGTATGGTGGCGTATGATTAATATTTGCTTCACAACAAATGTTATACGTCGTCTAGTGGTTCAACTTTTTCGTCATAAAATTTTTAATTATTGGATGTCATTACGTATGAGTGTCATTTAGATTGCTTATACGCTTAACTATTTAAAAAATAAGAAATATATATACATACGTAGACATATATATATGTATACCCATACGTACATTTCTGATAAATTGTTTTTACAAAATGATTTATCGGTTCAATTTTAAGCTGGTAATTGAAATGTAATTTAAAGATTTAAATTATTATGATTGGCGTGCTTGGTTAGTGTCTTTATTTTATCATCGCAAACATGTTGTGTATGTGTGATGTCCAAATAATATGATTGATTTGATTTGATTTGATTAGATGGCAACACAAGTGCTACAATAAACATTTTAAATGAAATTCACTTCTACCATCTCTTTCTCTCTCTCTCCCTTCCTCTCTGTGGGTAATATTGCCATCACATGTATAGCATATACACACAGAGATAAATTAAATTTTCATTTCCTGTCCTCACTATGTATGTTTAACAAACGAAACAACCAAACAAACCAGAAACAATTCCCACTACCATTAGCTACTGATTCAATTCAACTCAATGATTTCCTTTTTCAGTATCAATGCCCCAACATCTATTACCATTAGCATTAAGAAGGCCTAACGTTTTGGGTTTATTAATCAACGTCATGATAGAAAGCTGATGGTGGGAATATGGGCTGATTAGAGAAAATAATCAATGTATGCACGCTCAACAATATAGCATGTAAATTGGGGACATAAATTCACGTACCATGCTTATGCTTATGTTATCTAGGCCATTTGAATTTCGGAAGAGTAGGATACATAATGTATGATTATTGTTATCACACTGTATGTATGTAGGTTTTATGATAAATAGTTGCTAACGAGGCTTAAAGAAACCAAAAAAAAAAAAAAATGTATTCATTTAACAGCAGAGTCGGGTTGTTATTTGGGAACAAACTAATAAAGTTCTGAATACTTAATTCAGCTACCAAATGGCATTTTAAACAAACAACATATAAAGATTATAAATTAATGATAAAGAATTAATGTTTTCTTTATAGTTATCTATAATACAAATGATGCGTAAGAAGTTACCGATTGATTGTTCCCTTTACATTCATAGCCCGTAAGCATGAAAATTTATGTTCCCCTTCATTGCTATATTAGCTTAAATAAAACTCATAGAAGAAACTTTAATACGGATACTTTTTTACTGTACTATACTATTGTCTATACTGGGCATCTTCCTAGAATGTCGTTCAGTTTAAAAAAGTTGAACAAGTTATAAAACTTAAATTGACATTGAAGTGGTAGACGTTGTCATTGGCAAAAATAAGGAAATAAAATACACAAGAATTGTGACACATTGTTTCTCTGTTATACTAGTATTCTTCTCCCAAATGTTATAAACATAAAGAACGAGAGATAAGTATAGATGTATGTATGAATAGATGATGAGAACTGAATGTATGCTGATGGCATCAATGATTGAATTTTAAATTGATATTTCCGTACCAACTTCAAAATATACGCGATAAAGATATCGTGGACGGGTACAGAAAAAAAAGAAAACGTTTAAATTTAATGAAAGATAATGTTTGAATAATCATTTATCATTTTAAAGAATGACTTCATTAACACCTATCCAAAGTAACATGGTTTATGGTTTATTTTTAAATAAATTGAAGAAGAAAAAAGCACAACAAAACTGGATATAAATCAATAGGTTAGGTTAGATTAAAAAAAAGAGTAAAAGGTAATATGCTGTAGAAAGAGTTACTTTCGTTTATAGAAACGATTATTCATCTTGAATTTCTTTGAGAGACATTCAAGCCTTTGATTAATATTCCATTGCATTAAGAGCAATACTCATGCACAGGTCGTTCAGTTTATATGAGAAAGATTTAGCGTTTTAGTCGAATCACACTTTCCATCTACTTTTCTCGTTGGTATCGTTGACATGTATTTTCAATTTCTTATTTTCGGCTATGGGAATATCAGTTTCCTTATCTATGTGTTATCATGAATTGTAGCGATTATACGATTTAACTTAAATAAAAAACTAATTCGTTGCAGGTAAAACATGGGGTGCCATTCAGCTGTGAGCTAGCACTCCCTTGTTGATATCTCAAAATAAGTTCCTAATCACTATTTATTTAGATTGAAGTTCGCAAATAGAGTAGGATTATACCGTTGGTTCTTTCCACATGGCCGTTGGTTTTGATTTTTTCCGCTCATAATAATCTTCGAACGCCTTTAATTTGAATGCTGTGTCCCTGTACAACAACTCTCGGCTAGCCAAAATAACTCGTTGTCTCATTTAGCGTCATTATCACCGGTTGTGTTTTTGTTTACTTTACGGGTTTAACTATCAAAAATTACTAAAAGCATACGATATTGCAAAAATATCAGTATTTGCACGCTTTTCTCGTTTACTAGTAGTCAATATGGATCTGACGGAAAAATATGGGTTCGAGTTCGATGACATATTTTTGACCCTTTGCGTTACCGGACTTTACCCACTGCGATACAATATGCAATATAGTTTTGTACGTACTTACACATTTTCCGAAACTAAAAATTCTGCTGTATGCGTCGAATATTTTTTTTCGAGACAAAAACGACCGACATCGTCATAATAAGTCCCGGTTAGCCAGACGTCCACGAAATGTACGTTCGTTTTTACGGAAATGACATTACAATTCAATTGTCTTACCTATGGCTAACTCTTCTGGTCTTTTAAAAGGGCAACATACATATTGTTGCAAAGGAATTGATGAACTTGAAACTGATTTCTAGGCGTTTTAACAGAAATATTATTGTTACGTTGTAAAGCTACAAAATTTGTCTGCAGAAAATGCTGACAATTGTCCTGTTACTGCATGCCCAGTGTGTTGCAAAATTCTTTCAGTTTTTGATTTCAACAAAATGGATACCAAAATTGATGTTAAACATCCCTGCAACGTTACTGTTCTCAACACGAGAATTGAAACATTTTGCACTGGTACATGTTGCTGAGAAACACTGTCGGTAGATTTCAAAATGGCAACATTTTAATATTCGCTACAATAGCAGCATGTTGACTATAATTATAATCAACATTCAACGGAGAAACATTTGTTTAATAAACCTTCAGTGTCGATACATTCTATATAGGCAGCATGTTTTCGTGTATTCTGTCAACATTATGAGGTGAAATTTCAAAATAACCAACAAACAAATGTGAGTGTAAAGTTGCGATACATTGTGGGGTTATTTGTTAATGCTTCAATACTTGTTAAGTTTTGTTGTCCACGCTTGTGTGCTGAGAAAATTAAACGTTTGTATGAATGTTGTACATATTGGCCGCGTTGACGTTGGCGTTGGCAGTGGTACTGTATGCAGTATTTGCATGACGTATTTGATTTGATGTGTAAGAGATGTAGGTTATGAAATCTTTGATGGCGCCAAACTACCTAACTTTGGAAAGCCGTCAGGTTTACACTCTTATCGTAGTCTATTAATTTTAATGTGACAAAAATTCTGTATATTGTTGCTAATATAATTACCTACGAACACGAAAAAAGAAGTATAACTACATAATATATTTGCTATCACATACATTAAAATTATAGAACAAATAATAAAATTTTAAATTTACTAAAAAAAGGCATGGATTTATTTTTACTATGACTAGTAAGTAGCCTGTATACATTTACAATGTAAACAAATTGTAATTCTTTAGAAAGATTTTTTTCCTTTAAATTGCATTGCAATTAAATAAATTGCATTAAAATTAAATAATCCAACAAATTAATTACTTTAATGCAATAATTTCTTGTATGCTCATGAATTATTTAAAAAAATATAATGAATAGGATTATAAGAATTTTCATTTGAATTTTCCAATATTTGCATAATAAATATGCAGTTTACATCTGTTGAAAAGAAAACATACGAGAAAAATTTTTTTTTTGAAATTCATTCATTTAATTTATAAAATTAATGAGAATGTAAACATTATGAAATGTTTTTGGATAATCCAGATTTATTAGCATATTTAAGAGAATTTAAAATTTTTTATTTTAATGAAAATGTTTTCCTCTTTTTAATTTTTACCTCATTTTAGCTTCCAGCACTAGTGATTTATCGTTTGTAACTGGTACGCAGACCAAGGAAGTCTCCGGTTTACCAGATCCTGCTGATCCAAAGTCGCCACAATTATTGGTAATTTCTAGTGTTTTCTTTAAACTAAGTTTGCTTTATTTAAATCTATGATTAAATAATATGGGTTTGTTTTATTTTACAGACGAATTCGTTGCGTAAATCGAAGAATAAACACGATGATCCTGCACATTTGTATAAAGGACCCGGCGGTGTTGAATTATCCAAGGAGGTATTGAATCAATTGACGCAATTTACCCGTAAACGCAGTCATGCTGTAATTGATGTCTGGTGGTTGTATGATGATGGTGGTTTAACGCTACTATTACCCTACATAATAAGTACCAGACGCACCTGGCAGTCCTGTAAACTAAGGTAAGTTAAGTGTACAAAATCAATTGAAATAAACTTTTTAAATTGTTCGTTCGAAATCTGTGCGTATATGGCATAAAACTTCTATTCAGGAGTAAGTTATCTCGATTGATTAAACGTACGCTAGTCATGCTGTATGCAGCCAAAAGATCATAAACTGAGAATTTACTTTACTTTTAAATACAGATTTCTTTGGCTATTAAATACGATTCTATTCATGGATCTTCAATTTTTCTTCTCTATTTTCTTTATTTTTTTATTTTTTTTTTTTTGCAGAGTTTATGCGTTGGCTAATAAAAAAGCCGAATTGGAATTTGAACAGCGTTCTATGGCCAGTTTATTATCAAAATTCCGTATTGATTATTCGGATTTACAGTTGATACCGGATATAACGAAAAAACCACAAGAGAGCTCTACGCAATTCTTTAATGAATTAATTAAAGACTTTTTGGTTTTGGATAAAGAGACGTCAGGCTTAAATACAACTACAGCAACAACAACGACAACAAATACAACACAATTGCAGGAAGATGATGGTAAATCAATGCTTTAGAAAATTAAAATACTTTTTTTACATTTTTTTTTGATTGTTTTTATTGTTGCAGTGCTTATTAGCGAAGACGACTTGTTGGCTGTACAGGATAAAACAAATCGTTATTTACGTTTACGTGAATATTTACGTGAACAATCAACCAAATCGGATTTGGTTGTAATGACATTACCCATGCCGCGCAAGAACATCGTTACAGCTCCATTGTATATGGCATGGTTGGAGAGTTTAAGTCGTGATATGCCGCCTTTCCTGTTTGTGCGCGGCAACCAGACCAGTGTTCTGACATTCTATTCATAAAAATGTGTAAATGGATGGCATGCCAACTGCCAAAACCACTTGTAAAAGTAACTTCATTATTATCATATATCATCATCAGCAGCATCAACAATAGCAAGCAGTTTTTTTTCATGCAATAATGATATAAAAAAATAATTATTTAGCTTCCTGTTGATAATTTATACTGTCCGAAGCTACTATTTATTTGTATTGTGTATAGAAAGGCTATTTTTATTTCAAATTTTTATGTTTTTATTTAAAATATTTTTAAACTTGTTTTATGATTATTATTTTTTCATAACTTTTGTTTATATTTTATTTCATGTGTTTTTATTTTAGTTGCACATTTAATTGAAAATATTTGTTTTTTTTGGTTCTATGTTGCATGTACTATATTCAGAATTTAAGTGGTTTTAAAATCGTACGTTTCCACATGCAGTAACACAATAATTTTATTATACTTTAAATACGAAAACAATACACTTAATTTTATTTCAATTAAAATTTTTATTTGTTTGTTCGTTTTTTTTTTTTTTGTAAGTATGCAGACAATTTATGTTGTTGTTAATCATAAATATTTTGATGTTAATTTAATTTATTTCCTATTATTATTTTATAATTTTTTAACGTTAATTATTCGCATATGAAAGAAAAAAGATGAAAAAGCAAAAGTAAACTATAGAGTATTTGTACTAACTTAATAATATTTAATAAAAACGAATTTGTATTTATTTTTAATTATATTTTATATTAGTTTCTATATTTTAAATGCTATTATTATATACATACATACATACATTATTGTTAATGATAATAATAGTGGTAATAACAACAATTAATTATAATTATAAATATTTTATTTAAAAATAGAAATTTATTATAAGCATACAATAAAATATAAAAAATATTAAATAATTATTATTAAAGTACACTGAAAGAAAAGAAATTAAAAAAAAAAAATAATAAAATAAAAGAAACAGCAACCAACACACCTTAAAATATTGAGCATCAGTCGTATTTTCTTTCGTTTTTGTCTTTTTTTTCAGGAATTATTGTGCATTTTCGAAAGGCCAACTGTTTCGAGTGTGCCATCTATTGGTTTAAATTTGAACCAGCAATTATTTGGAATCTGTCAGTACTACTTTATCCCTACTGAACGTATTGAATCGATTTAAGTATGAGCAACGTTCGGATTTATTGATCCAATGAGAAGAAGAAACCGAAGAAGCGCAATTTCATCTTGGTGGGTATGCTAATAAGCTAACTTTCATTATTTGAGGCTCAGAAGTCGCCGTAGTCTAGTAGGTAGTGTGTTGGCTTATTAGACGTAAGGCCAGGGTTTGAGCCCCAGGCCAGACATCAAAACAAAATACAAAAAGTATTTCTTCGGCGATTTTCTCTTAGCAGATTACTGGCTAAAACTCTGAGAGTAAATAAAATTGCCATGAAAAATATTTCTTCGACGTCTGGCTTTCAGCAGATTTCTGGCAAAAACTCCGAGAGTAAATGAAATTGCCTTGAAGAGCTTTTAAAAAATCTGTCGTTCAGAGTCGACTTTAAACTGTAGTTCCCGCCACTTATGTATAAAATTAACACACACAACATAAGTGGTGTAATCCTGACTGAAGGGTTGTAATGACCAATTATGTTATGTGAACAGCCATATGTGGTCGTACAGAAGCCAATGCAGCTGTTATGAGTGACCGTTTTGTGCGCCTTATGGTGCGGAGACATTATTGGGCCATATTTCTTTAAAACTGAGGTCGACACAACCATTATTGCAAATGGAGACACCTCTCGAACCATGGTAACCGATTTTGTTGTACAAGATATTCATGGCATTCATCTGAATGGTAGTGCAACTTGTCACACATCAATGAAATGGTGATATCAATTGGCTGCCAAGGAATTGCGATTTGACACCGTTGGACTATTTTTTGTGGGATGGTATTAACGAAAATTGTTACGCCGACAAATTAGAAACAATTTAACATTTGAAGGCCAATATTCGTGATGCCATTACCGAGATACAACCACATAGACTCTTTGAAAAGAAATTTTATTTACATTCCGAATTTTTGCTAAAATACTGCTGAAAGAAAGTCTTTAAAAGAAATATTTTTTAATATTTTGATATGTACAAGGGGTTGTCGTAGCCGGGCATTGAACTGTTAGCTTTTGTTCAAATAATTTAATAAATTATTGGTTACATTACAGCATCAATTATTAAATTAAAACAGCATTTAATATTGCTGTACAAATCAACATTGTAAACAAACAATAGCCAATTTAATCTGTAATTAAATGTTTGTTATTCGTTATTAATTATTTATTTTCTCTTTGTAAACTATAAAACAATGACTATAAATTGATAATTTCAATGCTATTCTATTTGTTTTTCTGTAATTGATATTGTTATTGGTTCTGCTAATGTTTTCATTGTTAATTTTAATACGTATTTATACAACGAAAACATTTAACCTTTCATATCATTAAATTGAATTTAATACGTTTCAGACTCTTCACTTTCTCTTTTAGTGAAATTAATTGCCAATAAATTATAGTTTTTATAGTTTTAAGTCAAATGTCATTAGAGAGTTCATATTGGTTGTATTAATTTTTTTTTCACAATTGCTACCGTTTTACCGCATGTAATACGATATTTGTCATAGTGTCAATAAAAGGTGACATTAAATAAATATGTATGTAATGATGGAAGACCTATCCAAATCCAAATATAATACTTTTGAGAGAACATAGAATGAAAAAAAAAAATAATAATAATAATTGGCAAATAATAAGGGCTATTTGAAATAAAAAACAAATAAAACGTTTAAATACTTAATAAAAAAATATTTCATAACGAAATGTTTCAATATTTTGATAATTTATTTGAAGTTAAAAGTTCATGTGGTTTTAATTTCATAATAAAAAATTGAAAAATTCGAATTAATCCTACGATTATAGTCATTACGAGCCATAATAACATATGTATAATATCATATTTTTAATATAAGACGACTGAAATATTCAAACATTAAGAGAGTAAAATAAAATACGAGTGGAAATTAAATTACATAAGGATAGTTAATGCCTATTGGAAATGAATTTTTTTCTTCTTATTTTTAAACAAGAGTATTCAAACTGACATACGCTGTGTGGAATGTTATATCGCGTTGCGCATTTATGTTTAATATAAAATGTTTATGTTCAGATAGAAACTACATGATTTCGAAATAGACGTGCCGAGGTTAATAAGATAACTATCGACCAGGACGAAGGCTATCATTAATCAGAAGTCTAGTTACATACAGACATACTTAGTTGGCTATTACAACCCTTCAGCCATCTTATGTTGTTTGTTAATTTCAGACATGAGCCTTAAAATCAACTCCGGATGACAGGTGTAGGTTTGTCATGTTATCATGTTGAGTAACATATTACAACCTAGACTATCATTTTCTTATATTTGCCACGCCTACTTCTACTTGTCAGAAGAAAATTTAAATTTAAGTCCTTAGCATGAGCCGTAAAATCAACTCCGGATGACAGGGTTTTGAGAAATTTGTCATGTTATCATGTTGAGAAACATATTACAACCTGGACTATCATTTTCTTATATTTGCCATGCCTACTTCTACTTGTCAGAAGAAAATTTAAATTTAAGTCCTTAGCATGAGCCGTAAAATCAACTCCGGATGACAGGGTTTTGAGAAATTTGTCATGTTATCATGTTGAGTAACATATTACAACCTAGACTATCATTTTCTTATATTTGCCACGCCTACTTCTACTTGTCAGAAGAAAATTTAAATTTAAGTCCTTAGCATGAGCCGTAAAATCAACTCCGGATGACAGGGTTTTGAGAAATTTGTCATGTTATCATGTTGAGAAACATATTACAACCTGGACTATCATTTTCTTATATTTGCCACGCCCATTTCTACTTCCTCTGCTTCAACACGTGCAAAATTATAAACTAATGCATTTAATCTATCTGAACATGATTCAGTGGGCATGGAAGTATTGGGTGTCAGAAGAAAATGTAAATTTAAGTCGTTAGGCTTTTGTTTGCTACCAAATTTATTAAAGTTAATACAAAACAGGCAGAGCTAAAAGTATTTGCTTTTATTTTGCTTAAATATCTTAAAGTGGGCCTTACAAAAATTGAATGAAAGCACATCTTTGTAGCTTTCATCTGATATCAATTTTATTTAAATTGGTGCCTTGGCTATAAAGTTATAAGAAGTTAAAGAAAATACTTTGTCGAACATTCGCTTGTTACACAATGTGTTCGATGTGTAAAAAAGTATTTTCATTAATTTCTTATAAGTTTGTAAGAATAGCAACAATTTCTATAAATTTCCTATGAAATAAAAGGAGCAAGAGTTATTATATTTGGCACGCCCACTTGTAGATATTTTAGTAGATTAAGTTTAAATGCTTAAAACTTTACTTATACAGCATTAATTGTCGTAAATTTGAGAGTTTTTGCTAGAAATCTGCCGAAGTCTCCGAAAAAATATTTTTTAAATATTTCGTTTTGCGGGAGATGCCTGTTCTAGGGTTTAAACCGTGGCTTCACGTTTAATAAATCAATAAACTACCCACTAGACTACGGCAATCAGCATAAATTTTCTTTCGTTTCGTTTTTTAAAATAACTTTAAAATTTTCCAACTTATCGAAAGGTCTAGAAGTGCCTACTTCAACAACATTGAACATTATTTAAAATTTTTTCCAAAAAAAATTTCGTAATTTTAGGCACATGAGAACGTTTTTATTATTAGTTAATAATTGGAAAATAGAATATTTTGGGTCGTTAATATTGAATATTTTGCTTTTAAACCGTTTTTATTATAAGTGTTCCAATTTCCATCACCGATTACCTCTCATGTCTCACTTGAACCTTCACTATAAAAATATTTGTGATACGGTTTCGTTTTACTGTTACTTGAGGAGTTATCTAAGTACACATGAAGCGATAAAATTTGTGAAAATTTTGCTTTTCATATTAAAAAAAAATTTTGAAAAAGTATATAAAAATTGCTTGAATATTTCCTAAAAGTTTTCGTATAGCGTAACTTTATATTTTAATTCCAGCATCATTTTAAGGATTTATGGTTTTATTCGCTGGCAACTTCATTTATTTTTCTTTTTGTCTTGTTTGTCATAATTAGTTTCATTTTTTCCTCCTTGGATTAAGGTTTTCCTGGTTTTATCACATTTCCATACAGAATCCTACTAACGTAACGGATTTACGAACTCATACACCAACCAGAAGAAACACAATCCACAAACATGATGCATTAATATGTTCGATACTAACCTATACTTTCATACATATTCGATGTTTGATACTGTTTGAGGCTTGGGTTGCATACGTTAGTTGTTGCATACTTCAGGGGTTGTACAGGTTTTTACAACAACAACAACAACAACAATAACAACAACTAGATGTTACTGTTATGAAAATGTTATTTAAAATGTAAACAAAACCAATACTCGGAGAATCATTGCTAATGTATGTAAATATGTATTTTTAAGAGTTGCTAAATATTGGATATGGCAGAGTGTGAGTGTGCTTAAAGCATTTTTATACTAAGAATCTATTCTATTTCTAAAACAAGCAATTTCTCTCTCTTTAGAATAAATTTTCTTGATATTTCTTCTTTCGTTTATCAATGATTTGTCTTGTATCTTCTTGTTGACCTTGTGGGTATAATTAGAGTAGCAAATATTTACGCTTTAATGATGACACAAATGGCACTGGAACTAACATTCAAATACAGATTTTAACTCCAGGTTGTTATTTTAAAGAAAAGCACAGAAACACTCTTGAAAGTGAATAAATTTGCAATAACTATCAGAGAAAATAAAATGAAAAAAAAAAAAAAATAATTTTGTAGCAGAGTAGAATGGTAAGGCACTACACTGAGTAGCAGATGGCATGAACTGTTGTTATACAATTCAAGATGATTTTTCTTTTCTGCTTGGATTCCCCATTGGGTAATAACAGTTTTGGTTTTGACAGTTATGAACCCATTTTGAAAATGCAGATCAACTATGAAATTTTAACATTATTCTCACGTCAGTGTTTCCGTGTAACATAAGCAAATATGTTTCCTCAAGGAGATTTTACATATCTTCAGCGTTTATTTCGTTCAATTTGAAGCACTATATGGCTATTGTAAATTTTGATAGGCTTTTGGTGTACATGAAACCACTTTTCACATAAACTTGTTCCAAAATTCTTTGTTAGATTTTTTGCACACAGCTTAACAAACATACACATACATAATTGGCCATTACAATCCTTCAGTCAGGATTACGACCTAGCTTCTCACACCACTTATGTTGTGTGCGTTAATTTTATACATGAGTGGCGGGACCTACAGTTTAAAGTCGACTCCGAACGACAGATTTTTGAGAAGCTTTTCATGGCAATTTTTACTCTCAGAGTCTTTGCCAGAAATCTGCTGAGAAGAAGTCGCCGATGAAATATTTTTCGTTTTGATGTCTGACCTGGGATTCGAACCCGGGCCTTTCGTCTAATAAGCCAACACACTACTTACTAGACCACGGCGACTGCTAACAAACACTGAACACTTTAAACTTTTCTAATTTGTGTTTAACAAACAAAGGAAAATAATTCCACAGGAATTTGCCACCACCAACTTGCTTAGGTGCCATAGTACTGTAATCCATTGTACTCTCCTTCATTTTTATAGGGTAATGTTTCCGCGACAAATTTCTGAAAGCTTCTCGGTAACAGCAATGACAATTTCCTAACTAGCACTTCATGTGCACATCAGGCTGTTACTTCCTGGAATGAATTAAAGCTCCCACAGATTTCAAAAATGTGTTCAAATGATTAATTGTCATCGTCACAAAAATCACATGTTGTGTTTAAGTCAATTCCAATTTTGAATATCAAATTATCATACAGAGAGAGTCAAAAGAAACTGTACAGAAAAACGAAATTCTTAACATCACCAAACTTAACTTTTACCATTTAAGGAGAGGGTCCGAAAAAATTTGACGATATTTCGAAATATTGTTGTAAATTTTTCTGGTGCAATTTTAAAAACTGGCAATGAAACAATTTTAAAATAAAAATAACGGAAATTTGTTAATGCATATATTTTTTTTAATGTACACTTTCTTTTGACGCACTCTGTATATCATATCCTAACATTCGCTCACACTCCACAGAAAGGCTTTGGTCGCATCAGCTCCATGGAAGCTCTCCTCCTTTCAAGATCGTCTGTTTGCTTATTGCCGAAAATTTCCACCTAAATTGGAATCGAGTAAAAGGTAACTTCATTTTCCTTAACGAAACAGATCGCTTTTCTCCAGATAGTCCCATACAATTTTCTATTGAATCCCATAAGCAACGAGTGCACAAGTGGGCGGCCTTTACCTTTATCTTTATCTTCATATTCTTTTTCGGTTTCTCTTCTATTATTTGTATTTATGACCTTCAAATTTAATATTCATACATTACAGTGCACAAGCCATTACGAAATATTCCTGCAGCAATTTACGGTTTCAAACAGGAAAAGAATATCAGTTTTTTGGGTAAATATTGTAAGACAATAATTAAGCAGCAGCCCAATGTAATTATAATGTTGATGATACAGAAATGAAATGTTAATTGTGCTTCAAAACCTAATTAAAAATCATTTTCATTACATTCAGTATGCATTGTCCTGACTATCACTCTTTATATCTCGCTGTCATTGTCTCTCACCCTCTTCCTTTTTTCTCTTTAATTTGCTTTAATTTCGGACATTGAAAGTGGAAAAATGGTTATAAAAAAGAAGAATTAGAAAAATGTCATAAAGGTATCCAAATTGCCGGAGAGCATAACTTTGATAATCTCAACAGCCGACAAATATGTACTACCAGGCAGACATACGAGTACGTACGATATTTGTTTATTGTAAAGGGTGATTTTTTAGCTAACAGCCCACGCACATTTCATGTTTTGTTTCACTGTCAAACATCTAGAGTTTGTTCTATAATTTAACCATGAATTGTCTTATAAACGAACAACGCTTGCAAATCATTGAATTTTATTATCAAAACGCGTGCTCTGTTGGAGTCGCCGTGGTATATTAGGTAGTGTGTTGGCTTATTAGACGTATAAGCCAGCGTTCGAGCCGCAGGCCAGACATCAAAATAAAATACAAAAAGTATTTTTTGTCGGTGATTTCGACTCAGCAGATTTCTGGCAAAAACTCTGAGAGTAAATAAATTTGCCATGAAAAGCTTCTCAAAAATCTGTCGTTCGGAGTCGACTTTAAACTGTAGGTTCCGTCATTTATGTATAAAATTAACACACACAACATAAGTGGTGTGAGAAACTATGTCAATAATCCTGACTGAAGGGTTGTAATGGCCAATTATGTATGTATGTATGTGCTCTGTTAAGAAAGTTTGTTGCGCGCTTCTTCTATTTTATGGTCAGTTTAGTCGACCCACTGAAGACTTACGCTTAATGATGACCATCAATTATCTATTCGTCGCCGTTCGCAGCAACAACGTATTGTTACTCAACAACGTGGAAAATTTTTACGGAAGGATTTAGGTGTGAAGCCTTTCAAAATACAGCTGGTGCAAGAATTGAAGCCGAACGACCTACCACAACGCAGAATTTTTGGTGAATATGCTCATGGAAAGTTGGCCGCAGATCAACTTCTTTAAATAAGCAATGGATTCAACAAGACGGTGCCATTCATACCGCACGCTTAACAATGGACTTATTTAGAGGCGAGTTCGGTGAACATTTTATTTTACGTTCAGGTCGCCTAGATCATGCGATTTAAAGCTTTTAGACTATTTTTTGTGGGGCTATGTTAAAGCTCATGCATATACAGACAGGCCCGCTTCAGTTGACGCATTGGAAGACAATATTGAAATAAAATTAAACATTAAAATAACTCTTTAGGTACTTACAGTAGGAGTTCATGGAAATTAAAAAAGCTTTCCTTGTAAATAAGAAAAACTTTTTTAAGAGGCAAAAAGAATAAAGTCATCGTAATCCAATTAGTAGTGTATTGGACGGAAGCCCTTGATTCAACCCTTGACTCAGACATCTCTAACCAAACTTGCGTCAAAAACTCTAAGAGTGCAATAAAATTGTCATGAAAAGTTTCTTAAAAATCTGTCATTCGGAATCGATATTAAGCCATAGGTTCCACCGCTTATGGATAAATTTATCATGGGTGGTGTAAGAAACGAGGTTGTAACCCTGACTAAAGGGTTGTGGTGGCCAATTAATGAAGTGGGCTGTTTGGCTATTTAAAGTTAACGCTCTTCACGTATGTATGTATGCATTTGTGTAGGACTTCTTTAAATGAATTGCTCAAATCAAAGCGTTCTCATTGCTTTTTGTTTTCTAAAAATGAACGCACGTTTCGAGTATATTTGGCTAGCCTAATGCCACCTTCAGCATTACGTCGAACATGAAGTACTCTTTTCAGCGTTGCGTCGCGGGGGGTAATGCAAAAGTACTAAAATTCTGAATTTTTAGTATGAACGTAAATTTGTTTAATGAACGCGAAGTTTAATAAGCATTGCCGGAAACCAGATTCATATTTTGCTTTGCTCCTGTAAAATTAAATCGTTTATAGCCACAATTTTCAATTCACTTTCACTTCTGTTGAGTGACATAAAATGTTTAATTTTATTTGCAGAACACATCCAAGAGAAACTTTTTAAATTTTCAATTTAAATTCAGAAGGCAAATGGAAAACTAATGAAAATTATTAATATACACACGCCCCAAATAATTTTTTCTGAAAATATGAGGTTTTTTTCAAGCCTATGCGTGTATAGCTTATCACACGTTTCACTTGAATGTTTATTGGGTAATGCTAACGTGTCAATGTGCTGTTTGTTTTACATAAACTATAATTGGGTATATTTTTAGAATTACAGTAGTTTACAGGTAATTAGAAATCGCATACTAAAATCGTGATTATTTATGATTTGTTGTTGGTAATTTAATATTAAAAAGAAATTGTTTAAGAAGGCGGCAATTTCCAATACTAGACGAAATGCAATGAATAGCAACTTAGCTGTTGGTTGATTATATTTTATGGTCTGGACTGGGTTTTATTTTTATTTACTTATGTTGAAAGCCATGAGAGTAGCCCTTGAAAAGAAATGGGGAATATTGTGAGGAACTCTGCATTCTATGGTAGAATATAAACACTATAAGCAACATGAAAATATTGAGTATGAATTGGAACATTCATGAACATTAATTATATGAACTATTTAACAAATATTTCCTCACAACCCTTCAGTTCTAGTTGCTCACACAACTAACGTTTTGTGTGTTCTTTTCGTATATGAAAAACTTTTCATGGCAATTTATTTACTTTTAGAGATAAGATATAGATAAGATAAGATATGAAAGATAGTCTAAGATATTTTTCATATTTTGTTTTGAACCGAGGCCTCATGCAGTAAAAAGTTCCTTCGTTACATCTTTCTAACAGTCATCTTTGCTGATATAAAAGCGCAACCAATCTTATTAAATTTGTTTTCATGTAAACTATGTCAATTACAAAGTTAAACTCTGGAACACAACTAGCTAACAATTCAAACATGCCAAATGCCTTAACAGGGCGTTAGCGGTTAAACTATAGAATATTATGAAATCTTTTTAGCATATAACTGCTGTTCCTGAAAATTTTATTAGCGTTTGACGTTGTAGACGTTACTTTGTATAGCCACTCTAAAGCTATACATTTTCCAGCGTGTATTTCCATATGTTCATGTGACAAATAATTTGCACGTATTTCCGGTATGCACGACATAAAACACGTTCCCTATGTGGCATATTGTATTGAAATTATTTTCATTTTGTTTTTAATAAATTGCGTAAAAAACTATTTTTAAAACATTTAAAAATCTATGGCAGTTTCCACATTTTTTTTGGTGAAACATAAAAACGAATGAAATTCAAACATGTGAGATTGAGAATGTTATTCAGTGGAAGGAGTTCTGCAAATAAATAAGTTCGTATACAAAAAGGAAAAATTACAAAGAATTCACTCGTAGAGTTCATAAGAAAAAGCAGAAAAACAAAAAAAAATTTCGATAAACTCTAAAGTTGTGGAAAATATTAACTGAAGCAGAATACATAACTGAAAAGAGTATAAGAGTGCATAGGAAACTTAAAAGAACGCTTTTCTAGTTGAATTTTGTAAAACGAAAAAAATTCTTTAAAAAAAAGCTTTTCCCTAAAAAAAAAATACTTCAAGTAGTAAAACAGAGTAAAGAGAGTCCTCCTATGTAGTGATATTTAATAGCCTCAATAACCTTTTTCTAGTACGACGGTCTCATCTATTTTCTTTAAATAGTCGTTAAGAGTTATTTTTTTCAATGTTGGGATATCTTTTCCCCTCCAAAAACTGTTCAAAGCTTGGAAATACGAAAGAATCTATGGAAACAAAAGGTGAGGTGTGGTTATGCTAGCAGACGCCTCAAAGGGCTCAGTTTCCGGATATAAACTATTCCATCATCTAATTGTAGTATTTCGCAGGCAGTGTTGTGAATTTTTCTTAAATCAGCTTTGGCTAGACATTATTAAACATCATTAAACTCTAGTCGTACCCAAGAGTTTTTCTTCCTAGTTTCTTAAGTGCCACACAATGACAGAGAAGATGTTCTACGATCTCCTTCCTCATCTCTACAGATTCGTTAATGCCTGCAACGCCTATTAATATCTCTTGATTGATAGTAACTTTTTCAAGTTTGAAAACCAAAAATTATTTGTGGTTGATTTAATCTGACGAATAAGATAAGCAATACTGCGAACAGATTATTTTCTTATCGTTCTCCTTGTGTGTATCTTCTGAACATTTTCAACTTATTTTTTTTTTTTCGTAAGGATCGCTTTAATATTTAATATATGCTCTTATACCTCATAAATTTCAACTGGATGTGTACGCCCTCGTATAAAATTTTAAAAGTTATAGCTGAGAAATTAAAGTTTCAGTAAAGAAATGAATGCCATGGTTTCCATCACTTATATTCTGCTGGCAAACAAGACCCACTTTCAACAAAATAGTTGAACTACTGGAAGATTTTAAATTTTCATACATAAGGAAGCAATATAAGCATGTGATGCCTTCATTGTGATGCAATTATAAAATGAAAGTTAGCAACGTAATTATGTGCACTAGACTATGCATAGTTGTTAATGCTAACAAAACAATTACCGCATGGTTGTGTATTTTGAAGCGGAAATAATCGAGTCAAAAAAGTCTTTTAACAACAGAAAAACTACAGGCAAAGAAAATAAAAATATTTTTGAGATTATTGTTGTGAGATTATTTGTTGTATGAAACAAAATTACAATCATTTCCTAACCAATATATTCACGGTATTTGGCCCAGTGCTGCTGTTTCCCCTTCCCCAGTAATCTGTCATATGAGAAAAGCATTGGAATAACCCACAATTTTTTTGTAATAATTCTCCTAGAAACTTGCAGTGTAGGCAAGTCAAACTATATAAACTTTTGAGGCAAGAGTGTAATGGCGTGTGATTTTAATACCTCTGATTTGCTTGCTTGGCAATCAGGCAAAACAAATTTTAGAAAAGTTTCCACCAAACTTGATGGAGGAAGATGGCTTATTTGCCATTATAGGTAAATCACAGTGGCAACGCATACATAACACATAATTGGTCATTACAACTCTTTTGTTAGGATTACAACCTGGCTTCTTACACTACTTTTGCTGTTTGCGCTAATTTTATACATGAGTGGCGGAGCTTACAGTTTAAAGTCGACTCCGAACGACAGATTTTTCAAAAGTTTTTCAGGAGTGACGGAACATGCAGTTTAAAGTCGAGATGACTGAGATGTTTCGGCTGCCTCTGAACACATTCATCGTCATACATAAAATTCCCTAAGATTAGTTCCAGAACAAAATAAGATTTCTGTTGAAGAAAAGTGTGGAGTATATATACATTCTGGGGTTAAGCACAACCTTCACAGGTTTACATTTGAACAATTTTTTACTTTGTGGCAAAATTTATTACATTATTTTTCAATTTCTTTTCCTATACTTTCTTTCAGTGTATTCAGTAGTGGGAGCATACATTCTTCTCTTTTTTTATCGTCTGAATGAGGACGGATTCATTCGCTTTAAAAAACGAATGTGTAATCAAACTGGTTTAACAAACTGCTAGAAAACAACCATAAATACATGAAGAGAGAAATAGATCTCTCTGTCTCTTGTTTGAAGTCTATTTCATCATGTCCTAGTGGAAGATAAAAAAACTTTTTTATTGTCCTTACTTGGAAATATGGAAAAACAAAAAAAAAGAACTTTTCTTATTTAATAACAACTGCAACACTAAAGTTTTTAAATCTTCAATCATACTCCTGAAGCTTTTGTGTATTAACTGCCAATAAGTGTGATATGCGGTTACTATACTATTGGCCAGGTAAATTGTTTAGTCGGTAAAAACGACAGTCACTCAGGACTACAGTCCTTCAACCACCTCTAAACTAGAACAAATAAAAATTTCAGACCAAACTGTTCAAGCTCACTATGCCTGTGTTTGACAGAAGGTTCCAACTTAGTCAGAATCCTTGAGTAACAGATATTTGGTCCAAGCCAATGGAACTAGCATTAGTTGACTAGGCCCTTACAATACTGGTCAAACAGAAAGATACATGAAATTATTTTCAAGACCGATTCGGGCATTACAATACATATATCCTAGTTGTGGCAAGCGGTGGTAATCACATAATAGGCTATTTAGCTCTTTAACAGTTTACTACAAGCATAGAGAAAAATGCAGCTACCCATTAGATAAAACGTTACCAAGCAACTTCGTTCTAGACTAATATCAATAAGTCTTCCTATTTCCTTTAAAAACCATAGTAAGCGGAAAGCGGAGAAGAATGGAACTCTAATCTTTAAATGTGGTGTGAAACTGGACATTTATATTAGGTTTTCATCAGATGGTCTAACAGCTAACGATATAGGTTCAGATTAAAAGAAGAGAAACAACTCTTCATCAATCATAGTCTAAAATCCTAATTGGAAAATGTCCTTCCTTACAGGGACCAACTTGTAGTGAAACCTACGCTATTATGTAGAGTATTATATGGACAGGCTGACCTAATCTATCTTTATATATTTCTTGCATTCTTTTACTTATACATGCGTTACTACTTCCTAGTTATTTGCATTGTAACCATATTGTGTGTATATCTGAGACAAAGCTAATTTAGCATTCGAATCTTATTTAGGCTTTTCATGCTTTTATTTCCTCTCAGAGTTTTTCCGAATCTGCTTATAGGACTGCGGGTTTTTCATTTTCGTTTCTAATGGCAGATTATTTTGAGAAGCTTTTCATGGCAATTTTATTGCCTCTCAGAGTTTTTCCAGAAATCTGCTTAAAGGAACTCGCCGAAGAAATATTTTCATATTTTCGTTTTCTAACCTGGGGCTTGAATTCGGGCCTTCAGTCCAATAAGCCAACACACTACCTACGGCGACTTCTATGTATGTATGTTTTTGATGTGTGTATACATTTGCATATAATACATACACACGTATACGTATACATATACCTACATACACAAGCCGATAAAATTATGTCTGCAATAAAGAAATTGTTTTTCCCTTGCTTTTCCATATACAAGCCTTTATTTCATCCTTTTACATTATTTTAGTTTTGTTGTGATTTAAGGAATAAAAACAAACAAAATACAATTTATTTCAGTATTTTGTTATTGTTTTCGTTTTTCTTTATGATTTAACTCCTAGAACAGCAGGAACTTTGTTTTTAATAAACTGCTGTTGATGGGATATTTATGTGCTGGATTCAGTATTTGCTTTAAGCCTTTTAATAAAACGTTATCGAACCATAAAATGCGGAAACAATAAATCACTTACTTGGCCTTCAATACTGACAAGCAATTATTTTTTACTTCATAAGCGTCAAGTAAGCATTGAAAGGAAAGACGAGTAACGAAAATTTAAAATAGGAATCGCTGTATAAGATTACGTGTCTTTAACGCACATGCTAATGAATACAGAGAAACTGTAGAGAGAGATTTTTGCTTGTATTGCTTCAGGGAAAGATTTTTATACAAAAAAAATTAAACTTTTATTTCCATAAATAGTAGTAAACTTTGATACGTAAGATACGTTGTTTTGGAAAAGTAAAGATAAACTATAACAGCATCTAAATATAACTAGTCGTGCAAGTTTTATTGATATTAGCGCCGTAAAGAGGTGGCTGTGTATTGTGGCGATAAGATCTTTAGTAATCCCTTTATACGGTATTCCTATAATGTAACCTATAAGCCTTAAAGTTTCAGGACGCTGGTATCAGGTATCAACAATGACAATTCCATGGCTAGCACTTGCTATGTTCCCAGGGATTTGTCCGGGTATGTATTAATGTTTCACAGGTTTGAAGAAATCATCCCGATGATCTATTCTTGTCGTCACAAAATCCATAAGTTTGGATTGTATCGTGAGTCTGCAGTGCTTTGTCAAAAGACTCTTTTCCAATGTCAGATTATTCTGGAGCCTTTGATGCTTGGCTCCGATCTGCTATAGTTTCCCAACAAAAGTTTCGATTGCCTCAAATTTTTTTGTTTTCCTTTTCGATGAGTATTTCTTTCCAAAGATTCGATCTCAATTCACAGATGAATTTTGGTCCAATCTTCCCCCTTTGCAAGATCGACTAATTCCTAATTGCCGAAATTTCCCATATGGGACTCAGTAACAAATATCCTTCCCTACTTAGTTGATTCCCTACTTACTCCGGCAATCCTTTACAATCATTGGTTTAACTTCACAATGGCAGAGACTTCTGCTTGGAAAATAACCGCGATATTCATTCATTCATTCTGAGTCCAAATACTCCTCTATTGCTTTTTATTGTTAAGTATCGTTGAAAAGACTTTCTCAACATCATAGAAATTTCTGTTTTTATCTAGCGGACTGTTAAGAAGCTAGCTGTTTGCCAGTTGAGTTTTGAGTTCAAAAAATGTCCTAATGAAGTTCATTTTAGGATTGTTTCCCTTTAACCTTCAAAGCATTGGTGTTCACTATCACGTGCACTAGACTTAAATCCAACAGAGCTTCCAGCGCCGCAGTTGGATATATTCTCATTGTTCTTGTTATGCCAACACATGGCATGTATCTTGCTCAACTCTATTTCAGCTGTTTTATCTGCCCACACAATAGTTCCACAGTTCGCAATTGCTCTAACCACGTTTACGTATAATTCCTGGTTCGCCTCCAGAGTTTACACTTTCCTGAGATGCTCTATACATAAACTCACAATGTCGATTTACTCTCATCCATTGTTGTTGTTATGGTCTTGTCCGGTTTAATTCTCAGACTTAATATCCTGCATCAATGTTTTACATTCTGAAGATCTCTTTAAAAGATGAGGGAGTATTTAAATGATGAGAAAATCTCTTCAAAAATTGTTTTAGAACTATATGATCTGCATATTATTGGCAGTCAATGCCCATCTCGATAGTTTTGACACCACCTTGTGGCAATCCGCTAATTGTGCTGATCTTTATTGTTTTGTTTCTTGGATATGATCCCGCAGTATAATGATCCTTCATTCAAGCCTCATGACTAAAAAAAGTATATGAGTATTACGTCTACGCTTTTAAGAACGTTGGATCAGTAAACAATGAAAATGAATTTTCGTTTTCATTCGTTTGGTCCAATCCAATACAATAACGATGGTAATACGATTATTGCTTCCTGCTGCAATAATTCCTGTTTCCCTCATTGCCATCAACATCATCATCATGAGCTTATAAAAGCGGCTGTTTTGTTAATCCCATTTACGTACACTTCCTGCACATAAGTATTTAAAAGGGATCTCTTATTCTGAATTTACCTTTTCTCACTTGCTCTTCATTTGAACAATGATGTTTATAACGAATACAACAGCTACCGAAACAACAGCTCGAAAAGAAAACAAAACAAATGAAAAAAAAAAACAGTTGAACAGCCTTAGCTGAGTGCTACAATAAAACGTGTTTCTTGTTGTATTGTATTCTTCAATTACAGAGTTGGCTTCAGAGTATGACTGCCATTGGCCCATTGAGAGGTCTGAAATGTTTTCATCAGTTAAACAGAAATATGAAAGAGTAGAAAAATAAATTCCCATAAAATAAATATTTTTGTTTGGTTTTATTTTACTCTCTACATTATTTACACGGTTGTATTGATGATGTTCTAGGCTTTGTTCAACACGTACACATAGATTCCTTCATTGAACACGTCCTTTATATAAAATTTCTCTATGAACGACAAAATTTGTAATAATGACAGCAAATAAATATAAACAGAGGGGAAAAGTCTCTCAATTTATTTAATTTTACAAATATGACTTGACAAATGTCATAAACATTGTTGACAAAAACACTAAAGTAAAGGAAACAGAAGAACCTGAGGGTGGCAAAGAGAAGAAAAGAAGAGAAAAAATTACGATAATGATAATACTGTAGAATATGTTGGTTCCAAGTCGCTGTTGTCTAGTAGGTAGTGTGTTGGCTTATTAGACGAAAGGACCGATTTCAAATCCCCTGGTCAGACATTAAAAATGGAAATATGAAAATATTTCTTCGTCGACTTCCTCTCAGCAGATTTCTGGGACAAATTCTAAGAGTGAAATAAACCTGCCATGACAAAGCATCTTAAATGACTGTCGATCGGAGTTGACTTCAAGCTGTTGGTCCCGCCACTCATGTATAAAATTAACGCACACAACATAAGTGGTGTGAGAAGCTAGGTCGTAATCCTGACTGAAGGGTTGTAATGACCAATTATGTATGTATGTATGTTGGTTCCAAGTATTTAACACGTCTGCTGCAAACCCCCAACATATCGTTATAGGTGGGTTGTTACCCATTGGAAGCATGAATACTTTTGTAATACTTTCAGCATGTTATTAAGTGTAATTAAACAAATCTTGGGATAAGAAGGTATTCCAATATACTCAGAAAGCTATGCTTTTCGTTGGAGCTCGAGGCTTTGCAATTCCATTGGGATATACCGTTGCCTCCGTTCTATAACATTCTAAGTCGAAAAAGTATGTTTAGAGTTCTCAAAGTTTCCATGCGCCATAAGACAATATGTATCTAATAATCTATGAAGTTTTTTCCAATAACTTCGGAACGGATGGGTGCATCTTAATCAAATTTTGACAGTATTTAAATTAGAGAACGTAGAATTCTAAAATGCAAGAACATTAAAAACGTTCTAAGTTCCCTTAGAATGTTATGGAATGGAGGCGTCGATACTTTTTTTGCCTATTCATCTTTCTTTTCTTTCCACTATTGAGGGGTGTCTGGGTGAATTTGTAATGTGGTATCCCCTTCTCAACCTAATATAACCTATCACAACGTTTACTACAAATAGAGCACAGAATGAACCGGTAGGTTATGGTTACATGAAGTTCCACGTAAGATAAGCAATATAAGAAAGACAAGAAAAAGAGAGTAGGCTTTGCTATTACAAAACGAATGTTGTTCCTATAATTGGGAGTAATATTGATAGATATTGTTAACAGCATTATGCTCCAGGTTTCATTCATAGGGTAGAGTAAACAGAATTTATTACAGAATTCATTCCAATACAGACAGCATTAAAAAAGCAGAATTTTTGTTAAAATATCTCTTACAGCAGTAAATGACTTAATAAAAAATTCTAGCCTGACCTAAATATTCATGTACATAAACACACATAATTTGTCATTACAGCCCTTCAGTTAGGATTACCATCCTAGCTTCTTACATCACATGTATTGTGTGTTTTATTTTTTATACATATGTGGCGGGACCTACAGTTTAAAGTCGACCCCAAAGGATAGAGTTTTTAAGAAATTTTTCATGGAAATTTTTTATTTATTCTCAGAGTTATTGTCAGAAATCTACTGTGAGAAGAAGCCGCCGAACAATGGCCTCGCATCTTATAAGGTGACGTCAATGTCTACTATATGGCATCATGTGGTTGTGCTTGATCATTTAGTTGTTTTTCTACCTTTTTGTTTTTGATATCCTTTTTTAATAATTTTATATGATTATGCAATAAGTTTTGTTTATTTAACGACATATTGTTTACTTTCATTGTAACTATTTTTACTTTTGTTACCTGTTCCACGAATTAAGGCCATAGTTTGTTAACAGTAAGTTTGTCAACACGATGACGTTGGTTCCTGTCATAAATTTTGTTGGTTTGTTGGTTCATCACTCATACGTCTGGGTGTTGAGCACACCAACATTTGTAATCTGAAATTTATATTTTTTTAGTTTCTTTTTAACACTAACACCATCAAACTTTAGCACTTTAGCACAGTTATACAAACTTAAATAACGAAACAGTAAATCAATTTAGATTTTGTAGGTGTATTTAGGGGAAACGAAAAGTTTGTATTCAACCTAATACTTAAACTATACAATACTTTTTAACTACTGTTAAAAGGTTTAATTTATGCCATGAAAGTAGGTTTCACTTCATGACTGGCAAATCGTTTTTGTGCGTAACGCCTGCTGAATGTATACAGGTTGCATATCAAAAAGTAAAACCTGGGGTTTACTTTAGAAATTTCATTTAAACGTTTAAATTTGTTTTTGTTTGTCCTCTAAACGTGTCATAAACTTAAGCAATTCAGTTCTTAAATGCTGCAATTTTCTTTTAATAAATTAGAAATAATTTAATTTGGGATTTCAAGGAATTATTAAATATTTATAACATAATTTCTTCATTGAATTTTTTATTCTAGGAAATGCTTTTATTTATAATTTAGTTTTAATTTTTATTAAAAAAAAAACAATATCCTTTAAATAGAAATATTTTCAATTTTCTATTTTCATATTTATTTTATGAATAGTTTCCCTATGTCAATAACATTTACAAAAATTAAGTGATGTTGGTTCTCCAAAGAATATATTTTTCCGGATATTTTTCTTTTAATGTAGCTTGGTTCCTGTCTACTTACAAAAGAGAGAGGGACAGAGGGAGAGAAAAATGAAATAGTTTTTTTTTTACTTTCAATAACTGTCATTCTTAAATTGGTTTAATTTTATACTTGAATTGAGCTGGGAATGATTTTAAAATTGCTCGATTTTACTTGATTTGATTTACGCCATGAAATCAAATTTTCCTAGAAAATTGTGTGAATTAAATTGTGAGTATCATTTGGTTGGCTTTGAGGAAAAAATCATTGAAAAGATATCGATAAATTTCTTTCTTTTTAATTTTTTTTATTTCTTATTGTATTTCTTTCATAGGAAATACTCAGACTTGTTCATTTTAAAATATAAAAATAAATACTATATCCGTTATAATATGTAATTTGATACAAATTCAAAACTTAAATAGATTTTTATTTCATTTCTACACGGATGTTAGTTTTTATATTAGTGCGTTTGCCAATGTGCCTGTGTAAGAGAAAATAATGATGCGATATAATAGTACATCAATGTTAGATATTTAATCAAGCTTATATAAGTGAAAATAATAACACACGTGAAATTGAAAAAAATATTTTCATTGATTACAAACACAATTTTCTGCTGAAATGAACGCAATTATATACACAATAAAATTTCAATTAAATTAAGCAGATGTTGTATTATATGTTATAATACATACGAGTATAACAACAACTTTATATCCCTAAAGAATCGTTTAAACCAAATTGGTCAAAAAATTATTTATTTTTATTTTTCCTAATCAAACTGCATTTCACGCATCTTTTTCGAATAAAAATACTACTTTAGCTGTATTTGCTTTTAGTTTCCCAAAGTAAAAACACATTATGTTAAACACAACGTAATTGTCTAACTGCCTGCATTATTTCTTGGGACCTTGAGCTTGTTCTCTGGCGGAACTGTTTTTGTTATTTGCCAATAAACTCAACTGCTTTGACTATATCTTTGTCTAAAGTATAAAGTGGCGGCAATCTTACATGGGAAGAAGCAAAAATAACAAAAGTCAACATGATAAGATGGAAGTCATTGTGGAAGCCATATCAGAGATCAGCAATGAATCGTTTTTCCGCTACTCATAAGTACTCATGCAATTTGGAGTGTGAGTGAATCAACAGAATTGAAATTCAACTACTCTGATTCATTCGTATTGGGAGCAACGTTGATTTATAAGTACAGGTTACTATGAGTATGAGTACAAAACGTTGACATCAAACTCACAACCTTCCTACGCCTACTCATTCTGATTCATAAATTTAGAAAAATACTTATAATACCTACGAATGATTCGAGTGATTGGAATCATTCATCAAAATTTACAGCCCTTATTGTTGTTGCATATACAAACAAAGAAGAAAGGGAAGATAAATTCAACAAGCAAATCATAAACACAATCTTCTTGTGAGTATTACAGTGCTCGTACGCGAATCATACTTATTTTGTGCTTCGAGTAAATATGAAGTAGAGTCGAGTCGAAGTCAATAACATCATCCATATTGTTAAGTATGAGTATGATTCATCATATACTCATCGTTTTGAATACTTGTTGCTGATCTCTGAGCCATATGCTTTTAAGAGGAGAAAAAGTGATGAAATAACCACACGGAAATACAGTATTGAAAAATATTGTTGATAATCTTTTTGTTCGATATTTTCAAACAATACACTATGTATACATTATATACATACATAATTGACCATTACAACCCTTCAGTCAGGATTACGACCTAGCTTCTCGCACCACTTATACTGTGTGCGTTAATTTTATACATGAGTGGCGTGACCTACAGTTTAAAGTCGACTCCGAACGACAGATTTTTGAGAAGCTTTTCATGGCAATTTTTACTCTCAGAGTCTTTGCCAGAAATCTGCTGAGAGGAAGTCGCCGAAGAAATATTTTTTTCGTTTTGATGTCTGACCTGGGATTCGAACCCAGGCCTTTTGTCTAATAAGCCAGCACTCTACCCACTAGAACACGGCGATTATATATTTTTGTTTATTATACTGACCATTTAAAGCTGCTCAAGTATAATCAACCAACGAAAATCTAAAAGTTCCATAGTGGCGATTCTTTTTAGCCATTTCTGAGACGTTGGCATCCCAATTATTCTACCAATACAATTAGGCAATTCACACGACTTTGTATCGTGTATGTTGTATTGAATAAATTTGGTTGTTTATGAACGCTATTGCAATCAAACAATTTAATAGCACGAAAACAATACAACTTTTAAAAACATATGGAAAAAATGTGAATAAGTGTAAAGTATTTTTACATAAAAAATATCAACAATAAGAATACACTGTTGTATAATCGTCCAACAATGCCCTCAATAAAACGATACATCGGTTTGTGTGAATTGATCAAATGTTCATATTGAAATTTCATATAGCAGTTTGTAAATTAAGTCGCTCAATATTTTATAGTTTTAAACGGGCATATACATAGAAAAAATAGTTGGACAGGACAGAAGTTTTTTAAATGAAGGTATTAAAGCACATAACAGAGACCATTTTTATTCACATTTGCATATTCACTCACTTTATTTATTTTTTTCGTGGCTTCAAAGAGAAAGCAAAAATAATACAACCTCTCAATGTCAGTGATTATTAACGCCACTGTCCGGTCCGGCCGCCTTTATAATATATTTCATTTCAATTTAGCAAATTATTTTAAGTTTTACGTGGTACGATTTAATAGACTTGTAAAAAGATCGTCAAATAAACTGCGTTTATTAATAACCATTTAAATAAAAAGGAATATTAAATGCGCCAATACATACTTCAATATCAGAGAAATTGTTTAATCAATCAAAAAATAAAATGTGTGCATATCATCAGAAGATAATAATTTCTGAATATAAAAAATATTTTACGTTGTGATATCCGTTAATAATTATAATGTTTATCATTTTTACTACTACAATACATTAAAAACCTTTTACCAACAAAATATTTTTTAGATCCTCTTCATTAATCTTTATTTCCTATGCTCTCACACCTTCTATCAATGGTCTTTAGTACTTTACCAGACATAAGTTTATGATTTATGGATTATTTTCTGGCATTCCTATAAGTGGATGTATGAACTTAAACAATTTTTTTTACTTCTCCTTTATTTATTTTATTCAAATTGAGCTTTTTTATAGTGTGTTGGAGGCTGAGAACTTATAATATTTCAAAGAATTTTGAGGTTAGTAAACTTCTTAATTTTTACAAAATTGATTTTTCTTAACGATTTTAGAGCCAAGAAGTATGGCAGAAATCTTCTTTTCCCTCAAGCGATCGAAAAGAAGAAACCGAATTGAGAAGACTGCAGCTTCGTATACACATAAAACCGCGACCTAGCTTCAGACACAAAGCGGCATATACTTACTTACTTACTTCAAGAGGAGCATCCTCCTCCATTTCAACGACATGGCCGAGACAGAGCAGACGCTATACGACGTCTATGTCGTTAAGAAGCTCATACAGCTTACTGTTGAATCCGATGCGGATAGAATCACCAACTCGCACTGGACCGAAGATCTTACGTAGGACTTTTTTCTCGAATATTCTCAAGGCATCTGCATCAGTTCTCAATAGGGTCCATGCTTTTGCGGAAAAGCGGACAGCTAATCTTGTGAAAATATGCAATCAAAACTGAATTAGGGTAACCAGCGACCATGCACTTAAAGCCACTAACAAGAGAAAAATGTTAAACAGAGAGAAAGAGACTACAGAGTTTTTGTATGGATCAGGCATGGATGATTAAGGTAAGGCAACTTTTTTACGCTTTATCTCGAAAAAAATCTTTAAACGAGTTTTTATCCAAAAATACTTTCATCGGCCTGCCTGCCACTATTTTGCAAAAACTAACCATTCATTAATATCATGCTAAGCAACTGTCAGCCCCATTTGCTATTCTAGGTGTATGTAGTCTTTAGGTGCACCGATTTTATTCCAAGAAATTTCACTGTTAGGAAATACAATAAAATGATTCCTTCTTTTCCTATAAGGCAGAAGACTTTGCCTGATTTTAAATTATTCTAAGAATTTTGAATAATTTACATCGATTTCTGTAATTGTGGCAACTATGAAAGTCGTATGTAGTTACTGTAGTCTAGTAGATAATGTGCTGGCTTATTAGACATGACGCCTTGGTTCAGATATCTTCAATAAAACGGAATACGAAAATTCTGAGTAAATACGACATTTGCCACGAAAATTTTCTCAAAAATCTAGCGTTCGGAGTCGAAACTGGAAACTGTAGGTCTCGCCACTCATGTGCACACACAATGTGGGTGGTATAAGACAATAGGCCTTAATCTTGACTGAAGGTTTGTAATGACCATTAATGTATGCGTTGAGCAGCATGAAACGCCTCCAACTTTAGGCATTAGTATACATACCGTTCAATGATTAACTGTCTTTATAATTTAAAGAAGGGCTGGCAGTCCTTTGATTATATGACAACCCTAAATATCTACTGTCAAAGTTGACAATTGTGAAGAATTTTATTGACTTTTTATTGATTATTTTCAAATTGAGAAACTATTTTAGATTATTTCTCAATAAGCATAAAATGGTTTACTATGCTGACATTTGTTGTATTCCTATTCCAAAAGACTCTTTTGGTCTTCCTCAACTGCTCTCTATCATTCTAATCTAATTGATAAATGGATTGTAATTTAATACTTTTCTTAATACATTTTTATTATTTTTTTAATCAAGAAAATGTTAAACAATATAAATTATGGTTTATGTTTGAGCTGATAAAATATTTCATTGAGTACTTATGATAAACAATGGCTTGTCAATAGATATTTATCTCCACCTCCCTGACTAATATCACAATCTCTTGTGGTTTTTTATATAAATTTTAATAAACAATTGAACGGTTGTCCAGTCCCATATTAAACCAAAGTCTATTTCTCTGTAAACTACGTTTTGTTTTTTATTTTATTGTAAAATGAAAAGAACGAAATGGCGATACAATGTTATTAAATTGAAATACATTCGATATCCATCAATGGAAAAGTACGTTTAGATTGCCTTCATTGTTATTATTTTGTTATTATTTTTTTAATCTTCATCTATTGTTATTTAATACTATCATAAATAGTACATAGATGATAATATTTATGGTAGGAGATTATCTCTGTTGATGTTTTTACAAGGACTCATTACATTTACATTTTTACAGTCTATTACCACCATATGGTGAAACATTGGGTAGCCATAAAGAATCCAATTTTCTTCTATGCAGAGTCGTCTGTCTAATAAACTATTATAGCCATTATGATTTAAATATTTACCATATGTGCTCTGGAAAATATATTAAAATTTAATGGGAAATAAAATCTGTATTGTTAATGCCTTAAAACGTAATTTTCAAGTTCTTGTCTCAAAGGAACCTGTTATCATTGGAAGGTGATTTCTTTGGTTACAAACAATAAATCACTTGTGCTGGAAGTTAAAGAATATTAAAAAAAAAAAAACATTCACAAATAAAAATTTCAACTTCACTGTAATATGTTTAAAAATCTAATTTTTCATTCTCATTAAGTGAATGAATTTTTCAAGAACATTTAATATAATCTGCAAATAAATTAAAAATTTTAAGGGAAATTCATTTGTTTTCTAATAATACATGATAATCTCATTAATTTTGATTTTGTTTTAATAACATATGAAAACAAAAAGAAGTATGAACAAATTATAATACAATTTGCAGTCGAGTAAGGTCTGGTAGCAAGAATGTTAAATTATTTGTATACAAGTTTCTGTATGTTTAGAAAAATAGTTCCCTTTTGCGCTAAATCGTTTCACTATTGCGTCTTTCAGAACGAATTCGTATTTGAGAGTTTATATTGGCGACGTAGCTACCGCTAAAATCTGAAATTCATTTGTGAAAGTTTTTTGTTTTCTTAAATTCATATGTAGGCGTATGAGTATTGTCTGTTCTATTAAATATTATTCATACGCTTACATATTGGTATATAGCTGGTTCATCTACCTCCTTGCCAAGGTTGCAAGTCACATTTATTTGTGAAAGTTTTTATTTTCTTAAATTCATAGGTAGGCGTATGAGTATTCTTTTCTATTAAATATTATTCATACGCTTACATATTGGTATATAGCTGGTTCATCTACCTCCTTGCCGAAGTTGCAAGTGACATTCATTTGTGAAAGTTTTTTGTTTTGTTAAATTCATATGTAGGCGTATGAGTATTGCATTTTCTATTAAATATTATTCATACGCTTATATATTAGTACATAGCTGATTCATCTACCTCCTTGCCAGGGTTGCCAGTGCATACAAACATTTTTTAATACATTTTTATTGCTGAAAAAAGAACTTTGAAAAAAAGCTTTGAAAAAAGCATTGAAAATTGATTTTTACTGAAAAACTTGTTTTGTTAACAAAAAAGTTAATGAAAAACTGTTTGCATTTCAAAACATTTGGAAAAAAAGTAAAAGCTTGGCAAGTGGCAATACTGCTTTTGACACACATTGTGTAAAAAAGTGTTAATGGTATGTGTATAGGATAAATAATGTGAGTAAACAAGGCCAACTTGTGCAAACAACTTGCCGTTAACTAAAGGGAGGATTTTAACGGAGAGATAAATTGTTTTTTATTATTACGAGTACCCAATAAGATAGAAGTGAGCGTTAAGCTAAAGGGAAGATTATTCTACATTTAACATTTAAACGTCACTTTATTTTTGAACTTTTCATATCATATGATATTTCCGATATGGCAACTTCAAATTTGAAGAAAATGAGCTGGCAACCAAAAAGAAATTCACTGTTGCCATTGCATTAAAAAAAATCTTGTTTAATTGAACTGTTTTATCGACTTTGCTCCGACTCTTCCATATTTTCGAAAAAGTTAAATTTGTTTTATCTGTAAATTGTAATAACAAAAATAAGTTAAAGGCACCTTTAACTAACGACAACTTTAACAGGAAGTTGCAATGATGGCCCTAAGGGCAATATAGTGGCAGATTAGACTTTAGACAACGGTTCAAGCCCCAGGTCAGATACCTTCAATATATGTGAAAAAATATTAATTCGGCGATTTTCACTTAACAGATTCCGGGCAATAACCCTTTTAATAAAAATAATTTTTCCTGAAAACTTCCTCAAAAACTGTCACCTTTAAAATGTAAGTGCCGCCACTTATGTATAAAATTAAAAGAAAAAACACAACATGAGTGGTGTAAGAAGCTAGGTTGTAAGCCCGACTAAAGGGTTGTAATTACTAATAAGGGTAAGTGTGTATGATAAATAGTGGGGAAAAATATTGTTATATGGGCAACCCTTTAAGTGTTTGTGAATAGGTTTGCATCCAGTCTGAGCGCATGTACCGTAACTTCATGGCCATGGGAGGCATGTATGAAGTTTTAAGGTTTTAGAAATTTAAAAGAAAAAAGTATTTTTTAAAAATTCAATAAATAAATCTTATATGTATAATGTGTTTAGATCATACCTCAATGTGTGCGAAAGTTTAAGGTTTGAAGTCACTCCTTCATCTATTGTCGTCTCTAACAATTAGCGTTCTAACTCACAATTAGTTTGAGAAAGGAAAATATGGTTCGTAGTTTTATTATCATATAGCATCAGATATGTGCGATTAAACAAAATAAAATTTTACAGCCAGCATAGGATTTAATACACAGGCGCCGATGCCCACACAGGGAGCTGCATGCATTATTATCGACTGAGTAACCTTTGCTAGTAGCAATCTCCTATTGATATGTCATATTATATGCGTCTGTACTATGTGTAATACATTCAATATTCTTCCTGCTTGCTATCAAAATAGTTTAAGGTCCATGTCTTGTCAGTTCTTTGCTCCCTAGCAGCGTCGCATGCCCTGCTAATATGTTCTACTAATGGTTATGACCTCTTATTTGCATCACCCTAATTGGTTTAATTTTCAAAGCAGATTAATTATGGCCGTTGGCTTGTCTGTTGCTCAGTTTGACATGTTTGTTGGCATATTTAACAAACAAGAAAAATGAAAAAAAGGCTTTCTAAAGCAATTCTTTAATGGTTGTCATTCGCAATTAAAAAAGGTTGCTCGTTTTAATATTTTCTTGTTCATGTTTTTTATTTTCATAATAAAATATTTGAATTTGATTTCTTTTTTTTGATAAGAAAATAAAAATCGTTAAAAATATGCACGTGGTATTTAATTACCCCATTGTTTAGGGTCATTATTGATGTGACATTTAATAAGAATTATTAAAAAATGAACAGAAACAAGGGAAACATTGACATTTTTTAGTGGTATTAAATTTAATCGTTGATTCTATTCTTACTCTTAAAAGCCAACAGTTTTTTCAATTTAATTTTATAAAAAACTTGTTAAGGATGAGTTTTTAAGTGATTTCAACTGGAGTTGAATGCTGTTTGAACTATGAACTGCAGTGAACATTTTAGACAAGTAACTGCAGTACTATACCAGTACTTAATTGTACTTAATAGTCTATTACTACATTTCACTTGGAAAGTGTAGTTTCTAGACAATGTAACTAGCGATCTCATCTTGTAAGGACCTGCTACAGTAAACCCTTTAAGTTGAGCATTAAAACTGAAAAAAGAAAATAAAATAAACGAATAAAAAGTAAAAACGCTTTGTGATAATTCTATATTCGTTAAAGAAAGCAAAGGAATAATAATAACTTCACTTTTGTGTGGTCGGAAATCTTACTGACCGTAACTACTTTACAGCATCATAGCAGTATAACTACCCCTTAATAAGGAATAAATCAGCCTGCATACGTTATGTATTTTCCAGCCTTAAAGATATCATTCTACTTATTGTCACTATCTTCAATTACTGAATTGTATAGGGTGGACAATCTATTGGCTTAAGTTTAAACCATCGGTTATTTCGAATCTGGCAAATTGGTTTCACATTCATTCCATTCTGTCACAATATTCAGTGTATTATCTCCACTGAACGTAATGAATCGGTTTACGCTTGAGCAACTTTAGGATTCAATGGGCCAATAAGAAATTGTACGACGATGTCGATTTTGCAAAAATCTCATCTGGGTGGGTACGTTAATCAGTAAAATTGCCGTATTTGGTGCTCAAAAAAACCACTTGTGGTTTTACAGAAGCCAAGCACCCGTTATGAATCGCAACCTGCTCTTCGTAGTATTGATGTGAACAATGTCTGGATTCAACAGGATGGTGCAACTTGCCACATATCACATGCCAAAATCAATTTATTGCTGCACTCGAAAAAGTGCACAAAAATTAAAACAATGTTCTTAGACCATGAAGCTGCTCATCTTAAGATCCTGTAATAGAGATTGGTATGTGCATACATTTAAACGAAATATTTTTACAGCTAGTAAAACATAACAACGAAATAAAAATGATGACGATTGCCAAATAAAGTGTTATAAGCAATTAAGATTCTTCACCTTCTTCTGAGTTTCTTAAAATATGTTGCCATTGAAAAATAAATTTTCATTTGCACAATTTCAATATTAATCGGTTCTTCTTAGTACAATAAGAGTATAAGGACTATAAAATTGTGCTCGTGCACAAGATTTAAGATACAAAAGAAGAAGAAAAAAAAAATATAGAAACCCTTGCAATTACAAAATACAAAGTCGTACAGATTTCGAGAACATAATCCAATAAAGCATAAACAGATATACTGATGGTCGGCCCCACAATAAATAGTTTCATTTGAGTAACATTAACAAATGAAAACTCTACACATTGTTAAATAGTAATATTAGTTTAACATGCAAATTGCTACAGCTATTAAGATATTCACCCAGTGTAGATTATTATATTGATAATAATAATGATGGAATTGGCCAACACTGTAGCCCATTTGTCAGACCGCACACATGTATTTAATAATCCAGCAGAAATCCAGGAAGCTTTTATGTATGATTCCACGCATAATATCTGAAGAAGAGTGTCAAATAAAAGTCGCCTATTATCCTTAATTTTCCTTTCTGTTTGATGTATTAAAATAATCTCAAACACATGTTTGCCTAGAAATTGTGATAAAACGGTCTACTGGATATTGTTCTATTAGGTCAGAGTAGATAAATGGTTCTTTAAATAGCTGGATTCTGTTCATTTTCTTTTAAACAGTTATTCAATCTTATGCTCTTCAAGAATATAGTGCCAAGAATGTAATCAATTCATTAAGAAGCAAAAAAATAAAAAAATTAAGGCTGAAAAATGTAAATCTTTTTGTTGAAAATTTATCAATTTGTTTTGTAGAAATGGAAATAAATTAATTTTATATTTTTAAATTGAAAGAAAAGAAAGAGATGAAAATGTTTACTTTAAGTACTAAGTAACATTTTTAATACAACATAAACTTTATTTCTCCATGAATGATCAGCACTAAGATCGAGTCCTACGTTATCCAAAAAGATTTTTCGCAGTCAGCTTACTAATCGGAAAAAAGAAGTTAAATAAACCAAATGATAGCTGCAAAGATACCCAACGTCATTTAAATGTAGTACATCTTAGTGCGCTGTGTTAACAAAATAGCATCGAATGAAATGTAGGTTCTCAACTCTCATTTGAAAAGTTAAAGTTTAACTAATGACGAAGTGCATCAAGTCATCTCTTCTATAAAACCTTTTACTTTATTCCATGATACGTCATCCGTCTAGTAAAACTGTCAGAAGTTAAACATCTTTTATTTTAAATTACGGATCTTTTAACAACTAAAGTATGCGTTAAAATAGTTAAAAGCAGACGTAATAACTTTTCGCGCTCCACATGGTTATTATGATCACCATGATAGACTTATTGATCCGGAATCGCACAGGTATGGCTAGGTCTTTATACATATCATCGCAAACGCTATAGATATACTCATTGGGTGCTTTAGGTCTTCAATGACGATTTTTCACACAAAATTTTAGTCAACGATGAGGCCTTATTTGGCCATTGCTTTTGGAAAATGAGAGTCTTGTTAGCCTGCAATCGAAAACTATGAATTGGACGATATGTAGCTTTAAACAAGTGACGCCACACACCACTATACATCGACTTTAGTTTTATTGCAAGAGAGTTTTTAAGAAAGAGTAGTTTCACGGTTTGGTAAGTTCAATTGGCTGGCAACTTCCAGTAATTGGGCACCTTTAGATTTATTTTTGTGAGGCTACGTCAAATATCGTAGCAGGTAGTGTGTTGGCTAATTAGCCCATGGTTGAAACCCAGCTCCTACATCTCGAGCAAAACGAAGTATGTGTAATAAATATATCTTTGGGTGACTTTCACTTTGCAGTCTTTTGGTAAAAACTCTGAGAGTAAATAAAAAATTGCCATGAAATGTATTTTTCGGAGTCGACTATAAACTCTACGTCCCACCACGAATGAATAAAATTAACACACATAACATAAGTAGTGTGGGAAGCTCTGTCGTTATCCTGACATAAGGGTTGTAATATCCAACACATCATTAACAATCATTTTAATAACATACTCTTCTGTTGACTAAAGGAAAAGCAAATGAAGTTTGTCACAACAGTACACACTGTATTGAAATCCATTTAGAAAATTTTCCATAATGCACGTCTTCAACGTTCTTTATAAATTATTATCTGTTAAGTCTGATTAATTACAAAAATATTACGAAACAAAATTCGTATCCCACAAAATAAGGAAAGATTAAAATGTCCCTAAAAACCTTTGGTTTTATTGTGAACTTTACATTACAAAACTAATTTCCTGCTTTATTTAGTTCGGACAGTTTATTATTGGACCGTAAAAGTGTTCCTAATGAGTTGCTTTATATACAATTATATGAGAAAATAGATGGGAAGTAAGGATGCCTTATTTTGTTATTCATAAATTATGGTCAACTCTAAAAAAACAGCATAAAAGTAGTTTTATTTTTATAGTTCTTGTCAATGGTTGTGATGAATAATAAGAAAATCGTATGCCAAGTGTTTCTTTTTTTTTTGAGAATTGTTTACAGCCTCATAGGAAAATATTCATTTGAAGAAAGAGTAGGCCAGATTTACAGATGTGATAAATGGCACATAATCTCTTATATTTTTAAACTTTATAAACTATACTACTACTCCAACTACAACTACTAGTTATAAAAATAGCTCAAATACTTCCTTGACATTGATTATCCTTCAGGAAATAAAACGAAATTCCCCATTAAAAGTCATCATAAATGTTTCCGTATTGTCCTCAAGTATTTTAATGATGCCCTAAACATTTATTGCCACTCTTTACTGCTCTTGTAGTCTCCTTTTCTTTAATACCCATACGATGTATTAAAGATGCCTGTGTGTTTAGGCATCAAACAGAGTTCTCAGTGGGAGTGGATATGATGATTTTACTTTTTGCTGCTTATTGCTTATCTCAGCTTTAAAAACTGAGGGATGGAGGAACAAAAAAAACTAAGAAACAATGATTGATGTAAAACAGAGAGTGATACTTACTTATATATGTATACACACAGTGGCCTTCGCCCATCTCTAAATATTCATACAAAGGTTCTAGAGAGTAATATGGATATTCTAAAAAGGACTTCCGAAGTTTGACATTTCACTTTGTGGAAGCCACAGCTATCAAATTAATTGTCATTTATTTAGAGTCTGTTTTGTTCAATCACCATGGACGTATAGGTATAGACAACTTCGTGTGTTTATTGAATGGGCTCTGGATCAGTTGGCAACTGACGTAAACAACCAAGTTGTTGAATTTGGTGCAATACATAAAAACCAAGAGGTTCCAATGCATAACAAAAAAATCACTCTTTGGTGTGGATTTATATGCCAATGGTTTATATTCTATTGCGCACGTTGTTATCCCGAGCATCACTGTCCAAAGCATCAACCCATGTCATGTAGTCAAAAGTTACATGCCTTACACTTCATGACATATTGAATATTTTGCATAAGAGATGTGATAGCTTGATCTTCTCCAGTGGAGTTGATGGAAAGTGGCTACCGTAATTCTACATTTTATAATGTGAGACTTTTTTGAAAGATTCTCTTAAGGCCCAGGTGTATGCGAATCAGCCGCAAGCTATAGCGTTCCTCAGAGTCAAAACATTATCAAAGATATTAAAGCAAATTTAACACTCTGCCATGGCGGATATTTGAATGGTATTCTCTTCTACACCATGACATCAATAGGTCTCTCAAACGAATAAAAAATTTCGTTTTTAAGTCCTACATACTTTGTTTTAGTTAAATTAAAAGATAGGAACTGCTTAATAAAAGACCTGTTTGTAGTTTGTAATATTAAAAATATTGCTGTTGTTGCTGCCCAGCATGTGTTGTAACTGAGAGATACAGAATGAGAGTGACAGCAATAAAATACAATAACAAGTATTTCTCTTTTTATTACAAACAATGAATGGAAAACTAAACATTTATTGTTGCAGTTGCTTACACCACAATTTTTTTTATTTACAAAAGAACACATTGTATCGGGTGATGCCTGACCACCAAAACATAATCATTTGCAAGGATTCTCTTTTTCTTGCCCAGATTCGAATGGGTATGTGTAAGTATAATTTACTTGTTATGAATTCTATTCGAATTTTTATTATCTCTTAGCTTTATTTTTAAAATTCATAAATCAAACTTTTCTAGTTAAGCAGGTGATTATCCTATGCTCTGCGATGTTATATTTAGTGGTGATGAACATTACTTATTGAGTTTTACTCCTCCTTAAGAAATTGAGTTGCCTGATTTTCCCATGATGGTCGTTATTAGTATTATTCTCTACAGGAGCTTAGCTGTTTTCTGAATTGTTTATTTCAAGTATAAATAAGGAATCCATATTTTAAAAAATTCAGAAATCATGATGTCTTCTATTGTAATCCGTGTCTTAAACGGCAGTGGGAGTGTTATGGTTTGCGGAGCTATAGCAGCACTCTTGCGTTGGCAGGTTGATTTTTGTTGAAGGCATTATGAACCGAAATCAAGGCTGAGGTCTTGGGAATGTTGGGATTTTTTCACAAGGCAATGATCCCAAAGCTTACCGCAACAATTGTTAAGTTATGTCTTCTAAATATCACGTCCAGGCAACTCAATAGCTCTCCACAACGTCCTTTTGGATCGAAAAGTCGCATTACAGATGCCAAATCATTAAAAAAAAGCATTACGGAGGAATGGAGAAAATTAAACTCCGGAAGAGATGAACCATTCGGTTTCGTCTAAGCCACGACACTGCCGGCTGTAATAAATACTGGTGGTGGACCAACTAAAAACTAAAATTTAAAAAAAAACCCTGTGTTTAGATAGTATAAGTTAATTTTTTTTTTGAGACTGAACTGCATGAACCATAAATTTGTTACTTTGTGAATTTTTTTCTTAAAGGACAAATGAATTAATTTAATTTTAGTTTTTTTTTAATTTTTCTATAAACTTAGTGTTTTTTTGCAGAACAGCACTACATGGAACTGCATGTAGACTTCAGTCCTTCACTATAGTCTAATAGGTAGTGGACGTAAGGCTGTGGTTCAAACCTCAGATCAAAAATCAACAACAAAAAAAAAAAAACGAATATGAACAAATATTTCTCCGGCGGTTTCCGCTCAGTAGATTTCTGGAAAATTCTGGAAGTAAATAAATAAATTCGCCATTAAAACTTTCTCAAAAATCTGTCGTTCGAAATTAACTTCAAACTATAGGTTCCGTCACTCATGTACAAAGTTAAAAAGCACAACATAAATAGTGTGAGAAATTATGTTATGTATGGTCTAGAGCTGTTAATCTCTATTTAGCCGTCTCTATTTAGCATCTTCCATTTAGCTATGAAGTTTCTTGGATTTGATTCATTGTCTTTTACATTAATAAACAATCTTCACAGTTTGTAATGCGAAGTCTAGTCTGCTTAATGTAAGTATCACTTTATTACATAAGACTAATAATGTTAGTTCTTTGGCTCTATTTATACAATTTTCATATTCCATTTGGCAACTTCTAGAACTTACTGTGTTGATATGTTATTGTTTTGCTTTCTATAATTTATGGTCTTTCTATATAGTTTTGTTTTTACAATTATATTTGGTATGTCCGTATTATTGTAATATTTGTATTGTTTTGCATCAGTTTATTTTTATTCATGATAGTGAGCGTTAGTATTTACATTATTCTTATCAGATCGTTTGACTTAATAAATTACTTTTCCTTACCTGTAATAAAATTAGTTATCATTTAAAACAAATCATATCCACCAATGATAATACATTTTCCTACATATTTCCCACTATTACCTTTACGGTTCTTAGTTCATTTGGCGCCAAAACTTTTTTCCATTTTGGATTCACAGCTAATGCGCATGTTTGGTAGAAATATGAGATAGAAGAGAAATATCCTTTTGGCATTTAAATTCCTTCCTTGTAATGCGTAAATTTCCACAAAAATATTGTTTGTTTCCCGGCTACCATCAGTTGTCAGTCTGTGGCCATGTGTTTAAAGTTGATGACTTAAGAAATTTTGAAACTTTTAAACGAATTTGTACCATAAATTATGAAAAATTGTGATAAAAAGAATTATTTTTTATTATTATTGATAAGCAATAAATATATTCCTTGAAAACATTTTCCCTTTTAAATGGAAAAACAGAAAAAGTTACAAAATTAAATAAAAATTATAATGATGAACAAAATTATTATTTGCAGTAAAATTTTTATGATTCAATAAAAGTTTACATACAAATGAACTGAAGCCTTGAGTTTCATTAGATTTACTGTCACGCCATAATAAAAATATTGCAAATGGTTATACGATGTGTGTGAATACTGTTTTAAATGATTAAATATACTCTATGACACCTTTCTCTTCTCCTTAACGTCACAGTTATCATAAAGGATTCCCTTACAATACACAATTCTACGTCACTCGTCTTTTGATGTCTGGTTAGTTCCACAAATAATAGCACACCTTCCATATTGATTATATCTTTCTTCCATTTCTCCTTCTTTTTATTGATTTTGTCTTGTATCGCTTAGCTTTCAATCGGTCACAGTACCATTGGATTCTACAAGGTGTAATCACTTTTGCACCTGTGATTATTGTATTCCGTTTTTCATTATACCGAGTGTCAAAACTACCATCTTTTCGTCTTATCTTACTCAGAACCATCTTTCAAGGCGTTGTAACTTTTCAACTTCATTTGTTCTCAGCATCCGGATCTCGCAACTTAATAACACCTATGCTTGAGCAGTTTTTGGAGTTGCGTGAGTTACTTTGAAAGTTTTTGAAATACCAGTAGTTTTCTAAAAATCCTTCTATAAAATCAGAAAATACTTGGTTATGCTTTAAATATTGAATTGTGTGGCAGAATGTTAACTATACTTATGAAAAGTAACTCTTTTGCTTCATGAAGAAGTGAATTCAGAAGGTCTGCTGGTAAATTTAAACAAAAAAATAAAATTAAATTGACCCGCAGATGCTTATTTACGAACTTAGTTGGCCTTAGTAGCCCGTTACCAGTTTGTGGTCAGCCTCAAAGCATCTCCATATGACAACAATGTTATTCACAGCATAGCCACTGTTTTTTGACATCAAAATATGTTTTGTTGAAATATCCGTTTCCGTCTGATTGTTAATACGCCATTAAGGCGCTTCTATACTCTGTTATTAGTTTCGAACTCACTGTCTACTTGCACATAATCGAATCGAATCTTGCATAGAATATTTGGCTCGTAAGCTTCCAAATCAGTAGCAATGGTGCTTAAGAGCCTTCATGTTTCCATGGCATAGAGGAGCAAAACAAAAAATTAATATCCTACTACTCAGTTGCTCATTAAGGGCTTAATAATATCAGACTGATAACCAGATTGACATTATTTCGATTGGGAACAGTGTGGTCAAGCTATATGAATATTTTGATACGAGATCCCGTACTCAAATTGACTTTCCATACTTTGTCTATTCATAAATTTACATTCATGCATTTACATACATAGTTTTATGTTGGTGCATTTCTTGACACAAAACTTTGAAGGCGGCGTGGAAACATTGCTTGGCATTATTAATGATCTTATTGCACGTAAGAAACAGTAAAAAATATTATCTGTACGATGAACCTCCAACTTTCCCGATACTGAAGTGGAAGAATTTGGTTAAAAGAAGGTTGCCTTATCGGAAATATTGCTCAAAAGGTTCGAAAAGGTGATATCGTACCTAAGCAAAGTTTTAAGAGTTGTTCAAGGCAATTCGTCATAGCTTTATAAGCATTGCATTGATACGAAGCTCAAAATTGAAGCCATTGAAGGAAGCATAAACACAATTTTTTCTAATTTTTACGTATTAAAGCCCACTGTCGCCAACCGTCGCCCAAAAGAAATGTGTGTGTTAATATCTAACCCTCGTAAATGTTTGCATGGCGAGTATGTTCATGTTTCCATGGCATAGAGGAGCAAAACAAAAAAATAATATCCTACTACTCAGTTGCTCATTAAGGGCTTAATAATATCAGACTGATAACCAGATTGACATTATTTCGATTGGGAACAGTGTGGTCAAGCTATATGAATATTTTGATACGAGATCCCGTACTCAAATTGACTTCCCATACTTTGTCTATTCATAAATTTACATTCATGCATTTACATACATAGTTTTATGTTGGTACATTTCTTGACCCAAAACTTTGAAGGCAGCGTGGAAACATTGCTTGGCATTATTAATGATCTTATTGCACGTAAGAAACAGTAAAAAATATTATCTGTACGATGAACCTCCAACTTTCGCGATACTGAAGTGGAAGAATTTGTATAAAAGAAGGTTGCCTTATCGGAAATATTGCTCAAAAGGTTCGAAAAGGTGATATCGTACCTAAGCAAAGTTTTAAGAGTTGTTCAAGGCAATTCGTCATAGCTTTATAAGCATTGCATTGATACGAAGCTCAAAATTGAAGCCATTGAAGGAAGCATAAACACAATTTTTTCTAATTTTTACGTATTAAAGCCCACTGTCGCCGACTGTCGCCCAAAAGAAATGTGTGTGTTAATATCTAACCCTCGTAAATGTTTGCATTTTTGTGGCGAGTATGTTTACGTTTCCATATTTATTGAACTGGTACACACAAACCCATGCAGGTGCAATACGTTTGCCACAATCTACGTGCAATTGGCACAAAAAGCAATTTGATTATTGCAACTAAATTGACTTCTCATATTCGATTTATGCTTGGAAATCATATAAATTTTTCGATAGGGAAAAGATAAATAGAGGATTTATTGATGGCAAATATTTAGGGGAACACAAACAAATACGATCTCTTGTAAAATGTTACAAGAATTCCATTTATATTTGAAGAAAACCGTTTTGCATTGAAACATTTAATGAAGGCAAGTAAGCAATTCGAGAGTTTAATGAAAGTGGCATTCTACAAGTCACTAGCAAATCCGCAAGTTTTATTGTGATGGCCAATTTCTTTGTTGACATTTAATTCGACAGCTTTCGCAAATGGAAGCCAAGTCTAGATGGTACAAATTAGACAGTTGACCTTGAGAATTTTAATTGTGCGAGGGATGGCTATGTGTTTTAGACAGGACCCAGCAATATAACACATAACATGTTGCTAGCAACGAAGTTTAAGCCTCCCTAAAAAACGAGACGAGAATACCTAGTCTAACTAAGACAAACGGGATATCGATGCTCTGTAAAATGGCGGAGATTGTGGTCAGTGCATCAGCAATGCAATTTGTACTGACTTTCCTGTGTTCTGTAACCTTTATAAGAATTGCCATAATTTGCTCCCGAAATTCATGGACTTAGCGACTTAATCGCGAAAAAATCCCGATACCTTACAAGCTTTCCACCACGTTCAAAATGACAACACCGTCCGCAGTAATTAGGCAGCTTATACAAAACCCTAATATGCCACAGTCTGCTTACACATTCACATAAATAATTATGTTTTATTTTTCTCCGATGAACTGCCTACATATGTAGTCTGTGTATTATCATATTTAAGTATGAACTCGATGTCACCACTAAACACGACAAAAAAAAAATTACTTTCCAATAAACTCCTATAAATCGCTTATGATCTGTTTGTAAAATCACTGTGGTTTACGTTTCCTTTGAAAATCTTTGATGGATGGATGTATGTGAACGCGTGTGTATGTACATGTTTTCTTTATTACATTGCTTATGTCAAAGAGTATAAATAAATAAACCATAAACCGTAATAAAGTCATCGTATATTAATGCTTATCAAAGGAATATTTGACGTCAACAACAAAAAAATAAATACCAGAACAGTCTTACGAGTAGGCAGATATTTAAAAATAGAATTGAACATTGTTAAATGGAATGGTGAGGGTGATGGTATTAAGGATTCCAAAACAGCTTTCGTTACGGTCGGACATTACTTAGGACCGAAGATATCGGTATCGAAGCTAATATAGGCCCTGAAGCTAATATCTTTATCTTCGACTAAAAAATGCAAGGCATTGATACAAAAGTATGAGTAAGTCATCGAAAAAAAAATCCAATTATTGTTCCAAAAATGCAAGTCATCGTCCCAAAAAATGCAAGTTATCGCCCAAAAGAAACGCAATACACCCACAATTTTGCCCAAATTATGTAGAGGACTTATTGTAGCTCAGTTGAAGACAACAATTATCTTTAACGTCTATATCTACGGTCCCAAACAACGTCCGACCATAAGGAACCCGTTTCGCAATTCTATTCATTTATCGAATTTTGTTCGTCATATGAGGTACACATTAGAAAAAATTTTTGTGCTCGTTAAATGCAATGTTCAATGTTGTCTTGAAATGAAATTCGTTTCATGTCCTTGGTTCCTATTTTTAACACAAAATCATGAATATTTTTTTGATTCGTTTTCTAAATTTAGAAAATGTTAATGAATTTTGGCTTTTAACATCCGTACGTATCTATGTATATTAATGTATTATTGATATGGTTGTCTACGAAGTGACTAAAAATAAATGTGAAAAAAATTAATAAAATTTTTGTATTTTTGTTTCTCTTTTCATTTTAATTTGGAGAGTTAAAGTGCAAAAAAATAATTTTTTTTTTGCGTGTTTGATAAAAATATATTCTGCATGTAGGAAAAAAATAGTAGGCGTTTGAAGCAAAGCTGCATTCACAAAGGAATTATCGATTGCACTGATATGGTGATTTAAATGACTGCATTGACGAAGAAAACAAGTGGCTGTCTGGCATGTTCTTGCATTTTTGAAAGGCAAAAAATAAATATGAGTTGTCCAGGCTGGAAGCTCCTAAAAATTCAGTCGATAAAGAAAGGCCTTTCAAATCAGACCAAGAATAAGTAGTATACGGGATCTGATATAGTCGAACCTTCAGGTCCGATGTAGAAAACATTAAAAATGCAGAAAAAGATTAAAAGAAAACCAGTTCCCAAAGAGGTCAGAGAAAAGGTCAAAGAGGAAAATAAAGTTCAACAATCTGGTCTCTAATGAGAACTGCAGTAAACGCGAAAAATTATTACTAAGTGGTACTTTCTGGTCTAAGCAGTATGTAGTTAACAGTACATTCAGTTTTGTGAAGGCCCTAGTTACATTATTTGAGTTTTTCTTTTGAATATGTATGTAATGTTCTGATACTTTTCAGAAAATTTTAAGTATACTTTTAAATAATCCTTTTTATTTTATAAAACAGTACAAGAAAAGTATCAAAGTAGCGTGTATGTATGTAAGGACTTGATTTTGTACTTAATTTTATCATTAATTTAAATTAAAATAATTATATAAGTTTCTTTTGTTAATAAAATGTGAAATAAATTATGAAATATTTACACGTGCTTCAAAGCCAGACACAGAAAAATAATTGCACTTGGAAATAATTTCACAGTTTTCCAATACTTACGAAATAATAATTGTGTTCTTAAAGTCCTTGTTATCATTTACACGAGTTGATGAATTAAATTTTACGAAATTTATAATTTGAAAATTTCATTTGTGTTTCGTTTGCATGAGTTTGAGACTTAAAAGTTGTTATTACCCTACAATCACCATAGTCAAGATCATTGTTTTATTTTCCCTTCGATTTTCATGAACACAACGTTTTCACAGGGGTTTTTAGAATAACTTGGTGAGATATTCTGTCCGTACAGATAAAGCCAACTTCTGTAAGCATAAAAACAATTTAAGAATCATGTTAGATTATGATTGATCTCCAGATTTCTGCTCCTAGTATAATTGTTTTCGCCTACCTGGGAACATTATTCAAGTATTCACTGATTGATTCAGATCACTTGATAACATCCGGTGTGGAATCTATTTAGAACAACCAAATATTTGTTTAACGTAAAGGCACTGTTCAAATCGCAGGTCTCCCACAAAATGAAATATGAAAAAATATTTCTTCCGCTACTTCGTCTCAGCAGATTTATGACAAAAACAAAAATTTCCATGAAAAGTTTCTCACAAATCTGTGTGTTCGGTGTGTACTTTGAACTGTAAGTTCTGCCACTGATGTATAAAATTTACGCACACAACATAAGTAGTGTGAGAAGCTAGGTCGTAATCCTGACTGAAGGGTTATTAAAGTAATTTTATATGTAAGTACGTAAAACGGTCATTAGATTCCTAGGGAATGTTGGATGTTAATCTCAAATAGTTTTTTGGGCATGGTAACATCAAAGGTAGCAAGAAATCCGATGGTGCTGGTAGGTTGCATACATTAGATAGGTATTTCTCTATAGGCAAGCAAACAAAGGTTGTCAAACAACTTTCATTCATTTGCAATGAAAAGATAGAAACTTTCCGGTAGACCAGACAGATGTGGTAGGATATAAAATTTTGAATTATTGTCGTACCTTGGCATCTGTGGTGGCTGCCAATTCAACCTAGCCGAACCTAACCTAGCACTAAGTGTAGTTGTTGGATTTATTATTATAATACATGTAGTTCTAGATTTTTATATGAAACTTATACTACGCCAAAGACTTCACTTATATGCTAAAGATGCTAAACGGTTTCATCAGAATAGTTCCAGTTCCTAGAGAACATGAATTCGCTCGAGTTGACAGTTACTTATCAAACTGCGTGCCTTGTTTACCACAAAATACATACATACATACATAATTGGCCATTACAACCCTTCAGTCAGGATTACGACCTAGCTTCTCACACCACTTATGTTGTGTGCGTTAATTTTATACATGAGTGGCGGGACCTACAGTTTCAAATCGACTCCGAACGACACATTTTTGAGAAGCTTTTCATGGCAATTTTTACTCTCAGAGTCTTTGCCAGAAATCTGCTGAGAGGAAGTCGCCGAAGAAATATCTTTCGTTTTGATATCTGACCTGGGATACGAGCCCGGGCCTTTCGTCTAATAAGCCATCACACTACCTACTAGATGACGGCGACAAAATACTGTGACTATATCAAAATGTCTGTGTATGATAATGGAAAACCCTCACTGGTAATTAATTATAATCGATCATATCACTTGAGCAGTTTTCTATCCTTGTTCAGATAATCTTGTCATTTTCTTTATAAACTGTTTTTAAGAGCCATCCCTAGGGTATTATACAGTCGCCTTGGAACATTTAAACTGCCTCCCTTAAGTTATGATGTTTCTCTACCTTCTTTGCTACAAATAAGCATGAAATACTCGAAGCCAAAGAAATACAAGAAACCATTGAATCCTGTCCATTGAAATATTTTTTCTGTTACATATTCCCGTATCCTTGTACATCTGAAAGTATATTTTATATCTTTTACAGCAACAACAAAAAATTTTAAGAAATGAACAAAAAAAAATCTGAGTTTCCTTCTGTTTATGGTTTCTTATGAGAGGAAAATCAAGAGAGAGTCAATTGAAGTTAAAAAAAAAATTTTTTTTAAAGGAAAACTTTAAACGAAACAAAAAGTTGAACAAAACATTTCTTTATTTTTTTATTAAAACAACATAAATTTTGTAAAGAAATCTGAATTAATTTGTACAAATACTTGGCCGTTTTATTTATTACCCCGAAGAACAAATTTTACAATTTTTAGTCCCTGTCCGGTATTGTTTTTTTCTCCAAATTAATGCAAACACAAGGTTTGTTTTTGTGTTCTTTTATGGTCAGTGGCAACATACTTTCGCCTTGAAGACCTTCATTTAGAAAACAAATAAAAAAAAATTTTTTTTTTTCTTAAGAAAATCGGAAATGGTTTTCATCTTGTTCATCTCTACAGGAAGTTGATGAGTGGTTATGCTTCTTGAGAACTGAATGCTTCATATTTTAAGAATAGACTCTTTGGATTTATTTTTAGAAGAAGGATAAGAATATTGTTAAAGTGTTTCGAAATTTTAGCTGGTTTGTGGACGACGCATGCTTTATTAAAGTCTAAAGTCTTCTAAGTAATATGAGTAATATTTTCTCTTTATTTTTAGTCTCCTTGGCGAAATAAGCCTTAAGAAAATATAGCTAAAAATAGAATTGCTTGGATGTCTGTAAAATTGTTTTTAAATGAAATTTAAAATTCTGTAAATTGTAAAATATTGACAACAAAAAAACTTCACTCAAAGGAATTACTGTCTCCATCTCGTTGAAAATTCTAAACCTTGGCACTTACGATAAATATGAGAATGAATAAGGGTATTAGGCTAGGTTAGAGGAGGGTATTAATTCGTCAAAATTAAAAAGAAGTACTTTAGCTAATATGCTGTTGAATACAGATACTTTAAACTCCAATTTCGATAAAAGCTGCAAACAAGCTGCTCATGTTTCAATTTCCACTCAAAGATTTTTGAACATTTTCTCTTCAGTAAACGTCGGTTCTGAAAAAAAATCGAAAACAGTGGCGATAACATAGATAACATAACAACATACTGTCAATGACCTGTCATACTCCTGTCATTAATATCCAGCCTTCATCACAGAACATGATAGGCATTAGCATTTTATAATAAAATAGAGTCTTTTGCTTTACAGCAGATGATCATTGTTAGTATGGCATGTAAAGGCGATTCGAGTTCGTCAAAAGAGAGCTTATGCTATTAAAATAATTGGTGTCTGCTGTCCTTGTGGTTCTAGCTTAGGTCACCATTAGATCGCCTTTGCTGCAACGGCTGACATCTGGTTTAAACTTCAAGGGTTATATAGAGGAGCATACATATTGTTATGTGACCATATCGATGCCTCCATTCTATAATGTTCTATGTGTACCTTTTAATGTTCTTGCATTATTAAATTTAACGCTCTCCAACTTAATACTGTCAAAATTTGATTAAGATGCGCCCATCCGTTCTGAAGTTATAAGGAAAAATCTATTTAGAATACACACGCAGTCATATGGCGCGTAAAAACTTTGAGAGCTCATAACTCAAAATACACATTTTCGTCTTAGAATGTTATAGAACGGAGGCGTCGATATACCCAACGCCGTATCCTAGTAGGTAGTATGTTGATATATTGTTTGCTCAAACTCTTGATGAGGCATTGCCAACTAAACGAAATATGTACAATATTTTTGACAAAACTCTGACAATAAATAAAGAATGAAAATTTTTCAAAAATCTGTAGATAGGAGTCAATTTTAAATAATTCCCGCCACTCATGTATAAAATTAACTCACAGAACATAAGTGACGTGAGAAGCTAGGTCGAAATCTTGTCAGAAGGATTGTTATTTCTAAATATGTATGTTTGTATGCATGTATGCTTATATGCAAGGCTTTGTCCATGAAACCTGTGAATTTGCCCGTTACTGCGTGTGAGTGATGAAGTTTAATTTGTACTCTTACCACGTTTTTAGTTTGGCTATATTAACCTGTGCCTTATTTATATTATCTCTTAATCATGAGAGGAGCATATGTTTACCACAAATCATTCAAACATTATTCAGTCCTGAGCTATTATCATAACCTCTCCCAAGGACTTTCAGATTGTTGTTATTACCGTATAAATTAGTCTTTGCCAAGTATACACCGTCCATTCGTTTCGATAACTCCCCTATGAATTTCATCCAGTGGCAATTTCTGTGATCTTGTGCGGACGTTATGAGAAACGTAAACTGTGAACTACGTTCAGTATCTTTCGGTATATTTCAGAGAGTGTTCTCCAACTGGTAACGTTACCTTTCAATATATTTATACTTTATTTATTTTCAGTCTGGCAACTTCTAAAACTTACTTTTGGTTTGTTATTGTTATTATTGTTAATTTTAATTTCTCTTCTTCATAATCTTTTTCTAGAAAACTTTTTCAGTAGGGACTGAGTTCACAACACTACATGCGTTTACTCATTCTATCTTTATCTAATTTTTGAGAAATTTCTGAATTTTATTATAATAACTTAGACTAAAAGCATACGGAGTTGTGTTTGAGGGTGTAGATTTCAAAGTCTAATAAAATTTTTTTTTGCCGTCTGCAACACAAACAAAAAAAAAAATAAATAAACTATGATGACATAACACCATTGGACTACATAATGAAATATCATTTTTTTATGTCTTAATCATTTACATAATCTATGTTCTGAAATTAAGTAGAAAAAAAAAATCAACCAGGGACTACATGCGTTTAATGAATAATTTATGAACAGCAAACATTTCCAAAGTTTGCAAGTAATTTGGATGTATGAATTGATATTTATTTCATCTGATTTTGATAGGAAGTGGCAAAAAAATATAATAAATTTACAAAATAATAATATTATCTATTGAAAAACAAACATACAATTCCATAAAAAGTTTATTATATTTAGTAGAAGATTTCTAAAAATTTCTTAGAAACCAAGTCCCTAAAAATTATGCTTTCTTAACTGTTTTTTAAATAAGCCTTGAGATATGCTACAAAAAGCAGTTTAATTTTGTTTATTTTTTTATAAAATTAGTTTAGAATAGTTTTTAAATTTTGTTGCAAATTAGTGGCATTTTAAAGATGAGTATTGAATGGATTGTGTTGAAAATGTGGCAGACCATTGATGGTAAAAATCAATTATTCTTATTACACTTACTACGATTTGTATTTTCTTTTAAATTTGGTTTATTTGTTTAACAAATTGGTGTTGGAAAGCTAATATTTTCAATGGTTTTTAAAATTTTTTTTCAAACAAAGCAATTAAAATAAATCGTGGTTTAACTGTCATATGCACAATATTCTGACCGAACAATAACATGGATTTTAACATGAAATTTAACCAAAGCCGAATGCATACGAAAACAAATTTTTGATAGAAGAGAAGATGGATTAGCCATTACATTACTGGGAAGACTGATAGTGCCACAATGATGTTGATTTTATATGAGAAAAGTGGACTGACCCAAAATCCTACATAAGAATTATTCTATGCGTGAAATTCTTACTCAATATTTACGGAAATAAATCAACGATACAACAAACCTACCCAAACTGTAGGTGCAAATTTATTGTATAAAATGCAGGTGGATGTAACAGATAGAGAAAGCTTTGAGTTTGCAGCTTCAAGTGGAACAAATATATACAATAGTTCAACAAACAAGATAAACCAACCGTTTTTTGCGAATCTGGCAATAATTATGTCATTCGTGCTGTTCTTCTGAATGTAATGAATGAATGGAAACGCTTGAGCATTGAGCCGAGCCAGCGAGAAACTGCAATTTTGCAAAAGAAAAAACACCATCTTTTCTGGTGAAATTCCTTTTCAATTCGGTGAGTACCTTAATAAGCAAAATTATCGTACTTGGGTCTCAGAAAACCCACACTTAGTTGTAAAGATGCCAAACCAGCCATTACGAGTTACTATTTGGTGCGGCTTGTATAGCGTAAGCATCATTGGGCCCTATTTCTTTGAAAATGAAGACGGCACAACCATTACGGTCAAAGGCGCCATTAAAGAAAAGCATTATGCCAAACCAAAGGCAATTAAGAATTTAAAGGATAACATTCGTCATGCTATGTTGAAATACGACTCCATATGATTTCAAAAGTGCACGAAAATTTGCCCGATCAAATTTCTAACTGGAACAATACTTCAATATTTGAAAACAAAGAAATAATTTGACCGCTTGTGTTTTATATTAATTTTTAGTTTTAAACTTTTGAATGGTTCTCCCTGTACAAGACATGTTTTTGTTTCGTACAAAGAACAGCCTTCATGAAAAATTTTAAAATTCGATATCGTTAAGTCCTAATTTGCTGTAAAATTGTGAATTAAAAACTTCTTGTACTTGGGCGTATGATTAATATTCTTCATACACTCTTAACAAATTAAATATCACTCATACGTTGCCGCTGCCATGCATTCACTTGAATTTTGAATGTCTGCCTTAGTGTTCAAAGAAATTTGTTACAATTTCTCTTGAAATAAATGAAACAAAAATAAGGAAATTTGAATTACTTTTGTTGCGAACATAAAACTTAATTGAGTATCTGAAACTTTGTGTTGCGAATTAATGATGTGAAAGTGGAAGACGACGATGACATGTGAAAATATTTAGAAAACAAGTGCTCGTATACTTAATTAACATAATAACAACAAACATAACATAATAACAGAATACATACTTAATTAATAATATATTGTTGTTGCTATTTGTTTGTTTGTTGTTGTTGTTGTTTTAATTCCAATTACATATAAGTATACCATATTAATTGCAAAGCATTAAGCGAAATGTCGAAACATTTTAACTGTAAACTGTGAATACAATTTCACAAGGATTACGTGTTTTAATTTCAAATATGAATACGAATCAGGCTTTTATGTAAGGAAACATTTGTCGAAAGGATTTCAAATAACAAGAACAACAGAGAATAGTAAAGAGTTGTAATTAATTGAGTAGAAATGTGAACATAAGATGTTTGAAGGTTAAAATTTAAAGATTTTAATTTAAGCTGACAGATTTAAAGCAATCAAAACAAGACCGATAAAACTCTTCAGTCAAAGTTATGTACGATGATACACACATTTTAGTCGCAAAGCCTGTTGTTTACTTCAAAGAAAAATTTCACATAACATAACGATATTTCCGCCATAGAAAGCTATATTATGACAATCTTGATGTTGTTTTTTACTGTCGTAGCTTATTGACTGTTTCCTTTCATGAAGTTTATAGAAACTTAAGAATGAAATACATTTATACATACCCTTTAGTCAGGATTACAAAACCAAACTTCTCTCACCAGTTATGTTGCATGTGGCAATTTTATACATGTGTAGTGGGACCAACAATTTAGCCAAAAATCTACTGCGAAGAAGTCGCTACAAGAATTATTTTTTTTTTCTAATTTCGTTTTTATCGAGATGTCTAAACTGTGGTGTGAATCATGGTCTACACATTACCTACTAGAGTACGGTACATTTTGAGAAAGAAATGTACTGCGGAATTTTTCTTAGATCTCTAACCATAGACCTGAGAGAAATTTAGCCAGCTGCTACCGTAGGTAACATGAGCATACGTAATTGGTATTCATTCGAAAAGACTTTGAATACCTTTTTTTAACTACTGCCGCGATTGTGGATCGGTCAAGGAAGGAGATTTTCTAAAAAATGTCCATCTCGGGCTCTACACAAACTTCTCTAGTTCGGCTTTCTCTTCTTTACAGCTTGAAGCATTTATTACTAGTTTTATTAAATGTTCCAGCTAGTTTTCAGCTTGAATCTTAAAGAGAGTTATGCTCTTTTCAGCTTCTTATAAAAACAACAATATTTATAAAGGAAAAGTACAACGACTGTCTTATAAACTAATAAAAATTTATTCTAGCCGACATTGATTTCATAATATGTTTACAAAATACACAATTGAATCCAAATTGGCTAATTGGATAACAATTTTTCCGGGCTATTGAATATCTATAATGCGACATTAACATTTTTATTGGAAACACAATTATATGTGAGTATTTTATATTTTTGTTTTCTTTCATGTTTATTTCCTTATGAACTACTTGAACCAGGGGAAGGAGCAGGAGAAAAGAAATTGTAAATTGTAAATAACTCATTAAGTAAATGCGAATTAAAAATTCAAGAGTATAAAAATAATTTCACATTTTCCCAGTAAATATAAATGTGATTTATTTGAATTATTGAAAACTATTTTCATAGTTTTATTTCCTTTTGTTTTCTATTCGTTATGAGGTAGGGATTCAAAATGAAATCGTAGTTTTATATGCTGTAGAGTTTGATATTCTTGACTTCTCTGAGTTTCCTATTTGAGTTGATGGAAGAAAATTTAAGATTCTTTTTTGTCTGAGCGCAAGTTTTGTTTCTTTTTATCATTTGGGTATCGGAATTCTATTGGGAATAACAAACAAATTTTTAGTTTAGTCCTCTACTTGAGTGCCTTGACACATTTATAAAAATGTGAAGTTCTAGTTCACGATTATGCAGATTATATTTGTCTATTCTCGGAAAAGATTTCTAACATGTGCGAAAAAAACCTTAAGATCAGGTAGGACTAGCATGTATTGTTAAATTTGAGAACACAGAGAATATCATGCCATCAAGCAAATAAGTCGAAAACTTAGTAAGCTAACACTTTGTAGGTTGCATAGTGAACTCGAAGTTCTCATCCTCAGGCTTCTACTGGATTGTCTGAAGCATAACTAAAGTATCTTCTTATTATTGAAAAAATTCGTTTCTCTTACACCCATTTGGTTTGTGAGAACTGTCTGCCTCTCTCTACTTTTCTTGTTAACTTCTCTTTCCACTCCAAAGAACTGTTGTAATCCTAATAGTGACATAGAAGCTTTTCTCAAAAATTCATTAGTCAGCTCTAATTCTCCTGCCTAGATTCAACTTAGGCAAGCATTCAGGTACCATATTCAAGGCAGCCGCATATAGGTCAAGTTGTTTAGGTCTATCAGTTATATTGCATTCCAATTTCTCGTCCCCATTTAAAATTGAAATCTGTTTCGTTTGAAAAGCAAAACGTTAAAATGGAGGTGTATAGGCCACACTATCCAGAAGAAGTCCAGTATAATATAACAACAAGACGGCAAGTGTGCAAAGCGAAAGATGTCCTGGACGATACTGTTAGAGGTGGAACAAAGACCGGCAACATTAGCATCAAACGACGTAAGCAAGAGGAGTGAAACGAAAAGAAATCGAATATTGCTTTTCATAAGTAAGTAACGAGCCAATGAGAACATTTAAAATATCTTTACAAGGAACTTTTTCCCTTGATGTTCTTTAACGAGCACATTTTGGCGCCAAAATAATACACAAAATTTTCAAAACTCAATTAGTTGAGCCAAAGCGAACAAGTCAATTTAACAGCCACAATCAAGAGAATACTAATGATAACAACAACAATAATAAATATAAACGAGCGATTACTATTCAATGAATTTAAAGTCATTGCTTGCCTGCCTGTCTACACTCTGAACTATAATTTCAATGCTCTTCTCTTTTCGCCTAATATCTCCAAAGAAATGGAAGGAGTCTTAAGTCATTTAAGGATTTAAAAATACTTCAAATCAACAACTAAAAATAAAGTTGAATGAAATGAAGCAAAAGAATACAAACAAAATCGATTGGACGGAGAAAAATGGAAAGGGGGACTGATAAATAGAAAAGAGGAGAATAAAAAGGAATGGTATATTAAGTGTAGTTTTATAATGAAAACACCCCTCCTTTTTTTGTTTTTTCGTCCTTTTGTGTAAAATATTGTTTTTTAACCCCTCTAAAGAAAATCCGACTCATTTCATCTCAAACTTTTTCAAATTCAGGAGAAGCGGAAGTTAATAACTCTACAAAGAATAAGGATACGAGTCTAGTCTGTGTATGGAGTATGGATATCTAAAGCAAATATGAATGTTTGTGTATGTATGTATGTATGTTTATCAATTTGTTATTGTCACTTTTGAACCCCCAGGGGAAAGGTTATTGGTTAACCCAATTTGCTGAGCCATAAATATTGAATAATTTTTTGAGAAAATATTTGAAGAAAACTTTCTTCCTGCATTTTATTGTGTTCCTTTTTAGGGTTGAGAGAAATTGAAAAATGAAAATGAAAAATTATTTTTCCTTTTTTTTATTTTTTTGATTAAGTTCAATGTAAGTTGCCTTATCTTTTAAAAAATGGTTCTAGTTGCTTAGCACTAATTTTAAAATAACAACTGTTTACAATACTTTTGGAACTCTTGTATAAAGTTTATAAAATCCACATTAATTTTGATTTTTAGCTACTAGAAAATTGTATACGCTAGTGGCCAACTACCGCCTTCAGGCTGACTTTTATGGCGCATTCATTTCCTTCTCGAAAAACTTGTGGTATGCTGAATACTATAGCGAATAGCTTTTTGTGGGGTTGTTTTTGAATAAAGAAAAATATAACGATGATAAATTGGATGTTTTATCATGTAATTTTTGTAAAAAGAATGTATTCAATACGTTTTATTGTCCTGCCCAGAATCTTGTTATAATATGTCCTTAAATCCTTCAGGAGGCTATTCAGTGTTGGATAACTTCCTGCGTATTATTTGTTAAGCATCCTGATTTTTTCTACTGAGATGCATTCTGAGAAAGTACTGAATATATTAATATATTGACTTTAGCAATCTATCTCCTCATTTATTCAGAAAGCCGTTTACTACTCTCAGGCTACTTCTAGAGATTCTGATGGGCTACTTAAATTGCTTTCTCGTGCAGTTTCCTAGGAAAATTTGAAAATTTGCTTCACGAATTTTGGATTCTAAAGATACTTTTAGCGCACACATTTCGATGTTAATACGTCGTTGTTAAAGCAGTGCTTATTCTAGTAATGGCTTCATCAATTTTAATGTCATGAACTTGTAAACTACGTTGAAGTATTTCGGATATTGCTAAGCTGACATAACTAAATGGATGCATCGATAGTTTTTGATTGTTTTTTCAGAGAGAACTGTAAGTGAAGCAGCTGATATAATCGACCTCGCCGACTTCTTTCATTTCTATTGGGTTATCCAACACAAACTTTTGAACTTTGATAGTTGTTAACTATTATTAGGATTACGACCTAGTTCTTAATACCAACTTTTGTTGTTAATTTCCTACACGAGTGGCGTGACCTACAGTTTAAATCCAACTCCGAACGACAGATTTTATATTTTTATAGTTTTATTTACTCTCAAAAGTTTTGCTAGAAATTTGCTCAGGGACACTCGTTGAAAGAAAAAAATGTCTGACCAGGGGTTTGAACTGAGGTCTCACGTCTAATAAGCCAACACATTACCTATTAGACTACGGCGACTAATTGCAGATATAACTAATTGGATAATTCTTGCTACGATATTTGAGGCTATGCACTGATATTTTTCTTATTTTCTATCGTATTTTTTATATTTGAATTTTTTTAAAGCTAATATAGTGCCATTTAATTTCATATGTCTTATTAAAAGCAAAACATTTTTTTCCTTTTTTATGTTAATTTTTCATTGGTAGTCTTCCCCCGCAAAATTTATTCTTCTGCCATACAATAAACCTATGCTTTGGTAGCCATCTGTTAAAAATTAACGTGTGACTTTCCTTAACAAAATTTCATTCGTTTTGTTCAAATGACAGGTAAATCTTTCAAGCTGTTGATTACCCATTCTATGTTAAACGTTTTCTTAGCTTTTGCACTTTTCGTGTATTTATATAGGTTTTGATTTGGCTTAAATGGATTTGGTTGTGTTGCCAAAATGTTAATAGTGTGGTTTGGTTACATTCTTGTGGATTTTAACAACGACATACAATAGAAAATCCAAAATCAGCTGACACCTTACACGCAACTAAGGTATATTCGAAATATGGGTCATCCATATATGGACCATTTTAAATATCGACAAAATGATTCATGGGAGACATTTTTTTTTTGTTTTTTCTTTCAATTTTCAAAATCTAAATGGTTAGAAAACCATTGCTTGTATGGCTTCCGTGTATAAAGTTGACAAGTCAAATATAAAATACATATCGTTTAAGAAAGCCTTAAGCTGACACCACATGTCACATGTGTTGGTTGGTGAAAATCGATAAATAGTTTGGAAAATATTTCATCTTTAAATAGTTTTTCTCTCATACACATGTTCTCTTTCTATCTCTCCCTTTCTTTCTTTTGTTGTAACTCAACCATTACAATAACGTATTGGTTTATAGGGTTGATTGTAACATGTGGATTACAGTGCCTGTGTAAACGAACAAACATTAACACAATGAATTATTAGAATTTTTTCAATAATACCACACACACAGATACATACATATATGTACATGTGTTATTGCTACATATAATTATATACAGTCGAACTTCTATAAATTGAATCACCATTATCCAGAAAATAAACTTCAACTTATAGAAACTTCATGTTAAAGAAGCAAAACCTAGAAGAATTTCTCTCCAAGATGCTGCTCCTGTGCTTCGACTTATAGAAAATTCAAGTAATAGAAGTTCAAATTATAGAAGTTCTACTGTATATGTGTAATATATTATGTTTGTAATTGTATTTCAAAAACCAAAAAAACAAAAAACGAAAATTACTTGAGTGAGTGTGTGAGCATATTCCCAAAAATTATTGACTGCTAATGTTTATGTGTATTGTGTTGATTTAACCTTGAGTTTTTCTTTAAAAATATGATCAAATGCTTTAGGTTTTTTTTCTTTCTCCTCTTTTCCCTTTGTGTTTCTTTAAATTTTATTAAACATTTTTTAATAAATCATTAACGAGAATGCTTGAAGTCAGGATTAACTACAATAATAGCAACAACTAATGCCCTTTTCAGTTCTACGTTATTGGATACGCTGACTTAATTTTTCAGAAGAAGTATGGATACTTCAAATGAACCAATACAGAGAGGAGAGAAATTTTAGAAAGATTTCCGGTAAACAATATTAAATTTGACTTTGTTAGATACTATGACGTTTCATTAGATTTTTAGGCCAGAAATTAAATCCATCACGCTAACAGAAATCAATATGCAACAAATGAGCACTAAGCACCATGACAGTTGACAGCTTGGAAACGCTGTCTATCAGTTTCCAGTGATTTTAGTATTTGCACTCAGTCTACCAAATAAGTATACCATAAATCAAGATCGACCGTATCATGGTCTAATAGAGCCAATAGGCCCATAAGTCTAGTCCCAAATTTTACTTATGGTTCCAACATCTATCTGCAGAGTTTGGAATTTAAAATACCATCACCAAATCCTTCTAAAGTTCCTTCACAACCATATTTCCCAAAAGAAGCGAAGGAATTGTACCTTGTGTAGTAGCTCTATTAATTTTCTTGGTGGATGTGACGCTGCTTCGAGGACACTATTGTAGCTTTGGGTTGAAAGTTCTGCCAGATATTTCACGTACGCCCAAACCTTATCAATGTTCCCCAAAAAGGTGTTTAGTACAAGTCTGTAAAGTGCTACTAGCAAGCTTAAGAAAGTAGTTAGACGGTATGTCGTTGTCCACAACTTTTTGTCTTGAGAAAAAATGAAGCCAGTTTTATACAATCAGTCTAAGATACTTCACGCTAAAGACTAAAGACCTTACGAATGGAAACAACCACAGTTTTGTGCTCGTTAGTTCAAACTTTTCTATTCATCACTGTGATGCTTAGGAAGTGACAAAAGTAGTACCAACCTTTATCGCAGCAATGAGAAATACTGAGAAATAGTGAGCCACTCATACACAAAAAAAAAAAAAAAATTCCTTGCGTGCCTTTGGTAACGAATATCTGACATCGAAATTGTATTCAAAATTAATTTGAAGCGGAATTTCCTTGCAGAAGTTCATTAAAGATTTTAACAACAGCCATTTATTTTTCTTTTTGCAAACATTTCCGTTTCCTATTATTTTCCCGATCTACATGTATCTCTTACTCTCTCTCTCTCTCTCTCTTCGTTTTATTCTTTTCAAATACATTGTCCACATAAATTTTCGGCTCAATTGCCTGATTATGTTTCCTGCATGAGGAGGAGAACAAATCAATGAAGCTTTGCATGTTCCGATGCTTAATTTCAATTAAGTAAAAAGCTTTCTTTGTTGTTTATGCTGTTGTTGTTTATTTGATTTCCATTATTGTCTAACGTTTTATTTTAACGGTAACAAGACAATGTGTCTTGGGAATATTGACAGGATGATGTAAAGAGGTAGGACAGAGAGACAGAGACAGAAAAAGAGAGAGCGGAAGATGGGTTAGAAAGGAAATTAAGCATTTGCATTAAAAATAATCAGAACAACATTTACGTTGACGTTTTCCTTGTGGGAATTTAATTTTTTTTCTCTTTTTTTTGCTGTTTTATTTGTGCGGTTTTATATTTTTAACGTCTGGCTTCCATCGTTTCTAATAATTTAATGGTTTTGGCAGAAGAAGAGAAAATAAAATTGGATGTCAAGGTTTAATTTGACATGTCCTAGGAGTGTGTTAACAAATTTTATTTTCAATTTTATTGAGATTAATCGATGGCATTGCTAAGTAAATAAATTCAAAGACATTCTGGCCATAAAATGAAAAATAAATCCTTTCAATTTCTATTTGCTCAGTGAGTGAAGGCTACATTGTCACTGCAGTAGAGTAAAAACTGAAAATTTAAAGTTCATTTTAACGACTTGGCAAGAATATGTACTACAATGAATTTTCCAAGCCCTCTTTAACAAGAACACTGATTACATAGCCTAACGAGTTGATTGGCTGACAGCAATCTCCTTAACTCTTCTCTAGACAGAATTAGTAGAGTCTTATGAATTTTAGCAGCGTTACGATGCTTTCGATGTGCAATGAAATGTAGTAAAAAAAAATTAATGAAGTGAGGTTACCCTCTACTGAACCCCAGGTCACGTTGAAATTCTCAGCAATGATTAAGCAGAGCTTCCACGCCTTTGATGGTATATTTAGAAAGGTATGATCAACGAAGGAGAAAATAAACAGAGGCAAAGGCTCTTCCGAAACAAAGTTAGTCCGAAACAGTCGAAACTTTTGTTGTAAAACTTTCAATAACAAGAATTAATCATCAGAAGATCTCAAGGACCTTGACTTGGAATTATTATCGTTGGCACTGTGTGGCATCCTGAAGTTTATCAGGATAATAGGTTTGAATGTGTTATTGTAGATCATGGAGTGGCAATAGTAAGTTCCTTTAAGGTGTATAGGATTATTACAAAGCATTTCTCTCTTCTTATGCGGTTTTCATTTATTGTTGTCTTGTGCTGGCTTCTGAAGTTTATTGTTTTTAAACAGGTTATTGCAGTTAATTGCAGCAGATCCTAACATAATATATTTACCATTTATTTACTACAGAAACAATGTCTTCTGTAATCATAACTTCCTAGCAAATGAGAACAATGTCTGCAACATAATGTATATCCAGATGTCTAAAGTTTACTGGGATGCTGAAGACAAATTATAACGTCAATAAATTCTTAACGGGATTGTTACTGTATATTTAAACAACTTGACAGTTGAGTACTGCTTCCTTCTGTTTACCCAATCTGTTTTCCAACAACAACAAACTTTTTATTTCACTTTTAACTTCAACAAAGTAATCAAATTAAAAATTAAAAACAATCCAACAGAACCCTTTTATAGTTTCGAGTTTACATAAAAAAATTTTGGAAGTTGATGATATTGATTATGATGTTGCAAGTTAGTTAAGCTATTTGAATTTTTCTCTTTTAAGTTTATCCCTTTTTCAATAATCAATAAAAAGGATCAAAAGTTCTTACTGCATCAATATTTATTTTGAAACTAAAACTCAAACCGAAAAAGTTAAGGCAAAGTTGCAAATGAAAGTAAAATTCTGAAGGAATGAGAAAAAAAACCAAAGTAATAGTTTCAAAGTTTAAACATTTTAAAATTTTTTATGTCAAGGGGTACAAAGTAATGTTAATAAAATCATAAAGTAAAATAAAACCCCTGGTATATATGCTTTAATAGCATAAAACCCCTAAAAGTATGCCATCGTATGAGATAATTTAAAAAAATATCATTTAATATTTAAAAAGGAAACATTTTCTTTAAAAAACTGTTCCTTTGAAAACATTGTTTTAGAGTTTTTTTCTGCACAGAAAAATTAATAAACATTGCACTTAAAATAAATGCCAAAGGCTTTTATTTAAAATATTTATTAACTTGTTTTTAACCCCTAATATAGGCTATTTTTATGGCATCTAGAGTAATTAAAAAATAGCTAGCGATACCGAACATATTAAATTTATATTGAAATCTAATGCTGCGAAAAGCTAGGTTATAGCCTCCACTAAAGGTTTGAATAAGCAAGTAATGCATCATCAAAATAATTGAAGAATTTTACGACCTATCGAGTTAGTCAAAAAGGGTACATAGGTTCATTTATTGCCTAATTTTTTAAAATTCTTTATTTTAATTCTGTTTACAATCCAATTTTAAATCGGCACAATACAGTTTTACTATTTCTCAAAGTTTTTTATTTTTATCTCTATAATTTTCTTGTGGTCATATTTTCATACATTTTATTTTTAAGTCACCTAAAAGTATACACTGGTATATAAAGTTTTGCAAAAGCCTTAAAGTAGGCCATAAAACGTTTAATTTCTCCACTTTATCATAAAATTTTACAAAAGAAATTTATTAAAATTTCCAAAGATAAGCAAACAAAATTTGTTGGCTTCCTTTGAGACTATAAAAGTACATTTTAACTGCCGTAAGTTGAAGTGTGGGAATTACAACAGGCAGAAACACACAAAGAAACTTTCAACATACAAATTATTATAATGTTTCTCTTAATGATGCTTTTCTGACTGTTAGTCGGTCGTTTGTTGAGTTGTTTATGGTGTATAAAAATTATTAAAACTTCTCTTTGCACAAAAAAAGAAAATGTTTGGCATTTATGGTCGTCAGCAATGATTTTACAAATAATGTGGCCGCATATTAAAAAAATGTTAGTTCTTAAAAGTCTACTTTTAGGTCCATAGCTGTTGTTGGTATAAATGGTTGATTATTTTATTATATTATTGTATCTGTTGTATCTAAATAAGATACGAGCATGTATTTGATTACCACGGGCTGGATTTAATGAAGAAACTTTAAATTGCTTTAGAGTTTTGGGAAACAATTTCTTGCATACATTTAGAAAATTCCCAGTATAAATGTAAAATTGAAAGAAATATTTATGAATTCTATTGTATTTCTTTTCAATAATGCATATTTAAAGGCGTTTATGAGATGGTTCTCATAGTTCACTGCGCATAGAAGAGAGAGCATCAGTATGATAATATTTTAAATATTATTTAATATTTTGCACTGAACTTCTTTGAATTCGAAATTGATTGGTCAAGGATGTCGCGCACTAATACATGATGAAGATAAACAACTTTTGCTGAAGTCGTTTCCAAAAGGACAATGGCTCTTAACAATCTCAATTGTGCGACAACGGACAAAAGTTAGTCGACCCTTTTCATATCCATACGTTGCAAATAGAGTCTAGCAATATTGTATGTATCCTTCCATTGCCAATGAGAATGAGTTTCTTTGTAATATGTGTGCGTAATGTCTAAACTAACTAAAAGCCATTGGATTACTTATGCCCTGTAAAACGTCCGAGATTGTGAGCACCGTACCGGCTTTCCAATTTCCAAAGATATTATTATGTCCCGTAATCCATAGAAGAGATACCAAGATACCATAGAAGAGATACAAGAATAGTTTAGTTGAAATTCTGATTTCTAAAGCTGTTACTTTCAAATGTTTGTTATTGTTGCGTCGCAAGAATTAAAAGGATGAAATTTGATTGACCGCTATACCTCCAGGAAAACATGTTCCGGACAAAACTGAATATTGACCTAGTTTAACACTTTCTGGGATAACAGGGTTACCACCTGACATGACCTCTCTGTTGTGCTGCTGTGCTACCTGACTTTCTTTCATTAAATGTTCATTTTGGATGTTATCCTCTCTAAAGGCAATGCGTTAGAATGCTTACTGGATGGAACATTTTTGCTAGGGAGTGAAGAATTTTTAGTTCTAACATTCGGAAATCATGACGAAAATGTTTTCTCCTCCTCTCGTATTTGCAGTCATGCCCGTGTTTTTATTTAAGCAACCCCGAAAATCATGTTGAGTTAATAATTTTTTCCCACTAAATCGATGTGTGTCTAAATTATTCTCCTAAGGAGTAAAACCAACATACATAATAGAAATAGATGGAAATTTACTTTATGTATGTGTACATCCATGTTAATCTAAGTGGTTGTCAAACTAGTTGTTTTGCCTTTAAAAATAGATGAATTATTTGATAAAATTTCACCAATTTTTATTGATATGATAAATATGATTGATATGTATAAATGAAAAAATAACAAAAATAACAACGGAAAGGAAAATTCCTTTGCTAAAATGAAAATTTCATAATCCATCCTCCACCCCCCAACAAACAAGCTATTCTTCACATTTCCTGTCACTCACAAGACTGATAAACCCATAAAAAAAATTGGTTGGTAACAAGCAATACTGTTCATATAAAGTAGTTATTTTTATTGGTTTTTATGGGAATAATTTTTCGCGAATCTCATCTAAGTAATAAAGCAATTAACCAGGCCTCAATTACTAATAATTTTATTGTTGTCAGGTTAGTTGTAATGTATTGTTGTGATGTTGAATTTTATTGTTGAATTTTATTATTTATGAAAATGACCCATTATATTAGGATGTTGGTTATAATTTATTAGCCAAAAATCATTGTAATTAACGCTTTAAGTGGTGCTGCTGCGGTTGTTACAATGTTTTCAACATTTGCCAAAATAAATTATTATTCCACCGGAATCAATGGTAACGTACTATTATGGTTATTTGTATTAATTTCTTATGTGATTAAGCTGAAGTATCACAAGCATGATTAAGAAAAATTAATGTTTAGAGAAAAAGTTTTTAGGTAAAGAAGACGCTCACAATCCATTTCATGTGCAAGGAATAATTGAAATTATAAAAAAAAAATAAAGAGATTAGAATCATTATATATGTATGTTGTCAGATCTGTGCACAAATTACGTGGTAAACGTCGGCATTACTTATAAGCAAATCTAACCAAAAAAACATAAGAAAAGAATGAGTAACCAACAGCTTGAAAGATTTGCCTGTCAATTGAACAAAAAGGTTTAAAATTTCTTAAGGAAAATCCCAAAAATTTTGTTTTTAACTATCAGTTGGTTACCAAAGCAAAGGTTTATTGTATGACAAAAGGATAAATTTTGTATAAGGAAACATGTTTTTGGGTTTACAATGAGACATGTTAAATTAAAACGCCTCAATATGAGCTTTAAAATTCAAATACAAATCCCGGCATATTACACTTACATTAAAAGCAAAAATCGCCAGAATTATAAGCCTTATCACGTAAACGCTCTTGTTAGTCCTTTTTAATGAAACTCAAACATGTTGCCGTTATTAGTTAACTGCGTATTAACATCTAAAAATAAACTACAGTTCATTAAATAATTTTCCTTAACATACTTTCAGGTGTTCAACAATCCTATAAAGGTATTGTTTTACACTTTATTGAGACCTTTTTCACATTCTTACAAATATACCATTCCTTAAAAGGGTTATGTGCGTTAACAGCGAATTAATCATCATTTAAATACTTGTTATCTGTAATAAAAGCGTCTTAATACACACGTATTAATAGCACAGCCTAATAGTATATAAAGGAAGTTTCAAATAATAATTAAGCCTGATGGATATGCTTTAAAATCTACTACTTTAAATAGTTTTGACCTTTAAGAATAATTTCCACAGAAAGTTAATTTAGAAAGTAATTAATGACATTGTTAATAAATGAATTAAGTCACTCAGACTAGCTTTTAATAGACAAAAGGAATCTTTGGGAAGACATTTATGGCATTTCAAAAATGTCAGCTGTACTTATAACGAAAGATTTGTTATTCGTTTAGGTTTAGAAAAATACAGAAAATTCGTAAAAGTCAAAAAAAAAACATTAATTTAAGAAAACAATTCATTGTACGTTTTTTGTCATTTTGGTGAATTTCTACAGTTATTTGTCAAATGTCATTTTGTCACTGAATTGAAAACAAAATTGAAATTCTCGTTCTGCACTACCACATTACATGGTACAGTTGACTGATTGTACTTTGAAACTTTTGCACGGTATTTCCAACAATATTTCAGTGCCTCAAAGCCTATTTTCAAATCATTTGACGATTTTATTTGCATTGTGTGGTTAATGCATGTTACTTTCAACACTTTGACAATTTTCAAATATCACACACAAATTTTCGACAAAGTAAACTGATTACAAAGGTTGACGTGTTGCAATAGCACTGTCACTCAAAATAAATCGATTTGTGTGATTGGTGGAATTATATAAGCCCACAAGAGATGGTGGTGAAATTTGTAAACAACATAAACAAACTCAAAAGCAAAATTACAGTTTTACTGTGAAACCACAAGTGGTGAGTAAACATTATGAATGCGTGGCAGTGTAGAGGCTTAAGTACTTTTGCGTTACAATCTTCTATTGCCTGAATGGTAACTGAAAACGGCTTCTATTGTGTCTACATTTTAAAGGGCGATCACGTAAATCTTAGATTGTTTCCCAAACAACTCCATTATGGATGCATAAAAACAATGTGTACAAATAGGAACTCAAATTGCTTAATGGCTGCTACTCAATTCAACTTAGATTGGAGGTATAAAAGACAACACAAAGCAATATTATCTGACAGTCAAGCCACTATTCGAAGCTGAATCCGTTGAGTAGTTAGAATAAGGTTACAAGGTCATGTAGAAGTTATTGAAAATAAACAAGCAGAGGTTGCTAGAGATTCGTCTCTACCAAAGATGAGCCTAGTTCTATATTGAAAAGGGATTCTTAAAGAAAGGGAAAACAAAAAAGGCAAAGACATTACATAAATCAAATAATTCTGAGGGTATCAACAGTTTTTTTGAGGGCAAATTTGAGTCATGCTTCAGACTACCCAGGAATAACTTGGGGGTGATAATGGGTATTTCAATATGGAACTGTAGGACTCAGAGTATATTTTATCAGAATAGGGCTTGTCCCCATATGCATATTCTGTTATTTTGAGAAAAAACCTCGGAACAAATTCTTGAAATTTCTGAAAGTCGCCGTACTGTATTAGGTAGTGTACTGGCTTATTAGACGTAAAGCCAAGGTTCGAGTCCCAGGTTCGAGTCAAAATAATATACAAAAGTATTTCTTCGGCGATTTCTTCTCAGCAGATTTCTGGCAAAAACTCTGAGAGTTAATAATATTGCCATGAAAAGTTTCTCAGAAATCTGTTGTTCGGAGTTGACTTTAAACTGTAGGTGTGAGAAACTAGGTCAATAATCCTGACTAAAGAGTTGTAATGACAAATTGTGTATGTACAAGTTCTTGGAGCCTGTGCAGCCTGCTAAATTTCTTTAACAGTATACCTTCGCTGCTGATGCAGATATGGTTCTGAATTATTTATAAAATTGTGTAAACTAAATCTACAGTTGACAGCATGTCGAAAAGGAAATTTTTTCATATTTCCAGCCACTTTTATTTGAATGAAGTTATATCATCTGTTATGAACTAAGCAGTATTTTCTGATTTATTTTTATTTGCATTGTAAAGGTTTTATTGAAATTACCTGCCAAAAAAAAAGGAATCATTTTCGCATTGCGCCTCCCCATTTGAATATTTACGCACATTGGCAACATAAACGGTTTATTTCAAGTTCATGGTTACAACTACAGTGACAATCTTTCCATTCTGCCGCACTTATGGTTACATAAGTTCCACAGATATACTCAAAAAGAAAAAAAAAAATAAAATATGAGAACTTTAGCACATGGTGGTAACTGATTACAAATGACCTCAAAAATATTTGTGGAAAACGAAAATAAACAGAAAATATCCCAAAACAAATAAATTCCCACAAAGTAATGGACAACTGAAGAGAACTGTTATAATTTTAGGGAAATAGAGAACAAACATGTTGAGTATGTATTTGTATGAGTATGTATTTGTAAGAAGAACCATTTGTGTTGTAAAGTGAAAGTTCTTAAAGCCGTATATGTACGTAAAAGCGTAAGCAAAGAGAATATTGCTACCGAAGAAGAAATTTCTTTTTATGATTGTTTTGATATGAGCAATGCTGGTTTATGTGTTGTATTGCAAATAACGGTTCAGTTCAATTTGAATTACCGTCGCGTAAACAAGTGCGTGTGTTACAATATAAAGAGGAAAACTATTTAAATTCAAAGTGAAAAAAGTGATATTAAAATTTTAAATCACAGATGCTTTGAAAAAATTAATAAAAATTTAATTGCAATTAAATTGTTTAAAAGTAGAAAATGAAAAAAGTAAAAATTAAATAAATAAAAAATTAAAAAATTCGTGATAAGAATTATGTTTAAAAGAATTAAAAAATTTAATTAATAAATAAAAAAAAAAAATTAAGAAATATCTAATAATGGACAAAATACAATTAATTTTACTACTTAAAAACAAAAATTCGGAGTATGATTATTAATTGAGACAAGCAATAAATAAAGTAAGCACTGAAAATTTTCAAAATTCATATAATACAGTGTTGGAAAAAATAATAGGGCCACAACAAAAATTCAACATTAACCTAAATACAATTGTCATAATAAAATATTTATAACAATTTCAATTAAGAAGCGTAACCTGCCCTGCTTCTCTTTAGCTCTAATAAAATTGTTTGAGCATTTACATTATCATCATCATTTTATCCTGATAGCGATAAAGATTTCGTTGAATTATCATTCCGCATACAGCTCGATAGACATATAATTCCTTGATGACATTAGTTTTAACAAAATCTTTTTTTAAATTCTCTCTGGCTAAACAAGTTTTATCGAAAATAATCTGGGTGATCGAAAACCTGTCCTGTTCATTTTCAAAACATCAGTGGTTTTTTCTTCTCTGTCGTTTTTAAGATACCGCAAAGAATTATCTTGGCCTATTGCCAATGTCAATTGTATAATGAAAAAGCAGCCTAATAAAGTTTTTTTAATGCATTTGAAAAATAATGGATTTCTGTTGATCGTATGACAGCTTGATGATGCAAAATCTATAAAGTAACTTAAATATTACAAGTGTTTCTTCTTTTAATGTTAATTCATATCAAGGCAAGTCCCCTTGCGGACCATACCATACTTGAAAGACTAAGTGACAATTTGTAAATCAAAGTGTATGAAATGCATTTTATTTCTTGAATTTTTGAATTGAAAACCCACTCTATATTTGTTTTTTTTCATGATTAAAGTGCAGGATTCTAGTTTCCAACACAACAAAAATCGAAATCTTATAATATCCACATAATATGTGAAATCCGAAAACAAAAGATGGCAACCCTCTAATTACAGTATCGGCTGCAGTAAACAAATCGCTTGGCTAGAGAAACTGAAACGAAGAGAAGATAAAAATAATAAAAAGATAACATATATACTTTTTGCCAACCCCACGCTTCTTAATTAAACTAACGGAATCTCATAAACATTATTTTGCTAGTACTTAGTATTCCTCTTTCAAGTTAACCGAATTAGTTTTAAATATGGATACCTTGAAGAAAAGTAATCAAATTTAAAGATTCTGAAGCCCTTTAAAATGACGTGCATTGGTAGGATGGCGTGGCTTACTGTAGTGAGAAAAATCTTTTCTATAGTTTTAAAATTTTAAAAAAATTCAAAATAAAGAATCCTCACATCCCTATCAGAGAGAGATCAACGTGACATTCTGCGTAAGAGTAGGATTCAATTGTCCGGCAAAGTTGTAGAGAATACTGTTAGTTCTAGACAACAAGAGATGGCAAACCTCTGGTAAAATCATTTTTTCCGCTCATTCAGTATTGGGTTCGGTTATTGCAGAAATTATTTATTTATTTATCAGAATATTTATTCTGATATTGTGAAGCCCCTTAAAATATCGTGAATCAATAAGTGTAGTGTAGTGTAGTGGTTAACTTATGTGGCTACGGAATCCGGCAAGTGCGAGAGGAGGCAAAAATATTTTTATTGTGATTTTAGAATTTTAAAAATTTTATTTCTTCAGTATTCCTTTACTTTCTCCGACCAACCAAAGACGTAAGAGTTTCAGCATCAATTACGTTTTTATTATTTTCGTTTGCTTCCCGTTCATAAATATAAAAAATAAACATGTCGCAGGTGTTGTTTATGTTAGTGCCGTCATTTGACACATTAAAAGTGTCAATAATTATTTGCAATTTTTGACGCGTTTATTTTGGGCAACAGGCGGGTGTCGAAATTAATACTCAATAGTGACAATAATGTCCAATTCAATGGCTTCAAATGCGGTGCAAAAGCTTTTACTAAAATTAATTTTTTGGCATATAAATGTAATTAAATTCAATTAAAAATAACTTAACTTCGATTATAAAGTTCACTACAATACAATGTACTTTTGTGTAATAATATAGTAATAAGAAAGCTTCAGTAAGTTTTCATTTCATTGGTCTCATGTGGATCTGACCTAGGTCTTGAAGCCCCTGAGTTACGATCAAATATCGCTAAGGCAATGTAAACCCAACTCAGTTCGATCCAGTGACAATCCAGTAACTAAGCTGCTGCTCACAATTCAACTCCAACAAATCTTATCATACTGACACTGCAATATGTAACTTGTGGGTAGGCTGAAGACAATGATATGTGACTACTAAATAAGTTCGCAACAGAGCCTAATGTTGATTGAAAAATCATTTTCAAAGACAAGATCCATTTCTGGAAGGATACTAATACATCCTGAAAAAGTCATAGTTCAGAATAGATTTTTTGACTGACCAAAGGCAAGTATTGTAAATCGATAATTACTAACTTCTTTGGGCTGATTTGTATGATTAGAATGTCAAAGACATGTGGTCTCAAGAGAACGCTACTAAGTGCCATACCTCCCGTTGAAATGCATTTTCTGCGCAAGTGATTTGAGGGTAGAGTCATCTCATGTGAAGGTGATATGTAATGGGCATTGAGGTCGAGCGAAGCCTATACACTGTTTCGTGTATGTGAATATGCCACAAATTACAGCGGGTCTTAATATCACATAACCCATACCATTGATTTAATTCAGTCTGATTTTTATGCCAAATTAGATACTTTTTTAATTGCTCTCCACTTTGAGGAGTCATGAATGACATTTGAACGATGTTATATTCCTCATGCATGGATTTTTCAAATTAATAAAAAATTACGATATTCTCCCACACACACACACATATTTAGTTAGGGAAATTTCTTCGTGGAAATGTCGAGGAAGGTAATCTTAGCCTTTAATATTGAAAAAGAAAAAACAACGAAGAGTACAATTGTAACTCAATCTCTCGCAGCTAAAATGAATTTTTATCATATAAAAACTCGTTAATCTCAACCACCTCAACGTATGAGTAATATTTTTACATTCCTTAACACTCATACGCCACAAGGGCTAACATGTTTTTTAGAATTTTGCAAAGGAACTAAATTGATGGCATTTGTATAATTACTGCATGTGAAAATGTGCATTTCCTCCCCACTCCTTTCGACAACCACTTTATACTAATTATATGATAAATACTGTTTTAATACCTTAAGTTGCAACGACTAAGAAACGTTGACGGAAGCAAAACAAAACCGTTTTATGTTAAAAAAAAACGAAGAAAACTTTTCATAAACTTTTAATTGGCTCATATGCTTATGGCAAGAATTTATTTATGATTTTCGTGGTTTTTTTTCGTGGTTTGAGTTTTACGATATATGCAGATACAGAAAGAGAGAGAGAGAGAGCAAGAGCAAGAGAGAAAGAATGTTAAAATTTTGTGGTTTATTTGCATAAATTTTAATCATCAACCATTGAAATAGTAATCATATCAAGTGCAACTTATTATTCTTGAATATTTAATGAAATTTTTATTTTAATTTCATCTTTTTGTGTCCTTTTTTTTTAAATAAACTTTTGCTGAGGGGGCTGCTCTTTTTGAAATTTCTTTATATTAAATGACATGAAGTATCATTTGCAGCACGAATTCAAATGATATTCTCGGTTAAAGGAGATTGAAATTATGTATTTTCAACGCTGCTTGTTATGCATTTGAGTTATACAATATTATTTATTCATTACACTCATTGACAAAAGTTATGATACACCTATAGAAGAAGTTATAAGAAATTTAATTTTTTTTATCGTACGAATGGTCGTAAATCCTTGATTTAGATCAACAGTAATCCTTAGTTAAGCCTTCCGTTAGTCGCTTTTTACGCGTCCTCCCTTTTTGATACGAACAAAACATTCTGAATTCAACTTTAACCGTGTGTATGTATTTTCATAAGAGCAGTTTGTTCAAACAACAGCAACAACAACAACAAAATAGTCGTTATTAAATTATCATCAGATTTAAATAAAATTTACGAAAAAGTTCGAATGACCTTAAATGCATTACGAAAAATGTTGTTGGAAATTCCTTGTTTTCAAAAATAAACTCATTCTGGCACATGTCCAAGTATATTCAGTACGTGCATGAGCATATGTATGTTTTAATGCTCTTCCATTAAGGTTTTAATAATTTATTTAAAATAACGACCACAACGCAACGCGTGTGGTGACATATTTTGCTATACACCGCCTGGCTGGTTTTCATTTTGATTTTTAAATGGCTTTTGTGGTCAATTTGGTTGGATTACGGTAGATAAAGAAATGAAAAAAAAAGAATAATTCATTTGCAATTTAATTTTGATTGTATTACAATTGTTACAACATAATTACAGGTAAAACAATAAAGTAACGGATGGGGATGTTACGAGTGTATTACCACAACGTCACATAATATAAGTTAAGTTATAAGTTATAAGGGAAAACAAAATTGTTCTGTTTAAGTTGTTAGGATTTACGACCTGACGAAAGAGAGGAGTAAATTGGGTTAAACACCTGCACAAACAGCAGTCTAAAAAGTATGTGAGAGATGAGCAATCCAGTACTGTAGATATTATAAGTAAGTTAGTTGCTGTAGTCTAGTGGATAGTGTATGGATGAGGCCACGGTTCAAACACCAGAAACTTAGTAGAGTTCGTAACTAATGACAAAGCTGCTGCATTTCAAAATATGTGTGACTGGTTCCTCAAAGGGGTTTATCTGTGTGGTAGAAACATAAAATCCATTAAGTACAGAATCGTCACCTTCTTTTCCTTTCATCCATGAAAACTCTGCAGAAGTATTTGACTAAGTGTTCGTTTCGGGGCTTAAGCATACTTCCCATGTCATCATTATCAAGGCAAGACAATATTTTCATCGCAATCCATATCTACCCCATATTATCAATCCATATCTACCCACATATTATCAATCCATAGCTGGCTGGTTATTAATCCTACTCCCCATGTAGAAAATTCGCTTATAGGTCCGACGGTTGCATAATGACTGGACGGTTCAACTACGGTGTTACTACTACTAAATAATTCAATGAAGTCAAAACTTTACTTGTGAATATGAAATGAACCCGTAGACCAATTATAGTACTTTAGCTATATGAAAATATGTAGTCCATTGCAATAACTATTGCAGGAGGTAATATAACCGTGCCTTCCTTCTGGAAGAGACTACAACGTTTAGGTCGGCTTTTCATGTGAGCTATGCCCACCTATTTTAACACTTCCATTCATTACTCCACTCGGTTTGTAATCAAACTTAAACATTTGTTCAAAGCTGTTATTGTTATCATAGCGTTCATCTATGCCTTCCGGTAGAATTTTTTTTTCAGAATTTCATTAGATAGTTTGAGTCATAAAAACGTTTTCTTTTTTATTTTAATCCTGGCTTCCTGTAGTTTATAATGATTTTAAATTCAAGACTTGTTAATTACGAAAAAATTAATAAAAAAAAATTGTTTTCGTTATTAAAATTTATAAAAAAAAAGAAAAAACAAAACAAAAATAATATTAATAATAATCCCTTAGGTGGTGACACTTGCAACAGGCCATGTTGTCATTACAGATTTAAGCTTAAATAATCAAATTGGCTATTTATTTTATAAGACCACTCTGGTTTCCCATCTTTTGGGATTATTTAAGCTGAGCTGAGCTGAGCTCATAGAAATACAATTAAAGGTCCCCACCATTTGGAATGAGAGTTTCATAAAAAGGATTTGAAAAATATAAATATTTTCGCTGTGAAATTTTTTTAATCCTCACAGTATTCAATGAAATGATGGTTGTGGTTGCTTAAAGAAACATTCTTTCTTTTCTGTTACTGGATTGTGTTTTTAGTTCATTAGCACAGTATTGTTTACTTAACTATTGGTTGTTACAATACATTTAATAATTACGGGTACATACTATACTATACTACTATACGGCTTATACCAGTTTTGCTTATGGTTTTCTTATTCTGTTCTTTAAAAAGTGATGGGAAAAGTTTAAAAATGGAATATTATTTCACTTAAATGGCTACCGAGGCAGGGGTCCTACTCTATTGGAGTGTAAGGGGTCGTATCCTGGCAATGGCTTTCAAACGCTTAATTGTCTCCGGTTTGCCGGCATAACTCTTTTCTTTAACAGCCGCTCCATAGAAAGGGGTCGCTGTGGTCTAGTAGGTAGTGTGCTGGCTTTTTAGACGTAAAGCCAGGGTTCAAGTCCCAGATCAGGCATCAAAATAAAAAAAAGTTTTTTTTCGGCGATTTCTTCTCTCTCCCTTCTTGTTTCTCAAAAATCTGCCGTTCGGAGTCGACTTTAAACTGTAGGTCCCGCCACTTCTGTATAAAATTAACACACACAACATAAGTGGTGTGAGAAACTGCGTGCTTCTTGGGGACGATTGCGGTAGGCTATCTAATGGTGAAAGTATAGCACTGGCCATTTTATAGTCACCAGCAGCAACTCGTTTTCTTACCGTTCGCATCTTCCTTCTCTCTTTCTACCTTTCCTAAAAATCTGCACAATGCACTGCATGAGTAGGGGCCATTCCCTTTGTGATGGTTTTACAAAAAAAAAAAAAAAAAAACCTGCCTGTTCACGTCAATGCCATGAAGGGCATGTACAAAAAAAAATCGGTTATCATGGCGCGATAGTTGGCTCCATTAACCGTAATGACTACACCGTGCTTATTTTCAAAAAAATATAGGTCAATGGGTGCACTGGCTTCTGCAACACCTTGTTTGGACTTTCTGATCTCCAAATACGCCTATTTTTGCTTATTAACGTACCCATCTTCTCCACCTCCAACAGTTTTAAAGAAAATTCTTTTTCGTATGGTTTTGCTTATAATTTCATTATGAAATTTCTATTTCTTAAGTACAAATTAATTTTTTTACGCATTTGAATTTCAATCATAAATCTTCTTATTCAAGTACTCTCTTTAAAAAAAATAATTAATTTTCTTGCATATTAAAACAGATTTTCTCTTTTCAAAAAGAAAGAGAGAAAAAAATGAACATAAGCTGCCAAGAAACAACTTCGTTGTGTTACTTTTTCCTGGGGAGCTTTCCTTTTCACACTGACCCTTATCAAAACATGAACGTCTTTTATATGGACTCTGGGTTTCCTTATTTTAATGCTTTATTTCAAATCCAATTGCTACAAATTTTTTTAAGCGAATGATGGAAAATAATAATTCATTGCCTTTATTCTGTGAAGGCATAAAAGATTTTAAGAAACTTATTAAAAAAAAAAAGAATAGAAGAAAAAGGAAATGGCATTTTGTTACCATTTTTAAAGAATCTTAATTATTTAAGCTTCAATGTAATGGTTAGACACTTCTCTGTTTCAAAAGGGAGCACACTTTCACTCACTGAAACATTTATTTCAATATCATGATTAAAGTTGACGTAGTCTAGTAGCCAGTGTGTTGGCTTATTAGACATTTCAAACCATGGGTACATTTTTCCCGATGGCTACAAAACGAAAAACTCTGAGAGTAAATACAATTTCCATGAAAAAATTTCTCAAAAATCTGTCGACTTGAACTGTTGGTCCCGGCATTCATGTATTAAATTAACACCAGCAACCTGGGTAGTGTGAGAAGATAGGTCGTTATCGTAGCTGAAGAAATGTAATGACTAATTAAGTATATGTGTTTGTATGCATTGCAGAGACTCTCAAATTTCTTTAGAATGCTTGCGATCCCTATGTAACAGATCGTTTAGGCTAAAAATGCTTTCAAAGCAGCCATTTTTGCTTTCAGATTTAGTAATTTTTACAAGTTTTTTGGATGTCAAAGTAACCAACTCTTAACGGACAGTTAAGCGGAATAAAACATTGAATTAAGTCTGAAACTTAAGCCGATCTGTGGCTTAAATCGATTACATTCTATGGTTTGTCCATGACAACGATCTCAGAAAGTTTTTTTACTCACAAATGGTTCGCAAATAGAAAATTTTTAAATAAGCAGCGTTTACTCTTGATGATTTTTCGGCAATTTCTCTTTAAGAGACCCTATGCAGTAGCGGTTGAAGTGTCTATCTACAAAACGAAGAAACTCAGGCATGCATGCTGCTGAAGAGAATCATTTTTTTCAGCATATCCAAAGGATAACTTCAATTGTAGGACATCCCAATACATACTCACAAACGACATTCTTTTTACGAAATGCAAATATTTACTCTGTAATGTAACAGAATGTCTTGCACGGAGAATTTTCGGTAGAATGATTTACGGATCCGTTTTCAGATTCCACTTCTTCGCCCTGGTATATGACTTTAGAGCACCACAATTTTCACATTCTTCTATCGTTTTATTTCTGGTTTATTTATAAAGCCTTTGAATTGGTCAGTAACATACAAAGATTTGCCCTCGTAAGGATTTCTATGCAGAATCTCTAATTTATGAATTTTCTTTTCTATCCTGCTTGTTTAGGATGCTGTTAATGAAGATACCGTGCTAACGATGGCTCCCTAGAAATTTTCAATTTTAAATACCAAAAAAAAAAAAATATACTTTATTAGCATTCTCTAAACGAATCTCTTGTGATGTTATGCCACATCGTCCAATTAAATGTTAACAGCAGAATTACCAGGATTACACAATAAAATTACAGGAAAACTTTCGTGTAGTAACACAACAGAGAGATAGAGAAAGATGTTGATTTTTCTTTTACCAAATTTTATAGTGTGGCTAGATGGAATGGTTTTTCTTTAGAATTTTCAATGCAACGAAGAGAATTGTAATTACAAGTGAATACGTATTCTATTGTTGAGATTTCCAGATGCGGTAAGCTTGTAAGGCAGATATGAATGAATGAGGGCAATGGCAACTGCAATGCACAGCAATATGGTGTAATTGTTAAAGGTAATCTTAAAGCATAACATTTTCAAATAAAAATTCTATGAGAATATTTAATCTTTAAGCATTTCGAAGTATAGTTGCCTTTTAAGAAAGGTTATATTGGACCTAAATTTTGTTTCTCTTATAAAATATCGACGAAAACTTTCCTTCAGTAGATTGCTTATAATAATTATCAGTTAAATGGCCGCCTTCAAGTGGGTGTTTCCATCCATTGATCCTTTTGGTTTATATTTTGAACTGCTTTTAAATCCGCTAGGCTAATTTCCATGTAGACACAATCTTTCACTGACCCCCATAATAAAAATTCCTATGACATCCAATTGCGGCCAATTAACGTTTTTAAAGCATGAAATTACTACTTCTTTAAAGTTTCTATGCAACAACGCTTAAATCAGTTGTGTTGACAACATTTTATTGAAAGCACATTCTCTCCGGATTATTGCACTGTTAGTAACAAAGCTTTTTAGGATCATTTCCGAATAAATATACACCAATGGTACTATTTGGGTTGCAATAGTTTTTCCTTAATCACTTCTGGCTTCTCCGAGTCCTGTATATGTATGCAATAATTTTGAAATCGACGTAACCACCGAGAAAGAAATGAGTTTTAATGTTTAAACAATTTTATTCAAATAACTACAATTGAAGTCGCTGTAGTCTAGCAATAGTCTGGTTGCTAATTAGACGTGAGACCACGGATCAAACTCCAGCTTAAACATCGCCAACGAAACAAAAATATCTTAGCCATCTCTTTTTCAGTGGTCTTTGAAAAATGTGTCTCCAATTCCGTCCACAAACCAAAATTTTATTTAAGGTTCTCTCAATTTATTCCCAGAAAATTTAAAGTTATTACTTATAAGCCCATAATAAACGCCTTCAATAAGTGCCCATGTTAGACTGCAGAACCACATCGTACATTGATTCTGATGCGTTTCAGTCAATATTGCTTCCTTTAATTCTAGTGGCTTAGAATGAATTGTATTTGATGGAAAATATAATGTTTTTTTTCTTAATTCATTTCAAATTTTTCCCTGGGATAAATGATAAATATCATCAGCGTGGAAACTCTCCTTTTCGCCAACTGTCCAGGTTCGTGGTGGTCCCTGTTAATAGTAAAATATTTCTGTCGCTTTCTCTCTCTCTCTCCCCCCTTCCTTTGTTGCAAATTGTTTCTCGAAATATTTTTCCCACAGTCATCTACAATAAGTTGTTAAAAGGGAAAACTTTTCGAAGGAAATATTTTATTTATCGGTTGTAAATATTTAGTTTATCCAACAGCAGCAACAACAATAAATGTTGATCAAATTTTATAAAAGCAAAGAAAGGAAAGCATTTGCAACAAACTTGGCTTTTAACTTATTCATGATATTTTCTCATTTTCTATTCATTTCTTCGACATCGATGCTGTTGATTAGAAGATATCAGATGCGAATTGGAATATTAATGAAGAGGAAATGTAATAATTAAGAAAATGAAATAAAATAATCAAGCTGAGAAAGAAATTTGTTGCATTCAATATGGAAAGAAATTCCATAAAATTTAAAAAACATTCTAAACAAATCTGAATGCTTTTAAAAGTTAAGTTACAAATTGTTGATAGACTGGCTCAAATATGTAATACCTCCGGTAATACTACTTTTAAGATTCTTTCAAGTTTCTGAATACTGCCATCCATTAAAGAAAAGGTAAGATTGTGCTATAGGCTTCTGAAATTAGTGTGAAGCTAAAGGTAGCAATGATTTTCGATATTTTTGATCTGATAATTCTGGTTTTCAGGATGCACCTGGTTTTGGTTTACTAATCAATGAAAAAAGTTGGAAAGATTGGGAATGGCTGGCACATGAATAGAGCAACTGCTGCTAGGGAACTACATCACCCATCATACAAAAAATGTGATTTGCTACTGAAAATGAACAAAGTCGAGTAAAAGAATGAAAAGAGAAATGGTGGTTCAACTATGACAAGAATGTGTGAAAAAGTGCACGAATGAATTAGAATGAAGCTTTGCAGAATGCAATTGATACCGAGAAAAAACAACTATGATTGGTTTTATTAAATCCATGAGTGGTGGAACCTACAGTCGAACACAGACGTTAGATTTGAGAAGCTTGTTCACATCATTTGCCTTTTACGAGAAAGTTGCTAACAGGTTGTTGCCGAAAGAAATATTTCTTCTTTGAGCTCAGCAGCTTTCACTTGTAAAGTCAACTGACTACCTACTAAATTACGTCGATTTGTGGTTTAATTTACTGTTACGTCTATTGTTAAGGCTGCTAAAGTCCTGCGATCAATAGTTTCTATTTTATCATACATTCTATTGTATTGTACTCAACACAAAGGCTATCCGTATAATGCCTCCCCTGAATCTGTTGGCCTGATAAAGTTCAGTATATTATTCGGTGTCAGTAAGAATAACTGCTGCTTTAATATTTGACAAGCATTTAGGCTCAAAGAATGTGTTCTGGTGCTTTATTGTTCTTATTAGAAAACCTAAATATTGAGCTTTAATTAATACCTGTTCTGAACAAGTGTTCTCTGTGGTATACAGAAAGTCTTTAGTAATCCCTTGGCCATTGCACAAATCTCTATTCAGTCTAAATAATTCATAAAACTATAGATTTTCTCAAGCTCAAGAGTTGTCACTTCGTTAAAACTTCTCCTTCATGGAGTATATAAAAGTTCTCTTCCCACTCCACAAATAATTTATCGCTGCATTAATGGAATGTTAACTTCTCTACTCGTAACCAGAGATCAGCAATGAATCGTTTTTCCGCTACTCATAATCACCCATAAAATTTTAAGTATGAATGAATCAATAGAATTGATATACAACTACTCCGATTCATTCGTACTCGCTACATCATTGATTTATAAGTACAAGTTGCAATGAATATGAGTACAACGTTGATATCAAACTTACAACATTCGAAATTTGTTAGATTCATACACCTACTCATTCTGATTCATGACATTTTGAAAAATACCTATAATACTTATAAGTAATTCGAGTGGCTCGAATCATTCATCACAATTTAATGGCTTTGTTGTTGTTGCATATACAAACAAAGAAGAAAGGAAAGACAAAGACAACAAGCAAAACATACACACAATCTTCTTCGTGTAAATGTTAAGTAGAGACGAGTTGAAGTCAATAACATCATGCGTATTGTTAAGTATAAATACGACGAGTACTTCCAACTTTGAGTATGAGTATGATATCAAAATATGTATGAATGCGCATAAGTATCTGAAATTATAAGTATGACTCGAACCTACCCATTATTTTGAATACTTATTGCTGATCTCTGCGTAACCTCATCTGCCTGCCTCTTATGCTTGAATTAGAAGGGTTTCATTCATTACGAAGATTTTTATAATCTGATTAGACGTTTAATTTTAGTATTCACTGTTAACAATAAAGATAATTGAAGCACAATATTCAACTGAAATGGCCACATGCAGCTGTAAAGAACGTAAAGAAACAGAGAAGATCTTCGTTTAGAAATCCAAAGGCATTCACCATAAATGTTTTTTGTTGAGGAGTAATTTCGAAATGTTTTTTTTTATAACCTTTTCTCTTTCCTATTTAACCCCAATTATATCCTCGATTTAATATTCATTTACTAGTAAAACATGCATTTGAAAATCAATTTGATATCTATTTTGACTCATTAGTGGTTGTTGTGTTCTCATTCCGTCCATATGTAATCGATACATTTCGATGTCAATAAATTAAACACAATTTTATAACGCAATAGCCTGTTATATAAAGTATTTTAATTTCATTTTACATTCCATTACGTTTATTTTCTATTTTAAAATTTTAATAAAATTTTCTAAAATTATAAAATCAAACACTAACGTTATGTAAAAGCGATACATGTTTAGCATATTTTACTCAAAATGAATTTTAATATTTGCCATCAATTACGTTCGTAATTATCAATAATATGTATGGATTTAATATATAATATTTTATAATTAAATTTATATTATTTCAGGATGACAAAAGTTCCAAAAAATACTACTATACACGACATTAGTAATTAAGAATGCTACTCCACTTTGAATGAGGGTAGTCCAACCTAACAGCCAAAGTTCAATATCTTGAAGATTATTAGGACTCCATGGTGCATAAAATTCTTCAAAACTAGATTGAATTTCAATACAAGTACAGAAAGGGTGTCATGTGTAGGCCCTGCTTTAAGAACCAATTACTTGCTAAACTGAAAAAATGGCTAATGAAACTGAAATATAAAAGACGAGAAAACGTTCTCGAATTACTTAATATGTAGTATGAAAAGAGTGCTCTGATCTAGTACATACATACATAATTGGCCATTACAACCCTTCAGTCAGGATTACGACCTAGCTTCTCACACCACTTATGTTTTGTGCGTTAATTTTACACATGAGTGGCGGGACCTACAGTTTAAAGTCGACTCCGAACGACAGATTTTTGAGAAGCTTTTTAGGGCAATTTTTACTCTCAGAGTCTTTGCCAGAAATCTGCTGAGAGGAAGTCGCCGAAGAAATATTTTTTGTTTTGATGTCTGACCTGGGATTCGAACCCGGGCGTTTCGTCTAATAAGCCAACACACTACCCACTAGACCACAGCGATTTCTTCTCTGATCTAGTAAATAGTGAGTAAATCTGCTTCTGTAGGATTAAGGTTTGATTCTCATTAATGACTTAGGTTTGTTATATTTGTTTTTGGCATCTGTTGTTGCTAAAAACAACGAGGATCTCTGTGAAAATAATATAAATTTTTGTTGGGTTCAAATTCTACGCAAGAAGAAGCGCTGTTTGGGAATGTCCAATATATAAGCAGTGTAGAAAATAGGCTTTCATCATTAAATGGTTGGCAAATGCAACATAAAAATGCACACATGAAAACAATATTTTTGTTTTAAGAAGAAATCTATAATTATTGGTCACTGTGCAACAGAAGTCTTTTTTTTATCACCTTAAATAATAAACAACGAATCCTTGAAACTTTCTGTGAATACCATAAACAATATTCAGAGACAATAAATAATTTTATTTAAAAACACATTAAAGAGTAATTTGTTTAAATATTATTTTTTTGTTTTCATTAAAACATAAGCAATTTATGAACTCATTCAGTTGAAGTGAGAAACAATAACAACAACAACTTTCCTTTATAATAACAATTATAATCTCTTAATGGCACTCTAAAGTATGTTCTTGCCATTAATAACACTTAAATAAGCATAATAAGTGTTATTAATTCTATTTTAAAATTCTGTTCTATTTAAATTTATGTTTTTTGTTATTGTTATTGCTGTTGTTTGTTTTTGTTTTTATAATTTTCTATGAAGTATCATCAATCAAATTAAATCGTCGTTATTGACTTTTATTTTTAATTTTTCATCATTTTCAATTTTTTTTTCAAAATTTAATTTGGAATTCAATATCATTCATACGCCACATACGTATGTATGTATGTAACATACACATGTACTTACATACATGCATGTGACCATATATTCTCTTAAAATATTGTAGAAAATGTTGTTTTATTTTTGAATTTTTATTATTATTTTTATTTTTAATGAGATTTTAAAAGGACATTAAACCAGTTATTAAAAAAGCAATTTATGTCTACCATTTGTCTGGCTTTGTATCTGCCTCAGTAATTTTTAATTTTAACAAAAGAAAAACAATATTGGAAAAGTAATTAAATTCACTGTCTATAAAAGGATCTAATAAACAAGGTTAGATATTTATGAATATTTTTTTATGAAGGCTATAAACATTTGATATAACAAATGATAATCGAAACGATTCCAATTTTGGTTACTCAAGCAATTTTTTGATTTTTTTTTCGACACAGCGAACACAGAACTTAAGTGAGAACTTATTATGAGCAACTATGTAAGTCATTTATGACCTCAAGGCCCAAATACGGAGTGGATAGAAATGTAGGCAATCCTTAAACTTCACTTTACATAGATGGTTTTTAATTAAATTTTCAGAGAGAACTGCTTAAGTGAATGTAGCAGCTGACCTCTCTGATTTTTTTATGTAGGCTAAAATATTTTTATTTTGACATCCAGTTGATAACCGCCAACCTGTTGAAGTTTCACACATATTACGACCTAGCTTGTCACGCCACTTAGGTTGTGTGTGCTAATTTAATAAATGAGTGGTGGGAATGACAGTTGAAATTCGACCCCAAAAGACAGATTTCTTAGGAATTTTTTCTTGGCAATTTTATTCGCTCTCGGAGTTTTTTCTGACAAATCTGGTGATTGGAAGTTGTCGAAGAAATATTTTTATACATATTTTGTTTTTGTTGGAAATGTCTGGGGCTTGAACCGTGGCCTCATGTCTAAAAAGCCAAAACACTATCTACTAGACAATGGCGAAGTTACACTGGCAAATTAGTTCTCATTTATTCCGTCGTGTGTTGTCAAACAACCATAGACAGTGACCACGCATTATGATAAAATAAATGTTTTATCGAAATAAAAACAGTATAACTCTTGAAAACTTACACTGAGCTAACTTGGACTTGCCTGTGAACGACAAGCTACCCGTTTATCTAACCTAACCATTTAAAATACCCTGCAGTAGCGTATATTATGCAGTTGATTAGGTGAGAAGTAAGTTTTCTGTTCGTTAATAATGCTCCAAATATTTTATGGATTTGTTTATATGCCAGTTTATTTTTCTTCAAACATAATCTGATTTATTAGAATAAAACTAACAACAGAATTTAGTTTTTTTGCTCTACAGTACGTATGTAAGTATTTGATTGATAGAATGATAGTCTAAAAATTATTTAAATTAACTAGAAATTGAATAAATAAATTTATTGTAATTTTTAAAATTCTTGGTTTTTATTTTTAATTTTTTCGATTCATGTTTTAAAATTTATATGATTTGTTTGCATAAATTGTTTCGATCGTTTTTTATAAATATTAAAATTAATGTAGTTTTTGGTTTGGTTTACCTTCTGTGTTTTTATTATCGAAATTAATAACGAAACATAAAAAAGCGAGAGGTGTCATATGGACACCTAGTCGGAAACATACTGTCTGTAATTGTTAACTCTACGGTTTAGCAGTGATTTATGTTAAAGCCACGATAGTGATAATGAGACAACAGGCTTGCTCCATTTTAAAATAGTTTCCACAGCTTTTATAACTAGCAGCTCTTTTTGGTAACTGGACAGATAGTAAACTCTATAATTTTGGGTAAAACTTCTCAACAAAATTGAGTATTAAGAGTCATTGGAACAATTTGCAGACTACATACTCCCTTAGTAATAGTAATGCACGCGTCTGTCGTGTTTAAAACCCTTTAAAATGCACCCGTGTTCATTTTCCAAGTGAAAGGTAATACAAAGGAAAGGATATAGCAACACTATTTTACTATATGACACACATCCCATCACTTGGGCCATTTAAAATTAACTCAAGAATAATATTGTCCTGCTTCGTTAGATCCCCGGACATATGTAAAATTTACATGAATAAGCTAGCAGAGGTCATTGCGGTAGAGCTAGAATCTTTTTCTGTAGCAGGAAGAAATTTTTAGAAAAATATACACAGAATCTCTTCACCAGACAAATGCATTTGAACCAATTTAAACTTTTGTTAAATAATAACAATAAAATAGATTTAAATCATAACTCAGCCTATGCTAGAGTAGTAGTAGAGTAGTAGGAATAGTAAATCATCAGTCACCGTAATCAAAGATTATGTATTCAGAATTGGTACCGCCTCAAGCCCTATGTGAAGATTCTGTAAGCCTTCAGAACACATACCTGTGGAACCTAAGCGGCATCAATGCACCCGATGCATATAAAATACTAGAAGTTATCCTAACTAACATTATTATATAGGAAGAGACATTATACTGAGGTCGCCTTAGTCTAGTAGATATTGTGTTGGCTTATTAAACGTAAGGCCTCCCGCGTTGTGTGTGTGCCCCAACATTAAAAAAGAAAACAAGAACAAAACGTAAACATGCAAAAATATTTCTATTACTCTGCTTTACTGAGGTCAATAAAACAGATCAGCACCTTAGCATCTCAAATTGATCAGTTGTTCAAGTAATGGGTTGAGTTGTTAATTAGGCGTATGAGAACTTTCATTGAATGGTACTCCCTCACAAGTGGTAATGTTGTCCGACATTTTGTATCACATAGGTTGAGGATTTTCCTATCAGCACACGGAGATCTTCTTGGTAGGATTATTTCGACGCAAATACAACTCTTTTAACATTCAGAATTCTAAACCATTTTTTTAGTCATACTACAGTAGATAACTCAATTACTAGCCTGTGAAAAGTCTGATGGACAGAATTAATAGTGAAACTCACCTGGTACATAATGTTACTCGTTTACCGCAGTGTATCTGGGGATAGTTTGAATGCAGATTTGAATGCAGATTTTATTACACAATTAGCAAGATTCCTCAAAATTTTATTAACTTTAAAAGTAAAGGAATCTTGAGCAATCGTCAAAATTCTCTGATTATAAATCGGGTTTCCGTTCACAAGCAACTTCAATCGTTGGCCCATAACATTCATTGTGCAACCCAGTGTAAGATACTCAGTAAAAATTTGCGAAACTTTTTCATCACCATCATTTTCGATTTGAGATGATTTTTAATATTTATCCCTCCTGCAAAGCGTTTGTGAAAGCCTCTTCTCAATTTAATATTGTACATGAAGACATTGAAATCACTTACCTTTATGGAAGGAACCCAGAGAATACAACTTTGGAATTGAAATTGAATTTTATTGCTTTCGAATGCCAATAAATTTTCGTGAATGTTTTTGCATTTTCTCTTTTACGATTCAATTGAAATTCAATGTAAAAATAAAAACTCTTACTTGGAAAAGAAATACAGAAAGGAAATCAGCTGAAGGGTAGTGAGTACGTATAATAAAATATTAAAAGAAAATATTTGTATCTACAAATGAGAAACGTGTATGTGTATAAATTTTCTGCAAAAATTAAACGTAAATAAAATTTAAAGAGAAAAAAAAAATAATTACTACCGATCAATTGAAGTTTATGAATAAAAATAAAATTAATAAAACTCTCAAGTAGTGGCTGATTATGGTGGGCACTTCAGTAAGCACTTCAATAATAATCATCAGGGATTCTATTACGCAGCAATTAATATTTTGAAGCAATTAAAAATTTTTTCTTTTTATTGGATTTTTCTTCAGATATTTTGTGTATCGATTCAGGTTGAAGTCAAGGTAATGCAGTTGTATTTGTGTAACTGGTACAAAATTTTTACAAAATTGTATATTTTTTTTTGAAATTTTAACAGACATTGTTTTCCCTACATTTGTTGCCATAAATTTATCGAGTCTTCCACATAATACGTTTTCTAAACTTAAGACTGGTTGAAAAGAAACGTCTGTTGACATTTTACGACCTAGCTTCTTACACTACTTATGCTGTGTGCGTTAATTTTATACATGAGTGGCGGGACCTACAGTTTAAAGTCGACTCCGAACGATAGATTTTTGAGAAGCTTTTCATGGCAATTTTTACTCTCAGAGTGTTTGCCAGAAATCTGCTGAGAGGAAGTCGCCGAAGAAATATTTTCGTTTTGATGTCTGACTTGGGATTCGAACCCGGGCCTTTTGTCTATTAAGCCAACACACTACCCACTAGACCACTAGACCTACACCCCTACGTCAACAAAATGGAACAAATTCCGCAAACATTACCGCAGTCTATGAAAGTGTGTCAGAGAAACCAAAACAGCCGACTTACGTCCACAGAGCACAATTTAGAGAATTTTGCATCATAATTTGGGTCTGACTCAGTACAATGATAAACTGTCCCAGGAACCGAATGTTAACGACCTTAGAAAACGGAGTGTATGCGCTAAATGGTCTCTGGCGCAGTTCCTGTCTGGATATATCCGTTATAGGATACCAATTCCGGAACGATACCAATCGTCTTTCGATCCGAAAGGCAAGCACTAAAGACAATGACATTCAACTTTTTAGGGCCTGTATTGAATGATTTGGACACCAACGTCATTTGACTTCAACAGGACGATGTTATGTACCACACAGTCTATGTCATATTGGGTATTTTGCACGAGTAATTTGAGGAAATGGTCACCTGATGTGGAAGTGATAGTTGTCGACTGGTTATATAGATTGTGCGATTTGACCCTATTAGGCACTTCTGGTCAGGATTTTCTTAAGTGCAGGTGTATGTGAAGCAGCCACTAACCACAATGATCCTCAAAGCAATAAATAAATTCATATTTTTTTACTTCATAATTTAAGAAATATACGACTTTAAAAACACCTACATAAGGCGTAACAATTGCTTCAGGATTCATTGTAATATTTTCAAGAAAACATCTCTTTAACAGAAACTTATTAAATTTATGTTCCCCCTCCCTTTTACGCAACATCGATTTGTGCAATAAAATTTTGACAAATTTTTTTTTATCAAAACAAATTGAAGCTGTGCGATTATGTTTGTTTGCTGTGGATTAAGAAAGGCATTTAAGGAATCTTAAGTTTTTACATGGAATAAGAAAATTTCCAAGAGTGTCCTTGAAGAAAGCCATAAAATGTGAACAGAACATAAAAATATTTGTTGTTCAATTGGTTTTTTTGTTTTTACCATTTTCTAATACTTTAAAACCATTTGGCAGTGGGAACTTTTTATACATTTTGTTTTTGGTGTAAGTGTTGTTGTCCTTTCCTTTTTATTGACTTTTAATGGTTTTTAGATTATCTGGACGAACAAACATAAACTAAAGCCGTCAGTTTTTGTGCCTTAAGAAAACCCATGAAATTTTTATTGCCTTTTACCAAAGCCTGCATTACCCTTTTTAAAATAATGATTTTAAGGCCGAAAGACGATTTGAAATACTAATGAGTTGTAGGTATCTAAAATTTAATATTCTCGTATTATTACATGCATTACAGTATAGCCACTGCTTAGTTTATGAAATTTTTGATTGTGGTTTGGGAAACCATACATCCAAATTTCCCATACTTTCAAATACTTGTTGGCATACTGACAGGTAAATGTTTAAAGTTTTTGAATTTGATTCCCGTTTACATTTTTTCGTTCTTTGATGAGAAAATTTTCTGAAAACTTGAAATGAAATTTTGTAACAGAATCGGATTTTTAAACCAAATTTGAGGTTATTAAAGTAGCAGAATGGTTTGCAAGTACTATAAGAAGTTATATTGCAAGCGACCGAAAAGGCTTGCGTCTCTCTTTACTCCAAAACTTTACCAGTCGACTGTCTTTTCATTTATTTTTTGTACTACCGTTTTTCTTGGTATAATTTTTAAACTGAAATGACAAATTTTTACAAATGAATTCTCAATTTCATCTGTACGGTAAAGTCAAGCCCTCTTTATGGATGTGAGTTATGGAATGTAGGAAAATGTGACTTCCAATCAATGCAATACCTACATGAATACTTATTTACAAAAGTTCCTACGCTTTTACTGGTCAATGATTATGAGCAATATTAACTTTTTATCAATTACTAAACAGCAACCTATTGAACCCAACCTATGCAAAAAGAAAAACTGAGATTGTATAGCCCATCAGCAAAAAAGAAAATGTTGGATAAATTAAAAAACAATTTCGAATGCAAAGAAAACTGCCATGAAAAGTTTCTTAAATCTGTCATTAGAAGTCGAAGTTAAACTACATGCCCTGTTCCTCATGCATAAAATTAACATACACAACGTGGTTGGTGTGAGAATTTCGGTTGTAATCCTGACTAAAGGATTGTAATAGTCAATTATAAAAGTAAGTAAGTGAGTTACGCGAAATGTAAACTGCTGAATACGTTATTACTAAACACAATATTTTCTGTTAATAGATTTTAAGAATTGTCATTGCATGTAATCTTATATTAAGAGTATTGAAGAAGAATTATCGTCCGGTCTGATGTACAGGAACATCGGAATCTTAGTTCTTCACAACCGATTCACATCCACTGTGTTAAACGATATTGTGATAGAAGTCTGTTCAGAGAGAAGATAAATGACAGTGACGAGCAGAAGTGAGTGCATGGTCACAAAACTGAGTTTCGTCATCCACAAAAACAAAACCATACAAGCAAATACAAAAAAAAAAAAAATTAATTTTAATTCTTTATTTTATTCTTAACAAATAGCATTAAAAAAACAATAATTAATGAAATGAATTCAATGAGTTTGAAAGAAAAAACGAAAATAACCCACATAAACTCAATTTTGCACGTTTTAAGAAAATTCAAGAAACTAACCCAATTTTAATATTTTGTCCATAGACCCAAACAAACAAACTATTAAACATGGCAGCGAAAATATAATTGGTTGCGGATGCTTATCATGGTGGCATGTTGGCTCTCCATATTTAGTAGATGGTATCATGCGAAAAAAGACTATTTAAAGATTCCGCAAACCCATCTTCCGAATTTTATGGACAAATGTGTTTATCCCGAATAAGAAATTATTTTTCAACAGGATGGTGATCCGAAGGACACAGCAAAAATTGTAAGGATATGGGATGGAATGGCCGGCACAAAGTCCCGACCTCAATCCGATTGAAAATCTTTGGCCATTCGTGAAAATCCGGCTCGGACAGTACGAAACAACCCCAACAAACGTGAACGAACTTTGAGATCGTATAAATGCGAAATGGAATCGAATTCCGAATGACGTTATTGATCATTTGGTAGAAAGTATCTCAAACCGCGTAAATCAAGCTATTTCTAATAAGGTTCTATGGACAAAATATTGAAATTGGGTTAGTTTCTTGAATTTTCTTAAAACGTGCAAAATTGACTTTATGTTGGTTATTTTCGTTTTTTCTCTCAAACTCATTCATTTCATTAATTATTGTTTTTTTACTGCTATTTGTTAAGAATAAAATATAGAATTAAAATATTTTTTTTTTGGTATTTGCTTGTATGGTTTTGTTTTTGTATATGACGAAACTCAGTATTGTGAACATGCATTCACTTCTGCTCGTCACTGTATATGGAGTTGTTCAAGTCTGCTCGAGGTTTATGTACAGCATGAGATCTTTCGCATGAGATTTCTCGCATGAGATCTTTTATATGGCAGCAAAACTAGAACATCTAAACAGTTAGGTTTGTAATGTTAAACTAGAAAATAAATATCAAGATATAAAGCTTCAGAATAGAAAGAATTATGCTTCAAAGCTAACCAAATCTTGTGTCTTAAAATGACAGTAAATAACAAAGTAAAAATAGACGAGGAAAATGGGCTCAACAAGACGACATCGATATTAAGACAATTATTAAATAATTTAGAGAACTTCACGTATATGGAGTGAATCTAAATGTGGATAGTGAAAAGTCCACACAATTGACGACTTTCTCGAACTTATATTCTAGACCAATACCTTTAGCAATAATGGTTTCCAGAACTTTTTCAATGGGGAACACATTGAATAACAAATTGAACTTAAAAAATTAAAGTTAAGGGTGCCAAGAGGAGGAAATCTGATACAACAGAAGGACTTAGTCCTTAAGGATAAGAAGCCTATATCGAACACGAAAATAGGCGTGAAGAAGCAAGATATTCGTATATCGAGAAATAATATGGGAAATTGAAAAGTAAAAGTAGAAAATATGTACGATGTTCACGCTTTGTTAAAGTCACCTGCTTCCAAGAGGGGTAATTGGGAAAATACATATTTTATGGTACCCTTTATTATGCATATGTTTACGAGAAGATGTACTATGTAACTTTTCCTATAGAATTGAGTCGTAAGGTTGTTAAATTTTATTTTATTTTCTTTATAAAGTTCACTTTGAAACAAAGTTTCTATCGTCTTAGTTATTGTAGCTGAGGGGAGAAGAGCAGAAGAAAGTCCTTTTCCTTTCCATATTCCAAGTATTTTATTGTTCTAATAAAATATAATATTTTCTAGATATTAATTAAAAATTTATTGCTGTATACTCTGCCACATACAGAAATTTGATTGTCCTTCGATATCAACAATGACAAACAATAACAAAAACCAATTTTTTATAAAATTTTGTTAAAAATTGATTTTTCTTTTTTGTGTCATTTTATAATAAAAGCATGTCACCAGGAGTAATAAAACTTTAAGATTTCATTGTTGTTTACATTTCATTGTCTGAATACATATTTTCTAGAAAATGTCAATAAAATATTTGTTGTTGTTTTTGTTGTTGATTTCTTTCTTACTAATCTTTTAATAACTTTTAAATTGTAAATAAAAATAGAAAATTTTGTTCACAAAACAATATCTTTTGTATTGCAAAACTTTTTTTAAATAAATATTCATCAACAATTAATGGAATTTTGTTAAATATACAAGTTCATTGCGTAAAGGTTTTATAAACAAATTTTTTTGTTTTTTTTTTGAAGTATTATGACGTACATATGAGGCTATTTTGTTAGCCTAAAAAATGTATTTTGTAAGCCGTCTTAAATGTCATTGAATTTGTTTCATACAAGCCTTTTGTATGGTATACAGAACTGCTTGAAAATAGTTTGAAGCTAGCTACGGCCATACATTGAACTTCTTCCAGGCAAAAGAAACGTTTATAGATGTTACAGGTTAATCAATTTGTTTAAAAATATATTGTAGTGTACTGGGAGCACCTCTGAAAACAAATACTGAGTGGGACTTCAAGGAACGTCAGTAGAAAATTAAATCAAATCTTAACTGATCACCAATAATGCCATCAAGATTACAGCCCGAACATCAAATTACGGTTGATGCAGTACTTGGCAGAATAGGTACCGGGAAACTGCCAATATGATCCGCTCATATGAAATTTATAAATAAATTCTACTTTTTGTCAAACGTTTTCTAAAGATGAGGGTATCTGTTTGATCAATAGGTTGTCCTAATCGAATTTTTACCCAGAGATCTAAGTATTTAGTAAATGATCTTTATTCCAACGTTACTGACGATGGTTTTTGTTGATTTACTAGACTGTTTTAGTGACGAATATAAAAATACTATCAGCCTCATTGTGTTCACTTAAAACTAAACAGAGGGATCAGTGAGACAAGGAGGAGTACACATACCTTAGCCTGCTTTATCTCTTTCTTATACTTTAAGAGGGCCTAAATATCGGCTCTTGGAAGAGACTTTCAAAAATTTAAATGAAATACTCTATCCTGATGTTCAGCTTTCATATGCAAATAGTCGGACAGTCACAGATCCCTGTCATCTGACACCAAATGACACGAAATGCGTCCAGGCATACAGCACGGCTTATTGGGACCGAGCGAGGTGGGCTAGTAGTACCTTTTCAGATGTTCTAGTTTTATTTGCATATTGAAAATCGCTTGCTTGAAACCGTCATAATCGCATCGTGAGGGAATGAATGTGAAGGGCATATGAGAATTATACAGATTTACTTGGAACTATTCGAATTATTTTCTAGTTTAAGTTTTTCCTTCTTTCAGTTCACATGAAGCCATTTCACCATTGCTTGCATGTCAAGGATGTGTTAATCATTTGTAAATATTTTGGTATCCATATGTAGATAGCATGGGGAAGGGAGTATGTAAAGAATTGGAATGTAATTTTCTAAAAATAAAGTGTTTAACTAAGAACACTGTGTGTTGTGGTGTATTATTAAATTTATTTTTTGTTTTTATTTTTTTATTATAACTGCATTATAATTATGATATGAATTTTAATTTTGTTTTGTTATTTTTAAAGTCTATTTAAGCGATTAAGATTGTTGAACAAATATTTGCTTAACTGTGTAGATACTGTGGCTGTTTAAATTCATTTCTTTTCTGATAGTAAAAGTGCTCTCAGTATTCAAGCTTATGGGCAAAATTTTTGCCAAATTTTAGAAAAAACTTCCTCCTCTTATTATTGGTACCTAAGCTAAAGACTAGAAAAAAAAAACAATTTCGTTTCCATTTCCTAACAAATTATTCATTAAACAAATATTTACATACTCTGTATTGCAATTGTTTCAAGATGCCCAGTGAATTCATTTGAAAACCTACCTGTACACAGAAAAGATTTTGACTTTCATGTTTGCCTTCATGCCATCTCTAGAACAGTTTATAAAACAAAAGCTCAAGCACTTCTACCTCCATCCTGTCTGTCCAAATATGTGTGTCCATCGAGTGATGTGGTATCATTAAAATTATTATGAGTTGTGATGGCTGCTTTTTTTTTGTACTTGCAGTTATTGCCTTGCTTGACTGATGTCTGTTTAGATAAATTTTGTTTTACTTCTTTAAACACCAGCTATAACATCTTAAACAAGAACACATACTCGGTAGTATAGTAGCAGTTGAAAAGTTTGTTATTCTGGTACTTTTTTTTTGCTCTAGAGCAATTAAATTTATTAAAATTTATTCAAATACTACTATAAAGACAGTTTAGGAACAAAAATTTTAACTAAGTAAGGTCAGTAAGTAAGCCGATCTGAATGACTATGTGATACCCTATACCACAAAATAGTGGCATGGCAAACAGTGTAACAAAGTCAACTGGATGCCGTGGTAAAGGTGCCCGTTTCAAGTACATGCTAAAAGAAGTGGTGTCTCTTTAGTTTAGATCGTAACCTGCTTATTTTTTTCGCACAGATGTCTATAGATAGCAGAACTGCAATGAAAAAAGCCAGGGAGAGGAAAAAGAACTGTCAAACTGAGGTTGCTCAGAAAATCTGCTCGTGGTCATGACAGAAGCCTAGGTATCCATTACCTCATTTCTTTAAAAATGAGGACGGTGTAACCATTACGGTCAATGGAGACACCTATCATCGACAAGATAAAGTTTTTTTGTACCCGCTCTTCATGGTATTGATGTAACAGTTTTTGTTTGTCCATTTATTGCGTCAAACGTTTGATGACCGTTTAATTACTCGAAATTGCCCTCCAAGATGCGATTTCGCATCCCATGGGCGTCGTTAAAGAAAAGTGTTATGCTGACAAACCAAACACAATTGAGAATTTGAAGGTCAGTATTTGTGATGCCTAGATTGGCTAGATACGACCCCATACATTCGAAAAAGTCACGAAAATTGGCCAGATCAAACTGTGAGATCAATCGCGGCAGCCATATGAGTGAAATAATATTTAATTTCTAACCGGAACAATTGTACTTCAAAACAAAGAAATCAATTTGGAAAATTTTCAAGAAATTTTTGGTTTATTGCATTTTTAAATTTAAACTTTTGAATGGCTCACCCACTCTAGAAATTTCAATGATTTCGACATTTGCCTTTTCTGGCAAATTTGCTATAAATTTCGTAAAATGTAAAGCCTTCTCCTTAAGAATATAATCCCTGGCTAGCTGTTCTTATTTAAGCAGTAACATTGTAAATGATGGCATTAAAAACAGTCTGCTCTACAAAAGTTACTAAACCTATAGTATGCAATGCATGTGTAAAGTTTACTTTGTTAAATGGAACTAATTTTGTTAGACGGCTAGTATCATATCCAATCACATCGCAACTAGAGGTCGCCAACATCAACTGGCTGTTTGTTTAAGAAATATTTCTAACTACAATGTTGTACAATGTGTTTCGCAAACCTTGCATTCTTTAACTACATTGCATGTGATAGACACTGCGTTCAACATTTCACTTAACAAATGCCCATCAAATATTGCAAACGTGATTTGTATCGTATAGACCAGTTTAACTGATTTTATCATTGCTAACTGCGGTTTGAACAGTGAACAGCGTACAGCCGCTATAATTTGTAGACTCATATTGCGGAATTTCTACGTATGTATGAATGTACGTACGTTCATACTATATTATCATTGGTTCATCGTGTTTAAATTACGCTTTAAATTTAAAATTTTATCTCATGAAACAAGAAAAAAAACCAATTTTAACTATTCTTTGTTTTAATCTCATTAATTCCATAAGAACTATTCCATTAGAACAGGTCGAGAAATTTAGATTGAGAGAGAGAGAGAACTTAAGAGAGAGTGAGTTAGGGAGAAATAAAATGTAAATGACTGCAGTATGAGACAACATTTTATTGTTTAAACAATTATTTGTTTTAATTATTATTATTTTATAATTTTTTCTTCTTCTTTGTTTTGCAAAAACATACAGACGATAGATACACCCACCAACGATACATACCGACCGTTGCTCGTCTATTCATTAACCTGCACTTCGTTTTTAATTTATCGCGTTAGAATTTCTTTTTATTTTTTAATTTTATTTCGCAGTATTTTCACTCTTTTTGCTAAACGAGCAGTTTGACCGGCAAAAAAAATAATTCGAATATAATTTATTTCGCGCAAAAATATTAAAACAAAAATATAAAAAAAGAAATTTTTATTCAATAAGTTCACGTGAATTAATATTTTTTTTTCTTAAATAATTAATTTAAAAGAAAGTTAAAAAAATATTTAAAAATTATGAAATAATTATTTAATCAATTAAAGAAGAAATTCAATAAAAGAAATAGTGTTATTAAATCATTCTTTTTGTTGTAAAATTAAAAAAAAAAACATAAAATTGTGCCAAACAAATTAATTTCATGTGCAGTTTATTTAAATGTAAGATTCACGTGTAGTAGAAAACAAAGACTTAAAATAGATAGACTTACTTACTTTGACTGACGTTATAGGATACAGGCCCCGGCCCTAGAATTTTCTTCAGATCCATTAGCAAAAGGACTAGATAACTTGATAACATACCTACAGCAGTCCTTTATGCACAATTTGGATCGACTTCTCCTCGGGCCTATACATGCGATATTTGACCACAATCCTTGAACCTATATTTTATAGTACTTAGTCGCCGTAGTCTAGTAGGTAATGTGTAGGTTTATTAGATACGAGGTCTCGGTTGAAATCCCTGGTCAGACATCTCAAACAAAGCAAAAAAAAAATATTTCTCCGACAACTTCCTTCCAGCAGATTTCTGGCAAAAACTCTGAGAGTAAATAAAATTGCTATAAAAGTTTCTCAAAAATCTGTCGTTCGGAGTCGACTTTAAAGTACACGTCTCGCTACTCATATATAAAATTAAACCACACGACGTAAGCGGTGTGAGAAACTTGGTCGTAAGCCTGACTAAACGGTCCTATTGGCCAAAGTATGTGTAGGTATTTTGTCGTTTTTTATTTCTTGGTTATTTTCAGCGATTCGCGATGTGTTACAATTCCAAAAATTCTCCGTAAGGTATGACATTTCACAACAAAGAGACTACCAAACAAAAAATGGTGAAAAGTCTTACCAACTTAATTTGTCAAAACAATCCTTTAGTCAGGATTACAACCTATTTTGTCAAGCCACCCATTTTGTGTGCATAAATTTGTATTCATATTTCATGACAATTTTATTTAATCGGAGAGTTTTTGCCGGAACTGTATTGAGTGGAAGCTGATGAAAAAAATATTTTTTCGTATTGGGTTAGGTTCGCGAGCCAAAGCCAGGTACTTGAATTACGGCTTGCGTTTAATAAGCCGATGCAGACTACAGATTACTACAGGGACTTTCCAAATTTAACCTGCCTTCTTGAATTCCGTTTAATCTAATGAAGAGAAGAGATTTGTGGCTGACTCCTAGCACAGTTCCAAAGACTAGTTTCTGTTTAAGCAATGTCTTCCAAACAGAAAACTTTTTTAACTGACCACATAGTAGGGAGGTCAACATCATACTTTGTTACTTTCTGACAGATTATAATGTGACTTGGTCTTATAAAACATATGCCTTTTTTTTTGTAAATTCCTCTAGTGATAGGGGATGTTTGCAGAATTTATAATTTTAGAAGCAGGGGCTTATTTTGACAATTACTTCCGAAATGTAAAAAAAAACTAAGAACTCTAATGTACTCATATTTATATAAAATTTTAAAACTGAAATTAACATTTTAAAAAGGTTCCATAACAACTTTTATTTTATCTTTTCAGAAATTTATATAAAAAAAGATCTCCTATAATTGGTTTCATGAAAAATCTGTGGCAACTGGAAAATTTTTAAGAGAAAATTGCAAATAAATTCCAAACTAAATACCAAATTTATAGATCTCCTTACCAAAAAAAAAAAGAAAAGAAAAGGAAAAGAGAGAAAAAAAAAGAAATTCATGAAGTTTAAATAAAATATGATAGAAATGTTTGAAGTGAATAATAATTACAATGCCACAATGGCAAGTGCAGTGAATCTTAATCTTAATCAAAGTAATCATGATAATAATCTGTTTACGGCGGACTCTCAGCTACTAACGTTATCTGCTTACAATTCCACAATGCTTACACAATCTGTTGTAAATACAACAGCAATTGCTATAGACTATGCGACACAATGGCTGTCAACAACAATTGCTACTGCGGCAGTTAATTTAAGCAATATGAACAATGAAACCTCTTCCTCCTCCTTTACAACTTTAGCCAGCGATATTATTTTAAATTATACCACCACCGCAACGGCATTAAATAATCCAACCACAATTAATAATGGAACCTACGACTTCAGCCACAATGCTGGCACAACGCTACCCAGCTTAATGGATAATGAGGACGACGACAATGATTACGATGACTGTCATCCGGAAAATCCAAATTTTAATTGTTCACGTATGGATTATTTGGAATATATTTTAGGGCCACAAACTTTGCCATTATTTAAAGTATTAATGGTAAGTTGTTGTTGTTGTTGTTTCTATTTCTATTTCCATTTAAATTTATTTAAAAATTTCAAAATAGAATATTTGTGATTTTTAATGTATTTTAAAAGCTAATAAATGTGACGTGACTGAATATTATAAAATTCAATTAGAATATTCATTAGAATCAAATTTAATTTTTTATTTTGGAAATTTTTTATTTTGGAAAGGGACACGAACATTTTTAGATTTTAGTGAGCAACTAAAATACATTATTGTCAGATCTTCTCTACAAGTTCTATGCATGAAGTTTCTTTATTATGCAGCAAGATACTATGCCGAAATATTAGTACCACGTACTGCAATGTTGTTGGAAAGCCAAGTCTTCTTTAAGTGATTGAAACTCAAGGTGATATAAGTCACCGTGGCTTAGTATTTCATCCTTAACCTACGAAATGATTAAGAAATGCACTCGCTAGACAATTTCTGGAACTGACTGATCAGCGTCTATTATAAGACATTTAAAAAAACTTGAAAACTTACTTTGGAGTAAAGCATTCGTCAATCGGACACCACAGGTCTGATGACAGGCCACTGTAGTTATCAAAATGTTCACCATGACTTTTTCACAAAGTTCTGGCTATATCTCACCGATAACGCACCCAGGCCAGACATCAAAATAAAAAAATACGAAAGAATTTTTTCGTCGATTTCTTCTCTTTCTCAAAAAAATCTGGCGTTCGGAGTCGACTTTAAACTGTAGGTCCTGCTACTTCTGTATAAAATTAACACACAACATAAGTGGTGCTTCTTGGGGACGTTTGTTGTAGACTGTCAAATGGTGAAGGTATAGCACTGGCCATTTTATAGTCACCAGTAGCAACTCGTCTCCTTACCGTTCGCATCTTTCCTCTTTCCACCTTTCCTAAACCAGCACAATGCACTGCATGAATAGGGGTCATCCCCTGAGTGCTGGTTTTATATAAAAAAAAAAGATAACGCATTAACAGTCAGGAAAATTATATAAAAAAAACAAGGGTTAAATCGCATATACTTAGTTTCTACCTAAAAACTGAATTACTTGAGATAGTTGCTGTTGTAAATCCATTGTTGTCCTTATGATATAGTAGGAAGTATAGAGTTGCTGTATCCACAGGTCGTCCACATCACTATCTTCCAGTTGAGGCGACAAGAGGCCACACTTATTATGTGCCTGTAACGAAAGACATTCACAGTCACTGTAATTTAGACTTCATCTTGACCAACAATTTCTTTCTACAACTATAACGCGTTCTTCTTTCATAATGCGGTTCATTTTTGACAATTGGCGTACGAGGGAGTTCCTAAACTTAGCCCAATTATGCCGAAAAACTTAACAAATTTCAGAAATTATTTTTTATTTCTCAATGAAAGCATTCTCTTATCATTCGATGCAGTGTTTTCAAGTTTGGAAATAAAAAAATAAATCTGGGAGTGATTAGTGTGACGAATGGTCGATTTTGGCTGCATAAGCTAGTTGAAATGCCAGGCAGTTCCAATTGCTGTACTCAAAATATTTAGAGGAAAAATTAGAGATTAAAGTTGGGCATTGGATAGGTTTCTTCCCAATAAAATAGTCGTAGTATAGATGTTTCAAAAGTGTATTCGTTTTGATGACAGTAGATAAAACACTTCATATCTTAAGTAATGCAACATTGGAAGTATTTGGCGAAATTGGAACAATCGTGTCAAAAGATGATAAAAACATAGATAGAAATTATTCATAAGCTAGTGCTAGTGCGAAAATATACAATATTTCATCGTACGTCCGCTATTACATCTTGCGTCATCAACAATTTTTTTCCATATTTTTCTAAAATTTTTTTTTTTGGAATGGATACCTCAATTGATCAACCATTGTCGGCAACTCTTGCTGCCTCGTACGGAACAGACTGTAGCTGCATAGGACCCATTTTCTTTATTGTTTTTATTTGTTTCTTTGAATACCGTTTGCCTCTTTCTAAGAATATTTCTTAATTTCATACTATTTCTCTGCTTTAATTTTTACTCACTTAACGGGTCATTATAACCCTTTACTTAAAATTACGACATAGCTTCTTACACCAACCAAGTTGTGTGTGTGTGTTAATTTTTTCCATTTAAAGTCATCTCCCAACGACAGATTTGAGAAGCTTATTTCAATTTAATTTTTATTTCTGTTAAAAGTAAGTCCCAGAAAAATTTCTTCATATCGATTTGTTCAACATGTCTAAGCTAAGGTTTGAACCACGGGTTCGCATCTGTTAAGCCAACAAATCATATCTAATGGACTACGGCGACTTGCTTTACTACAGATTCATTAATCAATTTATTTTTTTTTTTCTTTGCTGCCTAAGCTAGTGATTCTTATATCCAAGAAGACATTTATATAATTTGCACCAATTTTTTTTTTTCGGGTTGTTGTATTGGATAGATGAGATATACGAACTTTGCACGTCTGCATGGGTTAGAAAGTAGTTAGCGTGACCTGTTACATTTTTATTGTTAAATAACCATGATCAATACTTTTTTTTTTTGTCAACATTTCTACCTTAGTTCGGCTAATTTTCGAATTTAAAATATTCCTTTAAGCCCTTTAAAATTCAAGTTCACTTATGTATATTAAGTTTTCCAACCATAAATTTATTGAATTTTTTGAATTTGTCCGCCAACATTCTTTACTTTTGAATACGGTTTCGCAGAAGAGCCCCCAGGTCTCTTTTTTATTTTTTTGGTTTTTCATTTTGTTTTCTTAGAAGTGTAAAGAAAAATATTTCTGTGCAATACTTTTGCCACATAATGTACGTGATATGAATTCAATATCTGTCGTTCTGTGTCATGTTTTCATAGTTTTTCTTGCTGGGGTTCATTTTCAATGAATTTATTGTCTTTATGGCAACATTTTGTTTTGTTTCTTGTTGTCTTTACTATGGCAGCTGAAACGTTTTATGCCGACCTAAATAGACAATCAGAACCAACTCAAGGATAATGCAACAAGGGTCAATCAATAGAATATGAAAGAGAGAGAGAGAGAGAGAGAGAGAGATGAGGGAGAGAAAAAATAATATTAGGCCTTTATTCATAAGTGTCTGTTGCGTAGACAGTGTGTTATAATTTCAAATCAAATAAAGATTTTTCATGCAAGCCCCTCTTATAATGTTTTTTTTTTATTATTATGTTTGCATTGTTCTTTTTTTTGGTATCTTTTTCTCAAATTTTCTAATAAAAGTTTTTTAAAGAAAAATTTTAAATTTTAATATTGAATTATTAACTGGAGAGTAAGTAAACCCATACATTTTTAGAATTTTAAAGAAAACTTTTTTCTTCAAATATATTGTAGCTTCTAAATATTATCTTTCCTTTATGAGTTGATATCGAAATTGTTAAAAATCATCTGACCATACAATTACTGCCAAAAAGATCGTCAGAAGTTTTTGTTGCCTTCTATTGCTGAGATGGGATATGACAGATATTTGTCATTCATTTTCGTTTTTTTTTTTTGTATCAATCCTTTCGCTTTCAAAATTAAAGCAGAATAAAATACACATAAAACCATCAACATTTTATTTCATTTTCAGATTTAAGATTATATTTCTGGAAATTTGTACGATATTCCTTGTACGGTACACAAATTTATTTAAATAACCTTCCAGGCTTAGTTGAAGCGGTCGATATTTTTAATAAGTGGTCGACAACGTTTACTGATGTTGGGGGCGATATCTCGGTGATAATTTTGCGAAACAAAGTATGTAAACATGTCTAAAGGTAATAAATCACATAACGCTGCTTGAGCGTGCATTTTTTTTTCGAAACTTCTCATTCAATAATGTCAATGCCGGTAATGAATTTTCCGGGGTCATTTTTCAATAAAAAACGAATCAAACGAGTGTGAAATGAAGTCATATCTGAAGGTAATTTTGTTTGTAACCATCCAATGAGTATATTTGCGTCATTGCCAATGACTTTTATTGTTTTAATTGTTGCATGAGTTCGATTTATTACGGATGGAGGTAATCACTGGTGGCGGATAAATAGTATACCGGGGATACTGATACTTGCTCAAGGTTCATTAATATGACGGAATGTCTAACGTTACATTTGCGACGAATTACATCACTGTGATACCAAAGTGTCTTGCTTGGTCAAACGTAACCATTAACCAGAGGTAGACTTGTTGCTATACAGATAGTTGTTAAACTGAAGATAGGAGGATACTGGACCTCTAATATAAATTAACCAGTAACCAAATTATAACTCTAGTACCGGACCATAATTCGATGTTTTAAGCGGAATTACGTGCTACTAGAGAATGTGTGATCTGAGCCAGTAGGCAGCACGTAAACTAGCTAAAACTGACAAGGTATTACAGTAGTCGCTCACAAATTAGAACCACTTTGTTTTTGAGACAATTCTAATTTTTTTTTGTATATGCGTAACAAATTTCACAAATAAACAAGCCACAAAATACATAAATGCTAAAAAAAGTATTAAATACGGAAAAACGTACATAAATTTGGTGATTCCCCTGTTTAGCTCTACAGAATGACAAGAATTTGAGGATTTCTTGTATTAAAATAACAAAAAAAAAAAACCCTCGGAAATTAGAATTTTAAATTCGAATTTAACAGCGTATAATATATGGCAAGCACTGGTTCCAATTTCTGGAGACTTTGCCAGAAATCTGCTGAGAGGAAGTCGCCGAAGAAATATTTTTCGTTTTGATGTCTGACCTGGGATTCGAACCCGGGCCTTTAGTCTAATAAGCCCACACACTACCCACTAGACCACGGCGATAGCAAAAAAAGCGTCAGAAATTAGAATTTTAAGTTTATTATTAACGTTTATTAAGTGGAACAATAACACACATGACAGTACGACATAGATACTCTGTTGTAATTCTGATGGGAGGAAATCTATAAACATATGGCAGCTATGATGAGCGCCCTATCTTACCTATCAATCAAGACAACCACAACCACTTTATATAACTAACAATACTTTATGAGTGTATTTTAAACATAGTTAGGCACACAATGATAGCGAATGAAAGTACTGGCATTGTACAATCATCGTCTTGTATAGTCTTTCTTCATTCTGTTGCAATTATTTCTTACAAATAGTTTCGCATTCTTGTTACATTCTTTCTATGATTCTGTGATAAAATAGTGAAAAGGAAAACGGAAAATATTTTGTAAATATTTTTAAGAAAACTTGTACAACAACTACACAAATGAGTGATTTGTAACAAAAGAAAAAACAAAAAAACAAAAAAAAAATTGCTTCTATTCCGCCATGGCAATCATAATTTATGATTCTGTTAAGCATGAAATACGTGCCAGAAATCCTGTTTTCTTCTGAAGGCAGACGCAACAACAATAAATAAAATCAAAGGATATGAAAATTATTTTCATTACGTTACGTTACATATAGCCTTGATTTATTTACGAGTAAAAATAATAGAAGGAGGCATAATAGTTTTAGGTATACTTTCAAGGTTGAAAATCACATTAAACAAGACGGAATAAAATATTTAGATTTTATTCAAATGGGTATTCATTGATAATAGACATCAGAAAACATTTTCAATTTGATGTACATACACCACGATGAGATATACTCTCGCCTTTGATTTGGATCCTTAACTTTAACTCTACTATGGGCTATGGAGACATTGTTGTGTGATTTTTGCCTATGCAGATGACGTTATAGTAGCGAATACAGGGATATCATCAAAATTAGTCTTAGAAATTCTAAAATTTGAGTTCAATGAATGCTGACTGGGCGATATTCAAAATGAAACACAAAGCCCCTAAATTTGTTACCGTTAATATCAACCGAGTGAGTCTCACCCTATCCAATACTAGGAAATATCTTGGGAACATATTGGACATCAGACTTGATTGGAACATGAATTGTCGTAAGAGAGCAATAAGTCAAATTTGGGTTATAGTGGCCACAAGCCTTTGTCATCAAGTCAACTTTATTCCACGGTTCGTTTAGTATGGTACTTGATTTTAGAAATAACGAAAAATCAAAGTCTCTTTGTGAATATCATGAGGGTGGTGGGGATCGTAATAACATGTACTTTTAGAACAACATCGTCTAAAGTATTGTTAACTTTGCTATATTGGTCATTATCAGACATGTTTGCGAATCAAATGGTTGTGAACATGGCAGTAAGATTGAGCGCGACAAGAATATGGCCATGCCAAATTCGTGAGTATAGTTGAGTAGAATGTACTCATCGACCACACTATCCCTGAATCCGATTTCGAGTACAACGGAGATCCTTTGTTCACTAAAAGATCCTAATCATGTGATAAATTTGAATGTGGTATATTTTCAGAACAACTGAGTCTATGAATGTTTTCCGAATTGCCAAAATGTATGTCAATAAAGACTGACGCTTTGTAAACCCGGTATCAGAGTAAGGCAGTTTGATTGTTCTGAGAGGATAAGAGGAATTAAAATTTGTATTCAAGTCTGGATAGATGCTGTCTTAGAAAAGTCAAAGCACTTTTAACAGGACCCTAACATTTTTGTGCATACGCTGAGAGAATTACTCACAACGTCTTGTTTGACATTGTCCGTTGTTAGAAAACTAAAGAGTAAGACTACTAGGATACCCAAGATTTAGTAACAAAACTTGTATAGCCTAAAAATGTTTAAAACTCTAGAGATAGCTGGGAGAAGCCAAACTCGAAAACTTGTTATGAAATGGGTCTTTGTAGAACAATTGAAGCTATACATATTGAAATGAATGCCAGTTTAATCTTATCTATCTGGTAATGTTAAAAAAAAATTCGGTTTTTAAATGACGAAGTATATGCATCCCTGATTCGAATACGGTAAAACTCTATTTCGGATTTACCATTTTAAAACTTCATTCCGTCTCGCAATAGTCCTTCCAGAAACCATGAAAACTCAAGAGAGGATAGTAGGAAGGACTTTTACTCACAGAAAAGTGTAGCTCTTAAATGTACAAGTTTCCTCGTTGCTAAAGTTAATATAACAACCAAAAATGCTACATATGTAGATACCTTAGGCCGTATGGTTAGTAAAATAATCACCTGCTTAATGGAAAAACAAAATTAATGTAATGTGCTTAGAGTCTACATATTAGAATTTTAATTTTTAATGTAAAAAACAAAAATACAATTCATACCCAAAAATCTATTTTCGTTCGTTTAAAGCATTTGCATGTCGATTAACGAAATGGTCGAAACCGAAAAGAAAAAAAGTTAACAAACAAAACATGCTTGTTGCCCTGAAACAAATTACAAAAATAAGCTTCAACAAAAATAGTCTTCAACTTCCTTTATTAATTTTTCTTATTTTTCTTGGTTTTCTTTTTATAATTTTTTTCTCTTTAACTGCTTTAAGTTTTCTTCTTCTGTTTAGAATTTTACACACTATAGCGTTATAATGGAAGTCTCTTAAATAATTCAGGAGTGCCTCGTTCAACAAATTTCGGCAATTTAGTTTTACTGTCAAAAAACAAGAAAAAAATAAAGTAAAAAAAAGAAATGTTGTCCTGTGAGTTGGAGCACAACCTACAATCTTTTTAAATATTCAAATCGAAATAAATAAACAACGAACATTATTATGCCACAGAGCATGTTACCAAAGAAAAAAAAATAAGAATCTTATGAACTAAAAAGAAAGTTTTAAGCTCCTTTTTGTTTTTTTTTTTTTAGCAAAATTTATGGTAATTATTGCCGTAAATTGCTTAACGTTCTAAATATTGTTGAGTGTACGACGACAGCAAACCATTAACGCAACTATTCCACCAACTTTCAACAGCAACTTTTAATTGATTTCAATTATTTTAGCATTGGCATGCTCATGAACATCAATCAAAATTTTATTAGAAATTTCGATGAAAGTTTTTCAACGAAAAATTATCTTCTCCCACAAAATTGCTGAAAATAATTTTTAAAAGCACCGAGAATTTTTTATACTGTGCTGTTAATTAAAATATATTCGCTTTAACAGTTTTACAGCACAAGTATTTTGTGGAATTCAGAAGCAAACGGTAGAGAAAAGGATACTTTCCCATAAATGCTTACTTCTAAAATCAAAACCTGAAATCCATCTCTAAGTTGAGTTTCATAAATTCAATTTATAAAACTCTAAAAGCGCAAGTAATCGATTTAAAAAGATATCGTCAATAAATATATAACGTCCACTGAATCCATTTCTTCGTATTTGCGCTTCTACAGTCCCAGCTCTTGTGGTATCATGCATATGTAGCTGTCCTTTGTTCGACATCCGCTTCTTGATACTTGAGGACTTCATTCAAGCGAAATCTTTGTAATATTATTAGGCTTATTTCAGACGGATTTCAATTCTCTTGATTTGATGTCTTCCAATATAGGCTGAACTTTTGGAAGCCTTACTCATTGTCAAGGACTCCAACTGGGACAAAAATATTATGCCAACGTTGAAAATATTTAGGGTTGCCTATGGAGTTGTCATATGAAATGGACCCATTCGCTGTTAAGATAGCCGTAGTAGGCAGTATGTTGCCTTATTAAAAGAGTGCCCGTGGTTCAAACCACAGCTTAGATATTTAAAGCAAATATGAAAAATATTTCTTTTCGCAACTTTTTCTCAGCAGTCTTTCAGTTTATAGTTTATCGGTTTATAAAACTGTTTGAGTATAATATCGGGTCTGCCATCTAACGTTTTTTTCCCCACTAGTGCTTATTTCGTGAATGGTAACACTTAGCTCATGTCTGATTTGACAGATAACTAGTTTTATCCTTCCGCTGAACGAGTATGGTTGTAAATATCCGTTTTCTCCTATTTAGTGGGCCTGCGAGCGATCTACAGAAGATGCCAATTTTGGTAAAAAAAATCATCTTTTCAGATGAAACTCATTTTGCTCATGGCGGGTATGTAAACAAGCAAACTTGTAGCATTTGGGACACAGAAAACCCGTACGCATTCATTGAAAAGCCGACGCACCCAAAACGAGTCACTGTTTGCTGCGGATTTTGGTCCATCGGCATGATTGGGCCATTTTTCTTCGAAAATGTGCAAGGAGTGGCCTTTACAGTCAATGGCAGTCATTATCGGGCCAAGTTGAACGAATTGTTTTACACTTGGTTTTAACAGGACGGTGCTACGTGCAACACAGCCGAAGCTACACTCGATGTTTTGCGTCCTGTTTCCGAAGATCGCATTATCAGTCGCAGACCTGATACCTGTCGTTTAGCCACCTTGGAGCTGACACCGTTGGACTATTATTTATGGGGTGCCGTCAAAGATTAGTGTTACGCCGACAAGCCAGAGACAAACACAGCTGCACACAATCGATAATGAGCTTAAAAATTGGACCGATCGTGTAGGCTACTGCATGTCCAGCCGAGGCATCCATTTGAATGAAATTATTTTCCATTATTAGCCGGAAGGATTGTAGTTTAAAATAAAAAAGAAGTTTGGGAAAATATTCATATTTTAAAAAAAGTTATTTGGCTGACCCTTTACTAGGAATATTAAAAACACGTTGATAACATGCACAGAATTTCTTTTTTACTGATGAAAAGAAAACTTCGAAAGCAGTACTGCCTACACTGTCATATAAGAATGCATCTGAACCAATTACTACTGTTCGAAATGGGTTATTAATCAGTTTTAGCCATTTGTCTCTCTTACTATGCGACCTATACGAAGAACATTCTGACTCTTCACTACCATCAACACAAGTTAGAAATGTTGTTTTGTAGACATATTTTCGCAGGAAAGGTCTGCCTAAAAAAAAAAAAAAAATAGTTGCAAAGCAAAACATTAAAGCCTCCTACACGAGCTTTGCATTCTCAAAAGAAAACTTTTGTTGGTCGTGAACATTAATTAAAATTTACTTGAACTTTTTGGTATAAGTTTTCTTGAAATTGCTTTTCTCTTTTTAAAAATATTTTCGTTTCTCTTACTGTGTGGCAAACTTCTTAAGGCTGACAATAGTTTTGTACACTTTACTACTATAACACGTGGATATTTTGAATAAAAAGAAGGATAATTAGCTCCTATTGGAATGATGTTCCAACTTTAACTGCAGAGATATTTGATTAAGCTATGGAACTTTTTCGAGAGATTTCTTTTTTTAGAGCCATAATCTTCTTCAAGATTCCCTGCAACTTCCCTGTTTTCAATGTTTAAGGACGATATCTCCATTTTTTTTTTGTCAATTTTATTACATTTTAATACGCTTTCAATTGAAATTTTTGTAGTGTGTGAATTATTTTTTAATTTGTCAGATTGAAAAAGAAAAAATGCCAATTCTACGGCATTAGCGAATGTAAAAAACGCTTAAATGCGTCCATTGTTGTGTATTGTTGTTTAAAAGAGTCATAAATTAAAATTCATACGGTTTTATAGACTCCCATTCAATTTATTGTGACATTAACATTCGCATTACATACAGTGAGCGCCAATGCGTTATGTATTTTATAAAATATTTTTATAATGTTTCACTAATAAGTAGGTAAAGACTTAAACTAAATTTCATATTGATTTCACTGTAGTTAGTTTCGATTCTCAAATTTACTACTCTTTGCAGATTTTTTTGTGTTTGCTTTTGTTAAGCAGTCTGTATAGAGGTAATCTGGAATATATATTATCTCTGAGATCTTTTAGAGAGATTACCCTTCTCTCATTATGATTAAGTCTTTAAAATGGTACTGGATCGTCCGATCTCTTCCACGAAAGCTGATATGCTGACACTTTAGAAGACATTGCCTAAGTTAATCTGGACATTCTCCGATTGCCAATTTTGTTGACAACACGAAGGTACGTCAAATATAAGGAATTGAAAGCTTAAATCGCATGACTATTCATTCCACTGTTCTTTTCTTTCGTCAGAGGAAACAGTGCCTGATATGAAAAGAAACTTTACTTATTGAGTCAGGACCACAATTATTCATTCTAGTTTTTGGCATTTAAATGAAACAATCGGTCGAACAATATTCCTTTTATTTTCTACTTTTTGTGTACAATTTTACATTATCTGTCCTCTAAAAAAGTTTGAAAACAGCTGTATCCCACCCATCCCGCATCACAATTATAACTGGCAACAGAAATTAAACACATACTCATAAAAATAAAATGGCAGCGTAAAAATTTGTTTCTTTTTTTTCAAAATTTATTGTCTTTTTTATGGATGCTGGTATGTACGTGCATTGCCATTGTTTTTGTAAGCGTCCCTTTTTATTCTAATAATGGGCTTATAAAGTATTGTTTGTATTACAAAGGACTTCTTTTGTTTACGATATGAATATTCAATGTTTAAAAATAAACTCTTTTCTCTTGCTCTCTCTTCTGTTTTATGGGCTTTTTCTTTGTTCAGAACAAAACCGAAAAAAAAAATCAAAAAGGAAAATGAGCCACCACATGTCTCTAATGGCTTGAATTTCAAGAATGCGGGGGAAGGGGCCTACATTTGTGGCGACAGACACAGAGTGCTAATATAATTGTTTTAATATGTTGCCTTTGTTTACTTTTAAGCCCATTCTTCTCGCCATTGTGGTGTTTATTTGAACACTTTTTTATCGCTCCTGATTATTTCATTATAATATAAAGGACACACAAGAAATTTTATTGTAATACCCGGCCTATAAAGGGGATTTACAATGAAAAAAGTCTAAAACAATTACAAATTTATAACTGGGGAATTTTGTTAGCCCAAAAGGTGTCCTTTTTGTTGTTTCTTTTTTTTTATTATTATTTAAAAGAATTTTCCACAAGAGTTTACCTTTTTTCGCCTTTGTTTTGTGGCAAATATTTGTTTTTTTTCACAATAAAAACCCTCAAATAGAAAAGGAAAACCAACATGAGGTTTATTAAAGATTTTTTCATTTCTTTGTTTTGTTTAAAAATATGAAATGAAAAGGGATTAAAACATTTTTTTTTTTTTTTGACAATAAATGGAAAGAATTTTTGACCAGCTCATTGGTTAAGCTTTCGCAAGGTTGCATTACATTTTTAAGACATTTTTTTAAAAATCATACAGTTCTGGGCTAGGCCCAATGAAAGGATAGCAATACGAAAATAATACGAAAACAAAATGGTGTTATGGAGAAAATAAATGTTTACTTGGTTTCGCAGGGATCGGTAAGATGAGGGATAGCAAATAATTTGACATACAATACGACTCTGCTTCCAGGGACTCCAGTAAAAGCTTGTAGGCCTTGAAGGTGCTGAATTTGTTTGTTGAATTGGGGATGATGTTAATCACTGTTCGGTACGGATTTTGGTCAGGCAAGAGAACAGAAACATTCGCCAGATCGATGTTTATGCAACTTCTTTTCGCCTAAATGGAATGATCTGGACACCAACGATATGTGATATTAACAAGAAGAGTGTTTGATCATCCTACGTAGAAGTGATGTGAACTGGCCACTGATATACTGTAGTGGGATCCCATTAGAAATTTAGAGTTAGAAAATGCTGTGGCGGTCATTAAAACCAACATATTTTATATCATTTCATAATCATAGAAAATGGAACATTTCGGATGCGTTCAATCCAGAGGAGATATTTAAATGATGTTGTATTCTACACCAAATGATATCTCACACACTTATTGTTTTAATTATGATGACTCTTTAGTTACAGATAGATAGGATTTTTATTGGTTGGCCACATCTTATTTTTATAGTGTACCTGAGTGAAGTCATACAAACATACATAATTGGTTATTACAACCCGGCTTACGATTTAGCTTCTCATACCACTTAATTATAAAACATGAGTGGCAAGACCTTGAGTTAAATGTCATTTCTGAGCGAAACACTTTTGGGAAACGGTTTCATGACAATTTTAGTTCCTTTTAGAATTTGTGATTGAAAACTGCTGGGAAGAAGTGAAAGAAATAATTTTTTATATTCCGTTCTATTGGAGTTTGAATCGAGGTTTCAATAAGCCAACGCACTGCATACTAGACTACGGAGGGAGATCACTAGAATCCAAAACTCCGCTGAAATAATTTTTATTCGCCTAATGAGCGATAAGTTATGCTACAGCAATTTAATAAAATATTCATGATGTAAACAGCATCTGCAAATCATTTGTAAATGTTTGAAAACATAATTAGCTTCTTAAGTATTTAATATTTGGTTGACTAGACTTTATTTGTTTTCTCTTTTTTGCCATTTTTTGCAATTTTTCTTTCTTTATTAATTCGTTTTATAAAAACAGAAATTAATACGATTTCATTTGTACTTTTGTTGACATTCTAAAATGAATTTAATGTTAATTTTCTTTAAGCCATTTAACAAAAAGACTTTACGATTAAGCCGCTCTTTCTATGCTCATTTGTTTGGTTCATGGTCTCAAGGATTTATTTCCATTTGTTTAAATCTATGGAGTAGCGCCATACCACATTCAATATAATACCCTACAGTTTCAACATTACTACTAATGCTACGTGGCTATTTTGGCCTGTTAATAAATAATTTTTTGAAAATATGCTTTCGAATGTCGTTGCAACTTGAATTTATAATTTTACTTTACATTATTGTTTTAAAAATTTTGTTTTGCTTTACATTTGAAACTTTCTTCAATAAAATTTTTTCATCTCTATTCTGCAGATAACAATTATCTACGGTGGCATATTCTTTACGGGCTTCATTGGCAATATATTCGTTTGTGTAGTAATTTTTAAACATCCAACCATGCATACGGCAACAAATTATTATCTTTTCAGTCTGGCCGTGTCAGATCTTATTTATTTAATATTTGGTAAGTAAAAAACAACAATAGCAACAAATGTGATAGATAAAGTTAAATAAATTGTTATCGTTAGTCTTAATATTACCATTATTCTCTGTGAACTTATCTTTATGTTCTAAATTTAAAAAATTTTTTTTTGAAATTTTCATATTTTAGTTAAGTTTCGTTCAGTCTAGTGTGTAGCCAAAGAAACATTTTTAGAAGATTATTTGTTTTTTTTTTTTGCTATTCATTCGGAATATTATAAATAGTCTGATGGCACAACAATTTATGGTTATTAGAAAACCAATAGAGAGAAAGCATTGCAGTGTGATTTAAAAACCATTATGTTGCTAAGCGTTCTAAAAAGACTAGTGAAAAGCTGGGCAAATTTCACTGTTTCATAACTGATTTTAATAAGCGTATAATAACGGAAATGACAACCGCCAGCCAAAGCTGCATGTGCTTGATACATTGCATAGGAATAGAGGGGGTAGTAAACTAAGTTGTTGAATATTACACTGCACTGAAAGGAAGTAAGTCTTCAATTTCTGTAAGTAACATTTTTTTTTTCGCTTTTCAGTGCCCTCAGTTCACATAATAAAAGTTACATTTTTAAACTTCGATTATTATCTCGTAAGTAGGCAGGCAACTCGAGATGATAGCTTCACTTTTTGTAATACTACAGCCGTTCATTTAAACTTCCAGCCTCCCTACTTGACAGGCAAGTGAAAACATCCTAGGTGACATAATGCCGGACATATATCCAATAAATGAATAACAAATTTAAGATCTATGCATCTTGCTTAAATATCAAATATGTAATGTGCAGTAAAATGACTCCAATAGCCGGACAGAGAGTGCTCTTTTGAAGTTTGAGCGGACTTTCCGTGCATTCTCTATCTGATTATAGCAAGATTTGTTGCTACACTAATTTAAAATTTTATTTTCCTATTTTTCCAAAAGTTCTTTGGATACATCACTCTTACGTACCAGCTCCTGCATGTTTCATTATTGTAGTGCTCAGCCATTTTGTTGAGAGATCATTATGTTAGAACCTAGTATTCTGGCATCCACTGGATAATCGGAAAATATGCTATCATCCCATCCAGAAATATTATTTCCCTCAATATTCATCACGAAACTCCGAATGACCGAAAGACGCTGCAATGATCTGGTAGCTTTGTAGTGTGAGCAATACCTACATGCATACATACATAATTGGCAGGATTACGACCTAGCTTCTCATACCACTTTTGCTGTGTACGTTAATTTTTTTTACATGAGTGGTGGGACCTACAATTTAAAGTCGACTATGACAGATTTTTTGGAAGCTTTTTCATGGCAATTTTATTTACTGTCAGAGTTTTTGTCAAAAATCCGCTGAGAAGAAATCGCCGAAGAAATATTTTAATATTTTCGTTTTGATGTCTGACCTGGGATTTAAACTTGGGCCACTATCTACTAGACTACGGCGACTTCCCACCGACTTTAACTCTCACACTTCATTTTAGTATTAAGCTAACCGTTTAGACCTATACGATGTTGTCTCCGAAGTGCCCATGGTATGTTTCAACTCTCCTTTGTCCATATTGGACGAATTTTATGTACATAATTCGTCCTTACAACCCTTGAGTCATGATTACATCGTAGCTTATCACACCACTTTTGTTGTGTATGTTAATTTTATCCATGAGAATCGAATTTTACTCCTTGGTAGGTCATAGTGTGAAATAACGCCCCAAATCTGTCAGAATCCTCAAGTGACCAGTATTCAGTATGTGTAATTGTCCCGTCACACCCAGTCGTTGACTTGTATAAGCTACGGAGCACTATAAATCCTCCGTTTAGGCCTTAAGAATTCTTTCTAAATTTTCCTTTCGACATAGAAAAGAGATGAATGATGTTTGTTACCCACATAGCGCTTGAGTGGAGTTCGCAACGTAAAAGAGTAACAAGAGGACCATGTCTCGCTAATCGATTAGGACAGATACTTCCAAATCATTGGGCCGACTGAGAGCTATAACAAGGAATTTCAGTTAATGTAAGGTGTAGTACCAGTTGTATTACAACATGTCATGACAATAAACAGGGTAACGGCATCTCGTTAAGTTGGTCCTTAAGGTCCTTGTGAATATTACGGCTGTAACTTGACTAAAGATTGATTGATTAATGCAATACAATAATGTTACTCATCATTGAATTTCAATTTCAAACTTGTGGTATGAATAGATTAAACGAGAAGCCTTTGCTTACCATCTTTTCTGATCTAAGCCTTCTACTCTCAGTGTATCAGGTATTTGAGAGCCTTTTGATTGTATATTTTTATTCCAATTCTATTTGAATTTTCTATTTGTTTTTTTTCTTATTTCGTTTGATGAAATTAAAAATAAGTTTCATTTACGTGTTGTTTATTTTCCATTAATTTTATAAATTTCATTTGTTTCCTACGCATCACGCGAAATCAAATTGAAAGGTTTTATAATACTTTACCTGGGGTTAAAAATAGAAAATGGAGTCATGCAATATAATTTCCGTAGATTTCCTTATAAAATACACAAAAACAAAGAAAAGTTTTAAAAGAAAACGAAATAATAAATTTAATTTCCTTTTTTTCTACGATTGTATGTTTCTCTGCATAAAAAACATCTGAAAATACTTGAGAAAAGTAGCAGCATCGCAAAGGAAAATAAATTTTTGTTCCTTTTTAACTCTTTTTTCTCTAGTTTTTTTCTTATAATACAAGTAATCAGTTCCCCTTTTAATTTATTTTAGAAAACAAAATAATCAACAGCTGGGTATAGATAGGGATACTCCCTTAGAGTTGTAGAATCTGAAAATTACAATTTTATTCACAAACATCATCCAGCACTGTTGCCAATAACAGCATCGCAAAATTAGTAGGCTTACACATGGGGTTGGCATGTGAATACAAAGAACGAAAGAAAAAATAATAAGATTTAGTGTAAGGAATTACAAGGACCCTTATCAACATTTCAATATCAATTCATGGAAAAAAATTATCTACGAAAATATTAGAATTTTAAAAAATAGCAAAACACCACACGCGCTTACTGTGGGCTACAAAATTTCTCAATCATTTGAGATGGGTAGAACACCATCTTTATAACAGATCGCCTTATCGACATATGTATGTACACTTAAGCCATCACATTTACCTGTAGAGCTCTTATGCAGGATATTACTGTAAATTAATCATACTGCATGTTTTTTGGCGCAAGCAACCTTTAAAATTCTTCTTTAGAAGTGTTTCGCTTTGTAAACCTACGGGAAGTGCTATGAACAACTTGTTTTAAAGGGCAAAAAAACTTCACAAATACTTTCTCAAATACTTTGTTTGTTTATTTCCTTTCTTTGTAACCAACCCACTATAAACAATGCAAACTTTTAGGCGTTAACGACCGCAAAAATAAAAATTTATTCATCATGTTTTGAACAAAAAATAAATAGAAAACGGAAAAAGCTGAAGTAATTCAATAATATTTTATGCGTCCCAGTACTTTACAACACGTTTATTTCAATTCGTATTGAAAGGTTTCTGCCTTAAAATATGCCCTTACTTTCGTTGTTTTCTAGTTTCAACCGTAAAATATGTTGTTATTTTTCGTTGTTTCCTTTATTTCTTATACTTTTTGGCCAACAAGACTACACATTATACGGTCCTTATTATTTGCTTATTCCATATTATTGACGAATAAATTGATATGCATGTACACAGGCGGAAAGTATTGTTATCTAAAATATGTAGTCGCATATATTTTTCTTATTTATTATTAAGTAAGTTTATGTTTTAATGAAAAATTATTGTTATTTATTTTTTTTTTTAATAAAGAAAAGTTCATAAATTTTTCGATTTGATAGCTGACTGAAAATCAATCAAATTATTTGTGTTTCGGAAGATTTGCAAAATGAAAGCATTTTAAGATTTATTTGCTTAGATGGCCATAAATTATTCTGTGAATTTTTATTATTTTTTTATTTATAGGCCTGCCAACAGAAGTGATTTTGTATTGGCATCAATATCCGTATTTATTCAGCCAATCGTTTTGCAAGGCCAGAGCGTATATATCGGAAGCGTAAGTTAGTTTTTAATATGTTATAAACAAAAATGTGACAGTGGGGGGAACAGTGTTACACAAATGCAAAGCAAATGTTTCTATATGTATTACGTGGTAAGTTCTTGAAAGTGTCCAATGTCTGCCACAGCTAGTCTGGGTGATGGAAATCCAAAATATTCTATTTCACATGACTCTGGCTCATATATTAGACTGGATTTGAGCGATTACATGAGTTATGCTAGACTTAAGGATCATTAATAATAAAATTAATGATAAAATCGTCATGCTTTAAATGGCTCTCCTATTGAAACCACACCTCATTAGCTTCCAGAGAATACAATCCAATCCAAAGAAGTTGGTAATCCGCGACAAATAGCGCACGCCGATGACAATTCAAGATACATACCAAACACTGACTTTTTCTTATATACATATGTATAGGCCTTAGGTAGAAATCAATAACATCTTTAGCAAAACGTCAAACTTCTTATTCTAACATTACACTACCACAAGGACTGTGAATCTAATGAGAAACTGAGAAATTGTAAGCAAAAATAATTTAAAATCTTTTTCAACATTTCGCAACCATCCACCCCACTGTGCACAAGCAATTTGTCGTTTATTGTTAAAAACATTGTAAAAATAAATCAAAATACTGTTTACACTTTAGATCGACTTACGTATCCGTTCTAACAATAGTGGCTTTCTCTGTGGAACGTTATTTAGCCATATGCCATCCTCTGTATTTGTATGCGATGAGTGGCTTTAGAAGAGCTTTGAGTATAATCGTTTTCCTTTGGCTGGTTAGCTTTGCCCTGGCTGTACCCTTCCTTATATACACGGACATAATATATTGGAATTATCCACCTGGTAGGTGAAGCTTTTCTAATAATTTTTATTCGTATTCTAATAATTCTTTTTCTACTTTAAAGATAACTCCCAAATAGACGATTCAGCCATGTGCACTTTTAACACACCCAGTAATTTTCCTTTGTTTGAGGTCTCATCATTGTTGTCGTTTTTTGTACCCATGTTTTCCATGTTTTACTTCTATGGTCGTATGGGCATAAAAATATGTTCAAGAACTACGCAACAATTGGGTAAGTATTAGTAGCGCTTTATAAACTTTATTGTTGTTGTGCCTAATTGCAATTTTTTTATGTTTTTTTCTTTTGAAAATTTTTCATTTCAATTTTTTTTAATGCATCAGGTGTACAGAAAGGCTCACTTCAAAGAAAAACGAAACATCAGCAGTCACGTAAAGCAGTCATTAGAATGTTGGGTAAGTGTTTTAAAAAAAAAACTTTCAATAATAATTTCGGTCCATTTTTAGTCGAGCTAATTGTAATATTAAAAGAAGCCGTCAATTGTTGCATACTTTAAGGACTGATTTGTTAATGAAGTATAATTTAAGGCATTTTTGCAGGTATCATTGTGAATATAGGTATTCAAAGAAATTGTTTTGTAGCTTAAAGCTAAGTGACCATAAAATGTTTACGAAAAAGCTGTTTGATGAGAGTAAAATAAATGTTATAAGATTTGTGAAGTTATTTCTATCAAATGCCCTTTATGAGAGTGAGGTCATCAAACTGCATCAGTGTAAACATAAATCAGTTCATGGGAATTCCAATAAACATAAAGACTATACAGTTTCGAAGAATTTTCAGATTCTAACAAACCAGGAAGTTTTCTGCCGTTCACAGGCATTTGTGAAAGATAATCTTATTTTTTTCATGTCTTTGAAGCTTCTGCAGATGTAAGTCAGTACTTCTAACCAAAATGTACATGTCTGACCAGCGACCTTTAATTAAAGCGGATGATCTATTCTAGTACAGTAACACTCCCCTTAACGGTGTTTCAGTGTTACGCGGTTGCAAATGAAACGGTCGTGCATTAATCGAAAGCGTTACCTTATAGCGACGGTGTATACTATGTATCTTTTTCAATGCTATTTTGTTGGTCTGTCCAGAAAAAGTTGCAAAAAAGGTTGGAACTTTATTTTCTGAAGTCGCAATCACAGTTGATTTATTAGTTACTACGTGTATTCATAACTACGTGGTTGCACGTTTGAAGGTGTATACGTGCATATGTAAGTGTTAAGTTGCCTCGTTTAACGCTGTTTCGTTTAGCGCTAGAATTTTTTGCTACGTACCCCTCGCGTTAAGCGGGGTCTTACTGTATTGTTAGCCAAAGGTAATAAAAATGTAGCTAACTCGGTAGTCGTATTGGATTTGCTCATAGATTGCTGTTCTTTCTCACGAGACGTTGATGCCTAAACTTTTTATGAAAATATGCTCTCGTACGGAGCAGGAGTCTTCTGAGTAGATTGTTACAAGGAAGAATAAATTGTTTGTCCTCCAATGTTTTCGGGATGCCTGAATTTGTAGTGAAGCACTTTGATCAGATCGCATTGCTTCTTATAAAATCTTGAGCACAAAATTAGACAAAACACTGAACTTAGCTTCAATTTGAACGGCATTGAACTCATATGAATTCAATAATAAAATTAAACAGTGTCAGTAAAACTTCCTCATTTAAAACGTTAAAACCACAATTGCTTAAAATTTCTGCAGTAGATTTTAAGCCGCTTTCAGACATAATTTCTTTTATGTATTTAATTTGTTAATTTAAAATTTTGTATCTAAAAATTGCTCCTGCCAAATGTATACTTTTAGGTGTTACTTTAACATTTTGTAATACACAAATTATAATTTTTATATTATTTTGCCTACTTTAAGGCAACAACATATAAATTTAAAGCATACTTTAGGAATTTTAACATTTACACGAAATTTTTAACGCCAAAGGAATTTTCCTCTCATAAGGTTTTCAACTTAAATTTTAAGAAAAAATTCTAGCAGCAACATCCTGACCATCTACTTTATGTTTATAAATCACACTTAAAAGCATTATTTGCCAACATTCCATAGACTGTCATGAAATGACGCACAGCAATCCAAAACATGTGTCGCACTTATATTGTCTAGAATAACAAGAACAGCAACACTGTAATCAGAAGATAAAAAAACCTTAAGGGAAATAGAGAAAATAAAAAATGAGAGAACAACAACACTAGAAAAAAACTCCTGAACCATGACTAGGACAACAAAATAATTGAAAAGAATTTAAAGGGTATGTAAGAAAACCATAAAATTATGGCCATAAAAACGGAAATACTAAGAGTAGTGAGAGCAAAAAATTGTAATCTGATGTATTAACCCCAGAGAAATCATTCTTGTTCAGTATATTAGAAGAAATTCTTTCCAGGAAAGGATTTTCTTTTCAACACTTCCACCAACACCGTTTTTTTAGTATAAGGCTGTGAGTACAAGTGGGTTAATATTTTTGCTTAAGGAAATAAAAAAGGAATAAAGAAAAGGTTTAAAATTAATAACGAATAGTAATAAATATTACTTGAGCTTTTGAACATATCAGTGAACGCTTGAAAATATGCTGTGAAAGCAAAAATCATTATAGACAATAAATTAATAAATTTAATGAAAATGAAAAGTAAACAAATGCTGTGATATCTTGTTAGGTTTAGGGAAATAGATCTTTAATATTATTTGTTGTTTTGTAATTTTAGCTACTTGAAATATGCCTTAAATGGAAATAATTAGAACAGCACTTTAAGCACCTTAAAGTATGTGGAAAAATAAAATATTTTGTCTTGTATAGAGAACTTTCTTTATATTTTCGACCATAAAACAAAAATAATAGTGATGTAATAAATATCAATTAACAGGATCATCTCTGAGAATCGATTCTACAACGCTACTCATACTTAAACATCTTTGAGGTTTTAACCTGATATTTGTGTTTACTGAATTCGTTGGAGAGTATCACAACCAGTGGTACCATAGTCTTATCATCTTTTACGTTATTACAGAGTAGTTGTGATGTGGAAAACCCAATTTTTTATCATGAGCCCTGATGAACTAGTGAGCTTTGTGTAATGATGGCAACTGTGTTTTTCTCCGATAGTAATCATGATTTCAATCATCATACGCGATTTAGTTCAGTTATAACCGATAAGATTAAGGCATTAATCAAGACATGGTCTAGTCGGCAACTATGGTTTTCGTTACCCGCATGAATAGTCATATAATAATCCGGCATTTATTCCGCATTAGAATGTTATGCGAACACTGTTCCAGTTTGTTATGGCTATTGGAGTATTCGCTGTATTCCCATATTCCATATTCTCAGCAATATCTTAGGAAAGAGGAAGTCTACAGATCGACAGGACAGGATAGGACAGGACAGGACAGATTACGGTCTGGACAGTAGTTAAGTGATTTATACCATTTTCCATTTACGAGACTATTAACGATTTGCTAAGTCTACAGTTGATTCCATTATCCGATGTTTCGATGATATTAAATGATTCACCATCGATTCCAACTGCCATCAGCCATAATCTGCTCTGTTTTCTGTTCCACTTCTCTTAAGAAGAAGCACGTCGTATGCTTTACTACTCATTAAGAATTTTTCTGAACTATCAGAATATTTTCTTCTCTTGATTTCTATACTATTAGCAGCGTGATATTTTCGTCTCCTCTTCTGACCGCCTGACAGGAGGCCAGGATTCCAATCCCAGGTCAGATGACTCCAATAAAACGAAATATAAAGAAATTCCTCGGCGACTGCCACTCAGCACATTGAAAAAAAATTGCATTGAAAAGTTTCTAAAAATATCTATCAATCGGAGTCGAAATTAAACTGTAGATTCCGCCACTCATGGATAAAATTAATGCACACAACGTAAAAAGTGTAAGAAGCCTGTAACCCTGACCGAAGGGTTTTTATAATCAATTACGTATTTATTTATGTAAATATGTATGCATGCATGTATGTATGTATGTATGTACACCAGTAATAGTAATTTCTTTTGATTATTCCCAAAAAAAAAAAAGTTAAAAATTAAAACCTCTCTTTTTCTCTTCTTTTCCAAGATAATTTCCAAAAATTTACGGTAAACAATACCTAATAGCCAGCGTTTTTGTTTTAGAAATTTATTTCATAAAAATTCAATTTCAAATTTATTGACAATCTTAATGGCACTTGTCCCTGTTCTCACTCTATTATTTTCAAATATTTTTTTACAAATCTTTGATTCTATCAAATTTCGTTTGAGTATCTATTCTGTAGCCTGGTAACCTGTTCTACCTAAATCCATAAAATGCTATTTAAGCTTGTATTGGACATATTATCAAGCCATATAGTCTTTCACATCTCCTTGCTTAAGTAGCTTACTTATGTTATACTGTTCAAGTAAGTGTATGCATAAGGCCTGTTTTTTTCGATTCGTTTGGTATTTTTTTATTGTCCTTTTGTTCTATAAGGGAAAGTGTGTTCGAGGACATTTGAGTATTGGCAATAACAATAAGAAGCACTATTACTAGATGCCACCATCAACATCATCAGTACCATCTGCAGTAACGAAAAGTGCCTTCCTTTTTTTTTGTATTTTTTTTTATTGTAAAAATAATACGAAAAGGATAGAAAAGGAACAGTATCTGAACGACTGCCATTATTAGCTGGTCTGGGACGAGTACGTATGTTTGTGCATATATTCATTAATGTATATACCTGAGAAGTATGTACAAAATATTCGTTATTCATATGTTGCATAAAAAATTTTACCTATTTTTCAGTTTAGGTAGAGTTTTCTAGAGGTTTCTTTACGGCAATTAAGAGAAGGCGAATCTTCATATTAACGATAGTTGAATATTGAGATTGCTGAGTGAACTTGCATTGATTTATTAATGCATCCTTGCACTGTACCTTTTAAAAATCGAATATTTTTTTTTTCAGATGAACTATCCCGGATGGAAATTAACATGATAGTCTGTGCATTGCACTGAAGGTTTTATATGAAACGTAACCAAAAGTAGTGATTACATGACGAAATATCAGCTTTGGATCGTTGAATTGTTAATCAGTCTTGCTGTATTTTCACACAAGCACGATAATATAAAACCAGTTAGATTCCAGGGAATCGTTGGAACCTAAGAGTCCATGGAATTATTTCGAAAGAAAACTTACCCTTTGAACAGAATATGAAACAGTTTTTCGCATACAAGAAAAGATACAATTTGATAAAGTTTTTCCAATTTTCAGCTTTAAAAGTGAATTTCAACAAAAACTTTCATTTCATTACAACGCTGCCTAGCCCTTGGTAGGTTGAGGTTAAGGACCCTTGGCAGGGCCTTCTTTGAGACCTTGAGTTCTGTGTCGAGAGCCGACATCAAGGCTCTCCACAGATTCATTAGCAGCTTGGGCTGGTCGAGAGGTGCTAGGGCTTCATAAGTGTAGTCACACTCTCACCCTCTTCTGTTTTGTGTCTGTTTCTTTGTGTGTAATTTCCTCCGTTTCCCATTCTCTCTCCCCTTACCTACATTCTATTTCCTCTATTTCCTTCCTCCCCTAAGGACAATGTACAATGGGTCAATTTTGACCTCCGGGTACTGTGCTTGTCTTGGCAAACAGGTGCACGTCGTCTAACTTAACCTACAACGCTTGAACGTTATTTGTCAATTTTGGCTTATGGTTTTGTTGCAGCTGTCGAACCATTCAAAGTAGTTTCCGATCATGTTCTCCCCACATTTCAGACGATGTATTGGCAATAACTTGAAAAATTTTGGTTTTTAATTTTTCCAACGTTAGGGAACTATTTTCGAATCAAGATCTTTGACCTACATGCATATATACATAACAACCCATCAGTCTGGATTACGACATATCTTCTCACACTGCTTATGTTGTCTGTGTGTTAATTTTATGTTAATTTTATACATGAGTGAAGGGGCCTCCCCTTTAAAGTCGATTCTGAACGGCAGATTTGTGTGAGAAACTTTTCACTTTTTTATTTGCTCTCAGAAATTTTACCAAAAATCTGCTGAAGAAAGTCCCTGAAGAAATATTTTTTTTATTTCGTTGTAACGAACTAAAAAGAGTCTGACATTACCAACAAGTGAAATAAGGAATAAGTTTGAATGTGAAATGAAATTTTGTTTGAAAAATTAGAACTGAAATCCTGTTGATCTATTTTAGACGTTCTGCTGGATGAGACGATGAAACGTTCTGCTAATGAGCTGTAGAATACAGATAAAATGCTAAAAACGTAGTGTAATCGATCGATAAAACTGTGAGAGAGTAGAGATATTGTTGACCATGCGTAATTGATTGATTGAGTTGATTTCATTATTCCTTTAACTCGAGACTAGGTCCAGAAAGGCGATATAGTGCCAACAAATAAAGGCGAATAAGGCATACGTGGACACAATTTCGCCAGCCTATAGTCGACATAAAGAACTGTCCACTATGGTGTAGAATTTTGTTTTGTAAGAGAAGAATGATTCTAATTTCTTTACTTGCTGAAAAAGATGTTACATGAATGTGACTTGCTTGCAAAGAAAGAACAGAAGTAAAAATAAGACAAAACAAACTTCCATCACATATTAAGATGACTTGGTTGTAGTAAATCTTTGTTCTCTTAAGTAAATATTTATAAGCAAACATATTCACTCGTATGTATGTAGGTTGCTATGATTAAATTTATCTGCGCCAAAAGACAGACAGTTAGACGTTAATTTGTACAGACACTTGTATCAGTCGTGTATTTGTTTAAGGTTTCTCAAAAACAGAAAAAAAAAATGTTTTTTAAAAATCTCTACTTTTCTTAATTGACAGCCGCTGTTGTGGTGACATTTTTTATCTGTTGGCTGCCATTTCATATTCAGCGTTTGTGGTACGTTCATGGCAAAGAAAATCAAAATTATCAAGAGATTAACGAGTGGTTATTCTCAATGACGGGTTTCGCCTACTACGTCACTTGGTAAGCCAAAAAAAAAAATGTTTTTTCTTCTTTCTTTCTTTTTTTTTTATTTTTGGTCGATTGTTACAGTCGTTGACGTATAAATTTTAATTTTCCTGTTTCTTATAGCACTATTAATCCAATTTTATACAATGTAATGTCTCATCGTTATCGTGTGGCATTTAAAGACATCTTATGTTGCAAACGTCGTAATCTCTATTACAACAATGGCTTTAGCCGTGATCAATCCAGATTTACTGAAAACTCAAATGCATCCAGTTTATGCCACAGCACTTATAATCGCGTTAATTCGGTAAGTTCATGGAGCGAGTAGTATTTCTATTAGTTTTATATGCATAAACAATTTGTATTTAATTGTTTTAAAATAATTTTTATAACTTTTATTATTTTTTATTTTTTTTCAAGGTCCGTGTTCATTCCTTTAGAATTGCTAATAACACCAAGGATCGAAGTTCGTTTAAATCCAATAATGTTTTGTGGCGAAAATCGGATTATAACACTACCATTGAAGAGGTAAGTAATAAACAGTAGTAGTAGATGGTAATCAATACTTACCTTTATTGTTTTTACTTGGTTTGTAATAGAAATAGAAAAAATTGATCCATTCTCTCTAAGTAATGGATCATAAAGCGTAAGTATGGATCATCTTATTCGGTTTCCGTTTTCTTTGTTTTGCTTTTTTTTTTAATTTGTTTTCAATAAAACAGCAGATTAGTCTACTGTTGAAAATTACAGAATAACAAGATTGCCATCTTTATCCAATTGGGTCCTTTTTTTGAACAAAGATCTCCCAATAAACCCTCAACTATTGTTGAGTGCTTTATACAATGTTCAGACAGGCACTTTCATTGCGTAAATCACAATAAACGCCATAATTGAGATCAGTATTACATATAAAATTTCAATTAATTATTGGTCAATAAATACGCAAATTGTTATAATATTGAGAAAAGTTCTAAATACAGTGAGCATATTATAATTTTCCGAACACTTTCAATTGATATTTGATAATCAAATGTCAACAACGACAAACAAATAAAACCAAAATATGGCGGGCTTTCTGTTCTGCAAACTTTTCAGAATTGCCACATTTTTCTTCTTCACTTTGGAATCAAAAGTTGATCCTTCTAACCGCAACAGTTCGGTGTTCCTGTTACAAACTAGTAAGACCTTATCCAACGTTGAGTTGTTTTCCATTTTTTCACAAACTTTTTTGGAACTAATTTTCGCGACCAAAATAAAACAATATTGCTGAAGCAATCAGCTGTCGTCTGTCAAAAAAATTGCGTATATTATGTGTTTGAACACATAAAATATTGTACACAAATAAACGAATATTAACTCAATAAAAGTGCCTATCTGAACATAGTACTATTGTTTTCTCATTGGTGGTTCGAATATACCGAATACCGTCAGTGTTAATTACCATGCAAAAAAATTATAAAATCTGTCATTCTCCCCACTCCTGGATAATATTAACACACACAACTTTGATGATGTGAGAAGGTTATAATACTGCCTAAAGGATTGTAATGATCAGGCATTCTTTCAGACTATTACACATTACACAGCTGTTAAGGAAAGACTTCGAATTTACTATTTTATGCTTTTAAATTTCTCTTCGTAATAGTATTGTTGTAAGGAAGGTCTAAAGTACTCCGATCAATCGATTCGTTTTACTGCCCTTCATGTGTACAGGCTTAATCTATGCTTTAGCATAGAAACTCTGTTGTCTATTTAAATTGGAAGACGTTGTACGATGACAGAAAAGTATCTGATGAGTGTCCTCAAGTGTTTCGCTCTGAATAATGAATTTTGGTGAATCGTCTTCTTGTCACGATATAAAGACATTTAAATCCATTATTCCTAGATCTAACTCAATGCTCTGCATGAATAGGTGTCATCCCCTTGGTGTTGATTCCAATTAGTACTTCGCTAAAAATTTAGCAAATTGTGCGTCATAAATTGTGAGCCTGACTTAAAACTCTCTTTCTCTACTAATTGCCAAGAAAAGAGCGCCTTCACTACTCTGTGTCTTCGTTTTGGCCAAGTATATCTATGGAGTCCTAATATAGACGAAATTATCCTTCCGTATACAAGAATGCATGTATAAAACAAAAACCCTTTACATATCTATAGAAACATTATTTTGCCATTAGATTTGTAAAGAAAATGAGAAAAAAAAATACAAAAATAAATAATTCATGTACGATACTTCGTAACAATTACTTACTAACACTTGCCATGGGAGATTTAAAAACACGTTGTTGACATTAGAATTTCATTTTCATTAGAACACAATTATTTACTTTCTTGTAACAAATTCTGTTACACTTTATTAAGACAACTTGAAAGAAAGAAATTGAAAACGAAAAAACAAAAGAAAAACTATTGAAAATTTAAGTGGAATACAAGTTAAAATGTTTCCTTTCGAGTTTTACAACAAAATTTAAATTTTATTACTAACAGCTTAAATTTTTTTCTTTTTATTTTTGCTACTTTTATTGTTGTTTTATCACTTATTGAATGGGAATTTCTTTTTAAAACAATTTTTATTTCAATTTTTACCATTCCCCTTTCAAACATGTTTTTGTAGATTTTTTTTAGTCTTGTTTTTCACTACAATTTCACAGTTAATTGTGCCATTATTGTTAAAAGGATACCAACTTTATCCTTTACAACAATTGTTGTTTAAATAACAAAAAAATAAAAAATCCAATGAAAAGGTACCAGCATGCAACAAACAATCAACGGAGAGACTCGGTAAAAATAACAGACTGACTGTAGAGCCAGAAAAGTGAATGACAAACCAAATATTTGTAGACAACTGTTAGAGGATAGAAAAAAAAAACAAATACAAAAACAAAAGAAAAAACGGGAATTAAAATAAGAAGAGGAAATGGCATAAATAAACAGAAGAAATAAATATTTAAGTTCCCAATTTAAATTCATTCAAACAGTTTTAATTCAACACACACACAACGGTGAGCATTAGAGTCAAAAGACAACACATTAAAATGAAGGGAATAGAATTCCTTTGAAAATTGAAGTTGAATTTTGTAAGGATCAGTGTAATACAGATTTTAAGTGTAGACAGGCGAATGTGCGAAATATGTTGTTCAATTCAGGTGAAATTTATTCTACAGTTCTACTTCTGCTTAGGATATATAGCGTTGTCACCATATTTAACACTGCCAGATAAGCTCTACCAGTCATAATCAGTCAGGATTAGGACCTAGATTCTCACACCGCTTTATGTTGTATAAAATTGACAAGCAGGGCCTTCAATTTAAAGTCGAATCCCAATGACAGATTTTTGAGAAACTTTTTATGGCAATCTTATTTATACTTAGAGTTTTTATCATAAATCTGCAGAGAGGAAATCAATAAAGAAATATTTGTTCACATTTTTCCTTTTTATTGGAAATGTCTGATTTAGGATTTAAATCGTGGCCTCACGTCTAATAGGCCAAAGTACTATCTACCAGACTACAACTAGGAGTCATAAATTCTAAGGATTATAAAAGACATATAACATAATGCATAACTAACCGTAGAATATAAGGGGATGTTTAGCTTTCCCTTCCTGACTGCTTGTGTGCTTGTCCACTCTATCCTTTTTTTTAGCTGTTGTCCTTTATGAAATAATGATAGAAGTAGCATCCAAAGAAATGGAAATGTCTTGGAGCGTTGACATTACACGAAGGCATTTCTCATAAACTGAACTTACTGCATAGTTCAGTTGTTCTGTTTAGCAAGAAACGCAGGCAAAGAAACACACTCAATAAGAGAAATCATAAGTCAAACATTATAATACGAATATAGTTGGGCTATCTCGTTAATATAGTTACATCAAGCGGGTGCCACTCTGTAATTTATATCAATAAGAGACTATGCAAGACTAGCTCTGCTTTTGGGTGTTGAACAGCAGTATAGAGAAGACCCCAAGCCTATGGTGAATGATAAAAATGCAAAAATACAAAGACATGGTTTGCAACTACCAATCAGGAGTAATTTCATGTGACATTCGGAGAAAGAAATGGAAATGAATTGGTCACAAACAGTGGAAATAGTACGACAGTATTACTAGAGCTCCTGGTCCTCTAGTAATTCTCAACAATCTGAAACTAAACAATCCATATGGAGCCAAAAATAAAAAAGTGCTTTAAATGAATAAAAGGAAAGAAATACTCCGATGAGTATACTATACTTACGTTATCAGATGTATTCAGGATAAATTTAACGCCAGCTAAGAAGTGCTATTTAAACCTTAGCTGTGATAAAACTGTCAGCAACTAATTGTCAAGCAAAACTTCACAAATCTTTTGCTTGATGTATTACTAAAGTGTCGGTCCAACACACTCACAGAATAATTTACATTCAACATGGCTTGTTGTAGATCCATCTACTCATTGTATGTTTAAAATAACACCCACAACATAAGTGAAGCATTCGAGAAAAGTTTTTAGTATTTCCATTAAGCACCAAAATAGAAGGAAACCCCTGCATATTTGTATAAGTTTTAATATTTGTGTCACAGTATAGTTGTTTCCAGTTTGTGTAAACTCTTGTAAAATACGGTAGAGGATCAAAACCCAAAAATGTTTAATTTTTTTATTATTAAAGTTGCATTTTAATTAACAGCACTGGAATAATGGTCACAATACCTGGAAGTATTCTTATATTACACAGTTTACTGCCACATGCATCAAGGTATGCTAAAATTGTTGAAATATTTTTAATGAAATGCAATTTTAGTTTCATCTTTCGTTGATATGGAATATATTTTTCTATGTATTTTTTTTATTGAAATTCTAAAGGCAAGTTTTTAATGAAATATTTTTGAAAAAATTTAATTAAAAATAAAGTATTCGCAATAAAATAAAATATTACAAATAATAATAACAAGTTTACTGTTATCATGGCTACTCATAGTAATAAGTTTTGAGAAATTGTTGATAAAAATTTTTTAATAATTTTTGAATTAAAATTATATTTTCAAATGCTTGAATTTTCATAGAGGACTAGAATTGTTTGCATATTTTAGGGTTTGACTATTTTAAGGTCCTCAAACGTTCTTTGTGTACAATTTTAATATCATTATGGTACTCAGAAATTATAGAAATTATTTTGAATGAAGACCACATACAGTGCCACTGGTGCTTATTGAATGAAAATACTGAATGAAAAAATATATTTTTTTAAACCCCTGAAAGTATGCATCATTTTTTTAAAAACAATTTATAAATTTTCTTTTAATTTCGTTTGACCATTTGATCAATGTGCATTCAACTTTTCAATTCTATTTTAAACAATTATCAAAGTCTGCTGCCATAAATTAAGCCTAGACATGTGTCGATCTTTTTTTCATTTTGAAACACTTTCCTTTCCGTTGTTTTTCTTATTACCATTCAAAAAATAAATTTTTCAATAAAGTAAGAAACGTGCCGGTTATTTGCCTGACCAAATAAATCAGGCGCTAAATTAATAAGGTTTTCTTTTGTACTTCAATAACGACAATTTGTATCTATTGAAAAATACATTGAATATGTTATTCACCTAAAAATGAAATGTTTTTATGAAGAATATGAATGAAAACATAATTGGTTATTACAACAATTGAGTCAATATTAAGACCTAGCTCCTCATACCACTTATGTGGTGTGTGTTTATTATATACGTGAGTGGAGACAACGAGAGTTTAAAGCAACTCCGAAAAGTACCAAATGAAAAGAAGCCGAGAGATGTTAAATAGTGATATTATTTAAGCGCCATAATTGTTCGCTTTTGAATTGTTTAATTCAAGGTCCTAAGGACGTACAAGATTATCGTAATCTACACGATTTAATTCTGGTTCTCTGCACCCAAGGTATGGTTTAGATATTTCGTTCCGATCTTGCCGTCTATCTTAGTTTTCTATCACTTTCACTGTATCAGATCTCATAATGATAGAGTTTCTGTTCTCTAAAAACATTGTCTGTAAAATTGTCTTTAGTTGTTGCTTAGGCTCTAGACTTACTTTTGAATTTTACTGAATAAGTGTCGTAATGCTGCTGACCATATATAATTCATTTCATTGCCACCCTCGTAAATGTTAAAAGTTAATTTGTTTTTATTTTTTAAATGCTTTCGCACTTTGCTAATCCTAAAGACAAATAAAACAAATTTTTTTATTTCCCTAAAAGCAAATTTAGGTTTTTTTTTTTTTTAATTTTATATTTAAACGACATTAAGAGAGAGGGAAAAAATAAATAAAAACACAGAAAAGCACACAGTAAAACGTTAAATTTCAAATGCCTAAAAGTATGTAACTTCAAATAACAACATAACAACGTTGAAGTAAAATATTTCAAAGTGAGTAAACGATAGGAAACAGGAAAGAGACAGAGAAATGCGGGAAAAAAATAAAACTTAACAAAAGATTAAATTGTTGAGTACATTTTATGAAAATTTTAATAAAAAAAAAATAATCGTAAATCATATTCGCCATCTCTTTTTCTCTCTTTTAAAATACATTGATCTGCTGGCAGACATCGCATTGCTTTTATTACTTGCGTAAATCTTATTTTACGCTACATACTCACATATCCGTAGAGGTTGCTTTGTTTTTTCTCTTTTTTTTTTTTTCTTGTCTTTAAGTATCTATTTTTCTTGCCACATTTAAATAAAACACTTAAATCATTGCCAGAAGTAGTATCAGCAACACCATCTTCATTATATTCGTTACTTCGTCAGACACAATTTATTTCGAAACAAAACTTTCTGTGGGTTAATATAGTATAACAGCACTTGTCTGGTTGTTGTTTTTAAATTTCTATTAAAACGTAGATCTGGAGACTCAAACGAAAAGTGAAAGTAAAAAAGTGAAAGGAAAAGTTGTCTTCATAGACCATTAAGACGACAACGACAGTATATTTATATTATAGAATGTCCAAGAACAATGCTCGTTTATATGAAAAACTTTATTCTGTAGTAGACACTTGTATATTAGACTCTTAGTGGACAATTTGTAGTTTAATGTTTTTAGTTTCTTAAGAGAGTTAAACTTTACGGTCAGAGGTTTTATTTTCAGTGTGCAGTTGGCTGCCATTTTTATACTCAAGAACATCTTAACCGATGACTGCATATTGTGTTAGTCTAGTAGGTAGTATGTTGAGTTATTAGACCTCAGATCAGACATCTCGAATAAAAGGAAATACAAGATATTATTTCTTCGGCAACATCCTGCCCGCAAGATTTCTGACAAAATCTCGGAGAGTAAATAAAATTACCATGAAACAATGTGTTGTTGGGAATTGACTTTAAACTTTTTCGTGAATCGAAAGAGGAATAGTTTTTTTTTTCCTATTAATTGAATTAAAGGATATATTATGTATCTGAAATATAAAAATTATCTGCTGTAAGTGAATAGAAAATAATCTTTATATGTACTCCCATCTGGATTTATAGACAATCTAAATTTTCTTTTTTCTATGGCTACTACAACTGGAGATCATAAATTTCTTACTACCATGCCAAGTGCAAACTTACTCTAAAACGAAGTCTCAGTAGATTAAATCACACGAAGCTAAGCTCTAGGGTAGCTTAAGGTTCTGCTGTATCGCCATCTCGATTTATAATTTCCTTACTTATCTTTTCCTCTTGCTACGGATTTCAGACTACAGTAGCACCTGTGAATATTATTTTTTTTTTAATGTATACCAAGCTTTTATGGTATTGAGATACTTTCATCTGGCCATCAGACAATCGCTCAATAGAATTACCCGCATACGCTTATTCCGTCGGCAAAATTCACGATGAATTCTTCCCGTGTTATACCTGATCGTAGGGCAACAGTGTTCTTCTAACTCCCCATCAAATATCAGAAGTATATGACATTAAATAAACAAAAAATTGTTGAATTTCTCTCCAAAAACCCTTCTAAACACAACTATGTAAACACCATTCCAGAACGTAATTGATAAATGAGTTGTAGGGCATGATTGATTAAAGGAAATCAATCAAATCCTTAATCGATATCAACTTCAAAAAAGAAGAAAGTAAGTTTTCTTAGATCAATGAAATATAAACTGACTAAAATACAAACAAATAGTCACATTGGAAGGAGTAATCATTCTACACTTCCATACAACGAAATTATACGACGAAGTTTTATACGACGAAAAACTTTATCGCATCTACTACCCAAAAATATTTGGTTTTTCGTTTGTTTTTTCATCTTTTTTTTGAGTTTATCTTGGCTAGAAGTTTGTAGTCTGATAAGAGTTTTCTATTAATTTTAATATTTTAGTTTCACATTTTCTTTACTATTTCATTACTTTCTACAAATCAAAGTCTGTAGAAAAAGATAGGGACACTGGAAGTTGGTTGTCAGGATAATAATATTGGTTATAAATATTTTTGCATGTTTGTTTCCTTTTGTAGGAAACATGCAAATATTTGCGACCGTTATAGAGATTGTCGTATAAAAATATGAAAAGAGAAATGCGTCTCCATTTTATTATATTGCAAATGCTATTTCGTTCTCAATAAACATACTCTAATGTTATTCAATTGAGTACATACTTAATAATGGTTGAAAATCTAGGAAAATAAAGTGGGCCCACAGAGCATTTATTTAAATAAAAATTAAATTCCTTCAATGACTAATGCATTAAGAAAGTTTTCCACAGGTTTTATTAGACGTCAGACCTTGGTTCAAAACTAAAAAATTTGAATATATTTCTTCGGCGACTTCTTTTCAACAGTTTTTTGGCAAAAGCTTTAAAGGTAAAGGTGATTGACAAGAAAAGTTTCTCAAAAATCTATCGACGGTAAACTGTAAATTCCGCCATTCATATATAAGATGAACACACACAGTATAAGTGATTTGAGAAGCTAGGTCATAATCCTGACTGAAGGGTTTTAATGAACAATTATGTATGTATGTCAGCAATGAATCGTTTTTCTGCTACTTATAAGCACTCATGCAATTTTGAGTATGAGTAAATCAACAGAATTAAAATTCAACTATTCTGATTCATTCATACTCGCTACAATATTGATTTATAAGTATAAATAGCAATGAGTATGAGTACAACGTTGACATCAAACTCACAGCATTCAAAGTATGTTAAATTCATACGCTTACTCACTCTGAGTCATAAATTGAGAAAAATACTTATAATACTTATAAGTGATTCGAGTGGCTCGAAACATTCATCAAAATTTATCGCCTTTGTTGTAGTTGCATATACAATCAAAGAAGAAAGGAAGACAAAGACAACATACAAAGCATACACACAATCTTCTTATGAGCATAGTAGTGTTCGCACACGAATCATACTTATTTTGTTCTTCGTGTAAATGTTAAGTAGAGACGAGTCGCAGTAAATAACATCATAGGTATTGTTAAGTATGAATACGACGAGTATTTCTAACTTTGAGTATGAGTAGCATAAGTATAATATCAATATAAGTATGTATGCGTATATGTATCTGAAATTATATGACTCGAACCTACTCATCGTTTTGAATACTTATTGCTGATCTCTGATGCATGAGTAACCGATCCTAATCCATTTCACTTTTCAATTATCTCTTCAAATGTGTAATGATAGTTTTCCAGAGTTTAGTAGACTGTCATGTAATGAGGCGATTTTTATTCACGAAAATTATAAATTTTTAAGTATAATTTGAATGTATTAGATTTATAGAGCCAATGAGTTATTTATATAAAACCAGTTTTCCTAACAACCTGTTTCACCCCGATGGTTAGTCTTTTCTGTAAAAAAATATTTCTTTTCCAAATGTATGGAAGGCTATTTTAATATAATTTTTGTTTTTATCATTTTTCTTTTAGGATATTCGTCAAAATCATTCAACAAGTTTGAACAGCACAAATGACATGGTAGTCTGTGTCGATAATGGTGTCAATGGTCATGCCAAGGTTTTCACTCAAAATGAAGTTCATGAAACATTATTAAATAGAAATAATGGCACCCGCATATAAATTTTTTTTTTTTCAAGGATCACTTTTATTTTTAATGGCCAAACTCATCTAAACAACGAACATCGTAAAAAATACTATAAAAACTCTAAAAAGACTGAAAACAAAAATATGGATTCTTAAACGGAAGAGAAAAGAAGTTCTAAAGGAAGTTGAAAAACAAAGTTTAGATTTAAAATATGAAAAATGTTTCTAAATAGTTCAAATATGCTGTATTTTGGTCACATAGAAAAAGTGTATTAAAATTATAAGAAAAATTGTTATTGATAAACATTTAAGTTAGGTTAGCTCACCATTATTGACTTTAAACGAAGATCATTTGACTTATTTTGTAATGTTCGTGTATCATGGATGGTGTGCTGTAGATATATCAAAATTTCATAAGATTCGACATGACAAATGTTGTCCAGGATATTTCGTAAATGATGAACAAAACAGTGTCTAGTCTGTCTAGTGTCCAGAAGAAGCAACTTGAGCTATTTGATTGGCTTCTGGTACAAGTTTCAGCATTCTGAACGTGTTAATATTTGTTTTCTTATTCTTATTATTATGTATGCTTCTGTTTTGTAAGTCTAATTTGAAAACTCAACTGTGTATTCTAGGAAAGGGTCACTTTACTCAAAATTCGATTGCTATCGTTATCTCAATTTTCACTCGCGTCGATTTAGACAAAACACAAAAAACAATTTATTTGTTGTTCTCATATACATACACACATTAAAACGATATTTATTGTAAAATCTATTCGATAATTAGAATTAAAAAATAATTGTGATGTATTGTGATTCATTCTCATGTAAAAAATAATCACTGTATTTTTAAATTTAGTTTAAGTGAAAATAGTTTTAATTCCATTTTAAGTATTTTAAAAATTTAGTTTTCTAAAATATTGTAAATAATAATAAAAAAAATTCTAAATTATATAAAAATTATAATTAAATTTCTATAATCTAGACTAATGACGAATAAAGAGATTCTATAAAAACAAATTTTTTCTCTCTATTCCTTAAGGAATTCAATAATAAACTGTGGTAAGTCAACTATAAGTGAGTAAACACCATTGAAATAATTCATTTCCTTAGGATAGGTAGAAAAGTAAATGAGAATAATCGAATAAATTTTCAAAAATAAAAACATTTATTTATTGCTTATAAAACATAAAAACATTTTCATCATTAAAATTATTGTTATGCTACAAGTATATTTTTTATAATAGAAAATTCAAAAATTATAATGGGTGTCGATTCACTTATGGCGCTTAGTGTATAACCTTTCAAAAATAATTGTATTTTGCCTTTCATAGCCTCCAAACGGCCGAGACTCAGTAAAGGCAGAATTAGTCGAACGTTTAACGGAACGTAATGGATCATATGTTCGTTTATAGCATACGTTTATGTACATAATCGTTCTACTTTCCTACCATGTATATAGAGATAATTGGCCATTACAACCCTCCAGTCAGGATTACGACCTAGCTTCTCAAACCACTTATGTTGTGTGCGTTAATTTTATACATGAGTGGTGGGACCTAAAGTCGACTTCGAACGACAGATTTTTGAGAAGCTTTTAATGGCAATTTTTACTTTCTGAGTCTTTGCCAGAAATCTGCTAATAGGAAGTCGCCGAAGAAATATATTTTGTATTTCGTTTTGTTGGAGATGTCTGGTCTGGAATTTAAACCTTGGTCTCACGTCTATAGCAGCTGGATCGCATACTACAAATTTGCATCCACATATGGATCACTTGAAAATTATCTCTAATTTTAATTGAAAAATTGTTTTCATTTTCAAAATTCTTGTACGATACCACTTCACATCGGATATAAATGCGTCCAATGTATCTCAAACAATTCACAGTTTGGTATGCCTTATGGGTACATATTTCTTCGTGAAAGCCATATGCTAGGCCTTTACTATCAATTTGAAGGTGATATTCTGCATCCATTCACTTGAAGGGATTTGAATAGATCATTAACTGCATTAGTCTTTTTTCTTTTTTTTTATCTGGAAATTATGTCACATGAGCGACAATAAGTTTGCGGAAATTTAGTAAAACCTGAGATTAGTGAAGAAATTTGTCTGTAAGATCTGACGTTAAGCTTTCTTTAACAATCGCAAGGCTTTCTGATGTTATTGTTAGCCCACATATTTCAATTGTTTACCTCTTTTCTTTTCTTGCCCTTTTGGTCATTGTAGGAAGATATATTGCTTTAATCTATCAAGAGACTAAGTGTCTGCACTAGAAAATGAAACAACTACTCCGCAAAACTTTCATTTACTTTACCCAATAGTTGAGTAAATTTATACGTTTTGTTCATAAAAACTTGTTCTATTTTTATACACTAAATTGTAATACGTTTTCGTAATTTTTCAAAAGCACTTTATGAATTCTACCACAAATTGTTGGCCACATTAACTCGACCTTCTGTCCAAACTGTTAAATGAACTTTTCAACTTATGGTTTGTTAGATAAAAATTAAAACAAGAACAATTTATTTTCATTCAGTTTTAACACTTTGGTTTTATTAAAAGAAATCCAATAAAAAATTTTTGTTAAAATAAAACAAAATACAAAATTTTTTATAGCATAAGTTAAGGGTCTCTTAAAAATGTCTAAGCAAAGCATATTTTTAGGGATTGATTTTCTTAGAATCCTAAGAAAATTGTAAAACAAATACAATAAATTACTTATTGAAATTGGTTTTTATTTATACGAAAGAGTGACTTTTTTTTGTAAGGAAAACTAAATTCTTAATAAGTTTTTTTGTAATTCGCCTAATAAAATTAGATTTTATATTTATGTTGCATGGATAATATAATTAATTTTGAAGGATAACAAATACATTTCTCTGTAATTTAGTTTTTCTTAAATTGTTTTGTTTTACCTCTTCCTCAAAGCACTAGAAAACAAATTCATTCATTCAAAAAAAACAAGAAAAACTTCCAAATCGCTTGGAAATATTCAAGCAAAAACACAAAATTTACTGTCAGTTCATAAATAATTCATTAAATTCATTTATTTTTGTTTTATTTTGTTTTTTTCATCTTAATTTCAGCATAAGATTATCGACACAATCAAATAAAGAAACAATAACGATTGCATTTGGGTTAGTCATGGCTAAGTGGCAACCTTATGTTCCTTCGCTTTTTACAGCCATCATCTGTTATTCTTGCAAATGTCAAATTAATGTTTCTATGAAACTCATCTTCATCAAATTTTCGTTTTTTTCATTTCCCTTATTTATTTTAAGTAAATTAAAGTTTTTCTCACTGATCCCCCCGTATTAGTGCTACTCTCTAAAATCGTGTTCATTTCCAAGAGAACTGTATGGTCAAGAGATATTTTAGAATAAATCAAATTACTCACACTCGAAGCCTGACATTACTGTGTGTGAATAATGCAAATGACAGTACAAACTCAGTAGACCATACAGGCTGTAATAAGTTTTGCCTGCAAGGGCACGTGCTGGGATTTTTTTCTTTAAGCGAAAATGAAAGAAAGGAAAAAAGTTGTATTCAGTTTCGTTGTTAATGTAGACATAAAAAACTAAAACAATTTATAAGCCAATGTACCCACCCTTTATATAGCAACATATCCAAATACTCCAAAGCTTAAAATTCGAGTGTTATACTTTCATGGAAATTTTCATTATGGTCTAGAATAATATTTAGTTTAAACTCCATCTGCAATAAAACTTCTTTATCTCATAGCCTGCATAGAGTAATCATAAACCTTTAGTCAGGATTTCGACCTTGATTCTTATACCATGTACATGTGTGTGTTAATTTTATGTATGAGTAGTGGGATCTACAGTTTTAAGTCAACTTCAAACGACAAATTTTTGAAAAACTATTTCATGGCATGAGGTCGCCGTGGCTAGTAAGTAGAGTGTTGGCATATTAGACCAAAGACCCGAGTTTGAATCCCAGGTCAGACATCAAAATGAAAATTTGAAAATAATTTTTCGGTGACTTCTTCTCAGCAGATTTCTGGCAACAACTCTGAGAGTAAAAAATTACCATGGGATGCTTTTCAAAAAATGTGTCGTTCGGAGTCGACTTCAAAATGTAGGTCCCGCCACTCATGTATAAAATTAACGCACACAACATAACTGGTGTGAGAAGCTAGGACGTAGTACAATGGGTCAATTCGACTACCGAGTACTGTACTTGTCAGAAATGACAAGTACACGTCCTCTAACCTAACCTAACATATTTTGTGGCATTTTTCTATGTCCCTTCAGAGTTTTTGCCAAAAATTTGCTGAACGGAAGTCATCTAAAGAACATTTACTCATATTTCGTTTTGTTGTAGATGCCGGACCTGGGATTTGAACCGAGTTAATCACGTTCAGCTATTTGAGTGTCTTTTATAAGCCGAAATTGATTGTTTTTAACAATTTAATTTTAAATAAATGTTCGTTCATTTAATAAAATTTTTAATTTCCTTTTCTTTATTTTGTATTTTTCTTTTTCATTCGTTCCCATACTTTTGTTACATTCCAGGTCTTCTTTTGAAAACATGACAGACACTCATTTATCATTTCTTTCAAGTAAGGGAAACCTTTAAACAATTCAATTTCTTGTTTTTTTTTTCTTTTCTGTTTTTGCTAAAAACAAAAAAATTTATGGTATTCAGGTAAGTATATTCCATGGAAAACAATCATTTTAGATAATATTTCAATTCTGACTGAACAAAAGTTCACTTTTGTATGGCTTTTCATGTTTGTTACCAAATAATTAACATTTTTGTAAGGCAATATAGCGTAGAATACCTTCAAGCCATTGTAAATCATTTCATTTGCAATTCAAGAGAAGAGAAATCAGCAGCATTTTTATGTCGATATTGCTCTTTTTTTAGAGGTTAAATGATGCGATGCCATTTTTGCCTTTTTCTTTGCCAATGCAACGCAGTGTATGTATTGTGAAGCAGAAATTTTTGAAATGTTCATAACTCGATTTTACAAAGGCTAGTGAACCTCATACAAAACCCACTCAAAAGATAGCCATAAAAAGTGAATCTTATAGAAAGCGCAAGTTCACCATGTTCTGAGGAAGAGTAGGACTCAATGTACCAGTTTGCTTATCACCACACTTAATACAGCAAGACGTATATATGCATGTATATATATTTTCGTGTAAATGTTTTATATTGGCTTCTTAGACGCGAAGTTCCGGTTCAAGCCTCAGGTCAGATGTCTCCAACATAACGATATATGGCACTTTGTTTTTTCAGCGACTGACACTGTACAACTATTTATTGAGGATTATGAGCTAGCTTCTTCCACCATTTATGTTGTGTCTGTTAATTTTATACATCAGTAACAGGACTTACAGTTTCAAATCAACGTCAAACGCCGGATTTTTAAGAACCTATTTCATAGCAATTGAATTGAATTAAAGTCGCCGCAGTCTAGTGGGTAGTGTGTTGGCTTATTAGACGTAAAGCCAGGGTTCGAGCCCCAGGCCAAACATCAAAACAAAAACCAAAAAGTATTTCTTCGGCGATTTCCACTCAGCGGATTGCTAGAAAAAACTCTGCTATGACAAGTTTCTCAAAAAAAAAATCTTTCCTTTGGAGTCGACTTTAAACTGTAGGTCCCACCACTTATAGATAAAATTAACACACACGACATAAGTGGTGTGAGAAACTAGGTCAATAATCCTGACTGAAAAGTTGTAATGGCAATATTATTGACTCTTAGAGTTTGAAGAAGATATATTTTTTCATAATTCCTTTGGTTGTCGATGTTTGTCCTCTGAGTATCTTTGACTAAAAGTTTAATCCTTTAAATTATACACTCTTATAATTTCATAGACCTTTTCATTTCATTCATAGTATACGTGGAAATACGTCTGCTGCAGTGTTGACCTTTATGTCTTCTTTTTTAATTTCATAAAATATTTCGGCATGTAAGTGCTAACCTAAGGTTTTCTGTGTGGTCCGCCTCTAAACATTTCAATCAAAAGGTGGCATGTTTGTATATACGTGGGCTTACTTCATAATGAATATGCTTTTCATTAAAAGTTTCTAATTTAAGAAATTTAGTACAACAAAAAGTTAAATACGAAAGGGAACATTTCAATAAAATATGAAAAACAAAAAGGAGATTAAACTCATGAAACCCACACACAAAAGTGCTGTTAAAATTTCTAGTTGACGTTTATTTCAAAGCATATGGAGACATTTAGACGCAAATGCATGTTATACTATGAATTCACAAAATAGTTGACATGACAGACATCATATTGACGCCTCCATTCTATAACATTGTATATGTACTTAGAACGTTTTTAATGTTCTTGAATTTTTAAATTCTACCAAAATACTGTAAAAATTCGTTTAAAATGCGCCCATCCGTTCCGAAGTTATAAAGGAAAAATCTACTTAGAATATATATATAGTCATATGGCGCGTGAAAACTTTGAGAGCTCATAATTCAAAACACACTTTTTTGACCTAGAATTTTATAGAACGGAGGCGTCGATATAATCGCTTCTCTTTTTGAACAGAATTTGCAGATCTTTGATTCCACTATGAAAGCTATTTAACTCACCCGTTAGAAAAATTAATATAAAAAGCGTTTATAAACAATTGCACGGTGTCATAAACAACACCTAACATGTCTGACACTTTGCAAACAAAGCTTATGACAGATTACGGTAGAGTATATAAGCTTAAAATATAGAATTTCAGTTTCTGGGAATTATGTATTCGTTACTTAGGCAATTCATTAATTATTCAATTTATTTTAATTAAGACAATAACAAAATTGTGAAGAAATATAAATTGTAACAATAAATGTCAAAGGTGAATAGCAAAAATTAATTTTTTTAAAATATTTATGAAATTGCTTTCAAACGTCATACTCTTGTCATAAGGATTGATGTGGCCAATTATGTTCTTGAAACTGATTGCAAAGGAAGTGTATTTGCGGTTCACATCTCAAAATGATTGAGATGATGTGGTGGCCTTTCTGTGGTTTTCAATAAAAGCGTTGGCTATTGTGGCCACAAAGCGAATGTTGATGACTTAAATATGTTTTTCATGAGAAATTTGTTGTTAAATCTCTAAGAAATAAAGAAGGTTTACTTTGGTTTTGATGCACACAAAAATTATTAGAATTTTTAAATTTTGTGTACAAGTTTCTCATTAATTTATAAACGGTTTTAAGTATGAAACAACAGAATTTATTCTAATACTTTATCAATGAAAAAATTGTATCGCTTTCCAGTTTCCAGAAGAGGGGATTGGAAAAAGTGTACTGATACACAAAAAATACTGGCAGTCATAGTTTAGGAAAGATCTGCAATAAAATGGTAACAAAGGAACATTATCAGATACGAGGCAATTCTAGCTCAGATGGATTCAAACTCAATCCATTGAATGCGAAAGTCTACTAATGACATTAAATGTTAAGAGAACAATTAATGTGAAATTATTCACTGCACCAGCGGCAATTTTCTTCCATAACGATGTATCAGGATAACATAATTGCGATGAAAGGTAGGTTTATCCAACAATATAAGTCTCAAATTAGGAATTCATATTTTCTTTCTTAGTTAATTAGTCATTACAGTCATTACAAACCTTTAGTCAGGATTGCAACGTGACTGTTAACCTCAACCATATTTGACCCGGAATTAGAGATTTTTAGAAAAACTTGTCATGGTTGATTTCTTTACTCTGAGAGTTTGTGCCAGAAATTTTCTCAGATGAAGTCACCGAAGAAATATTTTTTTATATTTCGTTTCGTTTGAGATATTTGACCTTGGGTTTGAACCGTAACCTTATTTCTAATAAGCAAACACACTATTCACAAGATAACGTCGGTAATAGTAATCTTAAACTGACTGTCTTTAGGAATTCTAGGTTTTGTCACCCATGTAAAATAATAACACACACAACCTAAGTGGTGGGAGCAGCCAGGTTATAGTCCTGACCGAAGGCTTGTAATGACCAATTATTTGTGTATGTATGTAGGTATTCAGCTTTGATCTTTAAAGCATTGCGATTATCTGCCTCTCCATCTATTTAACATTCTATAAATTTGCATAGCTTGAATTAGACTAGAAGTTCTAGTTCATGGGAAACCGAAACGTTGAAAAAAAAATAATATACTGCAAGCTTTACATGAAAGGAACACATTTCGTACATGATAATTTTGAATGTGTATACAATTGCTGTTAAACAAATCAAGTTGTTTCTAACATTCGTTAACAATGCAAAACAACAAAAAAAACATAAACAAATTTGATTCTTACATTTCATAACAACCCCTCGATATTTCCTATTTGAAAAGATTTTTTTTTTTTTTTCGTTAAGTTTATTATCTTGTTTAATAGAACATAAAACAACGAGATTGATGTCTTAGTCTATAAAGACATCCCTTAAATAAGCATTGGACCACCCGTTTCTAGTTTCTCTTTTCAGCAAGAAATTCGAGTTAAAAGTTTACTCGTATTGTCAAGTCGTTGTTGTGCATTTCCCGCTGTTCAAATCAAAATAGTCGCATTTATACTGGAATTGTGCAAAAATAGGAAAGATGGCTAAAGAGCAATGTAAACAAAAAAGCCAAGAAAACTTAAGTCAACAAGGGGGGAAAATAAAGCCGAAAGTGGAAGTAAAGTCATCATAAAACTGTCTTAAACATACGAACCAGAAATGAACAAAAAAAAATGATGAGGCATTAAAAAGAAGAAAAAATTTTAAAAAGGATGGAGATAGGGTTGGGTTATGTTGTTTTGTTTTCCACAGGCATATTTCTATGTAAAATTTATATGTCGTTGTGTACCAGGGTCAGTTAGTCACACATACATACATATTGTGCAATTGGTATTGTAGTGTCTTGTACTATTTCTAGCCTATTAAGCTGTCCTAGAGAAATTCTCAAGGGTCCGCAAAATAACTTTTTTTTTTTGAAAATGATATAAAAAAAAAAATTAATAGTTTATCAAATTTCTGTTTTATATTTGAATGAACAATCCTTAATAATGGATAATAAATTCATTCAAATACACGATCGGCCCAATTTTTAAGCACATTTTCGATCTTGTGCAGCTGTATTTCTCCAATGGCTTCACGAATATTGTCGTTTAAAGCGGCTATTGTCTCTGACTTGTTGGCATAACACTTTTCTTTGACGACACCCCACAAATAATAGTCCAAATCGTAACTCCGAGGTGGCCAAACGACATCAGCTCTGCGGCTGATAATGCGATCTTCAAAAACAGGGCGCAAAACATCGAGTTTAGCTGCTGTATAGCAAGTATAGCAAGTAGCGCTGTCCTGTTGAATCCAAATATTGCCAATATCATCCTCTTCAATTTTTGTGAACAGAAATTCGTTCAACATGGTCCGTAACGATCGCCATTGACTGTAACGGCCACTGTTTGGCTGTAGATATTTTACAAGTTGACGATCAATCATGTCATTCATAAACTTACAAATTTCAAAAGATAAGATACTGTAGTTCTCGGAGTCAAGGTACAATTACTCGAACGTTCATAGAACGCGCAGAACGTACTTGCTAGGCAATGAAAGCCAGTTAGAATGATTATGGATTTTTGGTATGCGTTTATAGTATTTTCGTATGTTATAAATGAACTTATCAGTAGCGAATATATTAGCTACGATTACCCAGCTGCGTTCCATTAACGTTTGGCTAATTCTACCTTTATGAGTGTCAATCGTTTGGAGACTACGATATGAAAAACACAATTACATTAAAATCTTATATACATATATACATATAAAATGAAGTCCCCTTAGTAGTAGTTGGCATATTACACGTCTTCAAACCCAAGGCAAGACATCTCTAACAAAACGAAAAAAATAAAAAATATTTCTTTGACAATTTCGTCTCAGCAGATTTTTACCAAAAACTTTGAGAGTAAATAAAAAATTGAGATGAAAAGTTTCTCTCATTTATACTCGACTTTATACTGTACGTCTCGTCACTCATGTATAAAATTAACACATACAACATAACTTTATAGTCGCCGTGTTCTAGTGGGTGGTGTGTTGGCTTATTAGACAAAAGGCCCGTGTTCGTATCCCAGGTCAGACATCAAAACGAAAAAATATTTCTTCGACGACTTCCTCTCAGCAGATTTCGGGCAAAGACTCAGAAAGTAAAAATTGCCATTAAAAGCTTCTCAAAAATCTGTCGTTCGAAGTCGACTTTAGGTCCCACCACTCATGTATAAAATTAACGCACACAACATAAGTGGTTTGAGAAGCTAGGTCGTAATCCTGACTGGAGGGTTGTAATGGCCAATTATCTCTATATACATGGTAGGAAAGTAGAACGATTATGTACATAAACGTATGCTATAAACGAACATATGATCCATTACGTTCCGTTAAACGTTCGACTAATTCTGCCTTTACTGAGTCTCGGCCGTTTGGAGGCTATGAAAGGCAAAATACAATTATTTTTGAAAGCTTATACACTAAGCGCCATAAGTGAGTCAACACCCATTATAATTTTTGAATTTTCTATTATAAAAAATATACTTGTAGCACAACAATAATTTTAATGATGAAAATGTTTTAACAGTTTATAAGCAATAAATAAATGTTTTTATTTTTGGAAATTTATTCGATTATTCTCATTTACTTTTCAACCTATCCTAAGAAAATGAATTATTTCAATGGTGTTGAATCACTTATAGTTGACTTACCACAGTTTATTATTAAATTCCTTAAGGAATAGAGAGAAAAATTTGTTTTAACAGAATCTCTTTATTCGTCATTAGTCTAGATTATAGAAATTTAATTACAATTTTTATATAATTTAGAATTTTTTTATTACAATTTACAATATTTTAGAAAACTAAATTTTTAAAATACTTAAAAAGGAATTAAAACTATTTTCTCTTAAACTAAATTTAAAAATACAGTGATTATTTTTTACATGAGAATGAATCACAATACATCACAATTATTTTTTAATTCTAATTATCGAATAGATTTTACAATAAATATCGTTTTAATGTGTGTATGTATATGAGAATAACAAATAAATTGTTTTTTGTGTTTTGTCTAAATCGACTCGAGTGAAAATTGAGATAACGATAGCAATCGAATTTTGAGTAAAGTGACCCTTTCCTAGAATACACAGTTGAGTTTTCAAATTAGGCTTACAAAACAGAAGCATACATTAGAATAAGAATAAGAAAACAAATATTAATACGTTCAGAATGCTGAAACTTGTACCAGAAGCCAGTGAAATAGCTTAAGTTGCTTCTTCTGGACACTACACAGACTAGACACTGTTTTGTTCATCATTTACGAAATATCCTGGACAACTTTTGTCATGTCGTATCTTATGATATTTGACTGATATATCTACAGCACACCATCCATGATATACGAACATTACAAAATAAGTCAAATGATCTTCGTTTAAAGTCAATAATGGTGAGCTAACCTAACTTAAATGTTTATCAATAACAATTTTTCTTATAATTTTAATACACTTTTTCTATGTGACCAAAATACAGCATATTTGAACTATTTAGAAACTATGAGAGTAAATAAAATTGCCAAGAAAAAGTTAAATTGTTCACCTCTCATGTATTACATTACCACGCACAACATACGAATGTGGTGTGGAAAGCTAGGTCGTAATCCTGACGTAAGGATTGTAATGATCAGTTATGCACATATGTATGTATGTATGTAAAAGAAAAGAGAAGATATTACATCCGTAAATTTAAAAAACCTGAAAAAATACTAGCTTCAGCTGTTTTCAATAAAAGTTTATTTTAATCTATCATATTACAGTCGTTAATGATGTTGTTCCACTTATGGAAGTGCAGGAATTTTTATTTTTTTTCCCTTAAATACAATATCCAATAAGTTTAATGATCTTATATAAATTTACGATATTTATTTATAATTACGTTGTTATTGAAATTATTTCAGCTTAAGTTTTCATTAAATTTCTGTTTCAATGGCATAAATACGGGATGAGTAGGATTGAACGACAGGACGATACAGAAAATGTTTTCATAAGAGGATTTCATTATAAAACATATTAATTTTCTTTATAAGTAGTTACTTTTGTTGTTCTTATTGTTTCTGTTCTTTGTGTAAAATTTAATTAAATAAAACGATATGATACTACAGGTAAGTTATGATTACAAAAACAATGTTATACTTGCGCCATTACTTATTTGTTAAAATATTTTCTCGTTTGTTTTTTCCTTATTTTTAATATTCATTATAATTGTAGAGAAGAACAAACTCAAACTGCAAGATTTTGTTTATATTTGTTAACATTTTCTTGATCAATCCAAGAGGAATGCAAAAATGAAAATATCCTGTACGATATACAGACATATTTCTATAGTTGGCATCATGAGCGTATGAGTGATATTTAATACACAATAAAATATTAATCATACGTTAAGGTGTATACATGATGATGGCATTCTTTATAATATTAAGTATACGCTACTGAGTATACTTTTCAAGATATTTTAAGGAAGTGAAAAAAAAATTTTTTTTAAAATTGTTTTTATTCAATCGTTTCCATTAATCGGATATGTTTTAATTTTTCAAAATTTGTTCTTTTTTTACGCTTGCGTTTTAGATTTCGATATTGTTTAAGCAACCGAATTTATTTTTGAAAATAGAAGGCAATATGGGAATTTCAATATCCTTACTGATAAGCAAATAATAATTTAACAATAACTGGATATGGAATGTAGGATCATCTTGTATTGTAGGGGTACCTAGCCATCAAGGAAATGAGAAAGTAAACAGTTTGGGTTACAAAACCAGTGTAAAGCATACCACAACTTGCCATTGCATTTTATTATACTAGAGACTACGCGTAGAAAATATCCGGAAAGGTTATGTCGACTATTGTGTAGCAAGGGCACAGTAGATAGATAAGAACGAAACTATTGATGGGAGCAAAACCATAGATGTAAGAGGACTGAATAAATACGATTTTATCTCACTGATGAGCATCACTTCGTCTTACGTGTGAAAGAAATAATAATGAATGCTGGAACACTTTTATGTAATTTTCCAGGTTTCACGAGCTCGATATCTCAATAGTTAAAAAATGATACTGTACTAGACATATGCTGTGTGTGTATATGAATCAGACATCCTATAAAAAATTGGTTCGGTATCCTATAATCGTGAGCTTAAAATAAGAGTACTTGATGGTCTCGTCTTCTCCAACCTGCTGACCTACCTAACTGGATTGGAAATTCTAAATGTGCCTTTGTCTTCAAGGAACCACTACGTCATTTAATAATCTTACGTGCTGGTTTGAAAGCTCTTAAGATTTGGGAAGAAATTGATCAACAAGTGGTAAAATTCTTAATAATCTATCCGAATTACATTTAGTAAGACAACACAGCGATGCGGATGTTTTAATATAAGCATTATCCGCCGGTGGTTAAAAATTGTTTCCAGCTTTTCTGGTATATCGATAGCCTTAGGAATCAAACTATCAATCAAATTGAATCAATTTATGATACCCTGCTCTTAAGTGGAATTAATTTGAATGACAACGTTCTGATCTTTATGACTGGCTATGTAACACGTAGCCGATCATTGTCATGATGAAATTTTATTGTTTGGTATACAGGGCGTTATTCGCCTATGAGCACTTTAACTGTATTAATTGTTACTTGTACAGGCCTCCTCGGTTTTAGAAGATCATAAATTATTACGTTGTTCTGATTACACCAAATACGAAACATTACCTTGGAACAATCGAGAGATTATGTTACCCATAAAAATATTTCAACCCTAGCATGATGCATGATGCTTCAAAAATGGTTTGTTTACTTTTATTAAACCTTAACAGCACTTCAATAATTTTAAAGCGATTTTCCTTAAATCAGTTCAATGACGTCCAGACCAAGACGTTCAGACTAATTTGAATGAACTTAAATTGTCAAGAAATTAATGTTTCAATCTTTGGAACGCTGGCCTGCTGGTTATGTTTTTTTTAAGAATTACATCTTTTCCCCAACCTGTTGACCAGATAGAGGGGGAAAGACTGAAAGGAATGTGGATCCTTTTCTAAATCTAATGTTCACTCACATTATTTATGTGAATTAAATGAAACGTTTTGTTTTTAATCTTTAGAAAGAAAAAGCTTCACACTCAGGATATTTCCATGGATACAATATTTCAAATTAATATACATGAGCATGGAGTTGAAAGCTGTTTGTATTCATATTCTAAACCATTTGAAATTGGTAACCACAATATCATCATCGTTAAAATTAAACGCCAAAGTTAATAATCATAAACCGTAATTATTTTAATTTAGAAAATACGAATAATCATACAAATATTTGCTCGCCAAATAAACCATTAATATTTAGAATTCTATGGTTTCTGATGCATAAAATTTTTTAATTCTTGAATTCATTTTGGCATCTCGTTATCATAAGATATTAATTTTTTTTTTTTTTAATGTCAGCCATTAGAGTTTGAGCATTAAACATTAATCATAATAGTAAAATTCTCTCATTAAGGATTTTGGAAAATTTTTGGATAATTATTCATACACAAAACAATTCGATTACATTAGAATATTGTGTAACAGTTGACAACCATATTAAATAAATAGAAACTTAAGAAATCGAAATAATCATCATCGTTATGTTCTGTTTGAATTTTTAAAAGTTTTCCGTTTTCTTGTTTTCTTTATTTGCTATTTGCCGTAAAACAGAAGATTTCATTACAGTTGTTAAAAGAAGTATTCGAATACTTCAGTTGTTTATGGGGAAAAAATAATTTATTTACGCTGCCTAAAACTTTGCGCATCATTCAACTGTAAATTGATTTCAGTTATTGGCCATTAAAAAGAAAAACGTCTAAGGTTAAGAGAATGTCGAGAAGACTGGGCAAACAGAAGCAGACCCTTTGTCATTAATAGCCTTTATTTAGGCGCCGTAATTGAAATTCGAATACAATTATCGTCATGAGCAAATATTAACAATAAAATCGATATGAGCGATTACTTATAAAGCGTTAAGCGTTTCTATGATGATGCTAACTCCTGACCTTTTTCTCTAATAATGCGATAATTGGGCAAAATAAAGGAAATAGGATTTGAAAGAAATTAAATAAATTCGTTAAATGACTTGATATTGACAACTTCAAATAAACACAAAAGTTTAAGCCGAATTATAAATTGCAGGCAAAATTAAAAAGGTCTTGAGATAATATAGAGAAAGACCAAGTGCCAAGTATTCTTACGCATACCAAGTTTATTGCTAGAGTTTGTGAAACTAATTTCATTGTTGATGCGTCAAGACGAGAGCGAGCTCGTAAGGGCGTTCATCCGAAAATATCAAAGCTATAGCAACGACATCATTCGTTGAATATTTCACGCACAAGTTTATGTTGCTTTTTGCGAAAAAGTCGCAGTATGTTAAATTTTTCAGGAGTTGAAGCTGCTTCATTTTTGCATCGCTATATGGGCCAACGAGAAAATACACAATGATGCCGATTTTGTCAAAAAAAAATAATCCTTTCGGATGAAACTCAAGGCATGTATCGCGCTGTGATGATCGATTTGTGCCCGCTCTTCATGGTATTGATGTAAACGTTGTTCGGTTCCAAGATGATAGTGGAACTTGCCACACATATCATACCACACTGGATATATTGCGTCAGACGTTTGACTGGCCGATGTGGAGATGTCAATTGGCCGCCAAGAAGTTGCGGTTTGACACAGTTTGACTATGTTTTGTGGGGTACTCCCTTAAAGAAATGTGTTGTGCCGATAAACCAGAGACAAGAGAGTATTCGAAGGCCTACATCCGTGAACTCTTTGTTAAAATACGATTCTATACACTAGAAAAAGTGCATGCAAATTGGTACGATCGAATGATATACTGTGAGGCCAGCAGCGGCGTCTATATAAATGAAATAATATTCCATTTTTACCCAGAACAACAAAATAAATTTGGCAAAATTTTAATACGTTTTTTGTATTTTTAATTTATACTTTTAAATGACCCACTCTGTATAACTTCACTAGGTTAAGTTAGGTACGGAGTGATAGCTCTGATATCACAAAGCTTACTTGAGCGCGCATAGCGCCACGTTGTCATGCCACAGGCGAACGCAATCCCTGTACTAACCAAGTTTCACCAAAATCAGGGAAAAGGAAGAAGTTGGTCAACGTAAGGGCTGCACTAACTAACACTAAGCTATACTAACTAAATTTATTTTTGTTTTCAATTTATTTAAAATTTATTTCTATTCTACATTCGCATATCAATTTCCTATTTTATTGTAACCAAAATCCTAATTGTGGCCTTAACCCAAAATGTGTATTTAATACGCTCAATCACTCTAGATAATGTTTGTTTTCTTATCACACTCCGCATTTGATATAATTTGTTTAACCATTTTAGTCGGTTTCTTCAATTCAAATTGCGGTTAAAATGAGGCAATTTGTTATACCAAAATCAAGAAGGAAGCAGAAGTTTTGACAGAAAATAAAGTCCCTTTGTGAACATGCTACAAACTTTAATACATACATCAGGGTAATGGCATTGTAAAATGGTTTTTTTTTTTTGGGAACCATTCTTATCAAAGCTTTTAACACTAAATTAAGGCGTTCGATAGGAATAGGAAGGCAATTTTTTATTGCTTGTTTTGTTATAAAATCAAATTTAAAAAAGAAAAACCTAAAATTGTAATTTAAATTCTTAAAAAGCATCAAAGAGTTTAACATTTCTTTTCTATGTTAAAGGGTTTTATAAATTTCGTTTTATAAAAATTTCGTTATAAGTTTCAATTTTAAACGCCAATTGTTATTACTTTGAGACTTTTAAGCCCAAGGTTAGTTTAACGTGTAGCTTGTCGTTGACAGGAGAACCATATGGTAAGCCTCCTTACCAAAACCCAAGTATAAATAGTAAATTTTTCATTTTAAATCTCTTAAAAATATTTTTCAGTTTTCCTATTCTAAATATTGAATTCCTTTCAAAGTAAAAATATTAAATTTTAGCAAATTTTTTGTGTTTCTTTCTGTTTAACGAAAGAAATTTTATTTCATGACAATGACAACTAAATCTTCCTTTTATGTTAGATACGCATTCATTTATTTGCTTTTTATTGACAATTTCGTTTTATTTATCTAGGCTTTGATTTGGCTGAAATAGACTGTCACTGTGTCCTGTCGTGATTACATTTTATTGTTGCTGATTTTGACATTGACACCCAAATACACATATTAGATATTTAAAAACAATTTTCTCACCTTCGGTGAAGTGAGAAAATGTATCAAAAGGATGTTATTTGGTATGTAAATAAATTTTAACGATATGGCCATAAGCCTTTTACAATCACAGCAATCAACCTTCACAGTGTATAATACATTAAAGTGCAGCTCCGAAGCAATAAACCTTTCACTCTGTTTATACTTGATTTATTTTCAGTCTGGCAACTTCTAGAATTGTTAATTTTGGACGATGCCAATCGATATGGATACAGGAGCATGCAATCCCTCCCGAGAAAGTGTCCGTGTGGTGTGAATTTAGGTGTACCGATTTCTTTGAGAACGTTGATGTTCAGACTCCGATTCTAAATCGCGAGCAACATATGTAGGATAATGACTACTAACGACTTCTGGCCTAAATTCGATGACCTGGACATCAACGATGTCGCTCCCACTGGAAACAGGATACTCGGCACGAGCGATTAAAAGTCATGGTCATCGCACGTGAAGATGATATAAACTTGTCACGGATTGTACGATTTAACCCCGTTAGCCGTTTCCTGGTGGGAGTATCTTAAGTCACAAGCGTGTGCGAATAAACCAAAAAAAAAAAAAAAAATCGTAGCGTTTAAAAGAAATAACGTTAGGACAGAAAACAACATCTTCCAAAACCAACCAGTCAAATAACTTTTGTTTGTTACCTAGACAAAGAACGGCGCATGGGCAACATATGGACGGTTGCATGTTGATCGCAACGGAATTCTCTAATATCCAAGCTAACCGGACCTAAATTTTTATTGGAAATGAAACGTGGTTAGTAATCATGGAAAACTACAGGCGTTCATCGATAAGATTGTTGAATAGTCTTTCCGAAAACAGTAAACATGAGCCACTGAAATGAATGGATTAAGATGTAAAGGGAAATATGCTACCAAGCGAGTAAGAGTTTACTAGCCACCCACTTTATTGTTATAACAAACCTGAGTGTTCCTATATGCCAACTACAATTGCGTAACTGGCACTCAGCTACTGTAATTGTTCGCAAAAATAGAATATGGATTCCATCATTTTGTTCGTAATCACAAAAGTAGATGTCTTTATATATTATTACATCGTTTGAGTCTTGCATTATATATACACAATTGGTCATTACAACCCTTCACTCAGGATTATTGACCTAGTTTCTCACACTACTCATGTTGTGTGGTTTAATTTTATACGTGAGTGGCGGGATCTGCAGTTCAAAGTCGACTCCGAACGACAGATTTTTGAGAAACTTTTCATGGCAATTTTATTTATTCTCAGAGTTTTTGCCAGAAATTTGCTGAGAGGAAATCGCGGAAGAAATACTTTTTGTATTTTGTTTTAATGTCTAGGCTGGGACTCGAACCCTGGCTTTAAGTCTAATAACCCAACACACTACATACTCGACAACGGCGACTCCTATTTGCATTATAACTCAACCTTTTTTTCGGGCGACAGAGCCAGAGAATTGTCATAAAACATAATTTTCAACGCTTAAGTTTCTGCGTAAGGCCTCATATACATATGTATGTATGTATGTACGCATCTGTGTATATATATTGAAACCAATTTAAATCAAATCAAGCTTTTGTTTGATTTAAAGAAATGCCACGAAGTATGTTTCTTTTCTTTTTTTCGTTTATTTCTTTAACACTCCAATGATTAAAAGAGACCAACAAGAGAAATTTAAAGAAGAAAAAAATTTCATACAAATAATAAAATTCGGTCTGAGGTAATCCGCCATACAAACTGGATTATTTGTTTGTCTATCGATTTACCAGCATAAATATGTAAATAATCTTAAGGTGAATAAGGCATGAAGAGGATGTTCATTTTTGGGAAAAGTAAATATTTTCCTTGGAAAACAACTCAAGCCGTAAGTTGTGTACAATTTTCAAGAAAATTTACAACAAATGACAACTTGTACTAGACAGTTAAACAGTTTTTTAATTAGAATGTTAGAATAAGAGTAGGATTAACCGTATTAGGTGCTTAAAGATTAAAGACGAATTGGAATTAAGGCTTGAAGTGATAACTTTTTAAACAAAGTTAATACTATTTGATGAAACTTTTTTGAAATAATATTAAAAATGTTGAGTCCACAAAATTTTAAAGAATAATAGATTATCCTTAAAAAATAGCTTTGGTTTCCCTCGAGTGGAGTAAAATGTAGCACCCATATTGTTGACCTCTTTGATAAAAATAGTTGGCTTTGTAAAGTACTACTGAGTGGCTTCTTATCTTTTTATAATGAATTATTTTTCGGTCTGGCAACTTCTAAAAGTTTACAATATAATTTTATTACTGTACCGTTACCAAACGAACTTGTCTGTGAGAGGTAATCTACCCGCCAACCTAACCACGGAATTTATACCATAATCCAGTAGTCTTCAGACTCTCCAAATAAGATAACACCAAACATTAATATCACGATAAGGCCATGCAAAATATCATTTCGATGTAATACTATACACAATATAACCAGTCCATATATTTTTACAAAAGGATTCTCTACCCAGGTGCAGATATTTTACAGCCCTATCACTCCAGAGCATGTTTTAGCAAAGTAAAACAAAAAGATCGATTAATGAAACTAAAAACAAACAATATAAAAATAAAAGTCAAAAAACCGAAATCAAAATCAAAATGGAAAAATTTATAAAAAAAAGAGAACAAATTTAAATTTCTTTCGTGTTAAATTTAAAACATACTTTAAGGTCTACCTATTTTATCAGTCTGCTGTTAGCGTATAAGAAAATGTTTATTTGCTGGCAAATATTTCTAAAATAAATATTTCTCTGAAGTTCTCATAAGGTGAAACCAATTTATTTTAAGAAAATAAAGCCTAAAAAGCCACAATAAATATTTACCGCCTCCAGGTATACTTTTGTTAAAGAGACTTTAATCTTCCCGCCTATAAGGATACATACCTACATCTTTTATTTGTTTTAAAAAGATTTAAAGTCTTTAAACAAAACTTTTCAATCTAAACAATTACACAATTGTTAATTATGCATGATGTGTGTTCATTGTAAATTCAAGGTTAATTTTGCTTTTAAACTTAGAACATTTCTTATTATGATGCTTGACAGGATGTTAGGTGTTGGGGGTGTATAAGTTTTTCAGCAGAAATTCTTATAAAATAATTAAGAAATTTTATTTAATAAAGTGTAGACATTTTGTTTGCTTATCTCACGAAATCATATCCTAAGCTTTTCTCCAAATCAATTAATTTGACTGTCGTTGATGGAAAACAAACAAACACTGGCATAATATCATTAATACAAGAGTGTTAATTCCACTAGAAATTGCAATTAATTACGAGAAAAATAGCCAAAAAAAAACATTCGGAATTTCATATAAATTCGATGAAATTTATTATGTTTTGTCTCAAACAACAAGAAACAACAAATATAATAAATATTCTCATTAAGTAATGAAATCTCCAATCAATTACTCATACGCCTTCGATGGATTAAGACAAGATTAACAAACGAATACATATTTAATGATTAATAGTTAAAAGCTATTGGTGTCGTTGTATTGCGAACTGAACTATTTAACAACGGAGTTGATGGGCTGGTTAGGGCCATTACCTGGTTGAAAGAATTCATATTCAGTGATTGAAACACTGAATATACAGAACCATATAAGCCAATTAAAGAGGTTAAGGCCTGTTTCGTAGTATGTATCGTACACTCTTGTACGATATAATAAGACTGCAATGGTGTGGACTTAGGTTTGTGAAATCTATCACGTTTTTATCAATTATTTTTTAAGACAATATCTCAGATCTGTATTCCTGCAAAGACTGCGTATAATGATGATTGACTCATCAGTTCTATAGCAGCATAGCTGTAGTTAAACACAGTCTATACCAAATTAATAAATCCACATCCAACACTTAGTATCACGGAAACAAGGTTGTGAAGGCATATCACAGGCGGCCAGACGATCAGCCGCATATCCCCAATGGATATGCAAGATAGATATCATGAATAAAACAAAATAATATCTCTGCCTCGGCTTTCTCCAGCAGAGTTCTGGCTATAGCACTGAGAAGAAAAAAAATTTACGTGAAATGTTTCTCAAAAATCTATCATTTGGAGTCGACTCTCAACTGAAGGTCATGTAACTCATGTGTACATTTAACACACACAACTTAAGTCGTATTGAGAAGCTAGGTCGTGATCATGACTGAAAGTTTTTAAGGACCAATTATGGAGGTATATGTATATGTAAGGCACGTCTATTATGTCTCATATAAGTTCTTGACCTGACAAATTTCACTATATTCTCGGTCCTAACAAATTCAATTACCACACATAAGTATGTATACATCTGGAATACATTAAAGCCTAAACGGTTTAGTCGAAGGTGATGCCTAATTCATATCTCTTCTTACTGCAATTCCTTAGCAAACCTACTTTTTTGAGAAGTGTCTGTGCATTTCTTTACTTTTCTAGAATCTGTACTTGCCCCACAGAAAAGTTCTGACACCAACACATACATACATAATTGGTCATTAGAACCCTTCAGTCAGGATTATTTACCTAGTTTCTCACACCACTTATGTTATGTGTGTTTATTTTATACATGAGTAGCGGGACCTACAGTCAACTCCGAATGACAGATTTTATGAGAACTTTTCATGGTCGCCGTGGCCTAGTAGGTAGTGTGTTGGCTTATTAGACGAAAGACCCGAGTTCGTATCCCTGGTCAGATATCAAAACGAAACTTTGAAAATAAATTTTCGGTGACTTCCTCTCAGCAGATTTCTAGCAAAAACTCTGAGAGTAAAAAATTGCCATGGAATGCTTCTCAAAAAAAATGTGTCGTTCGGAGTCGACTTTAAACTGTAGGTCCCGCCACTCATGTATAAAATTAACGCACACAACATAAGTGGTGTGAGAAGCTAGGACGTAGTACAATGGGTCAATTCGACCACCGAGTACTGTACTTGTCAGAATTGACAAGTACACGTCCTCTAACCTAACCGAACCTAACCTAACCTTTCATGGCAATTTTATTTACTCTCAGGGTTTTTGCCCGAAATCTGCTGAGAGGAAATCGCTGTAAAAATACTTTTTGGATTTTTGTTTTGATATCTGGCCAGGGACTCGAACCCGGGCTTTTACGTCTAATAAGCCAACGGGCGACGTTAACGACATGAGAATTCAATTATTTTTTTTTTCTGTAAGCTTATCTGCTACGCTTATAATCGCATATTTTTACATGAGGACGAGTAGAGAGTATTTTCCCCATAGCAGAAGTAAGAAAACCAACATACATACTTGCAATATATTTTGTTCACAAGATTCTAAAGCAGATACCTAAGAACTTTGTTCCGCGTCTTTTTGCCACAATATCCAAATGGCACGATTCGCAGTATGGATGGGTTTCCATCATTTATAAAAAAAACTGCATGGAGCTGCGTCCTGATGTTACATACAATCAAACAAGCGAAACGGGTTTTTACTCACACGTTGTTAAGGCAGATATGCGCTTGTATCAACTATTATTGTTTCTAATTTATAAAAATACGGGGCCTTAAAAAGCGTCTAGTGCATGTAGCTCTTCGCAGAAGCTTGCCTTCATAGAACCCCACAGAATAAAAATGTCTCGTTAGACCACTTACCTAAGTCATGTGTTTTTATTTCATAATCATATTCCAACAACTGCTGCAAGGAGTGTATATTGTAGGCTGCATTGGTTGCATTAATGACGGGATTGAAGGTGCAATACAGTGTCTTTATCTCTTAAAATTGAAAACAACCATGATCATAATTTTTTTGTATAATTGATTTTATTCTTTTACTGTTAAAAACTACTATACCTTTTAAATGCAAAGAAATGCCTTGTTTTGTTTATAAATCTTAAATCTTTCATCTGGAGTGTGGCAAACATACTTACAATGAGAAACAGCCAGAACCCTTTATTTTGAAATGTCTCCAGCTGTCTGGTGACATTCTTGGCCAGACACTTATAATTGGTAAAACTTTTTTTAAAACATTGGTTCTTTTGCTTGTGTTCTTTATTGATGGCGAAAATATCAAGGTCACAGGTTAAAGTTTTTTTTTTTCACCTTTAAGGAAAAGGAAAATCAAAACGAAAACTTTTGAATAAAAATTTCAAGCAGATTTGTGTCGAAAGATTAAAATGTTTGAAAGAAAGCAAAAAAAAAAAAAAATTAAAGAAATGTTATAAAAATTGTCGAAACAATTGAAATGAGAGTTGTTTACATAGTTTTGACAGTTTAATTTAAAATTTTTTTACTTTTATTACACTACTCTGTGAACACTCTTGACAATGATGTATTACAGCAGAGTTAAGAAAACAAAATTCAAGTTGATTCAGTTTTATAATTTCTAAATAAAGAATAATTGAATAAATTAACTCGAAAAACAAATATTCTCTTTGAATTCCCCACAATAATTAAAAGACAAGCAGACAGGTTGAGGTTTTTCTTCAGGCATTTCCAACAAATCAAAAAGCAAAAATCTTTTTATGAACTTTTCAAAGTTTTTATAAAATTTATTTTTTCTTTTATAATTTTCCTCAGCATATTGAAGAATGCATGTACAAAAGCTAACGAGGTCTGCTTGAAAAAGAAACATACTTGTATCCAACATAAGTGGGAGTAATTAGAGACTTTTCTAACGACATATTACCCTGAGAGATTTCGGTATCAACAATGCCCAGCATATACAAGCTCCAAAAATATATTCCGTTAAGTCATTCTCATCGGCACAAAATTATATTTGTTTTGAGACCACACACATACGAAATACTACTTTACTATGCCTTGTCAAGAGACTGTTTACCAAACTCAGATCATTCCGGGATAATTTAAGGCATAACTCACACCCAAACACATCAAAACGCTCGTTCCCAATCTACAGGGTTCTGTCCCCTCAGTGGCGTGGAAACTCCTCTCTTCGCAAGCTCAAATGCTTGCTCATTGTCAAAAATTTGTGCATAACCAGGGACCTGGAAAAGGTAACCTTATTTTCCAATCTACACGATTCATCTGCTCCAGGCAGTCACATACTAGTTTCGATTTAATCTCATAAGAGTCGAATGCTCGAAGCCGGACTGTCGGATAGTATCCTGACAAACTTCATTTTCTTTATTTGAATGGTAGAGTTTAGTAAATTTTTTGACCACACTTTGAACAGCAGCCCACATATTCCGCTTGAAACTAGGTTAAGTTGCTTTGGATGTTTTACTGTTTACTTCATTAAAACATACTAGTCAGGATTACAACCTAATTTCCAAATTTCTTTGGACAAACGTGTTTCAATATTAAAAGAAATTTAGAGGTGTGCTTCCAGCTGTAGGAATCTAAATTGCTTTACCCAATTGTCATAACAGAAACTACATATGTATGTCATACCCATATCTCGTTCAATAGACCATTAGCCTTCCTAACTTTACGTTTTATTGTAGTTTATGGTCGTTCATGTCATTGTATTCCATAGTGTGCTATGTTCTCTGATATGATCGCTTCTTAAGGAATGCTTTCTGTGGATATTTATGGAATGGATTCATACTCCTTAAGTTTTGTTTCTTCTTCTACATAACGTTAAAGTACATTAAAGTCATTTTCTTGATATTTGAACCCCCATCTTCTTTCACTGGGATTCTCAAATATATTTCAACAAGTAATTTCCAAATGAATTTTTTTTTCTCAATTCCGCCTGGGAATTTTATTATGCTCCTTGATAGCAATATCTATAGCTAAAGGAACGTACCTCGTACTTACATATTTTCATTCATGCTCAAGAGCAAATTTTTAAAAATTTTGGAATTTTTTTTGTGCCGAAATAACTTTCAAGCGAAGCTAAAAAATCGAATTCTTACCTTATGAAGAACATTACTATAGAAATGTGTGCCTGTGGTCTTTAACTTTTCAGTTTTGTGAAGTTAAATTAAAAATAAAACTTTAAAGATTCGTATTTCATCAAATGTTAAACAACTTGTGAACCTTATGATTCAAAATACCTTTTGTCTGCGTTTTTGAAAGGCCGTAAATAAATGTTCCCCCACTCGTCCCTATTTATCTGAGACGTAAAGGAAAATTTGTTCCAGTTTCCATTTATACTGTTTATACTGTAAGTTTCGATTTATAATTTATGAGGAAAGTTCGAAATCATTCGTAATCAAAAAAAAAAATAATAATAACTGTACATCGTGGTTAACTGTAATGGGTTTTGGTAATAAATTATGTCCATCATATTGTTGTTGGAACATTTCCATAAACTTTCCACAGCTCATGGCCAATATTTCATCATATTTCGCACGATGTGAATGCGTAATTGCTTAAGTTCGTACATAAAACAAATGGGCGAATTTCATAGACCATGATGATGAACAAGAAAAAACTGCATAAAATCCCATAAAGTTAAACAAAAAAGTTCTCGATATCAAACACTTTTCTTTTATTTCATTGAAGACACAAGAATATTATCGGATTCCTTTCAATTTATTTTCTTTTTTCTCTATTCAGAATTTTGTTTCATCATTTCATTTGATTTTGCCATTTCAATCATCATTCGTTGCTTGTCAATCAAATGGGAAATGATTATCAGTTACACCAGGTTTATACTTATTCTCCACATTCATATTTCATGGCTTCCATAAGCGAACTGTTTACAATGAATGCATAGCGGGAAAATTTGTTCATAAATATGATATTTTTGATTGTCAGGGAGGATTAGAATTTGTCAAGCTTGTATGCATGTTAACAGGAAGGATTCTATTTTATTTCCGCAAATATATCTTCGATAACTCAACTGTCAGTCAAATTTTTTAAATATTTAAAGTGATTCATTTGCTTTGGAAATTAAAACAAAAGGCATGTCGATTTTGTCCACTCATGCGTAACTTTGCCTACGTGAACGAAAATACATCAGATGGAAGTTGATGTGGGATTGAATGTAAAGATCAGCAAACAAGATGAATATGCCGTAGTCTAGTACGTAGTGTGCTGGGTTATTAGGCGAAAGCTCGTGATTCAAACCCCAGTTCACACACATATGCATCTTATGAAACGAAATATGAACAAATAGTTTTTAAAATAGTTTTTAGGAAGTCCTTTTATAAACTCTGAGAATAAATAATTTTGTTCGGAGTCGATTATAAACTGTGGATGACGGAAAACTTAAACGTAATAAACCTAATCCTGGTTGTAATGACTATTATGTGTGTATACGTTGGAGTGTGTACATCATATGTTTCTGTTTTCGTCTACAGTGTTTATATCATATGAACTATTGCAGAAATATTCCGGAGATCTCAATGAATTCCTGGAAAGTATGACAGTGAAGGTCTGTAAGAACAAAACCGACGCACTTGTCACGATAGGCGCAACAGATAAGAGTTCTTCTGCAAGCAGATAACCAAATGATCTCCTAAGACGAGTTGAACCCATGGACATATGCGTTGCATTTAATCAGAGTACACATAAAGCGATATCGATCTCTGGGTATTTCTTAAAATTAACAATTTTATTAAACTATCAGGATGATTTGTGAATGTCAACCAGGTCTAATGGCTGATGAATGGACTATGTACGGTATAATGCAGGACTTATAGGAATAATCAATTCTGATCACAAAAATTCTAATGAATTTCATTTGGAATCATATCACTTACTTACTTAATTGGCCATAACAACCCCAATTACGGATTTCAGCTTGCCGCAATACATTTTTCCAGACGCAGCTGCATCTTGCGCGCCTACGCCATTTGGTCAGACCAATCGATGCCAGGGCTTCCTCCTACTCCAGATCCCGCATCAAATACCCGTCTCGCCGGAACATCCTCCTCCATTCGAACGACATGGCCCAACCAGCGCAGCCGCTGGATATTAATGCACTGCACAATGTCTATGTCGTTGAGGAGCTCATACAGTTTACAGGTAGACCGGATGCCGAAATCATCGCCAACTCGCACTGGACTGAAGATCTTACGTAGAACTTTTCTCTCGAATACTCTCAAGGCTACTGCATCAGCGGTTAATAGGGGAATTTTGGAATCATATTGTCTTCATTATTCTGTGTAGACTCCACTACATAAAATTCTTTTTAAGAAACAAAAGTACCATTGAATTTTTTTTCAATATCTGAAATACCTTTTAAAGTTTTACATTCTTTATATGACAGCAATGGACCAACTTACCGCATGCTGATACTGATGTTTCACATATCTTCTGTAGAATTTGTAAAGGATACTAAAGAATACAAATTTCATTGACTGCCTAAAGGTATGAACATAGAAAATGTTATTTAATCTTTAATAATATTCCATAATCAGAATAATAAAAATAGAATTTTCCTGTTCCTTCGCTATATATTTCTAAAGATTTTACATTTTCATTGACAGGAAAATGTAAAATTTTTAGAAATTTCCCAAATGAATGTTTAATGAAAAATCATAATTTTTAATATTTAAGAAATAGAATTTTATTTCCTATTACCAGGTAAGCACTCTTCAAGTTATAAACTCCTACTACACATGAGTGATTTTTCTTTCAGACTCTCAATTTACTCTTGCAATTCTGTTATCAATTAGAAAATTTTACAAAATTTAAAAGAAAAAAATTGTTTTTAAGTTCTTTTAAAACTTTCATTCAATCCATTCAATTGCATAAACAATATTGACCATCAATATATGTACATGTGCACTGAACTTTTAGTCCACTTTATTGGTTTCCTATACAACGTTATAATCATCATCATCATCGTCTTCAACTTGCAACTTGCAACTTTTTAATGCTCTTAAAAATATTTATTTTAGAGAAAAACTTTAACTTTTCATTTTGGATAGTTTCCAAAGAAAAAATTTTGATTTTGATAAGAGCTTAACAAACAAATCAAAACAAATTTGATTACGAAGTTAAAAAAAACAACGAATCTTATTATTTGTAAGAAAAAATTACTGTTAAAATTTACAACAGACCTAAAAAGTTGTTTTATTACCGCATTCATAAGCATATGGCTATCCTATTAGAAAGCCAACCTTGCACAAGTTTCTTCTTTGTAGGACCTCTGTTTAAACGCGTCTTATTTTTAAGTTAAATTAAAACAAAGTGTTTGTGTCTGATATTATTATAAATATTTTATTCGTTTAAAAAACGTATTGATGCCATTTTGTGTTGCATATACATTCATACATCACCCTTCAGTCAGGATTACGACCGTCTGTCTCAATTTGATTAACTCAATTTGATTAATTAATTTGATTAACTCTGAAAAGATGACTGACCTACGGCTTAAACAGTGGCCTCACGTTTAATAAGCTAACATTCTAACTACTGGACTACATAGCTCCACTGGGTGCAGTAGACCAGACATGTCTATGGTCCCGAGAATCAGGCGCACCGATGGCATGTGTTATATGGGGTTAGAAGACCACTCTGGCTTGTGGCTTATTTAATCCCACGGTGAAGTCTAATGACGTTAAATCGTCTCTGTAATCAGTTCACATCACATTCAGTGGTATGAGCTGTGAGGCACGTAAATTCGTCCTGTTGAAACCACATATTGTTAGTTCCGAGATTCAGGGTATAAAGCGTTGAATATCGCAAACCGCCGCCATTGCGAGTGATGTACAGTTTACGGACGCAAACAGCGATTTTTTGTAATACATTGGACGCCTTCTGATATCTTATTGTTTGTTATTGTTCGACAATTTTGTAGGTTCAGAAAAGGGTTTCATCGCTGAAAATGGTTTTTCAAAGAAAACAAGGGTCCAGAGTCTATTTCACACCACAAGACATGAACTGTTGAATTTTGTACGAATGAGTACAAAAGCAACTACACAATTCACCGAGTTAATCAAATTCTTGTAAGTGATGGAAAATCGACTGTCAAGGTTTCTTCTGTACACTCCTATGTACAACGGCGATGTTTTCGTGCTGTCTTCGCCCGAGATAAGGCGTTGGTGGTTAATTTACTGAACCAGTGACTCAAATTTATCAAATCCATTGCCAATAATAGTCCTCCCGACAGGACAATTATAGCGATCGTGAAATGTGCGAAATGTACATATTGTTGAAGTCTATATGTGTCCATGATAATTGGGAAGAGTCATATTTTTGTTTTCTTAGTTTACTCTCCTAATTCATCATATTTTTCCAGGTAAGCAAATAATTACTGTACTATAACTGGTTCTAGAATGATAGGGTTACCATTTATCCTTGAATAAATCAGGAAGAGCTTTTCTGAATCATAGCAGCGAATTGCTTAAACAGAAGTCATGTCCGAATTCAGCTCATGATTTAAAATTCTAATTCATCTCAAAATGTTTTTTAAATTAAGTTCAACTTTTCCCAACTTCCAATTTATTTTGTTTATTCAAATCATGAAATCAATGTGTTATTAAAATTGCAGTCATTTGTTATACTTTGTTTCAAACCATTTCCATTTCCCGTCATTCTCTTTGCCTTCCATTATAGTTTGGCAAAAGACAAAAGCCTTTTTACATAAATTTGTGGCTCAATTGCCTGAATTTGTTTCATGCGTGAAAGAAGTGAAATCGATATTCAGTGAAGCGTTGCATTGACATGTTGCCGTAATTCAATTAAGAAAAAATGTTCTGTGTACGCTACACTGTCATTGTGTGAAGGATAGTTACACACTAAGAAAGTTTAAATATAAATTAAACATAAACTTTACTGGTATAACATTTTGGAACATTTTAGTTTTTTTATTTGGCTGAAACTTCCCTGTAATAATTCTCAAAAATTTTATTATAAGATGCAGGGTATCTGTTTGACTTAAGTGACATTAAATTTCTTATTTGTTTTTGTTTTTCTCATACTTTTTCTTTATTTTCTAGGTTGCTTGAATTTTTCACTCCCGGACAGACAGAATTTTCATTGTCTACCCGTATTTATTGGTAACAAGACAATACGTCTAGTGCTCTGTGAATTGGAGTCCAGAAAATGAAAGAAAGGCAAGAATATCTCTGGTGTATTATCTTACCTTCGGAGACCTGTTTTTCCAATTTGTTTATGTTTTCTTCAATATCTCATTGAGGTTTCTATCGTTTTTCTTTGTCTTTTGTTACCCACAATAATTTCAAGGCTGTGGTTGTTTTCTAAAATTCTTTATCAGCCGGATTGTTTTCATTACAATGCTTTTGAAAGAATCTATTTTGAATTTATTTTCTTTTTTTTTTCGTTTCTATTGTTTTTATTTCAATGAAATTGAAATTTATCGATTAGTTTCGAGAAAACTTTACGATTTCAAATGAAATTAATGATACAATCCCATTAGAATAATTATAAGACGAACTACCATTAGTTATTGGTATTAAGATGAATTGTCTAAAAGCTTTTGGAGGGTGGAAAAGGAAAAATCTGCATCAACTTTCCATAACCATCCAGTGAAAACACGCACTGATTACTACCTCTTTAAGTGGGTTTTCATGACTTTTCATTGCTTTCAATGAACATTATGTTGCAATCGGTAGTTGTCTAGACACAACACACATACATAATTGGTCATTACAACCTTTTAGTCAGTATTTCGCCCTAGCTTCTCACACCATTTATGTTGTGTGTGTTGATTTTATACATTAGTGGCGGGACCTATAGTTTAAAGTGGACTCCGAAAGACACATTGTTTGGGAAACTTTTCATATCAATTTTATTTCTTCTCAGAGTTATAGTCAGAAAACTGGTAAGAGGAAGCCACCGTAGAAATATGTTTTTATATTTCGCTTTATATTTTGTTGTTGTTTGACCTGGGATTCTAATCGAGCCTAACATCTAATAAGCCAACACACTACTTACTAGTCTACGCGACGACAGGTTATAGTAATGTCCTAGTAATTTTAAAGAGAAGGCGCTGTATTCACCCTTAAGGACCAGGGATTAGAAGTCTGTTGGAGTGGATTTTACCGTTTTTAAATTATCACTTGTTGTGCAGTTTCTGACCAATTTTCTTTATTTTGGAAATAAATGTCCAACGTTGTTCAAACGTAAATCGATTCATTAGGTTTAGTGTAGCTAATATACAGAATTTTATGACAGAATAGAGTGGCATAAGTACTGCTAGATTCAAAATAACCGATGGTTCAAATTTAAACCAATGGATCTATCCAAAGAATTTGAATTGTCATTCCTTAAAGGTCTTCTGAAACGTTTGTAACCATTAAGCTACGTCTGAAATTCGGTTCGGTTGAAGTTAATCACTTTGGACTCTTAATCAAGCCTAACTGTTTACTTGTATTCTAGAGCCGTCCTTAACCATTAATTGATTTTATATTGCTAATATTGTCGACTGCCGTAGACTACCATTGTGGCGCATTGCTCAAGAAATTTAAGAAATCAATATCGACAACAATTATCGATAAACCAATTGAATGAACGTGTAGGATATTGATTACATTAAACGATAACATGCAACTTAACTTACCTCTCCTCGATAATAACTTACAATGTAGAAGCCAATGTGCGAAGAACAGAGTTTGTGAAACCAAATAGAAATCTTGAATATTTTATCTATAAATTAAGATTGCACATTCCAATATACATATTTATGTATGTATGTACAGATGTTAATATATTTTATATTGACTAAAATACAATGTATCTGTATTTGTAAAGTTACATGCAAGTGTACATAAGTATGTTTGTACATTGGCAGGACCGCATGTGTTTTATTTCCAAATTCATTTCTTTATTTTTATTAACAGCTTGGGTGTGTGCATATTTGCCGTATACATATATCCATATGTACGTATGTGTATGCATTCTTATTAATTATGTATGAATGTGTGTATATTAATACTGATTTAACCTTGAGCTTCGCTCTATCAATAGCAAAACTAATGAATGATTATTTTAACATTGAGTTCGTGGATAATATTTGTAACGCCTGTAAATAAAAAAAAATCGGCATTAAAGACTGGCTTTAATTATACCACATAAATAGAGGCATCATATAAAAAAGTTATAGCATTATAGGGTGTCCTATAAGTCAGCTTTCGTTGCCATTTTAGAAATTCTCATTTCAATTTATCCCTCTGAAATATTTTCATACACAAATAAAGACAAATGTTTGCCTAACCATTATTGATCACTTATGTCGGTAAACAAAATTAATTGGTCCCATGGCAACTCACGCCAGAATAGGACAGGACTCGAACGGTACATTAAAACACATGTTAATTGATTGATAAACTGTTATACTGATATACTGTACTAAGGAATTGGGCAATAAGAAACCATTATTGTCACCACTAGACACAAAGGCTGGAAAGAAATATTCAAAGAAATTTGGTATATGAAATATTTGGACTGGCCTTATATAGGGTGGCAAATTTGAAAACTCAATAAATCAATAACTGTTCGAAATGTTGCAAATTTATTTTGCAGTGTTGATGTACAATTTTTTCGGTTAGAAATGGCTGCCGCGGCTAGCTACACGGTACCTCGTTCGATCGGATCAATTTTCGTGCCCTATTTCTAGTGTATAGGGTCGTATCTCAGCAATGGAATCACAATTGTTGTCCTTAAAAGGTTCAATCGTCAAACCGTAGCTTTCATTTTAGCTAGTTAAACGGCCATCAAACTCTTGATGCCAAAAATTGATTGCGACAATGTGTTGTGTTGTGGCAAGTTGCCAAAAAATATCGTTCACATTAATAACATGAAGAGAGAGTACCAAAAAATCTATTATCATGGTAAGCTTAGTGTCTTCATTGACCTTATTCTCATTACCACTAGACCGCAGCCACAAACCGCAGCCACATGTCACTTGTAAGGGGTGCTTTGGCTTCTGTAAGACAACGTGTGGGTTTTCCGAGTTCTAAATATGGTAATTTTACTGATTAACGTACTTATCACAATGAAAATGAGCTATGTCCGAAAAGATGATTTTGGGAAAATTGCAATCATCGTGCAGTTTCTCATTGGCGCATTAAATCTCAACGTTACTAAAGCGTAAATCTGTAGTTTATGACAGAATAGAGTGACATTACTAATGTTGGATTCGAAATAACCGATGGCCCACACGATATTTCCAGCTAAATACCAATTCAAATTCAAATTTTAAGTGAAATATTGTTCTTTAATAAAACATTCAATGTAAAACCTTAAAAAAGAGGAATCAGTACTGCCTCTCTAAATAAGCCACCTAAGGTAAAAGAAATAAATGGAGGCACCCTACAAGGTAGTGTTCCCTCACCACTAATTGAAAGTAAATCTGTTTACATTTGTAATTGACCTTGCTCTGGTGTATAGTAAACAACTCTGGCAGTAACATTCAGTAAATTTTATTCTCATATAGAAAATGAAATAAATCTTCTTAAAATGACTTAAGCAAACATTAGAATTGATGTTATTCTTCTATTAACATACAGCAACAAAGGTGTATTTATATGGCCCATAAAAATAAAAATAACAATGATAAGGAAAACAAAAACAAAATTAAGAAAATAAAATAAATGTTTATCAAAAAATATGGAAAATGTTGTCGAGTCATAATACGATACTAAAATGGACCATTATATCTAAGGCCACATGTGGAGATAGTTTTTAAATAGAAGTGGCTGGTTGGCTTTCATTAGGCAGACTACAGAATGAATTACTTGACCCTGAGCATTAAAAAAAAATATTTTTTGTTTAGTAGTGTAGGGTTACATGTGTTAAGTTCAGTTAAATTTTAATAAGCAATTCAAGTAGAACAGAAAAGAAAGCAATTGCAACAAAAAAAACATTCATAATTCAAGTGGAAATATTCAACATTTGCCAAGCAATTAATACACAGCCTGCGTAGTACACGCAGTACAAGGTTTGGTAGTTGTAGACGTTAATAAATATTTTTATGTACCGTTGATTGCTTTATTTGAAGATAAAAATTTCATCTCCTGGTGTACAGGCTAAGCAGACGAAATGGAGCCAAATATTTATGTTAACAAACGTAAATTGATTTCATTTACATATGTTTCGTGAAACAAATTTTTTGGACAATGTGAGATAAAATTTTTTCACTAATTTTCATATGGATTTAGGAGACCAAGCTGTCAATGTTGATTTTGCTCATTTACCTTAAAATGAAATTTATATGCTGATTAAAATTTCCTTTCTTTATAGCAGATTAAGAAAACCTATGTTGCTTCTTCACTATGGGTCTTACTTCCAGAGTTGCAAGCTAAAGGTGATGATGAAAATGTTTATTCTTTTGAATATCTCATCAATAAAGAGGTTCAAAGTTCAATGCACGTTCTATGCACGTTCAATGTTGCATGGGCAATCTTTCGGTTTGTTATTATAGTATCTCTACTGAATGTAATGCATCGATTTACGCTTGTGTTATTTTGGGATTTATGGGGCCAAAAGAGAAACTGAAACTTTACCACAAAAAAATTATAATCTTTTAGGATAAAACTCATTTTCATCTAAGTGGGTACGTTAATAAGCACAATTGCCATCTTTAAGGCTCAGAAAATCCATATGACATCTTATAGTTGTATGGTTGCAGTGGTTTGTGGAATAGAGTCATCTTTATCCCATATTTCTATGGAAATGAGGATAGCGCTGCCATTGCAATCAATGAAGACACTTATCGCACTTTGATAAGCATATTCTTTTTACACGCCTTTCTTCATGGTATTAATGTGAACGATGTATGGTTCCAACATAATGGCATAATTTGGGTCAATAGATTTATTGCATTGCTGAACCCATACTATTTTTTTTTATGATTTCTGATAGAACTGAAGTTCTGAAGAGATTGAGGAGACTGTTCTTTTTGACCTCTCATTTTCTGCCATCCTTGACGAGCTGTCAAATATAAAGATCGCCATTACAACCTTTCAGTTAGGAATACGAACTAGCTTCTCTCATTATTTATTGTGTTCATTTTATTAATGATTGGCGTGAGCTACAGAGTTTTTACCAGAAATATGCTGAGGGTAAGTGGTTTCATGTTTCATTTTGTTCGAGATGTCTGAGCCTGGAGTTTAACTTAATAGGCCAGCACACTAGCTACAAAACTACGGCTAGTGTTACAATATCAAAATATCTTTTGAACTTGGGGTTAGTTATCTCTAGGAATTGTTTGATATCACAATGGGGCCCCCGCATTGCCATACCTAACCTAATCTTGTACGATATTTCTGTATTGTGCGCACATCTTTCCATGGAGTTGAGGAAATACAGGCTTTTATTTATTTACAAACTATATTCTAATTGTAAACGAGCTGAGTAACTTCGTCCATACGTTCGGTGTTATTTCCAGAGTTTCACGCTAATAGTCTAGCACACTACCATAGAAATTCCGTATTTTAATATTACGATATGGCACAAAAAGAATTATACTCCAAAGTTAAAGCTATTTTTAATAAATATGGCTTGCCTATCTTTATTTTGGACCACATGTTGTGAGAAATATTAATCAAATATTAATTAATCACATTTCACTCCGCCATAAAGAGTGTGATAAAGTAATTGTGATACGTTCCAAAACTACATTTATTCAATTCACATGAATTTGTATGTGGTGGAATTAAATAAACATTTTATTTACATAAACACATCTACTATTTACTTATTATTTCAACTGACAATAATCATTATTTTACCTGCCAACAAGGAAAGAAAACAAAAAGCACAGAAATAATTTCAATTCTTTTATTTTTTCTTATTTTCACTTGGTCCCCAAAAAAATGCTTTTAAACGTTAATGGACTATTTCAAGTTCAAGTACAACAATTCCTCTCTACCACCCTCTCATTATTGATATTTTAATATCCACAGAAATTTGTAACAAAACCAACACAATCATAATTTCCATGAGTTTGTTTACACTACAAGCACATGGTGGTTTCTATTCACATAATGCCATGCACAACAAAATTTCCCAAAACAAATCGTGCTTCAGTAATAAAATACCGAAACTGTTATACAGTACCAGAAAGAAAGAGAGAAATAAGAGAAATATTTTATGAGACTGTATTTGAAAGGGGATATTTTTTTGTTGTCATCATAGTAAAGTGAAGTGAAAGTATATGTTCTTGCATGTAAGCAAATTACAGAAAATTGTGCCAATACTTGTTGTACTTGTGTTATGCATGATGATTGCCTACAAGTACGTGTCAATTTAAACGTCGAACTACTGATAACAGGTCAGTATCGTTTTAATTGCCGACTTGCAAGGATGTGTTTACCTTGTGCAGTTGATAATTTTAAGTAAATCACTGAAATCGAATTAATTTTCAAATTGTAAAGTTAAAATTATAAATCTAGCGTGTTAAAGTGTACGTCAATAACAATCGCATCAGTTAAAATTGCTTTAAAAAAGCACATAACAAAATAATTTTAGAAAATTTGGAAGAATTTAAATGAAATAGAAAAGTTTTGTAATAATTTATCAAGAAAAATGTTAGAAAATAATAATAAATATATAAATAAAAGAAAATAAAAACATTGTACAAGTTAAAGTGAATCAAATTAAAAATAAATCAATAATATTAAATGAAGTAAAACAAAAAATAAAGAAAGTTTATTAAACAATTTTGTTCTTAATACCATATTCAAGTCTAAACGCTTATATCAAATTTAAGGAGTCATTATGAAAAAATGGTGAATTCTGCCGAATTTTGCTGCATTTTGATTTCAAAAATTAATTTTCGAATAACTAATGAATTTAATTAAACAATAAATATTTAAAGCAAAGCTTTTACTTACTATTTGTATAAAAAAAATATATAAAAACATCTTAAGCATTGAAATAGTATGCTAAAGTGGAAGTGTTAAACCTTGGCGGTTTGGGTAAAACCAAACAGGATTCAATGAATATATAAAGAAGTCAGAATATGATGATAGGTACTGTGGATATGAGAACTTGATTTAAAAGAAACACGAAAAGAAATATTTCTTCAACAACTCAGCATACTTTTAAGAAAAAACTGTGAGAGTTAGTTTCTCAAAAATCTGTCTTTCGATGTTGGCTTAATATTGTACGTCTCATTACGGATAAAATTAAAATACACAACATGGTTGGTGGTTATTTTAAAGTAAAATGTTTGCCCAAATTTTTTAGTGAGCACTCCTGAAATTTAAAACAATAATAATGTATTCACTATTAAAAAAAATAAAATAAAATTAATTAAAATGAAACAAAATAGAATAAAAGGCGAATAAGAAATAAAAAAATATTAATAAAAAAAAATAAATAAACGGATATAAGTAAATATTTCAACTAAAATTTTCAACAAAAATATAATATTAAATTGAATATAATAAAATGAGATTAGCATCAGATGGAAAAAATTAATTAAAATTAAAAGATAAAGGTACATATGTTCATATAAAGAAAAATAAATTAAAATTTTTTGTATTTTACGAACAAAAATTTTCTGTTAAATACATACACAATTTATTTTTTAAATTTTTATTTTTATTAAAATAAAAACTTTTTTTATTTAAATCAATAACACATTTTACTTTGTAAAACACGCTATTTATTTTATTTCATGGTTATTTTAAAGAAAATATAAAAATCCTTGTATAAATTCTGTCTGTCAACTTCTAGAACCTTGCTGTTGATTTGTTATTGTCATGCTTCTCCTTTTAATATTCTTTATGTTATTTTTATATAGTTTCGTTATTCTTACTTGAATTTCTTGTAATTTCATTGTTATTTTTTGACTGTTTGTTTTCCTTGTTTTAATATTAAAATAAACGTTGTGTGCGTCTATTTTCTTTGCAACAATAATAATCATAAATAAATAAATATATAGCCGATTGCCAAAAGGTAATGAAGAAACTAATATAAACGAACTGATTTATTTCTTTTTATTTTCACAACTTAAAACACATCCCTGGATTTAATCCTACGCTCTTTAATACTTTTCGTATTACTTAGCATAACACTTGTATTCAATGCCCTAAAAATAACCAAAAAGTCATTCAAACTTTACCTCTACTATTGATTAAAATCAACATGTCATCCATCAGTCATCACTGTTATTAGAACTTTGAAATGTAAACGCAAATATTTGCCATCTGACGTGTTTATTTCATGATATCAAATGTGTATTGCTTCAAATTTATGACCTTTAATATGGCGGTAATTAATTCAGTTTGAAAATAAAAATAAAAAAATATCGAATATATTTTTAGTAACTGAATTAAAAGTGTTGGAATATCATGAAATTTTAATTAAAAAAACATTTGTTAAAGGGAATACGTTTGTCAGATTTTCCAATGAAATATTAACGAACATAAGTACGTTGGTGGCTTAATTTCTTATTAAAATTAATTGTCATTTAATGAGTAATTAATACCATTTGTTATCCATGCTTATCGAAGTAATCTTATATTAACAAAACACTTAATAACGTCCAATGGTAGTCAAATAAAATTTTATTATATAGCCACCGCAAAGTGCTATCATGTTTAATGAACAATGGTGTTCAAATTATACAGATATAAATGAGGACATTACGATTTCAGGTGTGAAAGCAATATTAGATGAGTTTATCACTCTACCATCTTTTAATAAGACCGAGAAGAGTTTGATGTATGCTAGACTTAATGTGTTATCATGGATAATTCAACTGATAACGAAGGCTAATTCCCTCTCATAAAAGACAACATGATTGAGAGATCTAACACCTGCAGTTGCATCGTAGGACAAAATGAAACAAAGTTTCAGAAATTGAATTCAAATTACACATATTTGTTGAATTCACATACATTGATCATTACAGCCTTTCAATCGGGATTATGAACTAGTTTCTGACACCACTTATGTTGTGTTGTCATGCATGACCGACAGAATACATACATAATTGGCCTTTACAACCCTTCAGTCAGGATTACGACCTAGCTTATCGCACCACTTATGTTATGTGTGTTAATTTTATACATGAGTGGCGGGACCTACCGTTTAAAGTCGACTCCGAACGACAGATTTTTTTTTGAGAAGCTTTTCATGGCAATTTTTACTCTCAGAGTCTTTGCCAGAAATCTGCTGAGAGGAAGTCGCCGAAGAAATATTTTTTCGTTTTGATGTCTGACCTGGGATTCGAACTCAATAGACAACGGCGACTTCATGACCGACAGAATCCAAAGTACAAATATTTTCCCAGTAATTTGCTGAGAAATAGTTGCCGAACAAATACTTTTCGTATTACATTTTATTGGAGTTGTGGTATGAACCGTGGCCTCACACCTAATATGCCAACACCGTACGTACTAGACTATGGCGATTTCATTAGAAGACTTAGAGAATATTTTATGAAAATGACAACCGTACTGGACAAATCTTAGAAAAGACAAGGCAGGCGAAGTTATAATTTTGCTACGATCTGTGGGAATTGCATTAAGACCACGAAGGTGATACAGATCGTATGAGAAGGGACAACTAATGGAAAGACAAGAAAATCCCACTAGACATCGTAAAAATAGTACGAACTGTGTGGCACGTAAAGAAATCTTCTTGATTTCTTCTTGGTTTCCAGAGCTTCCAATTCACGACAAAAGGACTTTGTAATCAGTTATCCATGCCAAAGTCGTTTCGAAAGAATTACAGAATGTTGACGCCGCGAGCCATAACTTTAAAACAAATAGTAGATTTTTCAGGATGCAGTGGACGCTTTTGAATCTCATGTAAATTAATAACTTCACACGCCATTGCTGAAAAAGATTTTTCAATGAAAATTATTGTCAGCTGCCGACTGTGCAACCTCACTGTGTAAGGTCATCTCGCTTCTATATGTTATGAGTTTGTAAAACAGATTGGATAAATAACAATGATAAATAATGACAAAGGCACTTTAAAAAAGCGGAAATCCCTTTGGAAATGTCCTGCAGAGATTGGAAGAAGATAAAGAAATTAGCGCTCACTTTAAGCAGTAGTTGGTAGAATTCTCACAAAAAATGTCCTGTGGCAATTGGTATTTTTCGGGATAACATGTGATACAAATGTTTTTCATCTAAGCGTATGAGTTATATTTCTTCTTTGCCTACCCAACTCATACGCCCCATTGGTAAGATATGTAAATCAATGCATTTGTATTTAATTAATAAAATCTCCCACGAAAGATATTTATCTGTAATTAATAATGATTTGAGAGAATATAACTTTGAAGGCAAATGAAGACTCCAAGAACTTTTTAATGGCAGGTGCAGATACATAATCAAACTATCGACTGTACCCTTTGTGGTGTTCGTACATGATATGTATTTAATGTTTATTGAATACGTTTTAATTATTATTTATTGAAATATTGAAACATATTTGAAATGCTGAATTATTGAATTGAATATCATTTTAATTTCTTTATAAAGTTTTTGCGTTTTTTCAACTGAGAAACGTTCACAACGCAATAAATATGCATCTTTTGTTTTCTTTTTTTTTTGTAGTTTATTCTCATTATTTGCATTGAATTATTGCTTGCAGCAGTTATTGAAATGTTGTACACGTTTTCTGGAAGATAAAAATGTGCATGATTTTTTTATTTTATTTGTATTTGGATTTTTGGTAAATCATTGCGGAAATATGGTACTCTCTTTGAAAAGTTGTGAAACATTAAAGTCTTTCGTGAGTATATATTATAAGATTGGACCTGGAAGGCACATTCTTACACTTACTTAATTATTTCTTATAAACCCTTAAGCAAGATTATGATTAAGTTTCTCTCACCACTCATGTTATGTGTGTTAATTTTATTCATTATTAACGTCGACTCTGAACGAGAGATTTGAGAAACATTTCATTATATTTACTCTTAGAATGTTTGCTAGAAGTAGCCGTAAGAAGAATTTGTTTTCCATATTTTCATATTCGTTTTATTCGAGTTATCTGAGCTAGAGTTTAAACCACGAGCGTTCATCTAATAAGGAAATATTCTTAGTACATAACTGAGAACTTGAAGCTGTCATCTAATGCACCGATATACCAGCCAATCACTGGCCGTAATTGGTGTCTTCCAGAATAATGAACTGGAGTTGTTTATTAATTATAATAATTAATTGCTGAAGATCTACTTTTCTTTGACACTGTACTTGATAATAATAATATTTCAATTCTCCATCGTATTTCACATAAAATTTTTCTTAATTCAAGTTACATAAATATTTCGCTGAAAGTAATTTTCATGGAAATATTTTTCCTTTCTTGTTGATTTAATTATAAAAAAAAAATATTTTAGAAGATACGTTCTTAACTGACAAGCAAGCACTTATTCACAAAAAAAAGTAGCATTCCTGATGAAACATACAAGAAAAACTGAAGAATTTGAAAGGAGTAAACAAGTTAAAAGATTCTATAAGAGAAATTTTCCACTAAAAAATTTCTTTTTTATTTTATTGCATAGGTTCTTTCAGTAAGTGCTTTCTTTATTTTAATTTCATTTAAAGAAATTGTGTGTGAGGCATACATAAGAATTCAGTTAGATCTAGTTTCTCACATCATTTATGTTGTCAGTGGTAATTTTATACAAGGGTGTAGACACATTCAGTTTAAAGTTGATCCCGAACGACAGATTTTTAAGAAACTTTTTATGATAACTTTATTTAATCTCGGAGCTTTTGCCAGAAATCTTTTGAGAGGAAGTCGCAGAAGAAATTTTTTTTTTTAATTTCGATGGCGATATCTGACCGCTGTCTCACGTTTAACAAGCTAACATACTGCCTTCTATACAATGGTAACTTGTGTGTGACATATCATGGAAATATTTTATTCACATGAATGGTATATTGATGGCATTATGTGTGCAATATAAAATCGAACAATTACAAACTAATGACTTTTCATGGTATGGCGTATCCATAATGACTAATTCTTGCTTGTATCTTGTCCATAAATCAGCATTTATTTGTCCGATGGCAAGAATTAATTTGCCTTTGAGGACCACTGTGGCATTGTAACTTTTTCTAACTAGAGAAAACCTCACAAAAAGAAAGTACAAACGAGTTAAATAGCATGATCCCGCATGATCACTAGACATCACTTCCACATTAGATGCGGAATGCTCTCTTTGCTAATGCAAAATAGCCAATGAGCCATGAGCTGTGAGGAGTATTCAGACATTCTGTTAAGACCACATATCATTGGTGTACGTGGCACCGAATTCAGGCGTCAAGAGTTTGGCCAAGATCGATAGTGTTCACTACTGATAGCGATGTTCACGCTAATGTCGGAATTTGGGCCGATAACTCCGCCAGCTTAAAATCCACAGCAAACGCTGACTTTTTGCGGGATACATTGGCCGGTCATGTGTCTAATGTAGATTGGTGTCGTAGCCAACTCGTATCATCCCAGTTGCTTGTTAACGCACCCATTCATGTTGAAATAGGTCTCATGGCTGAAGATGGTGAAGTCTGTTGTCCATTTTGTGAATACACTTCTTTGCATGTAAACCAGCCAACTCTAGTCCAAAATAAATTTTGTCATTATATTAGAAAAAAAGGATTTTAAAAGTCAAGGAAGCATTTTACTTTCAGACTAATCTTTGGCAAATATAGCAAAACAGAATAATTTTTAAACCTTATCCCAAATGAAGGTAAATGCCAAACATAGAACCCATAAATATTTTTCCCCGTATGCTACTTTCTTCGCATCAGCTGTTTGCATCTTAAATTACATTTCCTTGATGGATTTCTCATCAGTGAAACATTCATATGAATGCAGCCCCAACATTCATGAAAATTAAAAACCTTTGGGGGAATAAAAATAAAAAGTTCCTTGATTTCTTAATTAAAATAAAAATAACCCACAAAAACAAAATTCTATTATTTAAGATCACATAAATAAGGACAACACCTAACTCAAGTGTTGAGTGTTGCTCGTATGTTTTTCTTTTTAATAAAAAAAAAAATTTAAAACAAAAAAATTACTGAGAATAATATGACATGTTTTTCCTTTTTGTTTTTCTTAAAGAACTGCCTACGCAACTTAAAGCAAATGAAGTATGTATGTTTGTTTGCTGTTTTTTCTACTGTGGGAAAATAATTCAGAATTAAATTTTCTTTCTTATGGAAAAATTTTTTTTCTGAAATTTCGTTTCACAGTAAAGTAAGAAATAAAAATTTTCCATTTCTGTTTGCACAATGTGACAATAAATATATGGACGGCCAGAATTTATTTTAATTCCTTTTAAATGCCTTAATAACACTGACCTTGCCGATCAGCTATTTTAGTCTTGTTTGTTTTTAATATGTTCTTCAATATCTACTTGCAAATCAAATAGGCCACAAAGAACCATTAAAATTAAAAATTAATATCCCTTAATGGTGACTATAAAACAGTTTTACGTGGATATTCTCACATTTTATTTTCATTAATTTCTTTTTTTTTTATAGAGATTTTTAAATAATTTACTGGGAAGCAAGCATATTAACTGAGCAATGAAAATTAGCATGAAAATGTACACGAATATTGACATGAACATACACGTGTACATACATTTGTACATGAGCATGGATATGAATATAAACATGGACATGAACATGAACATGAACATTAAAGCCATTAATGGCATGAATGAAAGTAAAAGGTTTCTTCAATAAAATTCATTAAAATTTGTTTGGTTTAAGTCACTGTAGTCTAGTATTTTGGCTTATTAAATATGAGTCCACGTTCGATATTAAAAAATTAATGCAACTCCTTCGTCCATAACGTTTAAAACACAACATTAACAAGGCCGTAGTATAGTCTGTCGGGTGTAATATTCAAACGGTTAGAGACGAGTAATTTATAAGCCCCTCTTACGACTGTTTAAAGTGCAAAATAAATTTTTTTTTCATTACAGATTACATCCCCTTAGTCAGGATTACAACCTAACTTCTGTCACCATTTATGTTGTGTGCGTTAGTTTCCTACATGGCAATTTTATTTCCAGAGTTTTTTGTGCATAAATCTGCTGAAAGGAAATCACTAAAGAAATAATGTCTCATATTTCGTGTTGTTCGAGATGTCTGACCTGGTCTTGGAACAGTGGCTTCACGTCTAATAAGCCAACACACTACCAGTGACACTATGACGACTTCAGGCAATATTCCAACAAACCTAATCTTCGGATTTAGTTTCAAGGGAATATTTCTCGTTTCCATAGCAAAAGAAATGTCAGGCAGAAGGAATTTTAACTCGAATATTAAAATCAAAGCAAATCCGATTTCTATTATTCCAGAACCTGTGTTTCAAGCAAAAAAATGCCTGCACGTATACTTAATATTCTCCATAAATTAATTAATATCACTCAAAATCATCAATTCAAACCATAAATCCAAAAAAAAACAAAAATTTTTCCTTCTATTTCCATTCGCATGTCTGCAGTATTTTCCACATTTATTACGTATAAAGCGGAGAAAGCGCTTTTTTTTTGTTTTCAAAACTATTGTTTTTTTTTATTTATTGGCTTGCAATGGTTTTGATAAATCAATGTATAAATATTAATAAGAAATAATAATAATGTATGGAGTGATAGAGGATATTATAAACCCAAAATGATTTTTAAGCAACCTTAGCATCCGGATCAAGAACTGAAAACCTATAAACAATAACGCCATTTACTTATTCATGGCCATTCTGTCATTTCATTTCATTTACAGACGGGCCACTGAGAATTTCTATCCACGTCATTTTCTTAGTCAAGATTGCAACCTAGTTTCTCTTATCACCCATGTTGTTTGTATTAACTTTGCGCTACAAATTTGAGCGGCTTTATATCATAATTTCTAACTTTACTCTACTACGATTTTTTTGACTACTAGACTACAGCGACTGCCATTGTGAAAAACCCAGCCGACGCTAAACTTTAGGTTCCACTGCTCAGAGTTAAAATCAAAAAAACATAGCCTAGTGATATGAGAAGCTACATTGTAAGTCTGACTAACCTAACCTCTTATATTATTATATCAGAAAGTAAGATAAAAAAAATTTTTTTAAATTTTTTTCAAAATGTCACAGCTGAGCTTTAGACTACACGAATTATTTTCAATTACATATGCTTTTATGTTACTTTTTCTCTTACCCAATATTTAATTACCAATCAGAGCTTCATTAAAAATTCATATTCAATACGGAAAAATAGTTTCGAATTTAATTTAAACATAAAATAATTAATAACAACATACATACACCTATGTATTGCCTATAACCATTCATAAATAAATACATACATAAATAGATAGATGCTAATAAATATTTATTTAATTGACAACACTGGTCAATTAACTTGTTCATCCTATTCCAAAGAAAACCATTGAATATCAATGCAAATATTTGACAACTTTGGTTTTGAGGTTGTTGTCATACTCACTTTAGTGATTAAATTCAATAACAATAACAAATTATTTATGAAATCATTCTGTAAATTTATATAAATTCTGTGTAATATTGTGAAATAAAATTGGTTTTTAATTTGAACATAAATTTTCTGTGTTAATAAATTAAGTTTCTAGGCTAAAGTGTGGCATTTATGTACTCGTATGTATGTATGAAGGGCTTAAAGTATTTTCAATTACAATTATTGAATAATTTTATGCACGATTGAATAGATGAATGCATGAATGAATTGTCAAGTGTTGGTTGTAGTTGTTGCTGTTTATTAATATTTAATTAGAATTGTATGTATTATTATTACTCGAACGCCCAACATAATTTCAAATAATTATTTCATTTATTGCATACAGATTGCTTAGATGAGAAAGGCAATAGTTCATGCCAATTAGTAAAATACGAGGTTCAATATGAAAGTGTCAGTTTGTCAAGTGACGTAGTAAAATACAATTCTAAGTTCTGAGGCATTGTATTGGGTTAAGTAGCAAAGCTGACATAGCAATTGTTGAAGATTTTTAAAACAATATTATTGCAATTACTTGATTATACCATGAAATATAAAATGGTAAAATTATTAGAAAAGTTTTTCACTTTAGAAGACCATAGAAAGGAAAAAGAATGAATAGAGATTTAAAATTTTACTTCTGCACTTAAATTACATTGTCATCCACCGCACAATAGTAACCCACATTGTCCACACTATGTTATTCGTTGGCTTTCAGATAGAATTTACATTCTATCTGCCTATTGCAAGTACAATTGGTTTGAGGACAAGGAAGGATGCTGCTATCCTTATGTGTTTCATCATATTGCCATATTTTCTGAAAGTCTTAACTGATCTGTCACCTGTAAAGTCTACTGTAATGCCAGATTTGATCTGAACTCAGTTTGATTTCCTTTTGAAAATACTTAACAATCGAAATGGATACAAATCGTAGTATAAGAATAAGGCGAAATGGGTCTTGGGTTTAATTCCCAGGTCAGAAATATCCATCAAAACCAAATACGAAAATTTGTCTAGGCAAGTTAAAAAAAATTTTTTCTGGGTGTTGTAAATATCCACATGCAATATTTCTCCTATGGTAGTTGGTATCGGGGTTTCAGATATTAAATGTTTACGGGGGTGCCTAGAATATTTCGCCTCTTGACATGTTTTACATGAAGATATTATATGCTTCAAATTTTTTCTTATATCAGGAAAATAGTAATCAAGTATAATTTGTTGAATATTTTCTTTCAAAGATCGATGTGCTCTGTTATGCTCGTTGTGAAGTATTTCCAGTTGGTCATTTACGCTCAAAACATCTGTTACTAATTTTTCGGTATGACGAAATTTTACTGACGGATAGTTGCTTACCAGAAAATGTTGAATTTGCCCTAGGATATGCAAGTCACAATAAATTGCATTAACAACACATGGATTTACAGCAGTGTGAATTAATTTGATTATATCTTTAGTAGTCTTGTATGCAATGTTATGACGAATATGATTTTTAAAAATAGTTTTCGTTTCCTTTTTCGCATAGTTAGCTGGAGTGAGGATAATTTGATTCCTAAAACAATTAATTGGGTTTACGACACTTATAATGACTGCTGAAGAAGAAATTTCACTAGCGCAGGCTTGCATTGATGTAGAGGATGTTGCATCTGTAGCGAAATTCAAAAATTGTCTGGACAATGCGTCTGCAACGATATTTTCCTTACCGGGTTTATAGAAGTATGTTGGCGAATATTCTTCTATAAACGCTTTCCAGCGCTTAATTTTTGAATTGGGATTTCTGTCAGAAATAGAAAAAGTCAACGGCTGATGATCGGTGATTATGTTTAAATTCTTTACCCCGTAAAGATAATGCCTTAAGGTTTTTAACGCCCAAACAATTGCTAAAAGTTCCCGCTCATTAGTTGCGTAATTCTCTTCTGCGGGGGACAAAGTTCGTGAAATCATTGTTATAGGACGCCCATTTTGAGAAAGGACTGCACCAATTGCGTGAGAAGATGCATCCGTTGTGAGGTCAAATGGCTTTTCGAAATCGGGGTATAGGAGTAGAATATCCTCAGAAGCTAATAATCTCTTTAATTTCTCAAAAGCAGCTAAAGCTTCATCATCCATTTCGATCTTTATTGATTTAGATTGTCGAGTGCCGACGTGACCATTTTCACCGCGCAAGTATTTAGTCAAAGGTTTTGCTATGGACGCGTAATCTCTTACAAATCTTCGATAATATCCGGCAAGACCCAAAAAGGATCTGAGGCCTCTAAGTGTAGAAGGCTTTTCATAATTAATTATTGTTTCAATTTTACTTGGGCATGTTTTTATACCTTCGGTAGACACGATAAATCCTAAATATTCCACGGAAGTTTTGAAAAATTTAGATTTTTCCAAAGAGACCCGCATATTTGCCTCAAACAGCTTGTTTAAAATTCTGTTGATATCATAAATATGTTTCCGCTCTGAGTCGGAAAATATAATAATATCATCTATGTATACATGGCATGTTTTTCCTATTTCGTCGCGTAAGATGTCGTCAATAGCCCGCTGAAAGATACTAGGAGCATTTTTTAATCCGAATGGAAGACGGCAAAATTCGTATTTGCCATTATTAACGCTGAAGGCCGTCTTTTCTCTATCACGCTCAATTAATCTTATTTGGTGAAAGCCGCTTTTTAGATCTAAGGTTGAAAAAAATTTTGATCTACCAAGATTGGACAAAATAATTGAAGGATCTGGAATAGGATATTTGTCACAAATGGTTTTCGAATTGAGTTTTGTAAAATCTATAACAAGACGTTTATTTGGTTTACCATATTCGTCAACACCTTTCTTATCGACCACCCAAACTGGGCTGTTATAAGGGGAACGTGATGGTCTAATTACACCATCTTTTAAAAGTTTTTCCACTTCCTCATTTACAAAGTCAATCATAGATAATGGGTATGTTTGGTATCTTGAATAGACTGGCTCCTCGTCTTTTGTTCTAATTGTTGCGGAAATGTTGGTATTATAGGGTAGAGCCGTATTTGGGTTTGCAAAGACTGCTGAATTTCTACTTATCATTGTATAAAATTCTTCTTCAATATCTTTTGGAATGTTTACAAATGACAAATTATTGAGTGAATCCAAATTTAAGTACTTCAGTTGTTCAGTTCCTCCTTCGAAAATTAACTTATCACTTCCTGTATCTATTACACCATTGATTTTTTTCAAAAAGTCAAATCCGAGAATACCATGGAATACTGGTATTTTTTGCAGTAAATAAAAAGTTTCGGTTCTGCCAAACAAATTTACAAGTGTTGCGTGATCAATCATACTAACACCATGGATTGATTTTACAAAAAAGGACTTGGAGAGTTTTTTTACACATTTCAAATTTGGCAAATATGTTATGTAACTTTTGGTTGATCCTGTATCAACCAAGAGCTTTATATTTTCTTCCCCTATTGATCGCTCGATGTAGGGAAGAACTGAGGTTCCCCTAAAAAATTAATTTCATCTTCAAAAGGGGTGCATTGGTAAGTTTGATCATCTTTTTGAATATAATTTGTGTTAGTGCTAGGATCTTCATCCCATTCTAATGGCTGTTGTACCTTATGACTGATATTGTTTATTGATTGCATTTTCTGGAAATTCTGTCTGCCTGAATTAAAATTACCTCTGCGAGTATTGTTAGATCTGACAGTACGCATACTAACGTCTGTATCAAGAGCAAGTGAACGAGGTTGAAATCCGTAGTTCTGCGTATCTGGTGGTTGAACATTTATTGAGGAATGTGGGCGAGACTGGGAAAAAAACTGTTGTCTAGGATTTATTGGTTGCTGCATTTTATTGAAAGTTGAATTATCTGTGAATTTTCTAAAATAATGTTCAGATGGTTGATTAACGGGAGTTGAAGTATTTAAAGCTGTAAATCGTTGATGAGTTTGCCCCAATTGATTATGTTGAGCTCTGTTTAATCCACTATTATAAATTGTAGCGAATTGGCATCTACTTTGATTTGCCTCTAATTCTTGTGCCAGTGCCAATGCAGTGGGCAAATCATTAGGTTGACATGAAAACAATGTATCGCAAAGCGGTTTTCTAAGTCCCGATACGAATACTCGTAAAGCATCCATTCGATATTTTCGATTAAGTGATTGAATCAAAGGGGTATTTCCGTCATTAGACATTATTACCTTGTTTATAATTGAGGTCAATTTCTCTTCTACGTCGTTGTAAAAATGCGTAATTGATTTGTTACCCTGTCTTAGCGTAGATAATTCTTGCTCCAATGCAAATATGGATTTTTTATCCGAATATGCGAAGTCTAATCTCGAGAGTATAGCATTAAAATTCAAAACTGTATTGTAAGCACTCAAAACACTGTCGGCGTTGCCTACTATTTTATTGCGAATTATGGCGACCGCCTGATAATATTTAGAGCTACCCACATACTTTACGTACAACTTATGAGCTGTAACAGCTGCTTGTCGCCAGGAAACATATCTGGATGGATCACCAGCAAACTCAGGTATGGATTTGACGATATCGAGAGATTCATCGCACGAAACACCATCCACGATTTCGATATCCTTATATTCCTCTACCGTCGCAGTAGGTTGAAGTGCCGTAATTTTGTCATTAAGTTCATCTATTATACCCTGAAATTCCCTTCCAGCCTGCTCTGTCGCCTGCTTAACGGCTGTATTCAAAATTGTCTGAAAGGTTGTCTCGTCCATAATTCCCTGTTCAGAATATGTATTTCTAATGCTAAGATTTCCAAATAACTGTAAAGTCTACTGTAATGCCAGATTTGATCTGAACTCAGTTTGATTTCCTTTTGAAAATACTTAACAATCGAAATGGATACAAATCGTAGTATAAGAATAAGGCGAAATGGGTCTTGGGTTTAATTCCCAGGTCAGAAATATCCATCAAAACCAAATACGAAAGTTTGTCAAAAATTTTTAGTTCGCAGTCGACTTCAAACTGCAGGTCCCGCCACTCACTTATAAGATTAACGATTATCCTTCTGACTAAATGATTTTAAAAGCCAATTTTGTATTTCTAGACCTACAATTAAGACTCAACTATTAGTAGATCGGATTATTTATGATTTTCAGAAAAAAAAATCAGAACAAATCTAATTTCTTTATGGACCAGTTCCAATATTACAAAATTTAATTCAATTTCACATAATGGTTCTCCCCATTTCCGTTTATTATTGATTTATAATATAAATTCATTATCAATTATAATTGTTTTGAATATACAAGTAGGCAACAGCCACAATTTTGTACATCGTTTCTATTGGAACCCACATAACTGTAGCACGCGTTCGGTGCAAATGTATAATCGAATTAAAATCTCATATGAGCACATACATACGTACTATTTCAAGGCAAACATTTTAAAATTTAATAGAAGACCAGCCATTATGGTGGTTCGGAAACTTTTTGTTTTCATTTTAAAATTTTATGAAAAAATCAAAAACAAAAACAAAAACAAAAGCTGTTGGTTCATACGAACACATTTTTTTATTTTAATACTAAACCAAATAATTTAAGCTCATTTATGTTCAAATATTGATAACAAACAAACATTCAGTCACACACACATAGAGAAATAGAATCCATAAAATCCATCATCATTATAAAATTTTAATGACTTTGAAAACAAAACTTTTCCCATTAATGAAACTTAAATAGGGGTTATCGTTTTATTTTAATTTCGATAAATTGTTATCGTATTCTATGCCATTCGAAGTGCATATCATCAATCAAATTTTGTTATAAAAGTTTTACGGCAAACACCATGCCACATATGTAACAAGTTGATACAAAAAAATAAATAAAAATAAACTTGATGCCAATAAATAATTCGAATCATATATTTTTTTTTTTGGTTTTTAAACCACTTTTCACTTTTGATATGAGAACGATGAAAGGCCAACAACTGAGTCATTCCTTTGCGAATTATTTCTACTACTTTCAAATTAGGCTGGAACTCACGCATCTTTCCTTTCACGTAAAGATTTTAAATAAAAAAAATAGTTCGTATAAATATTTTTTGTCTGGGCTGAGTAGCCACCTAAATTGTATTAGGGAAATACATACTTTCGCATACTTTAGGGTCCACACTTTCTCCCGCATTCTATTGGCGCTTTCTTTTTGCTATTAGGTCTGTGGACCTAGTCTACTCATCCCTTGATAAATAAGATAGTATATATGTCCTATAATGCCAACTAAAATTCTAAGTTAACCAATAAAATTTCCTGGCTATGAATGCAGATTAGTTGCTTAGGATCCTCCAACAATTACCGCATGCTAAACGATTTTAAACTCCGAAAAGCCTCCATATCCGCCATTGGAATCAACTTTAAAGTTTCTATGATGCATAGTCACGCTAGTTTCTGTACTCCATGAAGTACAGTGTTAAGTATTTTCTCAAATTTCCACAGCATCATATATAATGTTGTAGGCATGATTGTGTGGGCGTAATTTCAATAGAACATTTTATCCCAAGGATCTTAGGATTCGACGTCCTTTGATAGGATATAAGTGAACAATATTTAAAGTATCTGCCTTTTAACAAACATAACATAAGTGGTGTGAGAAGCTAGGTTGTAATCCTTACTGAAGGCTTGTAATGCCCACTATTTTATGTATGTACATATGTATGCATGCATGAGCCCTTAATTCTTGATCTTCTCTATGCGATGCATGTCGATTTGAGCGATGCAGAACAATAGAACTTAAGGTCTTAGTCACGCTTTTAAAGCTTACAATGATATTTGCTGATCAACTTATCCAATTGTTCCGCAAAGGATGAAGAATGAATGAAAAATTCACTGTTGGGCGTAGATTTTGGGCTGGCGGGATCAACGGTTAATTTTTCATCTAGTTCTGTAAGTCGCTGAGTACCAACTCCTTTTGACCAGAACTGTATAACAGTAAGGTCGACAGGATTGCACTATGTACAGGCCATGCGATATTGAATATTTTCCACAAGCGACTAGAGGTTATTCAATTTGACCAGGTTTAGACCTTTTCTTGTTCGGTTTTTCTTAAATCGCATAATCCATCCTATCGATTAAATTCCGTCCTGATTTGTGTGCCAGAAGACATGGAAATTGAACATCTAGAATGTTCTCCAACCGGAGAAACCGTGTCGGATCAAATGATGGAATCAATTGGTCATATTATAATTTAAAGATAGAAATCATTTAATAGATATCCACATATTTTCATACACTGAATGAATTTATTTTCATTAAATTTTACAGAAATACGGTTTTGAAATTTATAATTTTTTTTTTATTTTTTATTTTAATTGAAATTTTTTTTTAATTCTATTAAAGTAATAAAATAATAACAATAACAATTTCATTTTATAATCATAATGGTTTTCATAGATCATTTTCAACACGAGTTGAGCAAAGTTATAATAACTTTCAGTTTTCAGTTTTAGTTTTTTATTTTTTATGGCAACTAATTATTATCACTTCCCGCATAATTTGCTGTAAACTATGGCATAAATTTCATGCTGAATGTGTGGTGAAATTATTTCTAATAGTTTTTACACAAAACACTGGCAATTTTGCCTTCCTACTGACTGGCGTTTATTCACTGTGGCTATAACTATAGTCAGTGGTTATATGCTAAACGCTGTTTGTCTGATTTTGTCCATTTATTTTGTTTCCTTTTTTGCTTGTGTTAAAACAAAAATTAAATTTACTTAACTGTTCTCTTTATTACTTCATTATATTAACATAGTTTTAGAGAACTATGTACATAAGTTAGTAAACTTATAGCTACTTCAGCAGACAGACAAACCGACAGACAGGGTAATATGGTGATAAGAAAATTTGCATAAAATTTCATGAAATTCTTTATTGAATGAAAACGTTCGAATAGTTTAAATGCCAAACAAACATTTCCAAATTATTTCACTTTCATATGCAAAATCAATTAAAACTTAAATTAAAATTAATGTGCCGGAAATCGAATTATTTATGTATTCAAATACAAAAAAAGAAAATATTATTATTTAGATTTCATATCTATTAGATCACATCTGTATCTATTATAAGCCTCATTAATATCAAAAAATATTTAAACGAACTGATATTCATAATAAAATTCATAAAATTATTTCAATAATATTTTCCATTGTTACGAAATAAAGATTAGAAATTTATTTGTGTTTTTGAATTCAACAATACGTATTTCATATGAATTTTACATGTAACGAGGAGTACGCTCAAAAAATGTGGCAACTTTTTCTTTAAATAGATTTCAATATGAAACTTTTGAATAACGTCAGAAGAAAGCTTTACGCCACAAATCACGTGTTAAATTGGCTTCCTTCTAAATTACTTGCCTAAAAAACATGTCCCACTTTATTTCCTCTCCGTACACTCTTAACTTATTTCAAGATGCTTAGGTTCAACATGAAGTTAATTATTGCTCTTCTAAATCTAATATTTCAACGGCTTCCAACTAGAAATCCAAGTATGTAGAAGGAAATGGTCCACTGACATAGTAATATCCAGGAATTGGGTGCAACAATACTCAGATAGTTGCAAATCTATGAATAATATAACCAATAGGCTTAGCCTTAGAATATCTCTCCGCTTTCCAGACTACTATAATGACTTCCAAACTTAAGTCCATTACTTTCTTAAACACACTGCATTTTTATCTGCTTCGAACGCTAGTCAGATCTCTCTTCAAATTTTTGGCCCTCTCTCAGGCTACTGTAACGTCTCTCAAGCCGAAGTTCATTACTTTATTAAACACATTGAATTTTTATCTGTTTCGAGCTCTAATAAGATTTCTCTTCAAATTTATGTTGTACTGCATCATCTGTGACTCTCTTGGTCTAGCGGCACTTTTATGTCAATCTCATATTAATTGACAATTCGAACTTGTTAGTCAGGATTAAAAACGAACTTCTCACACCGCCCATGTTGTGTGTGCTACACATACACATTACAATTTGAAATCGATTGCGAAATGATAGATATTTTGAGAAACTTTACTTAACGATTTCAGTTACTCTCAGTTCTTTTAACAAAAGACAGCTGAGGGCAAATCAACGAAAAATAATTCTTTTTATTTTGTTTTATTTGATATGCCTGAGTGGTTTGTTTAAACCAACAAACTACCTAATAGACCACAACGACATTATGGGTAATTGTGAACCTAAGGATCTTAGTTCTACTGAATACCAACCCTCTTTGGAAAATAATTATATTTCTTATCCTCCACTAAACTATCCATTCGACAATGATATCACAGCCCTGCATGGGTTTTGCAAATAAAATAGCTCCAGGTGTTCCCGAAGGCATTTTGCGCGCTGAACACGAATCTTTTCATCATGTGAGGTTTTTAAGAAAAAAATGATTAAAACCCCTAAATTTAGTGTCTTTGGCCATTTTTGAAAAATTGTAAAGCTAAACACTGAATTGTCAGAAATTGACAATTGAATTTTGCACTTTAAAACGAAAGTAGGGGCTGGGTTTATGTCAAAGGATGCAAGGGAAAAAGAAACACATTACGGAGGTCCTTAAAAATTAATCAGATTTAATTGTAAATTGTTACTCGGAAGCTTTTGGGGTCGCTGATTAAAGGCCCTAATTCAGATTTAAAAAATTCAGATTTACTTGACTGCCATATTTGATCCGCCAATTTCTGACAACAGCGGTGGGGGTTTCAACCCCCTCTTTCTTCAAAACCTGACGTGGTAGAAAGTTCCTGCTTCATTCCAGCCATTGCTATTCACATTCCATCAGAGATACGTATATGAAATCCTTCGTGCAGAATACCCAATTTAACATAAGCTTTGTGGTAAGGAGGAGCCATCTTATTTGCAAAACTCATTATTTGCAGGACTGTGATATCGTTTCTGAATGGAAAGTTTAAGCGTGTTTAGCATGCAAAATGCCTTCGGAAACAGCTGCAGCCATCTTATTTGCAAAAAGAGCCAAATTTGCAGGACTGTGTATTTTTTAGACGATGAAAAATATTAGCTTGAAGTGGCCTCTTACTGCAAGGCCAGATACAACTGACGTATTTGGAATAGAGAGAGTAGGAAGTGGAGCTTTACAACATCTGTGTCTCGGTATACACATATTTCACCGACCATTACGTTAAGGGTAGGCATGTAGAGAGCGTTCGTTCCCACACTTAGTCTTCTGCGGAGGTTATCGATTATCTAAGCGGGTAGAGAGTATTGTAGTCCATCTTTGGCTCAATTTGACTCCACAGTTTTCTAATAGTTTAAGCGAGGTCCCATATGTTGAGATCAAATCAATAAAACTTGCTTAAATGATTGTCCTGGTAGTTGAAAATTTTCTGAATTTTTTTCTTTGTATTCCAAAAATCCCTATTAAAGTGAAATTAAAAATTAAATACAACTGCCAGCATATTTTTCTTTTATTGTTCAAGACAAAAAACAAATTGTGAAGGGAATATAATAACGAGTCACCTGACATATCCATATCATGTGATAAAGAAGAGAATTATTGTATATTAATTACCAATACCACGTAGAAAACCTCTTCAGTGCTGCAAAAAAAACTCAAATCATCATTTAAATTCAAATACTATCGATTAGTTTCAGTTCGTTTTCCCTGAATACGAATTAAAACTTTTGCCTACAAGACAATCAAAAACGTTTAACGAGATATCATATGAAAAAAAAAATCGAAATGATTAGACATTCAAGCAGACTCTAATTATACAAACAATCGATAGTTTATTTTGTTTAAGTTTTCTTCTATCGTTCTATTTGGTTAAATATTAAGAGAGATTTCAGGCCATAATGTTATCAATTTATTGATTTTGTAATTTGGACGGAACTCATTAAATCAATGCTGGTGTAATATTCTAGACAAAACTGAAAAAAAAAAACAAAACGTTGCGTGTTTAATTTGTTTGTATCGATAAGAATGTAATTATATTGTATCGTATTAAAAAGAAATTATTGCTTAATAATGAATTTCAATTTCATAGAAATGGTTTTTTGTTTTCTATTTTTTTGTTGATTCTTTAATTAAACAAATGTTAGACCGGGGAACTTTAATTTTGAATTACAAGCGGAGTAATTTTTCAACAAATGTAGACTGCTTCTACTTTCGAGGAATAAGAACATATTTAAATGAAAAATATTTAAATAAAATAAAAAAAAAATCTAAAAGAATATATTGAAAGGATAAGGATGTTGAAATGAAAGGCAAGGTTTCTAACAAATATATGGTGTTTAGTGAAAGTTGAAATCGCCGTGGTCTAGTAGGCAGTATGTTGGCTTATTAGACGTAAAAGCCAGGGTTCGTGTTCAAAAAGTATTTTTTCGGCGATTTCCTCTCAACAGATTTCTGGCAAAAATTCTGAGAGTAAATAAAATTGCCATGAAAAGTTTCTCACAAAATCTGTCGTTCGGAGTCGACTTTAAACTGTAGGTCCCGCTGCTCATATATACAATTAACACACACAACATAAGTGGTGTGAGAAGCTAGGTCAATAATCTTGACTGATGGATTCTAATGACCAATTATGTATGTATGTATAATGTTTAGTGTGAATCATACATACATACATATTTGAAGATTACAGCAATTCAGTCCAGATTATTAACCTAGTTTCTCACACTATTTATATTACGTGTACTAATTTTAGACATAAAAAAAATCGACTCAGAACGATAGATTTTTGAGAAAATTTTCATGACAACTTTTTTACTCTCCGGTGTCTGATTTGAGGTTTGAACCGGATAAGCCAATACAGCACCTAACAGACTACAGCGACTTCTTGTGATCGTTACTAATCAAGATAATTTAGATTAGCCTGTTTGAAGTCGCCATAGTTTTGGCCACGATTTAAGACTCCGGTCTGACATCAAAACGAAATATAAAAAAATATTTTCTTCGACTACTTCCCCTCAGCAGATTTTTGGTAAAAAAAAAAAAGTAAAACTTCCCAAAAATCTGTCGTTCGGAGTCGATTTTTAACAGTAGGTTTCGCCACACAACATAAGAGATGTTGTAATGACCAATTAAATTCCATTCCATTAAGAAATGGTAGGATATAGTTTTCGGATGAACGGTCGATAGAACGGCTGAATAAATATTTTGAATAAATATTTTGACTGAATCTTATCTCTGGTAATCCATTTTTAAAATTTGAAATTAACGCAGAATTATTATGCAAAAATTTTACAAACTTCAAACCATCAAGAGAATGTGCGACAGTTAGGAAGGATACCTTAATATATTATATTTAAACGCTTCAAAATTGTACGTTAGTTACCTGATGTTGATAAACAGATGTTGCTAAGAAGTTGCTGCCGTGGCAATTTTCACAAAACTGGCCAAAAAACGTCATCTTGATTTTTTCACCTTAGTAAACACGAGATAACTCGTAGTTTGGCTCCCTAGAAGAGAATACAATGTACGAGTTAACTCGTAGTGGCTATCAATTAATTAAAACACAAACCATATGCAAATGTTATGACACTTGTTGTGAATCTCACACTTTTACGTTAAGCGCAGTTAAACAAACACCCCATGGCTGTTTAACACAAGAATTTGCCAAAATATATTCCATAGGATTCTATAAGCAATTTATTAACCTCTTTTGACCCTCTGTCATAAGTTAACAAATATTCCCAAATAAAACTTCAAAGAAATTTATTAATTCGGAGAAATGACAGGTAAAAAGTTTGGTAAACATTTTTTTGTGAATCACAATTTTTTTTTCAGCTCAAAATCCCAAGATATCGTAGCCCTAATAAAGAAAAGTCTTAATTTGTGTGTTTTAGTTTCTCTGACACTTTTTTTAAGTTAGCAAACGTCTGTATACAGTATTCTGGGAAATTCGAAATTAAAAACAGAATTTTTTTCATTGACAAACAATTTATGTTAAGCCAAAAGGATACGCCAGCCTTTTCTATTGTATGCCTTCGATATACCTGTAACAATAAACTAAAAGGATTACGGTTTGTATTATAAGCTGTGTCAAAGCATTTTCTTTTATTTTTATTTTGCCAGACATTTTTTTGCTGTTTGAAAATGAAAGGAAGAAAAATTTCATTTTGAGTGTTTCCAAGTTCAAGGATTTTCTCAAGGCTTTGGAAAAAAATATTTTTGTTAATTTTTTGTCGGTTTCCTTTTGGTATCAATATTTTAATGTAAAATTAATAGAAATTGTTTATGTTTACTGCTTGCAAGAAAAGCCAAATCAAATTAATTGCATTGGGATTATGGTTGTGTAAGGTTTTTAAGTCTTTTTCAGCGAAAGAATTTTTGAAAAGATTTGTTCAAATCTTTTCAAGATTATAGTGACGCTTATGACACACTCCTCAGCTAAAGGAAATTTTGAAATCTCTAAGAATTTACTAAAGGTGTAGTAGAGATTACATTTGGGGACTTAAGTTAAGTTTAAGTTTAAATAATCTACACCAACACAGATAGTCGAGCAACAACTTAAAAAGTAACAATTCTGCAATCCTTTTTATTATTAATACCAACGGGCTAAAAAATAATTTCCTATCAAGAGATAATGGCATGTAGGTAAGTAGGTAGAGGTGGCTGTCTGCTCAATTGATGGACACACTTAGGCCACATTATTTTTACTCACTGAGAGATTGCTGAAATTGTCCACAGAGTAGATACTTGCAGTTAAAGAACACTTTCCTGCTTTTGTTGCAGCAGTCATTTGCAAAGACCGATTAGTCTTGCAAGAGTCATCATTATGCAATGTCCAATAAGGACTCCAATAACCATATCGAAAGTGCTTCTTTAGAATTCTGCCACACTTTACCTGCTCCCTCTGTTTATTCGTATCCGAAGCCGCAGATTTGAACTGAAAAGAATCCATAAGCATATTGCAAGTTATGAGATTTCTGTAGAAAATTTATGGGAGAGTTCAGTGACCACCTGTGGTCAGTTTATTGCTCTGCAGTTACCTGGAATATCACTATGCAGCGGTATCCACACAATATGAACATCAACTAATCCACTATCCCGTTGAGATGTTCACTACAGTTATACGACGTTTTGGAATTCATCACCTCAGAACACAGTGCTTTATTCGCTATCGGAAAATGTGGTAATATCTTTGCCTGAATTGGCGGCACTTTCAAATCAAAGGCGATCCGGCCTAACGATTCTGCAAAATATCACCGTCTACGACTACTTTTAATTTACTGCCATCAATTTAAAAAATATCACACCATACTTTCAATTTTCTCTGTTCGAAATGAAGGAGCCGAATATCCTTCTCACTGTCCTTAATTTACTCAGAATGCTATCCACAATTTTGTAGGCGAATATGTGGCTCATTTTGCCTTTTCATAAACAGTACATTTATGTTGAAATCCATTGTTGAAACCCCATTCGCGATCAGATGCGCACTCGTTGGCTTTTCTTAGAGTAAGTTGCATCCGATCAAAGGACAAATCTACCAAACAACAACGTAACAACCATATAGGCAACTGCCTTCATTCAACTTGCTCTATCATCACCAGCAGCTCGTTTATCACCAGATTCCACGAGAGAGGGGACAGAACAAAATACTGTGGAGTGCCGCTTCCTATCTATCTAGTAATACCAAAACTCCATAAGTTTGGCAGAGTTTAGGTGTCCAGTTCGCAATAATTTCTTGTTATTAGCTCATAAGGATATTAAATTAGAACTTAAAGAAATAAAATTCGAAAGACAAAATAAAAAGTTTATCTCCCGAACTCAAACTGCTACTACTCTGTCAGTTCTTTAGCCATAACAACACACCACATTCTTTACTTTCTTTCATTTAATTCATGTTTTGCTGGCACAACATCGTTTGCTGCAATAAAATTTCGTCAAAATTTAATTTTTATCACCATACTTAGCGTTTATGATGAGGAAAATTATTAAAAAAAAAAACGTTCAATTGCTTGGAAGTATTTCTGTCCTTGAGAAAAGACCCTTAAAACTGTGGCCATAAAAATATTTGTTGGCTTTTTGTTGGCAACATTTTTTTTTTTTTTTTTGTTGAGTAAATTCTTTTTACACTTTTAAGCCGTTAAAAATCGTATCCTTTTTCCGTTTTTTCTTTCATTTTTTATTTGTTTTGTTTTCTTTTTTATTCCATTTTCTGTCGATGAAAAGAACATTATAACTCTTACCGTTACATATCTTTTGTTTTTATGAGTTTTGAATGCTTTTCAGATTATTTTTGAGAGAAAGCTTGAAAGTCAACGTCTAATACTGTCAGCCATAAGAAACTAAACTATGTATAAAAGGGGAAAATATAATTTCGCTGATGAAAATAATGCCGAAATATTAAAGAGGAATAATAATCCTTATCATTCCCCGTTTTTCGTGTTTATCTGTAAGTCCTTTACCTTTTGGTGTGAAATTACCATAAAAATATGAAAACAAAAAACTAAACCAAGCATTTAAAAACAGACAATAATATCAGTTTTTGTAATAATATGTACCGGATACACGCTGCTTTAAAAACAGTGTTAAATTGGCAAAAACAAAACGAAATTCTAGATATTTTTTCGTTACAACTTACAGTGAAATGGCTTTCTTTACTGAAAACGGCTGGGGGTAGTAAATGTTTTAATTTCTGTCATCGAATCATTTCCTAAGCAAGATTTTAATATAACTGGAAAGTAAAACCTAAGAGTGCCTAAACGTATCTCCCACTCCGCGTAAAGGCACAGCAGCTCTGAAGCAGAATTGCCTATCCACAGCTCTTTTATTTTGTTAAACTTAAGCAGGTTAAGTATAGCAAGATAGATATTTAGGAGTACATTGAGATTAAAAACTTAAATTTCGATTAATTTATTCAAATGTCAGTCATTCAGACCGCTTTGAGAATCAAGACTAAGCTGAGACTTGTTTGGGTTTACAACACAGTCGGGTGCGATAATTGTATACAATAAAAAACCGGTAAGATGTTTCCTTGTGGTTGAACTGGAATTATATAACACCATCAGCCCTGGCGATCTAGCCCTAGGCCTTAATAGGAAACAATTGTTATGGCACTATGATCTAATAGATCAAGATATATTTGCTCAACTAAGCGAGGTATGTTCCATCATAAAATCTTGAGTTTAAAATTCAAAATGGCTAAAATAAGTGTCTAATACGTTCAAATTATTGAGAAAGTATAGTCAGATACCAATGCGGGTTTAGGAGCTCTAAAACACATATGGATTCCGGGTTATCCAGTGATTTAATCTTTAAACAGCGAAGTTGTGATAGAACAGGTTTTTATTTCTTTCTTAAAGTATTCACCCCTGCTGTTCAGTATTATGCCAAAACTTTATTCCCAATCCTTAGAAAGCGTGTAGTCCTATTATCGGTGTGACAGTGCTTCCTACTAAGTGTCCTGAATTTCAAAATGACTTGGTATCCAGCAGCGGTAGGTGCGTATGGCTGCCAAACAAACCCATACTTTTGCTATACCCGTGCTTTGTGCTTCCTTTTCAAAAAGAGATTAGGTTTGAATTGTGCAATTGAGCATTTGATGGCATAGACACCCGTTTGGTAGATGTCCACAAGTATCACACTAAATTCCGAATATTTTATTTAGTGACAAACGCCTCCTTTCCTACCCATTTTTATCTCATCAGGATGCTATTGAATAGTTGTCTCTTCTAAATTACTTCAAATTACACATGCTATAACCACAAAAACACAACACAGCATACATAGCAATATAACCACAACAATTTGCGATGCCTTACAAAATAGAGGATAACTAAGTTTCCGGATGAATCTCGTGTTAGACCTGTTAATCATATCTTAGAGGTTAGAACAGAATATAAGCTATTTTCAATTTTCACATGGTCTAACCATTAAATAAAGGCTCTTTGATCACATTTATCCAAAACATCATCAGTGAAATGCTTTCATGTAAGTTTACCATCTGATTACACTGTCAGATATTTTCCTTTCATTATCAAACCTGTCATGGGAGGAAACTATGTGCCATCTGTTGATATGTTTAAAAATAAATTGAATTCTTGGGATTTGATGTAATAATACCTGCTCCTACTCTACCGTAAGATGCAACGTTGCTGGTCCTTTGTACTCCAGGATGTATTGTTGAACCCCCTATACCTGCTTTTAATTCGAATTTCTGATTCAAATCTGTAAATGCTTTTGTAGCAAAAGACTTGAACTACTATAGCATGGCAAAAACCAAGCAATAAGAATCACAATCCTTTGTCTGGTAGGCTTGCCAACGTATGTACATAAATATAAGATTTTACAGTCTGTATTCGTATCAATTCGTAAACAAAATGCAAAGAATTCATTTTGATGCTCAGTAACTTACATCGACATGAGGACTTATATTGAAGGAATAGCTTCTCTACACTAAACTGGACAAATTTGTGAAAAATTTTCAACATTTTCTCTATAAAAAAAATTAAAATGCATGTGTTGCTGTGTGTTTAGATTGCATGTAGGAAAAGTCTGCATTTATTTAAGGATACTATAGTATCTTGATACAACGTTTTCTAACTCTTTCTCTCTTTTTAATGTTCTGTTTGTATTGCCATATGAGATGCATACATATGTTAGTATATGTGTTTATGCATGAAATACAATAACTACAGTGCATGTATTAGTGCTGTTATCCTTGTGCAACATGATTTATGACTTTTTATTATTGAATTGAGTCATAAAGTTACTTCCCTCCGTGGCAGAACGTTACTAAAAAGTTAGTTTCTACTTGGCAAATCCTTTATCTATTGTCTGTTTTTATAACAAAGAGAAACCGAGAACATTATGTGTGCATATGTATTATTATTATTTTTTTTTTGTTTGCTTTTATTTTATATTGTCATGTCATATTGTTCTTTGTTGCATGAGTGTATGTATGTAAATCCTTAAAATATAATAAAAAAATTTTTATTGAATATTCTTACTTTGAAAGATTTATTATTTATTTTGATAATAAAAGAAGGTTACAAAAAACAACAAAAACTTTCTCTTTTGTTTCATGTTCCACATTCCCAGTAGTGTTTTTGTCAGTCTGTCTAGAAAATATTTGATAGGTTTTTAATAACCATGGAAAACAATCTCATTTATTAAAAGATTTATTGGTTTTTTAATTATTATTAGAAATTTCTAAAAATCTCTAGAAGAAGCTATTTTAGACTATAGCAATAGATGTTTTGTTGCGAAACAATTATTGGAAAACATACATTAGAAAAGGCCATTGTTTGTTGATAAATATTTCACATTCCAAATCTCTTTGACCTACTAGAGCAAAAGAAACTATTACTTTTACTCACACAATTAAGAGTTAAGAATATTATCAAAATATAGAATATTATACGGGATATTTAAAAGGAATATAACATAGGATAGGCTTCCGGCATCAATTTTCCCAAGACAGACTTGTTGTGTCTTATGTAGTGAAGTCAGTTCAAAAATCGTGAGTTCTTTTAAAGAGCATATAACTTTCATTAACTCCTGCATCCCTCTTGTTTCGTTTACTTTTATTTCTTTACCAAATTTTAGTTTCATTACGATTTACTCAACTGTGAGATGTTCAATGGCTTCTCACGTCATTTCTGCTAATGCGTTAATTTTATAAATCAGTTGTGGGACCTATAGTTTAAAGTCGACTCCGAACGACAGATTTTTGAGAAACTTTTCTTGGCAATTTTATTTAATCTTAGAATTTGTCCCCGAAATCTGCTGAGAGGAATTCTTATTTCGTTTCGTTGAAGATGTCTGACTTGAGGTTTGAACCGCGGCCGCACGTTTAATAAGCCTACTAAACTACGGCGACTTCTGTCACCATATTATTAACTCAAAATCTCTGTTGTTTATTGTTCAATAGAGTACCATAGATTATAATTCGAACTGAACTGTAGCGAAAATAGACCATTTGAAGGTGGAATAGGCTATACAAACTTTAACATCTTATTAAAGCTTCATTTGTTGTGCAATCTGTTTGGAAAAGTAAGCAACAGTAGATAACAAGCATTGTTCGCTCTATATTAGTTGGTAACGGACATCGATTTTGTTTAAGAATCATTTTTCGACCAAGAGGGCTATTTCTAGATGAGTGAATAAATAAACAAACAAAATTCTTTAATTTGACACCGCCGTGATCTAGTAGGTAGTTTGCTGGCTTATTAGACGTAAAGCCAGGGTTCGAGTCAACGGCTAGACATCAAAAATAAAAACAAAATACAAAGAGTTCGGTGATTTCTTCTCTTTCCCTTCTTGTTTCTCAAAAATCTGTAGTTCGGAGTCGACTTTAAACTGTAGGTCCCGCCATCTTCTGTATAAAATTATCACACACAATATAAGTGGTGTGAGAAACTGCGGGCTTGGGGACGATTGCTGTAGACTGTCTAATGGTGAAGGTATAGCACTGGCCATTTTATAGGCACCAGCAGCAACTCGTTTCCTTATCGTTCGCATCTTCTCTCTCTCTCTTTCCACCTTTCCTAAAAAACCTGCACAATGCTCTGCATGAGTAGGGGTCATCGCCGGAGTGCTGGTTTTACTAAAAAAAGAAAGAAAAAAAAATAGCAATCCACGCGAGATCGAAGAGTGCAAAAAGCATCCCGATGAAGACTCTATGGATGTTCGGTTGACATACTCTTATTTCATATTCTTTGAGAATCTTCTATTGATGATTGCATACTTTTACAACCTGTTTGTTTCTTAATAAAATATCTTAATTCGAAAATAAAAACAATAATAAGTTATAATCATCTAGTTCACAATCGAAAATATTTTTTTGACAAACTATTTTGCAAAAAGAAATTATTTATTTTTTTTTTTTTATTATTAAAAAAACTTTACTTACGGTTTTTAAAACAATCGCTGCCTTAACAGAAGGAAGAGCAGTTGTGTGATCCAAATTTTTTTTGAGTTCTATTTCTATAAATTATAAACTCTTTTATCATCTCAGTGTACGCTCAGTGTACATGATAAACGCTATACGAATTTTTGTTCAGAATTATTAAATATAAAGACTCCGCCAAATAACGGTTTTTTTTTTTTGAAAATGCTTTTAAAAAAAACTACTGAATTTTTCCTCAAATTTCTTTTTTTGTTTGAAAGTACAATTCTTTCGGTTAATAATGGAAAATAAAATGGCTGCCTCGGCTAGCCATGCACATTATCGATTGTGTGCAGCGGGCCATGTTGAACGAATTTGTTCACAAAAATTTAAGAGTTAGATATTGGCAACATTTGGTTACAACAGAACGGCGCAACGTGCCACGTTTTTAAAGATCGCATTATCAGCCGCAGAGCTGATGCCGATTGGCCACCTCGGAGCTGTGATTTGGCACCGTTGGACTATTATTTGTAGGGTGCCATCAAAGATAAGTGTTACGCCGACAAGCCAAAGACAATTGACGCTTTAAAGGACTATATGTGTGAAGCCATTGGTGAAATACAGCTGCACACAATCTATAATGTGATTAAAAATGGCCAGCCGAGACAACCATTCGAATGAAATTATTTTTCATTATTAACCGGAAGGTACTTACAAATAAAAAAAAATAAATTTGAAAAAATATTCAGTAGTTTTTATTTTAAGCATTTTCAAAAAAAAAAAAGAAGTTATTTGGAGAACCCTTTATTAAGGTTGGATTTATTTTAGATTTATGCTTATATTTTTGTTTTTTATTTATTTATTTAATTATTTTATTTTTCCATTATGTTCTTTTTTTTATCTAATTTGCCTTTGTTTTTATTACAACTGCAATTTTTGTTTTTCAACAAAATATATGGCTGGGGTAGGTAGATAACCTCATATTTGTTTAAAGCAATTAAAATTGTTAAGCAAATATTTGGTTTACAATGAAGGCATATTAAAGCAATTAACAATAAAGAAAAAAAAATAAAATACTACGTTTAAGCATTATTTGTTTACATAAATGCGTAACACGGTTTGGCCCTAAGTGGATTTCCATTGTTTGATGAGATTTAAAACAAGAAGTCATAAGAACACACACAGAATTTTTGTTACTCTAATATTGTTATGAATTCTTATAACATTCTGAAAACGCTGATCAAATATTTTCGATTGGCTGTCGACACATGTAAGTTAAGTACCTAGCAGAAGAGAGTGGACGTTTCTTAACTGCCATGTAAGAAGTTAGGTTGTATTCCTAACTAAAACATTTAATACAGTTATGTTTGATTGACATTGATTACGAGGATTACAATGCTAAGCAGGTAACTGGCACTCAATTCAGAAAACTTTCTGCAGTCATTGACCTAACTGAAAATGTTATGTGATTATGAGTAGCAAGCGAAACTATTAGTCGAAGTCTGCGACATATATAAAATCCCTTTTGATGGCACGTCATTTAGACTTCAAAGTGGTGAACAGATATGTTTTTATTTGACGTAAAAATAATTTGAAAAGTAAATTAAAAAAATAAACAAAAATTGTGGTTTTTTGCTTTCATAATTTCTAGTGACTGTGACACTGAATGTGAATTATGGCACAGCGTCATCATAATCACAGATGGTGGCAACGGCCTACATGTGTTGACATTTAATCACATGCTTTTATTTATTCCTTCACAATGTTCTTTTTCTTTTAATTTTTGTCTTCTTTGTTGTTTTTGTGTTTGAATTTGTCTTTTTTTTTTGAGGAATTCTTCAAAGTCTGGCATTATTAAGTAAATATTTTCAAATGTCTCACAATGCAACACTACTTGATTTTAATGAGATCAAAACATTTTAGTCCCATTATGAGACCAATTTGTAGGTAACAAGTCAAATAACGTAAATGAAAAGCAAATGGAGGCAATAAATTATATAAAAAAAAAGAAAAGAACTTAAATTTATCATCTGAATTTAATTTCAAAAGACTTCAAAGAAGCAAGCAAACTTAACAATATGCGTGATTGGTTTTCACTTTTATGAATACCTAATCCAAACTGAATGTAGTCACTGTGGTCTATTATGTAGTCTATTATGTAGTGTGCATGGCTTATTAGGCGTAAAGCCAGCAGTTCGAGTCACAGGCCGGACATTAAAATAAAATACAAAAAGTACTTTTTTTTCGATTTCTTCTCAGCAGATTTCTGGCAAAAACTCTGAGAGTAAATAAAATTGCCATGAAAAGTTTCTCAAAAAAAATTTGTCGTTCAGAGTGGACTCTAAACTGTAGGTCCTGCCACTTATTTATAAAATTAATACACACAACATAAGTAGTGTGAGAAACTAAGTCAATAATCCTGACTAAAGGGTTGTAATGATCAATTATGTATATAATCCAATCTCTTTTAAGAAATTGTATACACTTGCTGTAGAGTTTTACCAATAATGCATATACTTTTCAACTCGATTTAGATCTATGATATTGGAAATTAAATCTCAGATAGATTGTTTTATTATCGCATTCCGTGCCATTAAAAACCTAAGTTCCAAGTATCTCCCTCATCATCTTTTTTGTATTTCTTTAATTTTCATTATTTGAAGGCGACATAATTTCGTAGGTAGTGCATTGGCTTATCAGGTTAGACATCTCCAACTAAACGATATGTAAAAAATTATTTCTTTGTTCCAACTTTCGAGATATGAAAGTTGCTTGAGACGCAGAGCACTCGCAGAAAACATAGCATGATTCAATTCTATATTTACTTGGACAGTTCCTAACAGAACTATTGAAGGTGGGGTGGGGTAGTGAAATTGTGAAAGGAACGAGTAGTAGCGGATGTCTATGGACAGGTATCGACCTCTCCCGAGTAGAAGTTTCTCTACGGTGAAGTAGCGAATGATGTATTTTATTTGTAAATGTGTTTGTTTGTTAGTCGAAGGCCATTTTTTCAATTTGTTAGCCCACTCTATACAGCTAGGAAACTTACTTATCACTCAATTTAATTTGTTTTCAAACAAAAAAAAATTAATTTTCTAAACTTTTTTCACTCGCAGAAAATGCAATTTTTTTTTTTTATCAATATTTACGCCAGTGTGAAGAGATTAAAACCGTTTCCATTTGGTTTTGATCCGATTAGACAAGTTGTTGTAGTTGTTAGTATGTCTTACCTAAGACATATTTGTTTTTTTATTTAATTTTTTTTTTGTTTCTTTTCATCATTTCGAAATATTTTACATATTTGAATAAATTTAAATAAAAATAATGATTAGAGAAAATGAAAAATAACAACAGCAATCATTGAAGCAAGATGATGCTACTGCAGTCGTTTTGACTTTTTTGTTTCAATTATTATAATCAGTTTTGTTGTTATTATTTAAGACAACAAAAAATACAATTTTATCTGGGAAATAAGTCAGAGGCAGGTTTAATAAGTAACTTTGTATGTAGTATAAAGCGAAAACAAAAGAACAGAAAAATTGCTTCAGAAAAAATATTAAAATTCATAAGTCTGATACAATGTTAAAGTACCCTAACTTAGTTTCATTTCAATCAATATGCCATCATCCACATTGCCCAAAATTGAAAATTAGTACCAAAAATCGTTCTTAAAAACGCAACTACCACAGAGGAGCAGAAGATTAGCTTAGGTCAATAGGAAATAGTAGGACATCCTCTTCCAGCCCTGAGAAATTCTCTGTTAGCATTAATCGTAGGACAAATTAAATTCAAACTCTTTCAGTTATAATCGCCAGTCAACTCAAGACGACCTGAAAGGCGATCTCATTTGAATTTCCACAAATATTTTGTCGAATGCATTTTATAGAAGCGTTGTTCTAATAGTATTACATAACAGACATACATATGTATGCATATACATATACAAGCATTATTATCTATTATATTGGGTGTAAAAAATTATTTAAATTTGTAATAGCATATGGCTGCAGTAATGCCGCTTACATTAATTAATTATTTACATTGTGGCTACGGCCGTTAGTCATTGATACGAGTTTAATTTACGCTTTAATTATTATTTATTGTTTTTTTTCCTTATTTATAAACTTGTTTAATTTATATTAAGAATTTTTTTTTATTAATTCATTCACATGCATAAGCTTGAATTTGTTTACATTCTGCCGCATAGACGCCCATGCAGATGCAGTACAGCTTTCAGTAGAGACGGTTTTGTTTCAAATTTATTGCTTAATTCTGTTTGTTAATCAAAAAAAAAAAAAAATATAAAACTTTTATAATATTTTCTCCAAATTTTTAAAGAAATTGTGAATGAAATCAAGTGCTGAAATAATATTTAAAAATATTGCAATAGTTTTTCGATTTAACGTAGACTCAAATGTTGCCTACTGTTATGTATCCGGTAACGAATAACGATTAAATCAAATAACAACGCAAAAATAGTGACGAATTGAAGAAAAATTGAAAAGAATATGAATTTTACAAAAAAAATTATTTTTTTTATATAATAAAGTTGAAGTCGCCGTTATCTAGTAGGTAGTGTGTTGGCTTATTAGACGAAAGGCCCGGGTTCGAATCCCAGGTCAGACATCAAAACGAAAAATATTTCTTCGGCGACTTCCTCTCAGCAGATTTCTGGCAAAGACTCTGAGAGTAAAAATTGCCATGAAAAGCTTCTCAAAAATCTGTTGTTCGGAGTCGACTTTAAATTGTAGGTTCCGCCACTCATGTATAAAATTAACGCACACAACATAGTGGTGTGAGAAGCTAGGTCGTAATCCTGACTGAAGGGTTGTAATGGCCAATTATGTATGTATGTAAAGTTGAAGAATCAAGTATTTTATTCAATTAGGTCTTTCAAGAATCGTGCAAAATTCAATCAAATTGAAAAAACCGTAAATCTTTGTTCCTACTTTACTTAAGCCCGGAGATATAGGCGCTAATTTATCAAAAAAAAAGATGACTTGTTAATAGCTTCCATTATTCTTTAGTAGATAACTTGCATCTTTTGGTCGATAACTTGTACGGTGAATAGCATTTAATTTGCTTGCTTTTTCGATGATAGAGATATATCTTCAGTAATAATAATTATAATACACTACCATAACAAAAACTGTTTTGGAATTCTTTATAGGATAGTTTTTCAACCCACCATTAGGTGCCCACAATTTTATTTTTTATCTTATTTTTTCTGTTAGAAAACTTAATTAACTATAATGAGAGAACAGTTTTTTTTCATACTTGTTTGTTTTGTTATAAAAGTTTTTAAAAATTCTTTCATTTTCATTTCATAATGAATTAATAATTTTAATTTTATGTTGTCTTTCTAGTAAATTTCCTCTCAATAATGGCTCTTCCAAGAAATTTTCTAGTGTTTTAAAATAAAAAATTTTAATCAGTAATGAACTCAATACGAAATAGAAAACAAAAGTGTAAAGACATTTCAGTGTTAAACAAAGAAGAAGTGGAATTTAAAATAAATTTAAAATATGATTGAAATATTTGATATGAATAATTTAAATGTAAGCACAGCAATGCTCACAAATATCACAGAAACGCTAGAGAATGTTAATCAAAGTAATAATGATACTAATCTGCCATCAGGTTCAGTATCAGCATCATTATTTACTTCCTCTTCCTCTGCATTAGCAACAAATAATACGAATTCAATGTTGCTGACGGACATTATGGTGAATACAACGGCGGTTGTTATTGACTACGCTACACAATGGTTGTCAACAACAATAGCGACAACGGCCGCTAATTTGACCAGTCTAAGTAATGAAGTTAATTCGATACCCCCAACCACATCATCATCATCGTTAGTTACCTACATCGGCAACCACCGAAAATGTTTTAAATTATACCACCGCAGCAACAGTAGTAGCAGCAGGAATGAAATTTGCCAGTATTTACAATGCCACGAATGTAAGCTTTTTAAGCAACTATGATGCGATCGACACCAACACCGACACCACCACTGCTGCTACTCTATATAGTCTAGATGATAGCGACAATTTTTATCATGAATGTCATCCAAATAGTCCCAGTTTTAATTGTTCACGCAAAGATTTTGTTCTATTTATGATGGGCCCGCAAAGATTGCCCATCCATAAGCTGGTAAGTTGAATTTCAAATACTTTGTTTCTTTTTTTTCTTAAATTGTGTTCTTATTTCTAGAAAATAATATTCTTTCCTTAAACTTAAAGAACTCATCAGGTTTAGTTTGACGAGAAAAAAGTCTTTTAGGCTTAATTTTGATTTCATTTATTGTTAATAAATGAGGCGTAACACAAACTAAAAATTCTGTTATGAAACAAAAACAAAAAGTCATAATTAGTGATTACAGTTCGTCACAAAAAAGTGGTCTATATAATTATTCGTTTATTATAATTATCAGGAGAGGCACAAATCGGATCTATACATACACCATTGTATGTAGACTTTTTGCTTTGATTGTATGTAGATTGTTTTGTCATTATCATGATAATTATACAAATGCTGTAGGGTATTTTCACATCATACTTATCTGTTTGGTTCGTTAGTGTATCCACTTAATTTGTTTTTATTTCACTTACTGTTTATTTTCTTATTCTCTTGTTTTATTTTCCAAAAACAAATAAGAAAATATTTCCTAAAGAATAGAATTCAAAAATAGAATTTAAAAGGATAAAATAAAATATGCCATAAAATTGATGGAGCGAAATAAAATAGTTTCGACAGTATGAGAAGAATTTTTTCCATTAAAAAATAATCGCTAAATATAAAAAACGGGTGGAAAAAATTTGGCCACTAAACTTCCATTTCCGTCCATTCAGCAATTTAAAAAGAAACTTCAAATTGAGCAATTTTACGCGAAATTAAATGTTAAATAAACACAAAAACATTTTTATTCGCAGTTTGTTGTGCAAAAACATTCTTAAAATTGAACGAAAAATAAAATTCGAATCTTTTTAAATCTGGCAGTATTTTAACGGATATGGGAACAGAGTAAAGATGTTGAAAGCTTGAGTGAATAACTTAAAATTTTGAGATTTTTGGGGAACGTCCAAATTTGCCAAAAAAAAAAAAAAAAAGCTGTGCCAGTATATAAATTCATTCAAAGTATTGGCCTTCGTTAAGGTCTGTTGTTTTTCCATCTTTCTGGTAACACATGTATGCATACACACATCAGTTAGAATTACGACCTAGCTTATATTCTGTGTGTTAATTTTATACATGAATAGATTTTTTCGGGAAACTTCTCTGACCTGAAATTTGAACCGATGCCTCATGTCTAATAAACCAACAAATTATCTACGACTGCCTATTTTCAATCATTCTGATGCGGATGGGACAAAGTCAGAAGTATAACGTATCTGAACAACAAGAAATATCAGATCACTTGTTGGTGACATTAAGAATGACAATTTGATTGGGTTACTTGTAAAGCACTTCGTAAACCACTTAAGGAAATATATAATCGTCCAACCGTTTACAATAAAACCTCGACAGACAAAGAATGACGTGAAGGCAATCCACACTGAAATAAATAAATTGCGCACCATATTGCCTTCAAAGAGGTCGAAGAAACCGCTTCATATCTGCAAAGAGGAAATCTTATACGCAGTTCTGGCGCAGTATACAGGAAAAAGAAAAATGAAAGTAAGTCATTATGTAAGCAGAGGTGAATGTGCTTGGATTTATGATCAAACCCACTTCAAACGAAGCAATTGGTCCAATTTCTGCAGTTGATACCTTTTTTAGTTGGTGTTGAAGGGGTTCGTCTTATGCTCGGTTCAAATGTTTTCCAATGGTTTCGAGACTCTCTACGATTGTCCGCCCGTTTTTAACAACTTAGTAATAGATGCAATCCCATAACCATGCCACCGTAAATCACCAAGAGTTATATTCTTCTAAGTGTGCCTGGTAATAAAATTAAAATGTTTCGTTGAGGGTCATTTTTGAAATGATATGGTTAATGCAGACTTATATGGGAGAATTTGATTGATGAGCTTCAGCACTGAAAAACAATTTCATATCAATATCAGAATTGAAAGCCTGTAAATGTAATAACGAATCAAGAATCTGTGCCTTTATAAATGATCGGCCGGCTTTATTAGTTGTGTGAGTTGAATTTTATATATGGATGGACAGGTCCAACTACAAAATACGCCAAAATGAGTCGTAAAATAGACTGATGTGCTGTGATCGCCCTAGAATCCAGAAATTCAGATAATCTGAGATACAGACTATTACACATCTGTAAAAATTCCAGTTTCTTGGTCGATAGCAAAAACCCGTAATGCTTGAAAAGTGGCCAGATTTAAAGCACCAAGTTTGTAGTTAAACAATCTACGCTTGTAAATGGCAAATCTTGTACTACATAAATGGAAATGAAATGGAAAACCCTTTTAAACGAAATTATGTAAAGAACACTGACCTTCCTGAAGTTGTACACTAATTTCGAGTGTGCTTATGGGTGGAATGTTTTTGTTTTTTGTATCCATATTATGGGTTTGTGTGGTATTTCACAGATAAGGACTAACATTTTTGAATTGTTTTTTTAAACATGTTTGCACTACAAACTGATAAAATTTATAATAATCACGAAGCTACACATAAGGGGCGAATTTATCCTCGATTATATTTGATTAAAAATAAATTCCATTAGGAATTATAACTTCTCCCAAAATTTTGTTAAACAAGTTTTTTTGGTTTTGTTTTTTTTTTTTTTTTGTATAAAATAACAAGGACAAGATGTTCGTGTCTTTGATTCATACTAAAACAATTTCAAAGACTTTAAGCCCCCTTATTAAATTAAGTTGAAATGTATGTCATGCCTATAATTATTTATTCTGGAATATTTAAGTTTTTTCCCCCAATTCTTTATCAAATTTTCTTAAAATTTTCTTTCAACGATACAAAAACTTTTCTCATTTCTATTTAAATTTAGAAAATACTTTTCCAAATACTATTATGGGATGAACTACGTGATATGAATATCAAGACATATTGATAATTTAATTATTTGTGTTGATTTGTTACTATTTTTTTAAGATTTGATGCTTGATCTGGTTGTATTTAAAAACCTTCTTTCAATTCAAATAAATAACGCAATGCAGGAGAAAAATTTTAGGATTTTTTTATCTGTTGCAAATTATCAGCTTAACACTTGAAGTGCTTTAAAAATGTTTCAGCAATTATGTTTTTGAACTTTATACAAATGATCAGAATGTGTCGGTGACAGGCACATATAATCTGTATTGAACTAGTCTAGATTGCTTAGATGAAAATATCCCTTAAAGTCACTAGATTACAATCTATCAATCTCTCTAAAAGTCTTTCAAAATAACAAATAACGAGTTTTTATTTTGCAAAATTTATTTCTTAACTATTTTGGACTAAAAGGAAAGCGACTTTAGAATCTATCAACGTTTTGGCTAATTACCCAGCAATTAAAAGTTTCCGTTTGCCAGTTACTCATACACGTGCTGAACTTTCTTTCAACTGTAATACGCTAAAGAATTTGTTGCTATAATTGGCACAAATTTTGCTGTGAATAGCGGGAATTCTCTTTCATTTCAGATTTTGAAAATATTTATGTAAAAACTTAAGAAAGTTTGGAAATGTAAAATAATATAAGAAATCAGTCATTAAATATCTCTCATCCATAAATCTAAATAAAATAAAGTGAGTATATGAGGTATCATCGAGACTTTTTATACGTTAGAAAGACGAATTGATTCCAAAATGTGTGAAGTAATACACATTGTTCTAATGAGCGCTAGGGATCGTCTAAGTGGAGCTATGACTCTGGCGCATTTGCTGCATGGCTTATATTATGATATTTTTTTGAGGATCACAGTGGTTTGTCACTTAGTCGTATAAGCTTGTGATTTAAGAATATCATCGCAGGGAAATGACTCCCGGTGTCAAATCGCTTATGTCGGTGGCTAATTCATACAATTTACACGTGAGATGATCGTGCCCTCAAATTATTCGTTCAGAATATGAGCTGTGTGTCACCGTCCAGCTCATCCAATTTAGCCCAAAAGTAATTTTTAATCTTAATCGCTCACTGATATTAATGGCCATTAAATAGAGCTTTTTTACGATGCATGGCAATCTCTAGAAATCACCGTATACTAGTGTGTTGGCTTATTAGGCGTTAGACAATGGTTCAAATCAGGTCAGGAGTCAAAACGAAAAATATTTCTTCGGCGACTTCTTCTCAGCAGATATCTGGCAAAAGCTCTGAGCGTAAACAAATGGACATGAAATGTTGCTTTAAAAATCTGTTGTTCGGAATCGAATTTTAAACAGTAGGATCGCGCCAATCATGTATAAAATTAACACACATAGTGGTGGAGAGCAAAGCTATTTCGTAATGCAGACTAAAGGATTGAAATGGTGTATGTATGGGGAGGGAAATCTCTGTGATCTCATGGGAATTGGTACTGTCACAACAATTTTGTAGAAAAAAATTTAATATTTGAGTGTGTTATTAAATACTTTAACCGTCCATGATGGTTCGGCAATACAGACTGTATAAATGATAACTGATTTCACAGATGTAACGTAGCCCCTGTTGGGAGAGACTATAGTTCAACATTTTGAACGATTTCAAATGCATCGCATTACCATTAAATTTTATTTTGTAAGATTGAATAGGAATTACATACAATGTCCTTTAATTAAGAAAACAATTCAAGTTCTTTTGATCTTCATTTACTTTCTCTTAATAATTGCTGTTTTCCATATTTAATGGTAAAATCAGCATTAATTTAAAAATTACAATAAAACGTAGAAAGGAAACGGGTTGTATTTTTTTAAATAATTTATTCTGTATTTAATTCAAAAGGTAGGGTAAATATTTTTTTCTTTCTTTTGTAGTGCAAATTCAAGTCCTTTACCTCAAACCTAAATATTATTGGTTTACGATTTTCCAAAAAAAAAAAGAAGAAAAATTGTTTAATATACCTCATGTTGTTTTGGCTTTACCACAATCAAATGAAAAGGATAGGAATTTTAAAACAATTTTAGGGTATTTTTAATATTCGCTGCATGAAACCCTTCACAAAAGGACAAATGATAACGAAATAAATGGCATTTGGTTCATCGATGGTCCCACATTTTCCAAAAACAAACCAAAATTCTTGTTCTTATATTTCCTTTGTTTATTAATGGAATAATAAAGCGTAATGAGCAAAGAAAAAATAGGTTTTAAATGGCACAACGTTTCAATAGAATTCAACAAAATTTTAAATAGAAAAATGTCTGACATGTATTGTTGGATGATGACCATTTTATGTTTAATACCCTGTTATTTCTGACTAAAAGACACCTCTTGGTATCCTTTCACCATATTCGCCACCAGCGATATATTGGGTGGTCTACAGAATTCTTTAAAAATTTTATTCATGAAAACAAATTTTTGATGTGATTTTTTCAAAGTCGTTTTATTTTTGGATTTTCACCAGAATGTCATAAAACAAAAGGCTACAAAGGAAGCAAACAAACCGCTATTGTTTTAAGCATTCCATTTAATAACAAAAAAAAGGAAAAGAGCGCGAAAACAATGGAAATAATAAAATATTGTATAAAAATAAACCAAATATATATTTGAATAGGCCATTTTATTTTCGATATTTATTGCTGATGATTGTGTGTTAATTTAAATGATAAAACAATCAGGTTTCAAATGGATATTTGTGGATATTTACCGCCATGATGGCGGAGGTCATTAAATCCATTGTACTCGTCCAAAAGAACTAAGTGAAAGAATAGGAACTCTCATTATAAACTTGTGTAGTTCCTGTTTGTATATCGGCCACTGTCTGAGAGTTGAAATCCGTGCAGAATTCCCTATTCAGGGTATTAATTTTTCTTCTAGTAAAGTCTGGCTAGCTAAACAGGAGGCGCTCTATAGTCATTAAATCCTTTTCATTTGTCAGCGATCTGACATCACTGTTACTAGTAAGAAACTTATTCAGCACCATTAGAGAGTCTATTCCGGAACAACCAATTGGCGGCTAAAGGTTTATGCCCTCATACCCATTCTCAATCTATATCGGACCAACCACTCATCACCCACAGAGTGGGTTCTCAGTCTAGCAAGCGAATTAGTTATTTCATTAGCAGGTGTACCACTATGCCACGAACTCTATGACCTTTTTATCACAATTTTATTGTTCTTTATCAAGATCTTCATTATTGGCAAATGCTTGGTAGGCTTTATTGTTGGAACTCGGTTTAATCTTATACCGCCTTCCGCGGGTTTTCAATCTAGCAAGAGTGTCAGTAATGTCGCTTCAAGGTATACCTAGCACTATGCCACGAAACCTATGGCCTCTTCATCCCATGGCATTATTGATAGGACTCGATCTGTCCCAGTCAACTGCAATGACGTGAACACAGTAACTTGAGCGTTTCGTATTTTAAAAATTCAATAATTTAAAAATGTAATTAAAAGTCCCACAACAAGATGATGAACACATTTCTGATCTAATGAAGTGCGAAAGTTTTTGAAAAATTAAAAAAAACACCATCCATATAACATATTTAATTTAAATGTTACTATGACATATAATAAGACAAGTCTAAATAGCTCTTAATTTCGAACGCCCTTCTATAATGGTTACTTTCAAACTTAATTTATAATATAATATTTATTTTAAGTAACTGCTCGTGCAATAGTCTTATAGGTAGTGTGTTCGATTACTAGACGTAAAGCCGTGATTCAAACCAAAGCCCAGACATCTTGAACATCAGCAGATTTCTTCTAAAACTTCTAAGAGTATATAAAATATGCCATGAAAAGTTTCTCAAAAATCTTTTATTCGGAATCAACTTTAAACAATTGGCCCGCAACTTATGTATAAAGTTAACACACACACAATATAAGTGGTGAGAGAAGCTAGATTTTAAGTTTGACTAAGTAAGTATGACTGGAATTTATAAAGAAAAATCAAAATTTTCAACTGACTTTGGCTTTTGAAAAGAAGTAATGCAACAAAAAATTTAAAAAAACAAATACAAGTTCTTTTATAGGGATTTAGGACCCAATTGCTAGGCTAGATATTGCTAGTGGTCTGCTATAATGTAATGTTACTCTTGTTTTGTTACAATTTCATTTTTTATTTCAGATAACAATTATTTACGGTTTACTATTTTTCGGTGGCATTATTGGAAATGTTTTTGTATGTTTCGTGATTTTTAAACATCCCTACTATGCATACAGCAACGAATTATTATCTCTTCAATCTGGCTGTATCAGATCTAATTTATTTAATATTTGGTAAGTATAAAAAGAAAATTAATAAAATTAATTATTTTAAATTAAATTGTTGTCTGTTGTTGTTATTTATTTAATTTTGGAAAAAAGTTTTATCGCCCTATTTCAATCTACCACTTGAATTTTTTTTTTATTCTGTTTTTTGTTACAATAATTTCCTCAACAAAACTACAGCAAAACAATTTAACTTTTTATTTCATTTCGGTTTTGAAATAATGTTTGTATTGTGGTAAATTTATACTTAAACGTTAAACTTTATTTCATTCCCTTTTTATGTATTCACACCTGGAATAAGAGAAAGCTTTTTCGCGTTGTTGAAAGTAATAGAAGAGAAAGAAAAAACATGAAAATTTTATTCACCATTTTCGATCATCTTCATCATCACCGTCATCATTATGATAGATTGTTAAACATGTATTCGAGCAGCATATACATATGTATGTACACTGAGCGCTATAAGTGAGTCAACACCCACATTAATTTTAAATTTTCTACTATAAAAAATATACTTGTAGCATAACGATAATTTTGTTTTTTGTTTTTTATTTTTTATTTTAACAATTCATTTCATTTTGGAAAATTATTCGACTATTCTCATTTACTTCTATCGCCATCATAAGAAAATGAAATAGTTCAGTGGTGTTTACTCACTTTTGGCGCTCAGTGTCATTTGGATAAAATGTAAATCAATATCTTTATAAAAGAATTTAAGGAATGACTGGGTAACAGTAGGGAAGAGAGGAAGTATCATTGTGCCAATGAAAAGGAAGTTTTTCATACAAAATTGAAATCTTAAAACATAACAAAAACAACGTAAAGTTATGAGGGTAAAGTTTTTGTACATTTGTACGTTTCACTCACAAAATTATTGGTACAGAAACTATTTTCAATTTAAATTTACAATAACCCTTACTTCGAATCATCAATATACCAAGCCAAGCTGAATCTTATAAATATATTGAACTTGTTTCTCTACTTATTCTAACTCAAAGAGGTCTAGAATGCATAAATTATTTGATCAATACATTTTTGTATGCCTTAGTCAATGACTATCCCTGTTACCCAATGGGTGTTTTAAATTTATGAAATGGAAAGTATAATACGAATCCAAATAATAACTCTTGATATGATTGTTGGTATACAAATTAATCAAATACACTCACAAAGAAGTAGGGGTCATACTTTGTTTCAACAGAATTCAGTGGCGTTTTAATAAAAATTTCAATACAGGCTGACATGCATCATAACCATATTTTCGATTTGCAAATTAAATAAATCATATTTTCCTTTTGGAAAAATTTCTGAGAGAGAAAATAAAAATTCCAATGAAATGAAACTAGGTCGAAATTCTGTCTGAAGGGTTTTAATTATTAACTATGCATGTAGCTGTTGGTTGTGGTAAGGAATATTTCCTCATTGAGTAACATTCATTACTAAAAGGTCTGATGCCTGCTTTTCCAACGATTCAATTCACTATTGGCATTTTGGCGTTATCCTTTTGAAACGTCCAGACGACTTTCTACAAGAATTATTTAATTTTCAAAATTCGAACACAATGATTACAATGTTTTTGACTCTTATCGAATCCTTAACTGGCTGGATATAAATTGAAATCATGCACCAGTACGTCACCGTCACCATACTTTACCGTCTTAAGTGCAGTGAATCTATGTCGTGGTTAAATTAATTTATTTAATTAAGATCGCAGTCTTAATACTTTAATGCGAGCAATAAACACAGTGTTAAACACTTTATCCACTTTTAAGGCATTATCGTCGTTGATGTTTAAACGTAATTTTCCAACTACATATGCCCAGGACTACTCTAGTAGTATAGTAGTAGCAAACAAGTTAGCATATCTCTGGAATACTCCAAAATAAACACCGCCATTGTTTAGATTATGAAATCCTTTAGGCATGAATGCTATTAAAAGTTCTGTTGTGATACCATTGTGCTTATTTTGCAATATATGTGTATGTATCTCTAATATTGCCACTTACTGTAAATAATTCTCGCTGGTGTAGCATTTCCTTTACATACTTTACGAATTCACAGCATTCAAAGAAGAAAACAACAATTTATTCAATATTATTATCAAATAAATTTCTCTGCCAATAACATTTGGTATAAACGGTTGGTTCTCTTTCAAAAATATTTGACACATTTTGGAAAATTTTTTTTCCTAACGAAAACTTTTTGTATTAAAAAAATAATTTTGTTCGCGTAAGACGGTTGAACAGCCTTCAACTATGCCCTTGTTTCTAAACAGCCTGTCAATATGTTTTACTCTTCACATAATTTTTGTTTTACGTTTCTATTTGTAAATGATTTGACAGGCGGAAAGGCAGACAGACCGTAAATAATTCTCTTTCTCGGTGAGAATTTCTATTTTTTACAAATAGAAAATTGTACAATGTATTGTAATAGTCTTGTACAAGATGTTTTTGTAATCAATTGAAATAAAATTTGTTTTGGTGGTTAGGTCTCATATTGCCATAAATCATGCGTCTACTTATTTTACAGGACTGCCACCAGAGGTGTTTTTATATTGGCATCAATATCCCTACTTATTTGGCCTGTCATTCTGTAAAGTCAGAGCGTATATATCGGAAGCGTAAGTTTTTAATTTTTAAGATTTTTTAGAGACATTATGACACTGGGGTACATGATATCAGATGTGATCACATCCATTTAAGTCCAGAGACGACAATACTATTGCCTACATAGAAGGAGGACGAGGAAGCTAAAAAGCTACAAAAGTACTCCTAGACCCTAAGCTATGCATACGATTATTCATCTAAAGTCCCCACTTGCGGAATATTCGGCATGAACGGGCCATTTCTGCCAAGGGGAAAGAATTGGCAATTGAGTCAGGCTCCTAACGAGAATAATTACTGAACACCATTAGGTTTAGGTTTAGGTCGTAGTGGTAGCTCTGATATCACAAAGCTCACTTGAGCACGCATGGCGGCCCGTTGTGATGCCACGGGTGAAACGTAGTCCCTGTACTAACCAAGTTCCACCAAATCAGGGAAAGGAAGAAAATTGGTCAGCGCAAGGGCTGCACAATAAAAGCACCATTAGATTGAATAGATATCCAAGCGTATGGCTTCTCTACATTACGACTATTGTAGCACCTTTATTGGGTACTGTGCGAATCTTCGTCTTCTAAAATCTATACAAAATCTCCACGGTACTGATCGTTCATAGGGCCGAATCTACATTGTAAATAAGGCACTATCGAAACTGAATCGATTTGTCAAAACAATAGTTGACTGTCTTGAAATATACGTAAGTCTTGGTTAGAGCTTGAAAAATTCTTAGAGTATCACAATGGCTTTAGGGCCACGATTAGAGTTCTCACAAAGTACTACCTAAAGTAGTATATACCTTCATGAGTCGATTCTAAAGAGCAAATATAACTCATATTCCACTCACGACCATAAAGAGTTCTGCAATCTTTTTTCTTCAAGGCTTTGTATATAAATTAGTTTGCCAGTATTAGGGTAATATTACCACCATATTAAAGAACAACGATGATCATATCCCCTTTAAGTCGGTAATCATGCTCCTAATAGTTTAGAACATTCTCGACAGAATATTACGAACGCATTGACTACAATACCTGGTATTAGGGCCTTTCGGAAGCTAGAAAACATAAAATTTACCATATTTTGTATCACTTGTACCCCACTGTACATAATTTCTCTTTCCATTCAAACAAAATAATTTCCTTCAGTTTTAATAAAAAAGAAGAAAAAATGAAAACCTTTTTAAACTTCAGATCCACTTACGTATCGGTACTGACAATAGTGGCTTTTTCAATGGAGCGTTACTTGGCGATATGCCATCCCTTGTATTTGTATAAAATGAGCGGTTTTAAGAGGGCTCTCTACATTATAATACTCCTATGGATGGTTAGCATTATCTCGGCAATACCATTTTACATCTACACATACATTAAGTATTTGAAATATCCACCAGGTGAGTTTTTTAGTCTCCACTGAAATTAATTTTATTTCGTATAATTTTTTATTCTTTTTGCAGATCAAAATCAAATGCCTGAATCAGGTATTTGTACATTTGATACGCCCGAAAATTTTCCTCTCTTCGAAGTGTCATCATTATTTTCGTTTTTTGTTCCCATGTTCTCCATGTTTTACTTTTATGGTCGCATGGGTATAAAAATCTGTTCCAGAACCACACAACAGTTGGGTAAGTACTTTTTATTTCGTTTTATTTTTTTTATTCAATATGATTTCTTTTTTTTTTTTGTTTTGTTAACAGTTAATTTAATTATCTTTTGAATTATTAATTTTAATTTCATTACCATTTGAATTCTTTTGTAATATTTCTATTTGCCAGGTGTGCAACAAGGCTCTGTGCATACAGAATCAAGACATCAACAGTCACGTAAAGCGGTGATTAGAATGCTGGGTAAGTGCTTTTTCCTAATTTATAATATTGCCTACTTTTAGTTGGCAACACGGAAGTATTTTAAATTGCCTATATTCAGGCATATATTTCAAATTATAAATTTTTATTTGATATGAGTATTTTTCTCAAAGACTTCTGTTAAGAAATGAAGTTTCTAAGCATTGTCATGATAAATTTCTTTAAAAAATCTGTTGTTCGAAGTCAACTTTAAACTGTAGGTTCCGGTACTAATGTATATAATTGGAGCACCCAACATAAGTAGTGCGAGAAGCAAGGTTTTTAATCACCAATTACGTATATAAGTATAAAGCCAACCTTTCAATTAGCTGTAGGGATGATTGAGGAATACCAGCCAAGAATTACGGTTGAATGACCTGTGAATGCCGCCCATATTATTTTAGAGTCTGTTATTGAAAATCACCTGATTAGTCAGTAAAAATTAATTAATGAAACTGAAATAACCCGGTAAAAAAGGCAAGAAATCGAATAGGGAGTCGTAGATGCTTTGTGACAAATCTATGGAAATGCGGCAAAACTTATTACGAATATCCAGTCATAATTGGTGGCCCTCTCAGATAAAGTTGAAATTGTAAAAAATTTTACACTTTAAGTTAAAATGAAAGAGCATAATGACTACAACTGAACTATAAAAACTACAGTATACTTTATGGCGTACATGGCTTGTTTTTATTTTTTAATTAATAAGAATATTCTTGTAAAATTTTTATAACAAGAAATTTGACTGTACATATGATACATGCTTTTTTTCTGTAATCTACGCAGTTCGTTATTGTATAGGAAAGAAAAAGAAGAAACAAAAATGGTGTTTTAATAACCTGAAGGTATACTTCAATGTTTTAACGAAACTCAGTTTGAAATTCGAAATTTCTAAGAACAGTAAATAAATGCCGAAATGTAAGACTAAATTAATGTGAGAAAATATTTTTTTGTAACATGTGGGAAATTGCTGTCGTGCACTTTAAAACGATTTTTATTTAAAATTTTTTTAAAATTGGGTTTCAGTCTAGCATTAAAGTTATTCCATATGAAAAGATTTGCGTGTAATATTATCCGTATAGATTTATTTGAAAACATAATTCCGAACTTAAATATGAGGAAACGAAAAATTCTGTAATATTATACTGTTCTATGCCACGCAGCATTCCTGCGTGTCTATTGATGGCACTTAAAAGCATCACACATGTCAATAAACTACAGACTGTCATGAAGTGACGCATGACAATCAAAAACATGTGCCACATTAATAACGCTTATTCCAACAAAAATAAGCAGAGCATTGAAAGCAAAGAAGACAGTTGTAATCGGTCATAGGCGACTACATGACTGCACTTATTAAATTGTATAAAAAGCTATCTTGTGTGTTTTTTGCAATTATCATCGCTCTGGAATGCAAAAATACTTCAATCAAGCGCCTTAAAGACATATTCTTGTGAAATTGCATAATAATGTTGCCGATCCGTTGTTGATCAAACTTCTGTTTTACAGATTTCAACTTCAAGAACTATGTATATCAAGCTAATGAGTTGAGATAAATGTCCTGTGTCAGTTGGTAAATAACTCAATTGCTTATTACAACCCTTTAGTCAGATTTCCCACTTATCTTTTCACACCATCCGCATTGTAAATGATAGCATTGGCAAGACCTTCAGTTTAAAGTCGACCCCCGATTGACATAATTTTGAAGGATTTTTCATGACAATTGCATCTACCCTCAGGAAATTTTTTCAATTTGTATCGGTATCCGACCTAATACGCCAATACGCTAATAAGCGACTACAAGCAAGGATTTAATTGGCAGCCGACACAAAAGGCTTAGCTTAATTACGTGCTACAACATCCTGCTGCAATGTGTTACAAACACTTGAACACACAGTAAATGGACAGTGAAAAGAGTAGCGTAAAAGTGTAGCCAAGAAAAAATGAACTCAAAGGAAAATGCCTATTAAATGGAATAATCCGCCAAACAAAAGAACAAGACAATAAGCGGAACCTAAACAACTATAAAGTTAAACCGATAAAAACGAAAGGCAGGAAAATAAGCTAAAATAAACGCCAACAATACAATGATTTAAGCCTTAGGAATACCATGAGAATTTTTAAATGAAAAAAAAAAAACAAGATAAAACAAAAACAAATCCTGAAGCTATTCTATTCTTCTGCTGTGAGTGGGTTAATAAACTAGCAATAACAGTGAAATAAATCTTGATATTGCCACAAAGGAATCCTTAAACAAAACACAATTCAAAAAAAGGCTCAAAGCCATGCTATGATCATAATTTTTATTGAAGGATTAAAGTGTTCCTTTTCCTCATGACTTACGTACAAACATAAATAATAATAAAATTATGCTTTGACAGCAAAAACAAAAATAATACTTAAGTTAAATACGGAAACGCGGAAGGAATTTTGAGAAAATCCATTGCAATGGATTCTATAGATCAATCTATGGAATAATGTTCATGGATTTCAAGAAACCCTTCGATATGATCTAATGGACTCCTATATAAGAGAATTGAGAAGGAAGACGTGGAAATTCTCTATTCATTTCATAGCAATGGTGAGGTAAAAATTTCACATTCGGCTGATTGATATCATGAGTGTTTATGGTCGAGTGCAAACGACAGATTTTTTGAAATCTTTTCATAGCAATTTTATTTGCTCTCATAGTTTTTGCCAGAAGTTGGCTGAAGAGAAAATCGTTTCGTTTTGTTTGATATTTCTGAGATAGAAATTAAACTTTTAGCTTAAGTTTAATAATCGAATTCGAATCACTACCTACAAAACTACGGCAACTTTGTCTACATGCACTTTAATTTTCAATACAATTTCTGAGTTTTTAATAAAAGCCTTTTCAAACTAATATCCCCCTTATTCAAATTGCCATGAAAATATAAAAGGATACACTTTCTCTTCTAAAGAACTGTGCATGTTTGAGACTTTCTATCCTTATCCTATAGAACTTTTATTGTTTTCAGCACACATATGTCTACATATTGTGTTGCAAATACTTTAATGCTCGAATTCAGTAAAAAAATCAACATATAAACATATTCTCGATATTAGGAAGCGAGGTTGCCAACGTTAATACCGGCTACAGTTCTGTTGATAAAAAATGGCAATAACAATACCGTTTATATTATTCCTAAGGCTCTGATGCTAACTTGCACACTTGCAAAAAGCAACACATTTGAAGAGAAATAAAAAATTGTTTGCCTTTGCCGCAATGGGGGGAGAATATGAAGTGAAAGAATTTTACTGGCCTAAAGAGCTCAATATATAGTGAATGAGTGTGTGATATCATGGCTAACAAAAGCTTAAATAACATTTAATAAAGTATTGCTGGAGTGTATTAAGAACTTAGACAAAATGTTACCAGGCTAAGAAACATACATACATACTTGTGATTACTTTACAATAACGACTAAGGCTAAAGTAAAATTTAATCAAATTAAATTCATTGAATACGAAAAAAAGGAATGAAACACAATGAGAATTTGAAATGAAATTTGAGTTTCAATATATTCGTAAGTGTCACATAAGCTTATCAATAATATGGCCTATGAATGCATAAATCCATGTCATCCATAGAATGATTTAATGCTTTAAATGCCTTTCGTTTATTGTATTCATTGTATCGGTTCTTTCAAACAGAGAGTTGGAAGTGGTCATCTTGTTGAAGATAAATCAGTGAATTTATTTGTCATTTGTTATTGAGTCTATTCTACAAAATCACTATGCACGAAGTGTTATTGAATGGACTCTGTAGTAGTTGCCAATTCAATAAAATTTTCTTTAAAAATTGTCTTCAGCGATGAGACCCATTTCTGGATAAATGAATACGTGAACATCGTATTATCGGGGCAATAATATCTACTAAGCAGTTCATATATACCTACACAATTAGTCATTACAACCCTTCAGCCAGGATTTCTATCTAGTTTCTTACGTAACTTATGTGTTCATTTTTTATATGTCTGGTGGCAATACTGATAAACTAAAGATTACGCCATCCCGCACACAAAATTAAAACTTTCTGCGCATGTTGAATTAATGACGTCACGCAAATTGCATTCCTCTTGGCTAATGATAATGTAAGTTATATTGCAGGGCTGCCAACTACTTTCAAGTAGTGCACCCATTTTTCAGAAGAAATGTTAATTTTCACATATGAAAAAGACTTGCAAACTTTTAAAATAGCCCAACTACGTCATCTAACGGGAAATCATGCACAAGGCGGAATCTCTAATTAATCATTCTTGACTGGTGGGACCTGCAATTGAAATTCGACTCCGAACGACAGATTTTTAAAAAGCTTTTCGTGGCAATGTCATTTACATTTACTTTTGTCAGAAATCTACTGAAAATAAGTCGCTGAAGATATATTTTTTTGTATTTCATTTTGAAATACCTACTAGACTACGGTGACTGCAGGTAGTATGTTGGCATATTAGACGCAAGTTCACGGTTCAATCATTAGGTTAGACATCTGTAATAAAACGAAATATGAATAAATATTTCTACCTGTGACAGAATCACAACAGATTTCGGGTAAAAGCTCAGAAATCTCTCTCTCTCTCTCTCTAAAACAGTTGGTCGGAGTCGGCTTTAAACTATAAATCTTATCTGCTTATGTATATGTGGTCAAAATTACCAATTATATTTGTAAGTTATAAAACATATTAAAATTCAAACCCATATTGAATCCAATTTAAAAACAAATAATCTTTTTAAGAGTACAATAATCATTTCGGCCTCCTCTTTTCTTCAATTGTATGTTTTTATTTCAAAAATATGTTTTCAAAATTGATTCTGATTTCAATTTTATTGCTTTTATTATGTTGCAAAGTATCAATTTAATTTGATTTCAATTACATTTTTCTTGTTTGCAATCCATTTTCTTTCTCTATCATTATTTATTTATTTTAAAAATAAGAGTTCTGCCGTACCAGGCATGAATAAAGTTTTCTTACTCCCCAGATTCAACAACAAATTTAAATGTTAAATTAAAAGGTGCTTGTTACTGCCTTCCCAAAAGTTTTTGAAAATAAAAAACAAGCGTTCTAAAGCAATAATATTTTATTCACATCAATTTAATTTATATCTCGTATGTATGTATATTACATATCAAAAAAAAAAAAAAAACTTACAATACCATTTAATTAATTTGTATCTTCAGTGCTAGTAAGTCTATCTGTATTTCGAAAACCAAAACATGAAGAGCGAGTCATTGAGTGAGCGAGAAATAAACAGAGGATTTCTTAAGTAACTTCTTATAATTCATAAATAAATATCTTATCAGTTGGGTAAACCAAAACAAATGTTAATGTTCGTAAGATAAGCATATATTTATGTCAATGCTAAAGTGTCATACGCCTGTACGTGTATGTATGTGTATTTATATCCCTTTTTTAAGCAGCAATAATGTTCTGCTCATTTCCATAACTACAAGATAATAATAAACCTTACCTATGATACTGGGAAAAACAACCTACAAATTTATAACAACCAAAATGTGTATACAAAACTATGTTATACATAGCAAACAGTGGGGAGCACAACAAGTGCAGTGATACGAAAGAAAAACATACTTTTAATTAAGCTTTGGTAGAAAAAATTTATAAGATTTCCTCGTCTTTTAAGTATTTCTACATGGTTCGTTGCAGTTTCATGAAAAACTTTTTCAAACTAAACACACAATCTTAGTATGACAGAATTGCTATCTGTAATGAACTAAACGAGCTTTTGAAGTGGAAGCTGAATTCAAAACCTTTATTGTTTGAATCCTACTCTTCCTTAAGCGCTAGCACTGCTTTCATATGATGTATCAATCATTAGATAATTGTCTGAACTACGATCTAGCTTACCTACTGACTGCAGCAATCTGAAAGTTTAAAACCATTATGAGAACTTTATCAAAAACTTCAATTATTGCATTAGTTTGTAAATTTTATAATTAAGGGGCTTTAAATCTACAACCCGATTCCAATTTAGAAAGCTCCTCACTTTTCAGAATCCTGGACAACTCCAACATCTTATGGAATATAGTAGGTGAAGCTTAATAAGCAAAATTTCTCACCAGAGATCAGCAATGAATCGTTTTTTCACTACTCATAAGTACTCATGCAATTTTGAGTATGAGTGAATCAACAGGAATTGGAAATTCAACAACTCTGATTCATTTGTACTCGCTACAACATGGATTTATAAGAAGAGGTTGCAATGAGTATAAGAACAACGTTGACATCAAACTTATTTTGATTCATAAATTTAGAAAAATGCTTATAAGTGATTCAAGTGATTTGAATCATTCATCAAAATTTAGAGCCTTTGTTGTTGTTGCATATACAAACAAAGAAACAAACACACAATCTTCTTGTGAGTATAGTAGTGTTCGTACACGAATAGTACTTATTTTGTGCTTCGTGTAAATGTTAAGTAGAGACGAGTCGAAGTCTTCTAACTTTGAGTATGAGAATTTTTTTGTTTGTTTTTTTTTACGCCGAGGAGGGGCAAATGTACCTAACCGCGCCATAGAGGAAGTCGTCACGTCCTCCGTGTGTGGGGCCCTCACCCACTAAATCCCCCCCTCGTACCGTGGACTGTTGTGCCCACTCCGGAAGTACGGAAGTCCGCAGCCTCCAGATCTCTCTTCTTCAGTCTCAGAATGCGCTCCATGTAATTCGCCACTGAGGCCCAATTCTCTCTGCTCGCAATCATGACCCCGACAATGTTAGCGGCCGTTATCGTTCCGATCATCGACGTCAGTGCAGAGCGATAGCTCTGCCAGCGTGCACATTCGAAGATAATGTGTTCTGCATCATCTATTATCCTCCCCTTCCTCGTAAAGGCAGTAAGGGGAGGTGGTCTTTCCCATTCTGTTGAGATATTTCCTTAAATATCCGTGGCCCGATAGCATCTGTGAAACGTAATAATTTATTTCTCCAAATTTTCGACAGATCCATGGCTTTATTTCCGGAATAAGTCTCGCCGTCCACCTTCCTCTATCCTCGTCGTTCCATCGCCGTTGCCATTCTGAAATGGTGTTTTCCCTGAAGTGACCGGTTATGTGATTTCCTGCCGATTTCGCCTTATAAATCTTCATCCTGCTCTGCTGCCAGTAGATCGACAGGAATTGTACCTGCTATCACAAGTACGGCTGGGGCGGACACCGTACGATATGCCGACGCGATAAGTAGTGCAGCCGTTCTCTGTACCGATAGAAGTAAGGTCGCCCGTTTTCCAACCCCTAACGTTTCGGCCCAAATTTCGCTCCTATAGAGCATAATGCTGCTTCCAACATCCAACAGGAGTCTCCGTCTCGCCGGTAGCGGGCCTCCAATATTCGCCATTAAACTGCTGAGTTGCCCGACGATCTTCCGGGCTTTGTCAGCCGAGTACTGAATCTGGTATGAAAATTTCAGACTGGGATCCAGCCTTATCCCCAGGTATCTTACCGAGCTCTTGGTCCTAATTACCTCGCTTCCAATAGTCATGTCCACCTGTAAGGGGATACGGCGATTAGTGATCAGCAGTAATTCCGTTTTATGCTTGGCCAGGTCTAGGCCAATCCAGCCATCTTTCCTTCCTTAGCATGACACGTCTCAGTTTTCGCTGCGCCTCTTCCGTATTTCTGGCCGTGATAACGGCTGCAATATCATCTGCGTATCCAACTAAAAAAGTTCCATTTGGCATATCCTCTCTTAGTATTGCATCTTAGTTAACGTTCCATAGGTCGGGGCCAAGGATAGATCCCTGTGCCGCTCCTAATGTTATATATTTCACCCTTGGTCCCGAGCTTATATTATACAACAGCTGACTGTTACTCAAATAACTACTTATCATGGCCAGAATGTAGTTTGGAACCGAGAAATTGTATTCCAAAGCTTTTAATACATCGCTCCATCTAATGTCCAAAGTCGCAAGCAGTAGCACTGGCCTCGTAGAGCTACTCCCACGTTGTGTGACCATCGTCGCTTCTGTCACCTCTCTCAAGGCGTCAATGGTAGACCGACCGGGTCGCAATCCACATTGTCTGACAGACAGTCCGCCACTATTCTCAATAGCCGCAGTAAGCCGTGGCTTCAAAAGCCTCTCGAGCAGTTTTCCCGTCGTATCCAGCATACACAGTGGCCTGTACGCGAATGGGTCATCCGGATCGCCCTTTCCCTTGCTTATTAAGACCAGCCGTTGTTTCTTCCATATTTCGGGGAAAAGTACGAGTAGTATAAGTATCATATTACAATAAGTATGAATGTGTATAAGTGTCAGAAATTATAAGTATGACTCGAATCTACTCATCGTTTTGAACACTCGCTGCTGATCTCTGGTCCTCCCGAATGTCTGCAGTGGGTATGATTTCATTAATAAAAACACTTACTGCTATCAGTTTAGATCGCTTTAAATAATTAATATTTAGTGTGCGTATAAATTTCCTCCCCACTGTATTTCAAATGTGTTCGCATGCCTAAAATTTTATCTTGAATTTTAAATTTTTTTAAATTACTTTTCCCCCATTCTGTTCAGCGATGTTTTGGGTACAAAATGTGAAAATATTTGCATTTTTCGATAAAGTTTCTGCTTCCGTAGAGATACAATGTTACAAATAAAAAATAAAGACAAGATTTTTTGTTTGTAAATTACATGGGGATTGTTTCCATAGCTCGTATGTATGTGGTATATTCCATATATAAATAGAAGGATGTTGAAAATAAAACATTGCCGCAGAAGAATGCTAGGTAGTCGACTTCACATTGCTCATGAGACAGGGGGCCTGTAGCTGCAAATAATTCAACTGATCGAGGAACTAACGATAAAGGATCATTATCATAGACGAAGGGATATATTTCCGAATAAATGGCTACGTGAACATACAATATTGTCGAATTTGAGATGATACCAATACATTTCGAAAAAATCACTTTTTAATGTGGATTTTTAGACCATATTTCTGAGAACGACGCTGATTACCAAACTTCCTTTAGCTTGAATTATATGACGTAGACACTAATGGCATGTGGTCTCACACAGTACATGTCACATCGAGTAATAAGCACTAAAAATAATGAAATCATGCCAAATGACACCGTTTGACTTTTCTTTGTGCGGTGTTCTTAGGCCCTCAAAGCCAATATTATTCATGCCATTGCGCGGAATCAACATAACACCAGTTGGCAAAAGTAATTATGCCTTTGCCTTCCTCTCCAGTGGCATTATTTTCCCTGGTACCCAAAGTAAATAAATTACTGTAAACTGAAATCCGAAACGCTACACGTCATTTTGTCCTCACTTACCGCCGTACGGTTGTTAGGTTGCTGTATTGGCTATAATGGCAAGGAACTACGGCCTTGCACAATTCTGTTCTGAGCCTCATTCTATCATAATCTACCGCTCAAAAAAGATAATTGTAGACGAGTGGACACATCAAAGCTAGTACAGTGTCTAATTAATCGTGGCAATATCCATGCAAAGAGATTCAGTCACAATATGAGAACAGAATTAATACTTATTCATAGCTACTATGTGAACACATATTCCCAAAATCCATTTCTTTGTCCCCATTTTCAGGTTTTATCTTTCGCTTGTAAACAAACGTAATAAAATAAAAACAAAACAAACTCAAGAAAACTAAAAATAAAACAAACTACGAATACAAATTACAGTTATTTAGATGAAAATCTTTGTTTTCTTAAATAAATATTATGTTTACGTTCTGGTAAATATTTACGAACATAGAAACAGGGAGAGAGACTAACAGGCGAATTAACTTATAAAATGTACGCATCTAATGTATGTGTATGTGTAACTTTTACAAAAGTTTACATATATGCCCTACACTACCTTAACATATATGAGAGAAGTGTAAAGGGTTTGTATCTTCGCTTATAGTAATCTAGGCATAGTCCTTCATCTGATCCTTATCACTAATGTGATAATGCCTTTCATTACAATTTAGATTCATCAGAGAGTGTAAAAATGATGCAAGAAAATCTTACAAAATATTTTGTTATGATGACTTATGATTAAACGATAATTAAATTAAGATTTCTCCTTACAATCCATAAAAATCTACTCCCGAACGGGATACCGTTACATATCCGCCTTTATTTACAAAAATTTTTCATTTCCTTTCTTTCAAATTTTAATTTACAGCCGCTGTCGTGATGACATTTTTCGTCTGTTGGCTACCATTTCACTTTCAACGTCTGTGGTTCGTACATGGCGAAGAACATAAGTATTACCTAGAGGTTAATGAGTGGCTATTTTCAATTACAGGCGTAGCCTACTATCTTTCCTGGTAAGTATTATTTTCTCTGTTTTTAGCAAGGTGAGTCAACAATATGTTGTTGTTGTTGTAGCATAATAAATCCCATACTGTACAACGTTATGTCCCATCGATATCGTGTTGCATTTCTCGATATTTTATGTCGCAAACGTCGCAATATATACTACAATAATGGCTTAGCCCGTGATCAATCGAGTTTTCGTGAAACAACAGTTGCCTCCAGTTTATACAATAATAGCACATATAATCGTAGGCATTCGGTAAGTGAATTTATTCTTTCAATATTTTTTTTTTCGAAATTTTCGAAATTTATTTCATTAAAAATTATTTCTTTTAATCATTTTAAAAATATTTTCTTTCTTTATTATTCATTCATTAAATTCATTGTTTAAATCATTGCTGCCAGACACGTGATCGCTCTTTAAGAGTCGTAAATAATGTTAAGGATCGCAGCTCCATAAAGTCAAACAATATTTCATGGAAAAATTCCATTTATAATACGCCCACTGAAAAAGTAAGTTCAAAATAATTGAATCAAATTATTTTTCTTATTGGATATTAAAGTCATAGGTACACATATGGGTACACTGGGCAATAGATGGTGAGGTAAATAACACTTCTATACTATGATAAAGTTTGTAGAGGATTTTAATGAAAACAATCTACTCAAAATCGCGGATTATTCGTCATTGCGTCGAAATTAGCAATATAAAGTAGCAGCAAATATTTGTTTTCAAACATCATTTAGGAACAATTTTAGTTACTTCCTAACTACAAAGCTTCTCTTACATCATATTAGAAATAGAAGAAGTGGAAATAGCATAAGGAAAATTATAAGAAGTATTATTATTATTATGAATATTGAAAACAACAGAAAAGCAGAATTTCTATCTATTAGCACAAGTCTAGGTACAGAAATGGATATATTAGTAGCACTACAAATAACAACATCAGTAGCAGTAGTGAAAGCAGTAGCAACAACAATAGCATTTCAAGTAATAATAGTAATCAAGAGTAGCAATAGCAATCAAAGTAGCTATGAGGATAGAAGCAACAATAACAATATAAATAGCAGTAAAAATGGAAGTAGCAATATTAATATATGCAGCAGAAGTAGTAGTATTAACAGTAGCGCTAGAAGTGGAAGTAGCAATAGTAGTAACAATAACAGCAGTAGAAATATCAAAAAGTATAATAGTATTAGCCATATCAGTAGAAATAGAAGTAGCAGTATTAATATCTACAACAGAAGGAGAAACGAAAAGTAGTTGTAATATCAGTAGAAATAGCAATAGCAGTGACAAAAACAATAGCAATAGTAATAGAAGTAGCAATTAAAACAGTAAATAGTTTAAAGCAATAATAATATCAATATCTATAGCAGTATTAGTAGTAAAAACAGTTAATAGTAGCAATATCAGGCAGCAATAGCAATATTTAGTTTAGTTTGATTCGTAGTCGCCTTAATTATTGTTTGCTTGGATCATATGACTAGTTCTATTGTAATACTATTACGAATACATTAGTTCCTAGTTGGTATGATTTCTGAAGCCACGGATTTTATCCAAATTACCTTAGCCTAAAATACTGCTATTGATAAATTCCTATCTCTTAAAAATCTGCCCGAAGTCACCAAACAATTGCAGAGAAGACACAAATTTTCAATAACCAGTTTTGGCAAATGGTGATTAGATTTTTTAATCGCTCAGAGCTATTGATCATCAGCGATATTATTCCTCAGAATATATTTCTGGTGTACCGTATAATTAAAACCCCATATGCTTATCTTGCTTGCTCTCTTCACTGTTTTGTTTCGACAACTTGAGATTTAATTATGAGATTCAGATTGCATGTATGCAGGTGCAGGTAAAATATGTAAAATTCATAAACAACAAACTAAAAATACAACAACAAAAACAGTTTATTAATAATTTTTTGTTATTTTCAATAACTTTTGGGAATACGAAGTAGAAGACAAACTGACACATCATTATGAATTTATTTTATTTTAATTGGATTTAAAACTTTACTACCTTTTAGTGGGGTTTTGAAATTATGAAATCTATTGCATGGCCGTGGTTGTCAACAAAAGGAAAATTTAGTTATTTTATATAGGATTTCAGAGGTAATTATTGTGTCTTTATGTAGTAAAGTTCACATTTATTTAAAAAAGTTTCACAGCAAAAAATCTTAAACCCTTGTTTGCCATTTTACTTCATAATATTTTGATGATAAAACGCGGAGAGAAAATATGAAACTTTCCATTTGTTTTGCCAATCAGCATTGGGTCAATGAGAAACGTCTATTACTCTTGAACTTCGAATCCTATCTATATACTCTTTTACCGATGACAGTTGTCATTTCATTTATACGTAGATCGAGCTCTTCAGGCCTAACTGGATATATTTTTCAAGCACTATAACGTACCTTCAAGGCAATTTTAAGGATTCTCGATCCTGAAATTATGTAACTCTATTGATTCATTAGAACAGCATTGCAATGTGACTTGGATTTCATTGCTCTAGTTAGTGCTGTTACATGACTTCAAATGAATTATACATGACTAATTAGGTTAAGGTTCTGAAGAATTTGACTCAAAAAAAATTGGGATATAATATTCCGTTTTTAGGAACTTGCCAAACGGATATGGAGAGCATAGATCAGCAATAAATATTCATACTTATAATTGCAGATACTTATAAGCATTCATACTTATTTTGATATCATACTCACACTACTCGTACTCAAAGTTGGAAGTACTCGTCGTATTCAAACTTAACAATACACATGATGTTATTGACTTCGACTCGTCTCTACTTTACGTTTACACGAAGCAAAAAATAAGAATGATTCGCGTACGAACACTACTATGCTCACAAGAAGATTCTGTGTATGGTTTGCTTGTTGTCTTTGCCTTTCCTTTCTTCTTTGTTTGTATATGCAACAACAACAAAGGCTGTAAATTTTGATGAATGATTCGAGCCACTCGAATGACTTATAAGTATTTTTCTAAATATATGAATCAGAATGAGTAGGCGTATGAATCAAACATATTTCGAATGTTGTCAGTTTGATGTCAACGTTGTACTCATACTCATTGCTACTTATGCCTATAAATCAATGTTGTAGCGAGTACGAATGAATCAGAGTAGTTGAATTTCCATTCTGTTGATTCATTCATACTCAAAATTGCATCAGTGCTTATGAGTAGCGGAATAACGATTCATTGCTGATCTGTGATAGAGAGCTGATGTCAAACCTTATCTGAATTTATTTTCGAAATAAAAAAATTTATTATTGTTACCGTAATCTAGTAGATAGTGGTCAGCTCTGGCAAAAACTCTGAGAGTAAATAAAATTGTCATGAAAAGGCAAATCAGTTGTTCGGAGTGGACTTATAACTGCGAGTTCAGCCAATCATGCATAAAATTAACACAAACATCACGAGTGGTGTAAAAAACTATGTCGTAATACTGACTGAAGGGTTGCATTGACCAATTATGTATATGGTGGTGGGTATTAAATAATTCCCAATTCACTGTAATTTTAATCTCCATAATCCTCTTCTCCATGGATATTTCTATCTCTTCTGTTGTGGAATTTAATAGATAAATCGCTCAAATGCAGAAATTAATGGACAAGTAACAAACCTATCAACCAGAAAACTTTTTTAAGCTCTAAATGAGGCTCTTATGCTGTTAAAGAGGCTACGAAGATGACACAGATAATAAAAGTGGTATGAAATATGCCAATAAATTTTCTTTACTTTTCCAAGAAAAATATTATAAAAGAAACATGTGTTTGAAACGTTATTTAATGTTGACTATACGATATTCTTCAAAAGGAAATTATAATGGAAAAACACAATGTCGGAACTTCTTATCTCTTTTACAGTGTTTTTACTGTAGACAAGCACTGTAAAATCGTCAATTTTATTCTGCTTTAATAGAATATAACTACCCGAAGCACTTTAGCTCTTCATTGTGATTTTCTCCAGGCAAATTTTGAATAGAATTACTTGTACAATTCCAAGAATATACATACGTCTCCATATACTTCAAATAGGTTTTCCGTTAACCAACCCATTATGCCATCAAATAATATTTAATTATAAAACAGCCAAATATGCCATTTTATTCGTTTATTTAATGTTTTTGACTTAAATGTTAAGCTCTCGTAATTTTTGACGTACATCAGCCTCCAGTATTCTCCATCTCTAAAAAATCTTTTATTTCAACGTCTGTAATAACACTTTTGTGTCTTAAAATTTTTTTCTTTTTCTTTTTTTTTGCATTTTTTCATAGAAACAAATGTCGTTTTAAATTTTTCTTAATTCTTATTTAAATGCCACTGACTGAACGAACACACTGTCTGTAAGAAACAAAACACCAAATGCCTGAGAGTATGATAACACAAGCAGTGTAAATTATAAGATGAGACAGAGAAAGAAAAACCAAACGAAAAGTCAACAGCAGATGAAATTGTTGAGAAAGTTTTATGCAAATAATTATAAAAAAGTGAAAATATTTTCTCTTTTAGTAAGTGAGGAGATGGGTTGCGAACTGTTGAATTAAGTAGACTTGAATGTGTAGGTAGGAATTATTGGTAGGTCGAAAAATGGATGACAGAGGCACTTATTGAAATAAGTGGAACCCAGTAAGCAAGCTTCTACTAGACTGTATATCTCATTTGAAAAACTGCTTTGTTTCTTGGTAACTCAATCCTTCTAAATCTTGCCTAACAACGTGGCTTACGGCTCTAATGAGAGGACAATTACTTTTTGCGTGAAACTTTCTGTGACTGCATGTCTTGACTTCATGGAATCCATAAGCGGTTTATATGTTACTCCGCGAGATACGCACGTGATATTACAAAACCCTCATGGTGCTATAACGAATACCGTACACAGTAATTTAAAAAATATATGTCCCTGTCGCATCGGCTGACCTACATCCTAACCAGACTGTAACTTTTTGCAGAAACATTTATTTCTGATAAATTGCATGAGGATTTTCTGAGGTGCAAATTCAACAATTTTGTGTATTCATTAAGCCATTTAAAGGAAAATTTGCTTCAACGGAAAAGGCAATTTATTCCAAAAATTGACTTGACTTTCTATGGTCTGCTGATGTGTATTATTAGTAAAGAAAATTCTGTAGGTTTGACTTGATAAAAAAGATAAAGAATTGATGTTTTTGGCTTTTTGTGATACTCTCGTTTACAGCAGATATGCTTCTGCCATAATAAAATATTTCTGAATAGTCTTGAAATGGGTAACATATTTGGAGAATGGTTGATATTATTTGCCTCAAATAGTTTTTTTTTTTTTGTGATTTTGTGTGGATATAAACAATTTTTAATTCGATAGAAACAATGAAGAGGACATCATTGTTTTGAATGTCATCTGAATATCCCTAGACTGTTGGCTATGAAGTATTATAAACCAATCATACATTAAACCGCAACAAATGGGCAAGATTCACTGTGGCCCTTTACCCTTAAATGAAATTAGTTCTTCGATTTGAATAAGTGCACTTCCTAAGTCATCTACGACCATCGCATTTATAATTATTCATACGACGAGTGTTTTTTAATGCATTCCTTAGCACAATTCGCTTAGTTTTATGTCTTGCCGCCTTACGCCACTTAAATCATCACCATCACCACCAAAATCATATACTTTATGTTCGTCTTCTCGTCAGCCCCATTAAAGACATAAGAGCCTTCATTTAGAGGTTAACAAAAGACCTCCGGTTTGGTTTATTCCACGCTAACTGGCTGTTATTTTTTGCCTTTTAAAGAACATTTCAAACTCAGCCTTAGCAATAAAAAGAAAAAAAAATTCTAAAAACCTTCTTAGTAAACCGAGAGAGAGAGAGAGAGAGTGAAAGAGAATGAGTAAAAAGTAGAGAAAATGGTTTTTATTTCCTTTGTCTGGCAGTGTAGAAAGTCTATCATGTATGTGTGTTACCGGGAATACATATAAACGATGTTGATTTATGCCACCAGAAAGGAAACAAAAAGGAAAGAAAGCGAAAAAATTTAATCATATTGTAGACATTAGAACATAATTTAAGTGGAATGTATTTACATAGACGAGCATGTGATTATGAATGTTTAAATTAAAATCTCCAGTCAAAGGTATAGTCATAGGCACAATCATATCGATGTCACGGTTTCTTGTCTTCTTCAGTAATCATGTTATTTTGCATACAACAAAAGTATTTTTTAAGTGGTTTACGCGAGGTACTTGCAGTGTATTCTTCATCTATTCACTATGAATCCACATAGTTTTTTTAAAAATCAATGATGCAAAATTGTACGTCTTCAGCTGTCACGGAAAATATTTCAAGCACTTAAAGATGGATTTGCTGGGCATGCCAAAAAACCAATGGAAACTCCTACCAAATTGTGAAAGCATACTTAAATATTATATTTTTAGAATATTTTCTTAAAAATAAATACCGCAGATAATTTTAGTTTCTTATTGCTGTCCCTAAAATATTTGCGTTTGCTTGCCTTCGTCTAGAAAATCATAAGTAATTGATTCAATTTAATAACGCTAAAGTGCCTTTGGATTATGGCGGAAAGATTGAAGCATTGTATGAAGAGGCCTCTTATTTTTTTTTCCGTTTCATAGACTTTAATGTGGCATCTAATTGTGGTAAATATTTGCATTTTTCTTACATAAACACACAATATTTATGTGCGAATATTTATTATGCTTAACAGCCACTTTAATTTACCTCATTGCCTCCTCCTAACAAATGAAAGAAGAAGTAGCCGCGGTAGTGGAATGAAAACAACATAAAATGAAAGGATATAAATGAGTGACATCATTAGAAAATTAATATCTTGTAGGCAGTTTCCTTAAGTATGTATAATATTACAGTTAAACAATAAAAGATTTCTGGATTTCTGTTTAATGAAGGATCAAAAGGAAAGATTTCTTATCTCTTCGTTTGTTAATTTATGTTGAAAGTCTTAAATACAGCATAAACGGAGAATTTAATAGCACGGCTGCAGGAAAGTATCCAAATACTTAATTCGACATACGTGTGTATTTCAGGCTTTTAATTTATTTAACGCTTGTCAACATAAAACTTTTTTCGTTTCAAATTTCATAATTAATTAAGTTAAGTTTACTTCAGTCCCACGTTTCTTTCCCATTTTCATTACTTTAGTGATAGTTTGAGACAAAAGCTTCCGTAATTTTTTTTTAGTTTATCTGGATTTAGATTAATAGATTCGTTAAACCTAATAAACTTCAATTCTTTTCTTTCATTTCCTTTCTGTTGTTTGTGCTTGTTTTCTTGCTTTTCAAGTATTTCAATGAAGTTTTGGGGACTGAAGTAAAGAAAATTAATAACTTAGAGTTGAATTCACATGGATATTAAACAAAAATTTGTTTAAATTTTTCATGAACAACAAACGTTTCGGTTTGTAACGGTTCTCTCATTAAGATCTTTCTATATTTAAAATTAAATTAAATCATACTTCTGTAATTTAACACGTTGACTGCCGACTACGGGATAACTCGTATATTGCGGCGCCAAACTACGAGTTATCTCGTATTCACAGTGACACCATCTCGGAGAGAAATTCTATAAGGTTTCGCTTTTACAACTTGAAGTTTCTATAAGTTGAAGTTTTTTTTTCTGGATAATGTCGATTCAATTTATGGAAGTTCAACTGTACATTTTATTCATTGCATAGACCTGTTGATGCCATTATGAGTGGTATACAACATCATTCAAATATCCGCTACGACTTACCTGGATGGTAAACAACAGATATGTTCAAGTTTCTATGCCTCTAACGCATAAATCAGGCGGAATTTGAAGACCGTTGTAGCTTGTGGCTTATTGCCTTACACCAACGACTTAAAAAACCTCTCAAGACAAAAATAATTGTCTCGGTAGCCAGTTCACATTATGTACGTCCACGTGAGACGAGACAAATGTCGCATGAGTTATGTTGCCACATATCTTTATTGAAGTCGGTAGTAGGTAGAGTGTTGGCTCACTAGGCATGAGGCCGTGGTTCAAACCACAGGTTTAAAACGAAAATATGAGAAAATATTTCTTCGTCGACTTCCCCTTAGCAGATTTCTGAAAAAAACTCTGAGAGTAAATAAAGTTGTCATGAAAAAATTTTCCAAAAATCTGCCGTACGGTTTCTATATTAGGGAAAAGGAGAGGAGGTAGTAAAGAGAGGATCGGAAGCCGATAGAATAACACAGATCACAAATACACAAGACAGAGCGACAGAAAATCTTTGGAGAGCCTTAATGTCGGCACTCGACAAAGTGTTTAAAGCCTCGACCAAGTCCCTGCCCAGGTTCTTTAAGATACCTTAGTAAGGCTGGACAGTTACAGAGGAGCTGTTAGGCAGTTTTCAACTCTCCTCCATTGCAACAGCAACACATTCTTGTCAGCGATCTAATCTCGCAGTGCCCTCTAATTAGCCCAATAACTAACTTCAGACTGGGCTTATCTAAGAGCAGCTGCAAACCTGTTCTACAATTGCTTATAGCAAGCCATAGACACCTAGAAACATAACATTTCGATCCATTCCCCAAACTTTTCTGCTTTCCCCCTCTAACCCATGCGGTGATAAACTTTATTCAGGGTGTATAAAAAATTAAAGTCTTTTGGTATTTACGTAAGTAGGAATAAATGACAAATGTTTGCCCTTCCCAACAGCTGATGAAACCATACCTTATCATCCCTTAAAAGTTGCTTAAGCTTTATATGGAAATGGTGTAATTTTACCATTTCGTAGTAAATATTTATTTAATTTGCTCTAGAGTATTATACTTAATTTACATTTGATGTAATATTATTGGATTTCATATCAAAAATAGATTTTGGATTACCAAACACACCGTACAACACAGCCCACTCATTATCAACTTCATTATCATAATCGTCATTATGTTGCTGGTAAGTTAGTGTAAATAAAAATACCTTGTCGTTAAGAGTGATTAGATTATCACCTTAATGCCAAACGAAATTTGTTTTTGGTAAAATTTTCTTATACTGCCACAGATTATAAAGAATTTTTCTTTGAATTGTTTGATGGCCCTTCTATATAGTTTTTCTTTCTAAATTGTTGTTCTTTATTTCTAAGGAATTTATTACTTCCCATCCATTACTAAAGTTTATTTTTCTTTCATTATTTTTACCTTTTTTTTGGTTCGTTTGTTCGTTTTTTTATTACAGGATATAAGAGAAAATCATTCTGCAAATTTAAATCATGGTAGTGGTGGTGTTGGTGGTGGCGGCACTACAGCCGTAGTAGTATGCGGCGTTAATGGACGTACAAAAGTTTTTACCTGAAAATGAAGTCCAAGTGTCGTTGTTAAAGAAAAATAATGAAACCTGCATTTAGGCTGTTTCAAAAGGATGACGGAGCCTTTATTAAAAAAAAATAGAGCATTAAACTACGAACAAACGATGCTTTCTTTAAACATTACCCGTATTATAATTCTTTTGAAATTTTACTTAGAAAACGAAGAAAGAAAAAATTATAAAATTAAATCGAAATTTTATTGTTTAAATAGAAAATATTGCATTAAAATTATTGTTAAACTTTTTTTTTATAAATTTTTGAAAGACGATGGGAACAATTTGTACAAAAAAGCGTTTTTTTTTTAATATCTAAAATTTATAAAGTAAAGTATAGTCAGACTATTCGAATTCAAACAGGAATAGTAGTAAAAATAAGTCCATTTATTGTCCTATGGAATGCTTTCTTATTCTTTGTAAGTGTAAATGATTGTATATAGGAATATATGTACACTGGATATATAACTCACAAGTATGGAATTGACTACAAGTCCAACGAAAGCCTGTAATAAGAATTTATTCAGTATTAATCATTTACTTAACCTACAGATTCTGTGCACAAAGCCTTCCTCTGATTCCTTCCGAAGACTCCCTCAATATTGAAGGTTAATAAGGAATCCATCCAATCTCGGACTCCTCCCGAATTCTCCCTCATTATTGCAGGCTAATAAAGAATCCAGTCAATCTCAGACTCCTCCGAAAGACTCTTTTATTACTACATTAATATATTAATAACAATGAATCAAGTCAATTCCAGATTCCTCCGAAGACTCCCTCATTATTGCGAGTTAATAAGGACTCCGTACTGTGAAATGAAGCTTATTCCAATTAAAGCCTTCTATATCAACAGTCGGTTTCAGCTGCTTCCTAGTCCCATCAAATAGTACTGGACTGCGTATTCAATTCCTATTGAATTTGATGAGGCCTATTTAATGTCCTGTGCCTTCAATATAAACTTCTTGAATCTTTTTGATTAGACGACGCAATTACGAAATTAATGAATCTTTTTCAGAATTAGTTTTGATTACAAACGAAGTGAGTTAGTTGGAATTTTTCTAATTTTTAAAAGTAAAGGAATGCTTCGATAGCACACAATTAAAATTTTTCATACCATTTGCGACTTTGACCCACTTAGTCTCTTGACTCAATAGTAAGATGGCCTTTCTTGGTTTGTCTGTTTATTCTAGAAACCTATATGCACAGGAATTTAAAATATGCTTTCATTGTTCGGAAGCTTTTTAAAGTGTTGTTAAGAAAATTTGACCGTCGAACTAAGATGGCTCATTAAATCTACATATACAGAGTTTGCATTGTTCCTACATTCATGAGCCAATTTTACATTTCTATTCGCTTCATCTCCATATTAGAGCTTAAATAAGCTTAAATAACTAAAGAGGGGCACTCTGATGAAATTAAGAATGTGACAAAAGACTATGACTTCTCAGAATAGTGCTGAACGAGCATTGGGGATGTTAGCAGGAGTGCGATAGAATTGAAAATTGTTATAATTTTTTTCTGTTATCTTTCTAACTTTATATTTTTACTATAAAACAAAAAACTGTACGTATACTATACGTAACAAACATTTAATGATTTTAAGTACTAAGTTTTAAAAAACAAAAATTATTTTTACTTTTTGTATATATTTCAGATTTCCAAGTTATTTAAACAGAATTTTGAAAACATTTTATGTATGAAAATGATAGCAATTGTTGTATTTTTCTGAAAAATATAAATAAATAATTGTTAAAAAAGAAATTAAATTAAAAAAAACATTATAATAATAATTATAGTGAAGAATAATAAGAGAATAAAAAGATTATATTGTGATTCATTGTGATTCAAATGTTAAAATGCAATTTATATTGTTAAATTATAAACAAAAAAAAATAACTCAATAAATTACAAAATTAACCATTTAAAGTGGTAGAAAAAAACTTTGTTTTTTTGCTTTTAATGAATGGATGAAAATGTATTTTTTAATGAAAAATTTAAAAAAAAAAAATAACAATTTCATTAATTTTTGTTTAATTTTTAAGTGGGGAACAGAATAGTCGTTGTAGTGTAATGTAACGAGTATAAATGCCACAAGCTGCTAAATGTTAATAAAAACAATTCAAATTGAACTGTCAACCGAATACGCAGTTGTAGTGATCGCTGCAGTAGAAGTTGTTGTGCAAAATTCGTAGTTTTAAATAGGGTTTCCTTGCTTCTTGTTATACTATATTCAGCATTAAACATGTGAAACATAAAATTACATGTTGCTAGTGAGAAATATGTAATTGGATATCCGTTAATTATACCTATTTGATTAGAAAATTCACATAAATTCTTGCTTTATTCTGTATTCTGTTTTTGAAAAGCTTATTTGGCAACATTGTGAGAGAGCTTTACTATTCCGTTTGCATTTTTTCTTGCTGCACTACTCACTACGTCGTAAGCTTGAATTTCTACTACAACCACTTTATTCTGTTCCAGGCCCTAAGCCCATTAAATACGTGTGTAATGTAAATAATATATAACAAAGCGTTTATTTGTACACATCTATTATATACATACATTTGTACGCATATGTACATTTTAATTTAATTTATTTATATTGTGTAACTTTATATATGTATACAATGAAAAAAATAAAACATAAAATCTCTATTAAATGTTGTTTTAAAAATACTAAAACAAAAAATAAAAATTATTTACTAAAGAAAAATAATACAAAACTACGGTAAGAAAATGGATTCTTTTTAGAAATACCTGTATAAGGTTAAGCTAGGTAAGCTATCGTCTCTTCCCATATAAGGCAGCATTTACGCCCATTGTGATATCACAATCAATATTTAGGCCGAAGATTTATGCTGATTTTTTTTTCTAATTTTTGACGAATTTATAGTTGTGTTTTTATAAACAAGGACTTGAACCGAACCCGAACCGGAACAAAAACCGGAACGAACCGGCTTGTATTTTCGAACCGTGAACCGGAGTCCGGAACGCGTTCAACTAAAAAAAATAAGCACAACATCGCTGGAGATTATGAGTTTCGTACAGCTTATCAGCATTGCAATTTGTTTGAAAATTTTAACATGATTCATTCATGGAACAGGAATAACGTTAAAAATACCATTGTTAGGGATTTAATTGCAGTCTGGCTAGCCGAGTAAACGAAGTGACTTTCTGGTAAAATCCTGCCACCCAACAACCAATACTCGCTTTAAAAATTTTTATGATCTCCGTCTTAAAAACAGTGCATTTGCCTATACATACAAACATACGTAAATGATTGGTCATTAAAAATCATCAGCCAAGATTACGACGTAGCTTCTCACATCGCCTATGTTGTTGTGTGATAATTTAGACATGACTGACGTGATTAAAGTCGATTCCAAATAACAGATTTTTGGGATTTCCATGGCCATTTTATTTACTCTTAAGTTTTCGCTAGAAATAATCTGAGAGGTAGGGAAAGAAGCAATAGTTTTTACCTTTCATTTTATTGGAGATGTCTGATCTGGAGTTTGAATCGAGGCCTCACGGCTAATCTGCCTCTCAGCAGATTTCTGGCTAAAACTCTGAACGTGAATAAAATTGCCATGAAAAGCTTCTCAAAAAATCTGTAGTTCTGAGTTAACGTTAAACTGTAGGTCCCGTTATTCATAAAAACAAAATTAACGCATACAATATAAGCGGCGTGAGAAGCTAGGTCGAAATCCTGACCCTATTTTATTTATATCTCCCAGACCATCAGGTTGACCTAGTATTTACCTGCATTTAATCTTACTATCACAAACTCTATATAGGGCCTAAATAAAATTTCTTCAAAGTTAGAATTAGTGTTTGTCAACTTCTAGAACTTACTATTGATTTGTTATTGTTAATTATTGTTGTTCGAATGTATTAGATTTTTACTTAAGCGATGTAATTTTGCATATACATAATTCAAATAGAGTTGACAGCAATTAGCATTAGTCGAATAGACTTTGAACACAATTCAACAATTCACTTCTAAAGACTTTTGGTCCAAATACCTCTTCAATGGCATAATTAACATGACACACGTTATATGCCTTAAAGTAATGCCTTTTTAATTAAATAATTAAGGTGGCGTTCTAATTTTCTTTAAATTACTGGCTTTTTGACACAAATCATCTCTTTACCTTAATTTGAGCACCTTAAACTTGACATAATCTTAGGCTAACTTTTAACATTTTATAGCAGAAAACGTTAAGCCGATGATAAATTTATTGCTTTTTAACTTTCTGCAGGTTTTTTCTTGTTACACTAATAAGTGCTACACTAATATGGAAGCCGTTGTTAAAAAAGCTGTAAAACATCGTCTTAATCTTCATTAAAAAAATAAATAAAAGAAAACCGACCTGGAAAAATATCATTTTTATAGACCCATTAACTTCACATAGAGGGAAAGGAAAAAGGAAAAATGAAAAAACATTGAAGAGCATTAGCGGATAACCTCCTCTTTTGCAAAGCCAAAAGAGAGGGTTTTTAATACTTCATTGTAACACTTTAGCAGGATTTTTTGTTTGCTTCATTATCCCCCATGAATGATTAGTGGGATTAGATGGCATGAGATTAGATGGCTTGGTTTGAGGGTTGGCTACTAAGAAGGGCAATCGTTGTAATGACTCTTTAAATAACCGGTAAGTTTATGATGAGGCATTACAAGTTTATGGCCATATGCTTTCTTTTTGTTGTAACCTCCTGTTCGGTCTAATAAAACGGTTGAGCATATTTTTTACGTCACTATAAATATAACAACAACATCAAGAACTTGTTCGCCATTAATTTTTTTATCACGGAAATTAGTCACCACTGCGTAACCAGTGTAAGGAGATTATTCGTAAGCATTTCCTAGATGTTTAAGGAAATTGACAAACCAATTACGAGCGAAAGGCGTATCATAATTAACATAAAATGAGATGAAACTTTGCTTTTGAAAAGAATTATAAAAAACTTAATTTATACGATTTTTAATTAGAAAGCGTTAGTGTGACGCACTGCAAAAGAAAGTAAAATCATGCAAAAAAAAAGCACAAATTAAGAAAAAGTTTACAAATTACCGAAGAAAAAAGAAACAGTTTGTATGAGAAAAGAGTTTACGCTTCATATTCTCCAAAACTTCTCTAATCTTCTTAAGAGTATGAAACGGACAATGAGTAAGGCTAGTTCGTAATGAACAAAGCTTCTCAATCTCCACCTACCAATACAACAAGCGAATATATTTTCTGGATAAAGTAGTCGGTAGTCCAATTTGCATCACAGACTCTGTTACATAACAAACAGACATAATTGATCACTACAAACATACAGTCAAGATTACGACCTAGCTTCTCGCAGCACTTATGCTGTGTGTGTTAATTTTACACATAAGTGGTGGGACTTACAGTCTAAAGTCAACACTGAAGTACAGATTTTTAGCTTTTTTGAGATTTTACTTTCAGAGTTTTTTGCCAGAAATCTGATGAGAAGCAGTCGCCGAAGAAATATTTTTTGGTATTTCTTTCTGTTGGAGATGCCCGACTTTAGCTTTGAACCAAGGTCGCCGGCCTAAGAAGCCAACACACTGCCTACTAGACTACGGCCAATCCCTCGTATACCTTACTTCGCGAGTGCCTTATCGAAACATTTTTTTTGCATTAAAATTATAGGAAAAGGCTGCGCTTAATTGATCAAATTAGCAATCAATAATACTTTACCTAAAGCGAGTTCAAAAACCGTTCCAATAAACGTTCCAAGGTAAACGATGTAGAATGCATTTAATTTCAAACGAAATTTGCTTTCCATAAAATTGAAAATTTCATATTCATTGGCACCATTATGATGTTTTCAATGCGTTTAATGAAATTGTACTTAATGCTGCACCAAATTTCAATATTTCAACTTCAGTTTCAAAATCTCTATTGATTTCTGTTTCTTGCTCTTCCATCGAAATTATTTAATTTGGAATATTTTATTTGCACTGCTCACTTTAAAACTGCTCTTTTACTACAGAGATGCACAATTAATCTTAACAACTTATCATCAATTAATGGGAATAAATAGGAGCAAGAAGAATACGAGCATAAATGCCTCAAGAGTAATATCGAATCATCAAATAGAGACTTTGAAACTTTGACGGTTAATAACGGACATCATCTTGCACAGCCTTAGTAGTTGGCCACTGGCTTTAATTTTCATTGAAAAAACATGTTCAACGTTGAGTCATGGTTCTGTGTGAAGAAACAAAATTTTCGAATTTAGAGCGACTCCACATGAGATCCAATAGCGTCTAATACATGCCGAAAAAGTAACTGTGGTACGGATTTAGGGCAAACGGCGTCATCGTTTCGTATTTCCTTTACAACGACATTGGCCAAGCCATGATGGTCAAAGGCGTGCATAGCAAAACAATGGTTATCAAGATCTTTTAGTCTGAAGTGAATGATCTAGATACCAACCACTTGGGTTTGCAACATGATGGCGTTACATTCTACGCAGCTCATGTCACATTATTTTGCTCAAGTCACTTGAAGGCACGGTCATCTTACTTGGAAATGCTGTGAATTGGTAATTGAGACGGCATAATTTGGTCACGTTAGACTTTTTCTTATGCGAGTTTTCTTTATAAGAATAAGCCACAATATCACAGCAGCCTCAAAGTCAACGTAACCCGCGCCATCAGGTCAAGTTGTTTATAATTCATGTGATAAAGTTATGTAAAGTTGAACAATTTGGATGTGGATGAACGACTTTTATATTCCACTTAAAATGGCATCAATAAGTCTTTTAACAGAAGCAGAAAACAAAATTTTGACAAAACAACTCCGCCTCACTTTGTTTAAACTGCTAATGTACTTTGCTGGATAAGGATTTGTCTTTTAAATTTTGCTTATGATATATCTGCACCACCTTTAGACAGCCATTATACACAATTTGAAATAGATTTGGTTTTTTACAATCTTCTGTTAGGATTCATGGTAATCCGACTTCCATATGGTAACTCCTGGTATCTGTCACACTATTATTATTCTTAGTGAAAAGAAAGAGACGCAAGTAAAATAAAACAAACAAAAAATCAAAGTCAATAATTTCGAAAACGAAATGAAAATGTAGAAACAATAAAAAACAATGATAATAAATCATCTGTAAAGAAAACAAGAAAAACAAAAATAATCATAAAAAATGAAATAAATGAACAGAATATTTGGTACGCACTCGTCATCAAAAATCATGGCATAGCAAAGCATAGAAGAAAAAGGTCAAAAGTTGAACATTAAAAATGATAAATTCAACACAAAAAGGGTCCATTGCTGTTGAGATACGTTGCGATTTACTGTCTTTCATCATCAATTTTTTCTCAAGGAAGAAAGAAAACGATAAAAAAGGAAATTGCAAAATGAAGAAACAATGAAAGAAAAAAAGTAAGAGCAGAACTAATGAAGAGTACCGAAAAGTAATTTCAAAATCAGCAACAAAGTATAGGTAAACAATAAACAACGAATTTCGAATACCATAAAAACTATTTTTATTATCTTGTTAAGAGGTATTCAAATGAAATTCACAAAATAACGAAATCATTAGAATGAGCGCAGTCTCTGATAATTCTATCACTGGGTACTAAACGCAAGTGAACTTCAAATTTCTTTCGAAGAGAATTAAGAAAGTCCAAATCAAAAAGTTAGAGAAGGACCACAGAATTATTAAAAGCAGCAGATAAGAATTGCATCGGAACTATCCAAGAATAGGTATGTAAAATTAGAAAATCAGAAACGAAATACAACAGAAGGACATCCGCATAATTTTCCCGATTCATAGAAAGCGAGAGACTAGAAAATACACAACGACTATCTCCTCAACTATTTTTGTAATATCACATGCAAGATTATAATCTCCCTCTAGCAATATATTCAAGTTTACGTCGTTTGTATCATTTGCTTCATACCAATATGGTCCCAAACCTGGTCACTCTGCAACTGATTTAATGTTTATGGACACAAATATTCTTGATTAATTAGTCGATGATCACATTCATAGTCGATGATTACAACTCTCAAGTTTGGCTTACGACTTAGTTTCCCACATCAGCACAAGATGAACAACAAATTCTAAGTTCCCCTTCTAAGCAAGATTTTAACACACTGCATTTAAAGTGCTAAATCGTTTTGGCATCCACTCTAACCTTGCCATATAACTTTCAATTATGCTTCTGCGTTCTACAAACTCCATCAGTGAGAATTTTACATGAAGAAGAGAAAAATTTTGTTCGAAAAATCCACATTGAAGCCCTGATCCCTATATCATTCAGACTGCATACCTACATCGTCGACCGGGATTAATTGTTTAAATTTCTTTTGTAATCTTGAAAGTTTGCGGACAGTAATCGATGATAAAGCCAATAAACACCTCCTAATGCTTCTAATTCCTTTATTTATTTGCGAAGGAAACATATTGTAGGGTAAACCTAAACGAAAATTTTGTACAAAACAAAAAAGCAGACCAAGGAACATCTCAAATACATAAATCATTACACAGATGTTGTCGATATTATTTATTGTTAGCACATTAGAAACAATAAAAGAAATATGATTTTCAATCAGAAGAAAAAAAACTAAATGTGTACATACATAGCAAGGAAATAAATATGAAGAGTTTATTGACGTTAGAAATTATAAAACACTGTAGCCTAAAACTTTTATTGCTGGGTATACGACTGTGGATAGAACTTAGAGTTGAATAGACTAGCAGAGTAGTAGAGGAAACTATTTATTAAAAATCCTTGATCAGTTATTGAAATTTATAGGATACATACATACATACATATATAATTGGTAATTGCAATCCTTCAGTCGAGATTACGACCTAGCTTCTCATACCACTTCATTCATATGAATGTTATGTATGTTAAGTTTATACATGAATGGCGGACCTACAGTTTAAAATCTACAGATTTTTGAGAAACTTTTCATGACGATTTGATTTACTTTCAGAGTTAAGAAATTAAGATGCCAGATATCTGTTGAAATAAAGGGGTCGAAGAAATATTCCTCTTCAATCGAGATATTTGGGGTCGAAACATGTCCTCAAGTCTAATAATCCACCACACTACCAATTGACTTCGGCGACTTATAGGATACCTACAAGCATATACCCTTGTTTTTCAATGCCAAAAGAGAATTCTATTGTATTTCTAGAAGATGACTGCAGTACTTTGTAACATGTTCTGTAAAAAGTGTCTCAGCAAAATATCATTTTTGTTTTTAAATAAAAACAAGTATTTTCTTAGGTATTTGCAATCTTTTATTGGAGTGTAATGAAGATATAATCCTATTAAGCATAAAATAAAACATATATGCTCCACGGTTCCAATGACAGACCAATACCCTTTCTATACTTTTCCCACAAAATTTAATACCGATATCGCGTTAGATATCGCTCTTGGCTTCAAAATAAACTCGAAATTTCACAAGACCCAAAAAAAGATATCCCGCGGCATTAAAATGACTGATCTTGGCCGCAGGTTCACATCAAAATTTCTTGAAATAATTTATGCTGGAAATCTTTATTTAAATAAATCACCACCACATGTTGTCCAGATTCGTAACATACGGTTGAAATGAACAAGAGTTCCGCTATCATGTTTCAGTAACAAATGGATTTCACATCCACCTCTACTTTGGCTTATTCTTCAAAGAAGTAAGTTTCAATCGCGCAGTCTGACCAAAATGAACCTCAGACAGTTGTTAGTTATGGGTGCATTCGTTTCTGATGGATTGCATGAGAATTATTTGAGTCCTCGATACGACTAGTTTGTGCATTCAGTAAGCCATTCAGATATAAATGTGACCTCACTTTGCAACGTTATCCGTTCATTTGAGCTCTTAAGAAATCTTACTAGAACAAGTTTCCAATACCACTTGTGTCGATCAGTAAATAAAATATCGCAACAAGTCCATGTATTAGTGCCGGGCATACATATTTACATATAGTATTAAACCATATAGTAAAAACATTTCAATACCATATAAATATAAGAAATGAAATCATTTTAGTTGTATTACCCTTATAAATAAAAACTTTTGATTGTTTGTCTTTATATTATTAAAAAAAAATAGAAACGAAACTGAATTGAATGAATTGAATTGATAACTTTGCCATGAACGTATTTAAATCGACAAAATAAAACTAGACGCGTAACGCAAATGATGTTTAAGGAAATCTCATACTCTGGGGACTTACAAACGTTCAACAATTATTAAGTGATTCCAATTTTATTACTCCACTTGATAGTTATGCGTACAAGTATACTAATAAGACAATAAGACAACAGTGTGTGTATGTGTCGTTAAGAGTACAGTGGACAGAGAAAATTAATTAAATTGATCACCAAACTTAAAGTGTCCAATGTACGGCATCTGGTTAGTTGTAAACGATTGTTGAACTTTACATTGCATCTGTGTTGTATTACGCTTAATGCCTCAATTATTTTCTACGCATCCTAGTTTCTTTGGCACCACTGTTCATGCCTGCATTTTGAGTGTGCACCATTTACATAATCCACATTTTTTTCATTTTGCATTACATTCAACACCAATGTCGTTACAACGGTTGAATATAAAAATTAAATAAAACAAGAAGAAAAGCATTACAATCGAACTAGACAAGCACCCTACAACATAATATATCCGTGGCTATCTATCTAATCTATCTTCAAATATACGAGGCATTTCAATTACGAATGCGCTGCCAACCCACCATTGAAACCATGCAGGACATTTGAACGATGTTATATTACCGCCGTAGTATAGTAGATAGTGTATTAGCTGATTAAACGTGAGTTTACGGTGCAAACGAAATATGAAAAAATATTTATCTAGCGACTTCCCCTCAGCAAATATCTGAATTCAATTGCCATAAAAATGTTTCTCAAAAATGTATCCTTCGAAATCGACTTTGAGCTGTAGATCGCGACACACATATATAAAACTAACACACTTAACATGGATGGTGTGAGAAGCTAGGTTGTAACCCTGACTGAGGTGTTGTAATGACCAATTAAGTATGCATATATGTATTGCTAATCTGTGCTCAATTTCAATATACCCAAATTATTGTAGGCCATCAATAAAATGAAAAACATTTCCCTCAACAAGCTTAGCTTTGCAAGTGACACCTTAAGCTAACATGTAATTAAAATTATTTAATGAATTATTATTATACCATGCCATACCATTGATTATGGCGATGATGATGATGTGACTACATCAGCTACGGTTTGTCATGGAGTAGACCACAACTACTACCATCACCAAAAGCAACGCCACCAACTCTTAATGGCATGTTACGATTGACCATAATTTTTTACAAATACTTTCCATCACCACAGTTGTACACACCCGCTCCCTATAAACGGTCAAGTGTCTGACCATAAATGGCCAGCGAGAAATTTTATGGTCATGTTTATCTCATGAATTGTCATTTTGAATACAAATGCCTTTCGTTACGCTTGGCTTTCAATCATTTTGAATATGCATGAATTGAAATATTAATTTGGATGCTTTAGCCACATATTCAGTGCGAAGGTTTGAATTTTAAATAAATGTGTTCGCATTTGGTTACTTAATTAGACTAATGAGGATGCAATGCATCCAATTGGGAATTGTGGGTTGATTGAGGAAATTTAAATTTATAAAGTAGCTAATGACAGAAATTATAAATGATTGTATTTGAATTTTAGAAAGAAAATGAAATTATTATGGTGTCAAGGGTGCTGTGTAAAGAACTGCCAAATTACTCAAACTAACAAAGAAAACACAAAAAATTTTTGGGGACACTAAGTCGTCTTTTAACTCGTTAGTACTCTTTAAGTTGTAATCCTAACTTATGGACAATTAAGTTTAGTATACTTCCTCTTTGTAGGCAAAATTTTTTTAACACGTATTGAGTGTTTGCAGTTTAAAAATGGAAAATAATCCGAAAGAACTAAATCTAGCGATTAAGTGATCAAGAAATTTTTGTGAATGAATGCACTTAAGTGATATGGTCTATTTTGCCTTAATTTAATCACTTACTCTTCTTGAGCTTATATGGAAAGGGAAACGTTTTTCTCTTCTTATCACTGCTTTGACTGTTTCTAATATTCCGGTGTGAGATGGTGGAATGCATGATGATAAGTTGCAAAGGAGAATTGCCATACATTTACGGAGAGCATTCCATTCAACTTTCAAAAAGTTTTCTCGTATTCTAATTTTTGGTAAATACGAACACCTTCTGAAGAGCCTGTTACCAAACTATCTTTTATTTCTTATAATCATCCAATAACATTTCGTTTATATCGCAAAATTTTTCTGGTAAATCAAAATTGGTGATGCACTACGCTAGTCATCTGGCAGCCAATGTTTTATAGTGGTAAACGAAAAAACTGGCTCACCCAAAGTACAGTTCAGTTTGGTTGTAATATTGGTTCACTTGAGACCTTTCAAATATTTTACTTTGTGTTTATTATATTGCACTATAGAGTATGATTCGCTTGGTCGACAAAAACTTCATTCATGTTTTTTTGAGTCTATGTTTTCTGGAGTATTCAGCACCTGTTAAGATTATCCGTCTGTCTTTGAGTGACCAGATATTTTGTCACAAACTAAGTACGTTGAAAACGATTTCGGATAACTCCATGGCGGAAGTATTACCCTAATTATTTAACTACTTGCTGAGTGTTGGTATATACGCTACAGTTCTTGATAATAAAAGTTTCTCGTCTAATGACTTTTGACACTTAGGCTCAGACGCATATAACAGCTGACGATGAATGGCTTTAGTTTTGCTAAAAATGTATTGATCGCATTAGTACCTGGGTGGAGATCATTTGCTGGCCAAAATAATTCTTCTCTTGATTCCTTAAAAAAGTCTTTCACGATCATAATGTTAATAATCTCCAGTTATATCAGTCGTCAGTAATCTTTCATAAATTATGCTTGAGATGGCATTGAAATTTTTTATTTCTTTAAAAGCCCGAATGTGTGTAAAATACACTGTTAAATTAATCTTAAAGACTTTTCTGAATTTTTCATGACTCTTGGAGATACATCAGACATGTTGGGGTGCCCATAAGTAAATTTTATGTAAGTCCCGGTTTATTAAACGTACACAGTTAGGCGCGTTATCCACTTCACAACTAATATATAGTTATACATCATCAGTATACATACATATGTATTTGACAATGTTCTACATTTAATGGAGGATCATTAGCATATACGGAGCATAAAAGTGGACCAAGCATGGAGCCCTATGGCACACCCCTTTGCTTATAGTTGATTACTTTGTATTTCATTTAAAAAGAATTTTTTTTTTAATTCACGTTGTCATCTCATTTCATTAATTTAATTTTTCTTTGGATTTTCTTAATTCTTCTCCATCTATAGTATATTGTACAATGGGTCAATTTCGACCTCCGGGTACTGTACTTGTCTTAACTGACAAGTACACGTCCTCTAACCTAGAGCATATTCCTTTCATTTAAATATGAAATATAAGATTAAAATTTTATTTCATTTAAAATTTTATATAAAAAATATTGAGTGACTAATGGCTACAAGTCGCCGTAGTCTAATAGGTAATAGGTTGGCTTATTCGACGTAAAGCCAGGGTAAGAGTCCCAGGCCAGACTTTAAAACAAAATTCAAAAAGTATTTCTTCTGCGATTTCCTCTCAGCAGAGGAGTATTGCAAAAGCCATTCTAGAGATAATTCCACATTAGCCACACTTTTTATATATTGAGTTAATTTCCTGCTTAAGATTTGTACACACCACTTTTGATATGGCTTTGTCTTTTATTCGCAAACACCTGCGGCTCTCAAGCAAAAGTCTAACGGATTCAAAACACACCAGTTTTGAGCTGATTATGCCCTCAAATCTTTCATGTCGAATATCCACAGTGGCATAAGCTAAGTGGCCCAACCCCTAAGCATTTTTCGTAAATAAAAAAATAATACACCGTAGGATGGTGATCGAGTTTGATTTACTAAGTAAGTATTCGACCTATTCAATGCAAATTGCTACTTGTTTAAGGAGAAACTATACTAACGAGCCTATATCTAAAAACCTCAGAATTGGGCATTACTGTTAATTTTTCTTACAGAATACATCCTTACATGTATATACGACGACTAAACATGCACAGACTGTTCGCTGTTCCACACAGTAGAGGTAAAGGTTGATCCAATACGACGGAAAAACCAACCCAAATACGGTTTTTTTGCGTATACAAAGTAAATTATTGGTGACGTATGAATACATCAAAATCACTAAAGCCTCGACGTACATATATTCACGTCAAAAGCTGTGCAAATTATTACAAATAATAGAAAATCGTTTATGTTTTTAATTTTTAATTAATTTATTTAATTCTTTAAATGACTTTTATTTATTGTTGTATGCATAAATATTGTTTAAAATAAAAATTAGTAATAAATTTGATAAACGCTTAATCATTAAAAATAATTCTGTAGTGAATATTTTGTTTTTTAATTGGAAAATGTATTGTGTTTGAAATATTTTTCAATATGTTTAGATATCTATCCGTCCGATATTTAATTCCAATTACTGAGCAATTGATTGGAGGGCACTAATTTCAAGGGTGCTGGTGGTCTACCCAAAAATGGTGGTGGCGGCAAAGCTGTAAAGCTCTGTTGCGAGCCAGCATAGCGTAAGTTATTCTTCCTGTAAAAGAAAAGACGCAAGAGTGGTTTATATGAAAATATCAGACGTGTTTAGAACTAAAGACTTCACCTTGTTCTCAATTTACGACCAGTGCTGAAGGTTTGTAAGGTAAGAAAAACAAATAATGATTTCAGTTTGTGATTTTACTGGTTACTGTAAGGGAATGTTATTTACTTACCGTTTCTTAGAGCGTGATTTTGATTTTGATTTGCCTCTCTTAGATTTGGATTTACGCGACTTCGATTTGGATCTACCCTTGGCACGAGATCTGCCCTTTTTGGCATAACGAGGTGCATATTGCACAGCACGGCGAGCACCATAGAGACCACGTGAAGACCACGGGTGATATACTGGATGATATGGTTTGATTATGGGCGCAGGAGCCGGTGCTGGTTCTACGTCTTCCTCCTCATCCTCCTCTTCTTCTTCCTCATCTTCCTCGGCTTCTTCTTCTTCGTCATCCCCACCTTCTTCTTCAGGAGCGGCAGGAGCTTCTGGGGCAGCAGGTGGCGCTGGTGCAGTGTACATGGCGGACAACTGTATGGGTACAAAAGCGGGTAGAGAAACCGTAAGTGGTACAGCTGGTGGAACCTCTGGTGCAGGTGCTGGCTCCGCTTCTGGTTCCGGCTCAGGCTCAGGTTCTGGCTCCGGTTCTGGTTCAGGCTCTGGTTCAGGTTCTGGTGCCGGTTTAGCCACTTCCTTGGCCGCCTCTAGTAGAGTAATTAACTCTTGTTTTGTGATGTGGCCCAAACCAATTGATTGCGGGTGTACAGGACCATGCCAACCACCATATAAAGAGCGTTGTGGTCTAACCAATTGGCCATCACCACTCTCTTGAGACGGCAAAGGTTTAAAGCCATGCTGCACTTGGTCAGCTGGCGGTGGCACAAAACTCGTTGGTAATCCAGAGACAGCTGCATAAATGATTTCAGCCTGCATATAATCCACTAAACTGCACAAGGCCAAAAACACCATCTATTTTAAAGTTAAAAAGACAAGATTTTTTTTTAGTATTTCCACTAGGTTTTCTATACATTTTATTGCACTCACTATGACTTTGGCGATCATTTTGGGAGAAAAAAAATTTTAATTTTAATTTCCGAAATCAACACTTTTTAATGTCGTTAGTAACTAAGACTTCAATTAAGTTTTGTTTGCTTTGCTTTTGGTTTTTCGTTTATCCAATCGCTTAATTCAATTTCCGTCACGAGTTTTTCTTAATACCGAAAATTTTTGTTTTCACTTTTTCTTATCTTTTTTGCTTTTCTTTTATTGCTTTCAAATGCTTTCTAATGGCCTAGAGCTGTTCGTAGGCAACTGATGCTGTTGAATTCAAGTGCTTTAGTTTTTATACAAATGTAACTCAACTAACAATTTGCTACTCCTCTGTGGTAATACTGCAATTTAAGCCCGACCCCGAACGGCACTGCAACATCTTGTTTAGTACTACCAATCATTCCACAGTGTGTAGTATTACCAAAACAAACAAATTTACAAAGCCAAAGCTACTCAAACAGCTTTAAACGCTTTATTTTCCACGTGTTTCGTGTGTCTCTTAAATCTGTCTTCTGCTCGAAATGCGTACAACGGACTATTTGGTGCAACTTCCTTTTGGCTTTAATTGTTAAAATGAATACAAATGTGTTCCCTATATTAAGTATTTGGACCAGTTTTTTATTTCGTTGTTTTGTTTGGTTTTCCTCAAATACAAATCCATCAGCATGACAAACACGGCCACGTTTTGATTTGAGGAAGTTTTTGTCAATGTTGACTTAACACTATGACTACCGTATAGCTAAGGACTGATTATGATTTTTATTGCAACTCAATCAGTGGTCGTAACTGAATAGCGGTCGAGACAGGGCTAAGCGATTGCAGCTCTTATAGAACCACGAGCCTCTACCCTATCAAAGTCGTTGGTGCGTGACAAAGCCACATCTTGCTCGAGTTGGTCCAGCTTTCCACCAAACACTACGGATCTACATTGGGGAGTCAATAAACATCCCCTTATCATCCGGGTTTATTAATACCTGAACCCTCCGGGATAAGCGATTGCAGCTCTTATAGAACTACGAGCCTCTATCCTATCAAAGCCGTTAGTGCGTGACACATCTTGCTCTAGTTGGCCCTGCTTTCCTCCTTATCATCCAGGGTTAATAATGCCTGAACCCTCTCCACTTTCCCTTTAGTACGACCTTTTCATTTTCCTACGGAATACTCTATCCTCCCTGTTTTTTAACTTTGTTTGCCTTAAGCTGGTTACAGTTTTCTGAACCTAGTTGTACGATAGCACCGGGGTGAAACGGTTCCAGGACTAAGGCTAAAACTCCCTCCGTCTCGCTAAAACCCTGGCAGGCCTCAAATTACTTTCCGTTGAGTGTAGCTTCAGTTAAGAAGACTACTGATTAGTACCCGGTCAGGTTCTATGCTACTGTCCCCAAAAGGGATGGTGCCAACACGATTGTAGCCTCCCTGCTTGCAAAGCTAACCACACGAACAGTAATGAGTAACTACACAAGCGGACACGGATAGCGGCTTTGAGTGGGGAAGCATATTGAACGAATACATCAGACAGCAACACAAACCTGCGGTAATCCTCATTAATGAGCGCAAATTATCCACTCCCGCTGGTGAACGTAACGCTAATGTAGCAGCTGTCTACACGTCTAAAGTTGACTCAAACTTGGCGACTAAAGCCGAGTTGGTTTTCTGTTTCAGATATCTGTTGATACTTTCAGACGTGATTACTTATAAGTAGCTCGCAATAAGCGTGGACAATTGAGCTCACGATCATATTTTTTGGAACAATAGTCGAGCTAGTATTTTTGCTGCCATTTTAGTACAAAAAAGCGCCTCTTAAAGAGCTGAATTTCTCACAATTTAGTTCCTATCAATTGGGTATAAATTTGAAAGTGTAAGTGGTAGAGTAAAATAAAATTGAAAAATACCACGACTTCATTAAATGTCGTCAAAATTATACCAAGTCTGTAAACCTTTAAAATGATGGTCGTGGCAGTTTCAGTATTAATTTTAACAAACAAGTATTAAATTTTCTTTCTTTCTTTATTTCTTTCCTTTTTTCATGTACCAATAAAAGAGTGTGGCAAATACATTGATTGAATCATTTGTTGTTGTTGTTTTTTTTTAATTTTTATTGTTTATATGGCACATTTAAGTCACTTACTTGGCTATCCTTTTTGGGTGTGACAGATACACCTTTTGTTTACCAAACTTGATATCAAAGCGTTATTTTGAATGACTTACGCATCCATATTTGATTCCGTCATTATAATATTCCTTGACAAAAGTTTTTTGTTCGGATTTTTCTTTTATGGACTGTGTTTTTTGAATACAAAAATTCATAATAATTATGAAATGAAAACCAATTCCATAATAAAAACTAAAATTTAGGCAGGAGAAATTTTGTTTATGAAAACTCTCCAAATGGAATAGTATGTACAACAAAATAATGAAATAATTATTCGTACAAAAAAAAAAAAAAAAAGTAAAAATACAATACAACTGCCATAAACATAAATGGAATGAAACCCTTAGCTCAATATAACCTACAAGACACATTGTCTTCAGCTATACTCCACAATAAAATAGAATTCGATATATGCAATTAAGATCAGAATTTCTTTTACCATAAGAATAAATTCCATTAAAGTTACACAAATTTTCATTAAATGACCACCGAATGCTCTAATATGTGAAATAGACTCTACGATTATTAGTCTACATTAGGTTAGGTCAGGACGACCCGAATCCTACTTTAAAGAAAAGGTGCCACCAAATTCTTTCTTTTACAGCAATTCTTATATTAGACAACTCGTTCAAGGGGCATTAATAGTCTCTTCTCTCTCCTGAGGGCCACAGAAATCATTTTTCGAAATGCCAAGTCTTTCAGCATTTCTACCAAAAGGACAGTGGCCCTTGAGAATAGCTATTGTAACTTGACGAATGTTAACTTTCAAATGTTCTAATATTGGATGGTTATCCAAGTAGACAAGGTGTTTTTGAAGTACCCCATAAAAATAAATTTAAAGACGTTAAAGCATATGACTCACGTTCAATACATTTTTAATGTTTTTTGATTTGTGGCATTGGCTTACATACATAATTGGTTATTACAATTACAGTCAGGATTATTGATCTAGTTTCTCACACTACTTATGTTATGTGTGTTAATTTTATATAAAGCGGCAAGGCGTACAGTTTAAAGTCGACTCCGAACGATGGAATTTTGAGAAACTTTTCATGCCAATTATATTTACTCTCAGAGTTTTTGCCGGAAATCTACTGAAAGGCAATCGTCGAAGAAATACTTTTTTTATTTAATTTTGATGTCTGGCCTGGGATTCGAACCCTGGCTTTTACGTCTAATAAGCCAACACACTACCTACTAGACCACGACAACTATGGCATTGGCTTGCTGGTAGTAATTTTTGCTTGCTGTTCGTAATTTTTAATTGCAGTTCATAATACAGTTTATTGCATCATAATTGCAGCTAAAATTACATGAGTCTATTCTTTCATCCAAAATAAACATACAGTTCAATGAAATTTTAGACCGCAATTAGCACCAAATATTAAATAAAGAAACATTGATAATAATACAATAATAATCGATAAAAATATCGATTTCTAATAAATCGTATGTTTTGTATGGTTTTGACTTGAAATCAATATACCAGTGACCTGTTACTTTTCTAAGTATATCAAGACCATTAAAGTCGTCATTAAACAATTCCTAAGCAGTTGCTTTTCCGATAACAATTTTGAAGACATTTCGAAGCACACTTAATTTATATATTGCAACCGGCTAAAATCGTAAGTACGTACATAAATCTGCACTCCAGAGATTAGTTGTCGCGGTTAATAATGTCGCAGGAGCAGCATAAATTCTTAATTCTTTCCGAATATTGAATTGTTTTCCAGTTAACCTAAAAGCCATCATGTAAGTCAGTCTGTGGGTATAACAATAAATTGATCGAAAGGATTATAATTACTACTGGGTATGATGTCCCGTTAACATAACTCAAAGCATGCCAAGTTGTATCCAGCATCTCGGAAGGAAACAACAACACAATTACTACGTGTCGTGATTAAACACCTGCGAAGGCAAAACATTTTCATCATAATTTTCGAGAGAAGCTTTTGGAAGGTTTAAAAACTTTTTCCTTATAATTCACCCAACAAGCGGATGATGGTTTTACAGAAGAACGAAAATTATGATGCAGTAGTTTGGTGCGATTTATTAATGCTTAAAAGATTGCAATTTCACTAAACTACAAACAAAGACAGATTTATTAAAAATATTTTATTGTTCATAAAAATTTATGCAGAATTTCACTCCCTGATTTAATTTTCTTTGGAACCAACTCAATAATTTGTTATACGGATTAACAATGAAATAATTTTGCGCAGTATGACTGACGACTCTTTCATATCGAATTCCATAAATTTCATGTCTTTAATTAATTTGTAGTTTTTTGCTTTCTGTCTCTTAAAAGTTAATTAATTTTAAATAAAACAAGACACAATAACGAACGGACAAAACAACTAATTAAATGGAAATAATAAATGAAGAATAAAATTCAATTTGTTAATGACAATAAAAGTCTTTAAAAGATACAACAACAACATCAATAACAGCAATTATTAATAAAAGAGTTCAGTGTTTGCAAATGACACCGAATGAATGAATGAATGATTGAATGAATGAATGAATGAAACGTTGATTGAAATATGATTTTGGCCACAATAAATTCGTATAAAAATTATCGCACTGATTAAGAAAATGAAGATGACAATGGTAATGATACAGATCGGGTTGTTTTAAAATAAACTGTAACAACAACAACAACATATTTGACCATTTATAACCAACAACAATTTGTTCAATATTTACCACCGCAAATTTTAAATTGCGGTAACAAAAAAAACACACAAAACTTCAGTGAATCAATAAACCAATCTTTACAAAATATGAGCTCCACAGTATATTGGTATTACTACTAGCGCATGTAGTTCCATGACAACAATGATGCAACAAAAACAATCATATGATACTCTACCAAGTATGTAGTTATGTGCTGTGCTACTGACTGAATAATTGCTTATTTCAAGTAGCTACTGCTTTGATATACTCATAGAGGAAGGGATAAAGAGAACAGAAGTAAATGGTTTTAGACCAACACAAACAGAAATGATATTTTAAAGATTTTTGAACATAAAAAAACTATTAAAAAATCACCAGCTTATCTGGAACAACAATAGAAAAATACTTTCAAAAAAAAACTACTGAACTACTACTTTCTCAAATTTCTTTTTTTATTTGAAAGTACAATCCTTCCGGTTAATAATATAATAATTTCATTCAAATGGGTGCCTCGGCTGACCATGCAGTAGCCTACACGATCGATTCAATTTTTAATTGCATTATCGATTGTGTGCAGCTGTATTTCACCAATGGCTTCACGAGTATTGTCCTTTAAAGCGTCAATTGTCTCTAGCTTGTAGGCGTAACAATTATCTTTGACGGCACCCCACAAATAATAATTCAATGGTGTCAAATCGCAGCTCCGAGGTGGCCAAACGACATCAGCTCAGCGACTGATAATGCAATCTTCAAAAGCTAGGCGCAAAACATCGAGTGTATCTTCGGCTGTGTGGCACGTAGCGCCGTCCTGTTGAAACCAAATATTGGCAATATCCTCCTCTTTAATTTTTATGAACAAAAATTCGTTCAACATGGCCCGATAATAATCGTCATTGACTGGAACGCCATTGCATCTGCACCAAATCCACACCAAACTGACTCGTTTTGGGTGCGTCGGCTTTTCAATGTATGCGTGCGGGTTTTCTGTGCCCCAAATGCGACAATTTTGCTCGTTTACATACCCACCAAGATCAAAATGAGCTTCATCTGAAAAGATGATCTTTTTCTTTCTTTTTTCTTCTGTAAGTCGATCACAAGCCCACTTAGCGAAGCGAAAGCATGTATACACAACCATATTCGTTCAGCGGAAGGATAAAACTAATTATCTGTCAAATCAGACATGAGCTAAGTGTTACCACTCATGAAATAAGTACTAGTTGAAAAAAATAAACGTTAGATGGCCGACCGGATTGAAAAAGATCTCACACAGATGTCTGAAAAAGCATGAATAGCACAATAAACCCACTCGCATAGGGACCAGGCAAATCTGATAACCAGGAACATCGTAGCAGTTCTAACAGGACACTGGCCCCTACATACATAAGCTTGTCGGTTGGGAATAACTCACAGTGACTTCTGCATAAACTGTGATGATGGACAAGAAGAGGGAAGCACAAAAGATTTTCTCTTCGGAATCTGGTAAAAGAATTCTTGAACATTTAATGCGAATCCCTCATACGTATTTTAAATCAATCACTTTTAATTCAATACAAAATCAATACAAAGCTTAAATGCCATTCAAATTGTAGGGCACACAAACTGCAATTGATTCTTTATTGATAAACAATGGCTACGCTATTGAACATTGAACTCGTTGGGTGACTTCACCAATTACAAAAACAATAACAACAACAAAAAGAGTAAACCGATTAGTTAATAACTTTGCTTTAGATGTAGCTTTTGTTTTTCTTGTTGTTGTAGATTTAAGTTAACATTAAGAAACCAAGACAACAAATGATACAATTTGTGGCAGTTGAGTTGATTTGTAGCTCTTTTGAGCGGTGCTTGTAACTCTTCACTGTAAAAAGACATACGGAATGCAGTTGTTGTTTATAAAATTGGTTTATAAGGTTATAAACACACACACACATAATTATGGGTAATGTTGGCTGGGAGCGTATTGTACGAAGACAGCAGCATAATACTGTTGCTGATTGAATCTTTAGGTTTTTGACGTTTATGGTCAAAGGAAATGAATTTTTTTTTTGTAAGTTTTATAAGCAGGAAAGGTGTTTAAATATTTATTTTTCATTTTTTTTCTGTTTTATTTGTTGTTTTTATAATTTCTTTAAAAAAAAGCGAACAAAGAAAAACTTAAGAAATTTTTCAAATAATTTGTTTTCTTTGTAAAGCATTATTAATTGAATAACATTTGACAGCAGAAACACTTTAAAATGAAAATATTTACGGGTAACATTTTATGGAATCAAAATGAAAAAATTCAACGAAAAATAAAAAAAAAACCAAAGCATCAGGTAATAGTGTATACCGAATATAAAGTGTTTTAAATGAAGGAGAGTTTCTATAAGGTCCAAAAGAGACAGGGAGAGTATTGTATTGGAACCATGAAAATATTTTGTGTGTTATTGCTAATGTACATTCAGATAAATTTTCTTATGGCAAACTGTTAGCTCCAATATTTTATTCTATTTATATATAGTTCTATTAAACTTTAGCAAAGTTGAGAAACTGCAGGATGATGTCGATTTTGCAATTACACCCATTACGGATGACTATTTGGTGCAGTTTGTAGAGCGGAGGTATCATTAGCTCATATTTCATATTTCAAAATTAGTACGGCGCAACAATTACGGTCAATGTTGACATCTACCGCTTTTCATTGTATTGATGTAAATGATGTTTGGTTTCAACAGGATGGTGCTGCTTGCTACACATCTTATGCCACATTATCGATTTATTGCCTCATAAGTTTGATGTCCGTTTAACTAACCGAAATGCTGATGTTAATTGGCTACCAAGAAGCTGTGATTTGAGACTGTTGGATCATTAGTGAGGCGGCTTTACGGATAGCTTTATGCCGACAAACCAGAGACAATTAAGCATATCAAGGCCAACATTCATGATGCCATCGACAGGATACGATCCAAAGACTCGAAAAAGATGTGATGCCAGCCGCGGTAGCCTTATGAATGCAATAATATTCCATTTTTAGACGGTTTTTATTTTATTGCACTTTAAAATTTTATATTTTTAAATTTCCAAGCCTTTTAATTCAAGACAGGTCCATATCTGATCATGATTGTTGATCTCAGAGTGATACTTTCGGTCGTTTTACATATACATATACTTAGCATACTGGCCGATATTTCTACATGACTCGTTTTACCACTCAGGTTCTCAATTATAAATTGATGATAATGCTTCCATCTCCATATTTGCAATCTGGTCTTAGGCCATAAACAAAGAATATATTTAATCGGCTTTAAACTCGTATAAAAAATAATTTGATCTTATTCTTTTTCATATTTATTTCTCTATCAAGTTGCCTTATTGTAGGGCACCCATGAAAATAACAAAAAGGCGAAACCATGAACAAAACTGGCCATTAGATCTTCACACATGTCTTGAATAGTTTTCATAAACACCAAAGAGTATCAAAAATGATACGAGATTAATTTTTTCTTCTTTTTTTAAATTTATTTTAAAACATTTTAACAACGATTTCTGTTTTTGTTATTATTTAAGCCGATAACTTGCCATTCACACAATCCCATAGCTTTTGATCCTCATGGAATTGTATTAAAACCAGTTCGTAAGTGACAATTGTTCCAGCCACCTTTGAAAGAAAACAGTTTAACGGTTTGAAAAATTAAAAAAAAATAATTAATTTTTGTTGTTAAAAAGAAATTGTGTGTCATTTAATAAATACATGCTAAACGAACTTACGGTTAAAACCAATTTCCTGGTTATATCGAAATATCTCATGCCCGTCATGGCCACCTTATTGATATTGATTTCCATGACGAAACGTTCCACTTCAGGACAATAATTATCGGCTGGTATATCCTTAAACACCTTTAAAGGATCACGTGATCTATCGTTAACCTCGGCCAAATAGAGCGACACAGCTAATGTACGTGCCAGGAGAAACATTAGTGAAAAATAAAAATAAACCATATGGGCTACAGAGGGCATGGTGCTTAGAGGAAGAAGAATACATTTTTGTTAAAAAATAATACGGGTTTGTAATGTAAAAATATTTACTTGAGACTCTTAAGACACTGTATGCAAACAAAGTATAAATTATTAGCAAATGACAGCATAATTATGCCTGAAACAGCTTCATCGACTTCGTCAACCAAATCGCATATTAATGTGTACTGGCTACGAGCCTTCGACCAAAAAGATTCATCCATGGACTGAAAAAATTGTCACAAATTATTGCTTTTTCTCATTCATTTCCTTTCTATATTTTCAATATTCTCGCTAAGTTTTTCCAGTCCAGCAAGTAATTGGTGTAATGTAACAGTTTTGTAGTGTATAGAAGATATTTAAATAGTTTCAAATATTACTCAAAGAACTTCTCACTCAATCCATCTATTTTGAATTGTAATAGACTTGCATAGAAAAAATTTATTAAAACGAGAATTAAGCAGGACTAAGGCAGATTTTAACTACACCACCTCTGTTTCGCACATTCACAACTGATTCGTGGCGTGATCTACCTTTTTACTAACCTTACATTGCTTTATTTGTGACTCAGTAAGGTTAAATAATCATTATTTTGTACAGATGCCAGTAAGGTGTTCACCCTTATCGTTTATTTTACTAATCCGTAGGCACCTGCAATAACACATGTCAGTTAAGATCTTTAGTTAGTAAAAAACTGTCGAAACTATGTTCTCTCCAAAAAACCCTTCAAAATCAGAAACTTTCTTAGTGTCACAGCGCATGTGATATTATGTTTGCGAGGGCCGAACTCAACAAAGCAGGCCCTGCACTGGTTTAATTGCCTAAAATAAAACTTAACTAACTGACCGTTAAGGTAAAAACAGACCAGATATATCCACCTATTTTTCAGAACGCTTTTAGACACCGAATATAGCGATATAAATCTAAAAATTAATCTAGATGAGACAAGATTGAAAATATTTCAGTTCTTTTCTGCAAAATGGCTCCATAAGGATCAATTTGAATAATCGCATAAATGCCTGAACAACAGACACCTTGGGAAAGAATTGGACTCAGTTAGCAAAGTTCATCACCACTACACTTAATTCCTTTGGAAATCGCGTTATTTATTTCTAAGAAAAATGGTAATCCCATTATTTCAAAAACACCTACAGTGCAGCAATAAGTCGCTTTGTGGTTTATTCGAACCCCTCCAATATTTCGAAATTTATTTCCAAAAGTAGTCCATTAACTATGCCCAATATTAAATAAAAATAAAATATTTAAATATTTAAAATATTTAAAAAAATATTCTTATCTACTCACCAATCCCTGAAAACGATCCATATGATTTTGTAACCTCTTATATAGGGCCGACAAGCCCATGCCAATGATCATAACAAAGACATCCATATACGTCCAGCCAAAAGTCAAGAGAATATTTTGTATTTTACCCAACCAGGCTAACCACGGTGAATAGGGAAAAACATAAAAGATTTGATTGACCACACTCAAGAAGAACGATTTAATGGGATCATCTGATGCTGGACAATAATTTGCAAAATGTATGGCCGAAATGGTGCTCAGTAAATGTTCAGCTAAAGTAAAAGAAAAATAAATAAAATTCGAATTTATTTGTAATTCATTAAAGAGCCACTCTAGTACAAGTACTTACTTAACGATAATGTTATCAAAACAAAAGTAACGGTTTTAATGCGTGTGGACAATTCCTCCTTCTCCTGCCAAGTGTTAAATGGTGGCAATTGTTTTTCCACCTCTTGCCAGCGGCGCATTAACTGAGGCCATTGCTGTGCCAAACGTAAAAAACCAATCGAAGCCATAAATATTGAGATGTGAAATATGAAGGGTTCTGTAAATATTTAGACAACGAAACTAAACTAAACTAAAAAACAACAAATTTCATTTCGATTTGCCTCACTCACTCACTCACTCCCTTACCTATATTTCGTACATCCAATTTAACGTTTACAATCATGTTGATTGTTAACAGCGTATCCAAGATGGTAGTCAACATATACAACAAACAATAGCTGGTACGAAAACTACACCAACAAAACGATAAACCATTGGCAGATCTACTGCGTATACCACGTACCGGCATAAGGCAAAAGCATTGAGCCATCACTAGAACTGACATGAAAAATGAAAAACCAAAAAAAAAACAACGCCATAAATCAAATGGCACAGGATTAGAGGGAAATGGATGAGTTTTCTTTTAATTGTGATAAAGCAAGTGTAAGTTTGAAAGTACAAATAAGTAACATAAGAAATATTGAATGCCTGGTTTTAAGCTCATAACGAATTACAAACAAATTGTGGATTTTAAAGTGAAAGAATGATTTGATCTAGTACTTCTAATTGAACTATAAAATTCCTGCTTAATACACATTCCAAACGATTTCACCAGTGTACACTTGTGTGAACGAATGATAGTACGTCTTACAAAAACCCGACGCACATGGTGACCTAAGTAACAGAATCAGAACAAATAGGCCCAACAGCTACTTATTTTTAAATAATTGCTTCATTCCAATATAACAAATATACATGCATACATACATGATTAGGCATTACAACCCTTTAGTTAGGATTACAACCTAGCATTCCACACCACTTCTGTTGCGTATGCGTTAATTTTATATACGAGTGGCAGGACCTACAGTTGCAAGTGAACTCCGAACATCAGATTTTTTAGAAACTTTTCATGACAAATTAATTCTTTCAGCTTTTTTGCCAGAAATTAGCTGAGAGGAAATCGCCGAAGAAATATTTCGTTTTCATGTCCAACCTTCGTCTTGAACCGTGTCCTAACGTCTAACGCCAACCATTATCTACTAGGCTCTGGCAACTTTCGTCCACAAAACTTTCATTTATCCTTTCAAAACACATTTTCATGTGATACCCCAATGAAGGGTACTAAAGCAATCAAAACTTGCCTTAAGGATGCCACACAAATCAACTCTTTGTTATAAAATAGCAATACCAAGCATATTCTCTTAAATCCCTGGAGTGTATCCTTTACTTCTGAATATGTCTTTGTCCCCACTTCAATACAAGAAATGATTAAAAAAAAAATTAATAAAATTGCTCTTTCTGTAGTAACATTGAAATTTAACACTCCTGGATATGTAATGTTGTTGGTGTTGCAATATGAAATCATTATAATTTAATTTTTCCTTATTTGTTAAGGAATTATTTTACAGATAACGCTTCCACCCACCATAATTCAATAATACCCTCGTAAATAAATCCACATAAGCTCTCAAGCGCCCCACCACAAATGACGCTGAAATATAAAAAATCTGTAAAGATTTTATATGAAGAAGACTACAAACGACAAAACCTGTTATGGGGTGTGTGTGTCTGTATGCGTATGTGCTTGCGTAGTTGTGTGTGTTTAAGGATTTTTCTGTGGCAAGTGCAATATGAAGAAAAAGAAATTAATGAACGCAAGTTATAATTGCAGGCAATACTATAAATTCAGAACGAAAATACAAGGCAAGATGATTGCGGTCTTAAAGAGAATATTAAAATTACTTGTGGCAATACAAATGCGTGATATTAAGTATGCACGAGGGTGGAGGAGCATTTTTCAATGTTTAAAAAATTCATCTTTGAGAAATACAAGTCAAGTACCGAAGTCAATAACAAAAATATGCAAAATTATTCAATTTTAAGTATTACAAGCCCTCAGTCAGGATTACTATCTAGCTTCTCACATCACCCATATATACATGAGTGGCGGCGAGACCTACAGTTAAAAGTCGACGCCAAACGACAGAGTTTTGTGTAACTTCGCACGACAATTACTCTCAGAGTTTTTGCCAGAAATCTCCTGAGAAGAAGTCGGCGAAGAAATAATTTTTCATATTTCGATTTGTTAGAGATGTCTGACCTAAGGTTTCTCCCGTGGGCTTAATTCTTATACGCCTACTGGACTATGGTGACATTATTTCTAAATTATTATTTACTTTAGCTACATATTTTTCAATTACCTTATACTCAAATAAAAAATCTTGTACTTTTGTCAACTACCATGTACTAAAAACATTCAAATTTAATTTTATTTACTTATTAAACTAACCTCGTATACGTATACACTTTGAAGCAATATTTTAAATTATTAAAAAAAAACGTTCTCGCTTTTGCTACCACCTTAAAAAACCATCTATATTTTTTCTTCGTATTTTTGATTAAAAATTAAAATGAAAAATATAATTCAGTTTATTACCAGGAAACGGGGAGCAGAATTAATATTTCTTTTTAAAACAATGGACAGTTAAGATATCACTTACTTGGCCCAATGGCTTCATGGAATGTACCATTATGCAACAGATCCTTATCACTTGCATAATGCATTCCTCCTGTTAAATAGAATTTGAAAAATGTAATAAAATTATTAGAATTCTAATTGGAAATTAAATATTTTGTATTGAAAAACAAAAGTTACGTTCATTTCCACGAAGACCATTGATTTTATGGGGTATAGCTTGTAAGTCCAGATTTAATTTTGAATTCGTTTTGCTAAAAAAAAAATTTAAAAATTACTGCAAATGAAATTTAATATTAAAAGAAATGGTTTTAAATTCAAAGGAAGAATAAGAAAAAGGAGCCCTGGCGTGGTTTGGTAGTTAAAGGGCTTGGCTACAAACCCAAGAATACCAGACTCAAACACGGCACACAATAAACATTATTAACTTAAGAGGCTTCATGAGAGACATGGGACTTCTAACAGTAACAAATAACAGAGGCAACCGTAATATCCCAGACGTGATGTTATAAATCGGAAAACCTGGAAAAACTAAATTAATGAACCTGTAAAAACGACCTTCGACAAACAGGAGAATATGATTTTTGACTGCGCTAGGCATGCATTATCGACTTGTATTACTCTTTAGTCATGATTATGGCCTAGCTTCTCACAACTTTTCTGTTGTGTGGTCTACAGCTTAATGTAGAGTTTGAACAACAAGTTTCAGAAGCCTTTTTATACAATTAACACTATTTCTACCACGATTGTTTGTATACCTATTTCGACCAAAAGGTGTCTTTTGACACCAAAGCAAATAATTATCGAAATAATTAGTAAAACATATTCTATTTCTATTCCTGTACTAATCAAAAAACATCGAATATAAAAATTACAACGGGGAATTCTGTGTACCGAAAATTTCTAGCATTTTCGAAAACTTGCTGAACAAAATTTCACAGAATTTACATGGCACAGCATTTCGCAGAATTTCCAATTGCACACAATTTCCATGGTTTGGTATAATAATACAAAGAGGAAAAACTTAAAAACAAATTATAGTTCTGTCCAAATGTATGTTAGTGTAGTTTCTTTATATTTTTTATTTTTTGCTGTAAGAAAAATCGTAAAGGTGTTAAAACACACCTACCTCATGGTAGAAATAGGTATATCATGTACGCATATACTAATCCAGAATAAATTGGAGGAAAATTATAACGCTAAATAAATTTAATAATTATTATAAGAATTATTAAAGCATTAACTGTGAAAAAATTATTAAACTTTGAATTAAATTTCAAGTTAAAATTTTAAAAGGTGTCTTTTGACACCTTTGGTAGAAATAGTGCTTGCACAAGAAGGCTACTAAGAGAGGCAGCTGAAGGAAAATAGTATTTTTGTTTTTTTTTTTTTTGTTTAAGATATCAGAACAAAAGTACGAAGTCTCTCCTTGTATAGGCTTTGCTATATGCAAAGCTATAATACAGCTATAGGGGTGCCAACTAAATATGGTCCGGACAACCTACGCGAAAACCAACTTCTTCCTCTTTACTTGTTTTAACAGAACTTGGTCAGTAAAAGGACTGCTTTCACCTATGGCGTTCACAACGGGCCGCTATCAAGTGAGTTGCTCAAGTGAGTTGTTGATATCAGAGCTACCACTCCGACCTAACCCAAGTATGGTCGCAATATATACATGCACACTAGTTTCTCATTTTTCATGTTTGTTAATATTAGACATGAGTGTCGAGACCTACAGTCTAAAGTCGCCTCCGAATGTCAGATTTTTTTGAGAAACTTTAATGGCAGTATTTTTATTGTCAGAGTTTATGCCAGAAATCTGCGTATTTTTCTCAAAATTTGTATTTTTGAAAATGTCTGACCTGGGATCTAGCTATTAGTCTACTACAGCTAGAAAAAGAGCGTTGATACCTTTACTCAATTGAAAACAATGCCACCTTTATACCACACTAACTAACCACTTACATTAATAAAGTCTTTCCAAATAATAACAACACAGTAGACCTGCATTGTAAGACTATTGTGTCTGGTAGTGAAGAAGTTTACTTCTTGAATCCGCAGATGCCTGATATTACACGTAATTGATTATATAGATGGATTATTGAAGGCTCTTGATTTCTAATCACTCATAATGAAATCCACTCCAAATTATTTATCGAAAGGATGACGTACTCTAACCACCATGCCTCAAGATCTCTAAGCCAGGCGTAAACTACACATTGGCCATAGAAACCATCACTTCGCAGGAATTTAACTGCCGTCATTAATGCTGCTGGTTTTTGATATCACATTTCTTTTGTTCCTTTCTTTTTTCATTGTTTACCTTAATAACAATACTTACCGTTTCTTATTTACTGTGGCTTTCCAATGACGTTTCTTGATCAATCGTGAAAAGTTGGTAAAACCTTTAAATCGTTTGAATATGCTTTTCTTGTAGTGGCGTAAATTCACGGTCATTTTATTACTCAACGTCTTTTATGACGCGTTTACATAGGTTAGTGTTTAACAGTTATTTTGTAACAAATATTTGTTTTGATTCTTGATTTAATGGCCGTCAAACGAAAACGGAAGTTAAGGTGGAACTATAACCCGCCGTTAAAGAATCGCAATTAGTGGATTTGCTGAGTAAAATAAACGTCAAAGCCAAGTAAATATTTAGACTGACACCTCGTTTCCTTTTGTTCTTTTGGTTTTCTTTATTATTTTTTTATTTATTTCGTGTATTTGTTGTAATACAAAGTCAGAAACTGTTTTATTTTTTTTACTTCGCTGTCAACATTTATGGCCGTTAGATTATAATAGGCCAGCACAGCTGCCTTAATTTCTTTTTTTTTTATTGACTTTTTTGTGCAAAACTTTACGTTTTCAATGTATGAACGAATGACTGACTGCATAAACAACTTCTATGATGATGGTGGGTCATTAATGTATGTTAATGGTCACGTGCTCAAAATGTTTCACGAAATCACTTATTCTCCTCCCCTTCATTATTCTGTTATTTTGTGTTTTTTTTTTTTATTTGTGCTACTATTTTTTAGCGTTACATTATTTATTACATCCTTGAACTTGAAAGTATTCGCTTGTGAAAGATTTTTTCTTTTTTTTTTAAGGCCTGCTTTCAACATACTCGACAGAAGCAGCATTTATTTCTGTACAGTTGAAATGAAATCAACAAAAATATTTTTGTAATGTTGAAAATTCGTTTATATTGTTGTTTTCAAATTTGACATACACTGAGAGATATACGAGTATATTGTTAAACACATAAATTTCGATGCAGCTGGTTTAACAGTAAAACAGTAAAGAATTATGGTCTTCAAACGGCCTACAAAGCCATCACAGGCTGCACGAAAGTGGTTCTGCGGTATTTTGGCCTATTGCCTGCGCAGCGCCGTCTTGAGATGATCGACTCTTTGGTATTTTTTAGTAAGGACCCTACTCTCCAAAATGAACCACGCGCAAAAGTTCAACGAATTGAGATCCGGGGATTTTGGAGACCATTGTGCGATAAAAATGAAACAAGGAACCTCCTTTTTAAGCCATTCTTGGTTTACGCGTGCTGAGTCCTGTTATCCATGTTCTGCGGCCGAAATGTTTGTCTGCCCAGGGCTTCAAAACTATATTTAGGACATTTTCCCGATAATATTCAACAATTATTTTGACCCACGGCCGATGAACACGAACGTGGAGCGACCATCGGCCATTACGGCGGCCCACACCATTACCATCGGCGGCACTTAAGTTCTGGTGGCCAATCGCAGGTGTAAAATTTCAGCTGACCTCTTTAGGAAGTAAACCCGATCATTTCGTTCGTTCACAAACTGCTCAACTTGGAATGGCTTCTTATCGCAGAAAACCAAATTCGGTAACTGGCCACTTTCTTGCAAGCGAAGTAACTCCTTGGCTCTTTCTTATCTAACTTTTTTTTGCCCATCGGTATGATCTTGCACTTTTTGGAAATTCAATGGCTTTTGTCCAAGCTCATTTTTCAATATGTGTTGCATCCGTTCTCACGATATATTCAGCTCACGGATCACTTCACTTTTCGGATCATTCCTGGAGTTGTTCCGTTTTCTGTCGTCCACTTTTTGGACGCGATGCAACGCTGCCAGTATCACGGCAACGAGCAATGGTATGAGAAACAAAAGATTTATTCACATTTAAATACTGGAGGGATCTATCGATAGCCACCTGTGGTCTTTCAGCCAATATAAAGCAATCACCCTATCACGCTTGAATTTCATTACGAATAATTTTTTTTCTGAATGAAATAGATCAAAATGCTTTTGTAAGCTTGTAAATAATAAAATGAACTGTCACTGGAATAAATCTGTCAGCTGTCAGACGAGCGGTTACATACAACCTGAAGTTGATTGCAATGCATATCAACCACCCTGTAATCCATACAAAATCCTCTTGACCCGGAAAGTTCATCTCTTGAGAGCAATTACAACAATATACAACAATTCAATATATTTCCACCGAGGACTTTGTCCAGCACACATGCACGAAGGGCGTTGTTTCGTTGAGTAATAACAGATGACAACCAAACCAACCATCAGCTTTTCTGGAAAAACTTTTTTAATGGAAACAAAAAAACTACCTGGTATATACAATTCAGCACAAACTATAACAACAGATCTGTTAAATAAACCATAAGAATTTCAATAAACTTATGGTCAATTGCCATGAAAAAACTGCTAAAACCTGTCGTACGATTTACGCCACTCTTGGATAAAATTTTAAACACATATCAACTATTTAAGAGCCAGGGAGCGAAAAATTCCTATAAACATTACCACCGCAAAATTCAGCAGCATACTTTCACTGGGACCAATCGCGGAAAACTAATTCAGTGAAAAGTATGCAACGAACAAGAGGAGCATGTTATCAAATTTTAAAAGAATACAACTTAAGAGCGTATAATCGACAACTATTCTGCATATTCTTCTTAATACAAGTGGGACTGAGGCAATGGAAACTTTTCTTGAAAAATTATAATATGAAGAGTATCTGAGTCTTACATTAAACTATCAATAAATAATCTGTGGTTGATAAGCGATTTTTTGATAGGGATCTGCTGGCCTAGATTACAGCATTAATACAGCATTACAGTTGTCTCGAGGAGAATGAATGAATAATGAGAACTCTTTTTTTGCACTTGTGAGGCATTAACCTTCTCTAAAGGAGCAACTGGATGCATACCAGACGTTAGACAGGATATTAGCATTGTTGACAAAGAGCTGAATTCAAAGTTTTATCAGGGCAATTGGCTTGAAGGAAACATTACAAGGACGCAGTATAAAAAAAGGCCATATGATCACCTTACCTCTTCACACCACAATCATAATAACAAAACCTATGCGTGGAATGGTGATTAATGGAAGAGTAAATGCGAAGAAATGAAATACGAAGTTATTTCTCTCAATGCATTCTTTAAGAGAACTAAAAACATGTCTAAAAATTTAATGCTGTCTTCTATATGAACAATTTATTTCTTCTTTTGTTTAGAAAATGAAATATAACAAAAATGAAAATTATATAAGAATACTGAACATAATTTTTTTTGTTTTATTTCTAAACTCTTGGAAATGTGTTGTGTTGGCATATAAAAAATTTCAACAATTGCAACAACTTTTCCGAGTTAATGGAACAGTTCATTGAATTTGAAAGAAAAAAAGCAAATTTTTATTTTTTTATGGACAATATTATCTCTTATATTTATTTTTTTATTTTATTATGGTGTAATAAAAATAAATTACCAACACAAACAACATAAACATATAGTAGAAGGCATTATGATTAATTGGTCTAAAAACTGACAGACAGGCATCCTGCAAAGTGTAATAGAAATGTGAAGTAGAACGATAACCATTAAGGTTTAGAATAAGTTGAGAATACAATGAAGTCCTACAGAATTTATTCAAAATAATCCGGTAGTCATACAAAATACAGATTAAAGATTTGAAATTAAAATTTTCTAAATTAAAAAATAACCAAACTTTGTCTGCAACTGAAGTATTAAAGAAAATGGTTTCAATTCAATTCCATTTGTCATGTTAAATGTTTCATAACACAACATTTACTGCATGTTAGTCATTGAAGTACAATTTTTTTCTCGGTATTTGCTTTGAGAAAGTCTAATTTTAAGTTTTAGCAACTAAAGCTCTTTTATGAATTGTTCAATGAAGTGTGTCCTGTATATATTGCATCGATTTCAACATGCGTGAGATGATGATGATTTAAAAATTGGTACATTGTTCCATACAGAATACATCCTGCCAAAATCAAAAAGAATTTCCTCTAGTAGGAATTTTAAACATTTTTGTTTAGTTAAATTTAATTTTTATTCTTCCACACAAAAGAATTGATGAAATTCTGAATACTATCGGCACCATAGTTTTCTCTACTATTTTCTGTGCAGGTCATAGCACGCTAAGGTTTTAATTATTAGACACGTTTTTTTTCTACTGAGATGTGATGCATGATGCACCTTACGATGGCTTCATGGTAGTCCATAGCCACTAGCAGCCTTGTTGGTTTTCAGTGAAGTATTTATATTTTGAACTCATTTTCTTCAAATGGTGTTTATAGCCGCTATTGACTCCTCTCCAACTCTTTAACAAATATTTAAATTTTTCCTTTTTTTTCTTTTTATGAATAAATATGCCTGCTTTAACAGGTCCTAGAATCCTAGGGTTGCCATTTGCTGTGGTCAGTGCAAATATAACGGGTTTGATTTGTTTTCTGGAATGAAATCCGGTCTGCCTGACATTTTTCTCTTCGAGGGGTTAGGATAAAACGTTATGGATGAAAACCTTGATGTGTTAATTATAAAAGAATAAATCTTAAAATTTAATTCAATTGTATTTTATTAGAAATTAAAAACCACAATATATTTAAGTATATGAAAATCATAAGCTCGTCTTAATTTGTACTTCCATTTATTGACTCCATGTGATTATTGCGATCATTTTCACAATTCCATAAATTGGCGTCCTCATGGAATTGTATTAAAACCAATTCATAAGTGACAATAGTTCCAGCCACCTGAATAAAAAGAGAAGGGTGTGCGATAAAATGCAGTTCTTAAAAACAAATAAAGAATTGTTGAGAATTTATTAAAAAAAATATATATAATTGATCATAACAACCCTTCAGTTAGGATTACGATCTAGCTTCTCCCACCACTTACGTTGTATGTGCTAATTTTCTACATGAAACAGTTTAAACTTGATTCAATTTCAGTTTTTACATCTCCTAATTTTAGACAGAAATCTTCTGAGAGGAATTTGCCGAAGAAATAAATTTCTGTATTTCGTTTTGTTTTGGGGATAGTCTGATATGAGGTTTGAACCTACACCCCACGTTTAATAAGTACTACTGCCTACGGCGACTTCAATAGTCGCTTGAATCTGTGTTTGGATCTATTTCAAGCCTTCTTTTCTTAGGCAAGTTTCTTATAGATTTATGTTCCCCTATTATATCTCAAGGTTATGTTGTGGAAAGCATTATCTTACGGTGAATTTAGCTAGATCAGTACACTCGCTATATTTTAGGCCAACATCTCCAATACTCCTTATAGTGCACCTTCAAACATTCAATTAAAATTTTTCTAAACCAGAGTTTGATGTAAAACCTTTTCGTATTGCCAACTTTCCCACCTCAACTCGTCTTCAACATACACATTCAATCTATAATAAAGTGTGACACAATTTCTTACTGAAAGTTTCATATTTTCAAACACACTGCATGGAAGCAAAGTAATCGATATAGAATGTCATGTTTAATATATGTAAACAACCATAACCACAAATTGACAATGTATTTAGCAGGAGCTTAAAGTACACATTTTCGCTTTGTGTACTTTTCCTCTTAGGAATGTAATTCCAATAGCATCTGTTGTTAACACAACAACACATCGTAATAAAAGGGAGCAACAAAGGACATGGGAAAATTATAAGGTTAAACAAAATTAAAAGCAAATGCAAATGAAATGAACTGAGCTGTACAGGAATGAATTAAACTTACGCTGAGTACCAATTTCCTAGTTAAATGGAAAAATTTCATGCCACTCAAGGCCACCAAATCATTGCTAATCTCTTCGGCAAATCGTTTTGCTTCCAAACACCATGATTTCTTCGGCACACATCTCAATATACGCAATGGCATACGGGATTGGTCGTGTATGCCTGAGGAATACAATGAAACAGCCAATGTGCGTCCCAACAAAAAGAACAAAGAGAAATAGAAATACGCAGCATGTGCAATTGAAGGCATTTTACTGCAAACAACAACAACAAAAAGAAAATTTAAATTCAATAGTAAAGAAAAATTTTGCATTTTACTCACTTTAAGCTCTTCAGCAATTGTACACATATGAAGTATAAATTGTTGGAAAAGGAAACCATTGTTATCAGAGCAATTGAATTATCGATTCTCTCGCATAAACTACATAAATTGCGATATTGTATGCGACGCTGTGACCAGAACTCTGCTGGCATTGGCTACAAAGAAAATTTTCTTACATTTTTTTTTTTTACTGAAAGTCTTTAGTTTTATTACGGTCTGCTTACCTCATTTTTATATTTCATAAGATTGTCATTGAGCTGTTGAAATTTCGATGACAATCCTATGCTTATAATCATCACAAAGACATCCATGTAATTCCAAGCAAATGTTGAGATAAAATTTATCACCTTACCATACCAGGCCAACCAAAATGAATAGGGGAACAAATCGAATATATGATCATTGGCCAAAAGAAAAAAATTCTCTATGGGATCATTAGTGATGGGACAAAAGTTGGAATAGTGAATAATCGATATTAAGTTGAGCAAGTGTTCAGCTGAAAAAGAATAAAAATAAATAAAAATTTCATTTTGTAAAATAGAAAGAGCGAAGGGGGAATAAAAGTATAATGTCTGCATTATTTGATTTTTTTTATATGCCATGAAAATAATTCCTACATTTTCATATTCTCCCTAAGAGCCCTATATTCACTGTTATTCATCGCATCTATCAGAGTTAAATACATCTGCAAAGTTAAATTTTCTGCGAGCATTCCATTCGAATCACACTTATTTGTATTTAGAAGCCTCATGGCAGCAACCATATTTAAGTGTCTTAGTGCTATTGTCCACTATATTGTAGTTCCTTAGTGATGCTCTTGTCCACTCTTATAACTTATAACGTTTTCAGTGCCCCAAAGGACTTTAGATATTCCAAGTTTCCCCTTTATGACTTTTTTTTAATAAGGCAACTGCAATTTGGTGAGTAGGTACTCAAGTAGTGTTCACCAAACTATACTTGGAGAAGTCGTTAATAACTTTTCTACAACTTAAAAGCAAGTCATTATAGTGTAGTAGATAGTGTTTTGGCTTATTAGACGTAAGGCCCGGGTTCAAAAACCAGGTCAGACATCAAAACAAGAATATGAAAAAAACAAAATATTTCTTCGGCGACTTCCTCTTAGCAGATTTCTGGCAAAAATCCTGAGAGTAAATAAAATTTTCCCGAAAAGTTTCTCAAAAAAATCTGTCATTCGGAGTCGACTTTAAACTGTAGGTCCCGCACACAGCATAAGTGGTGTGAGAAGATACATAGGTCGTAATCCTGAATGATTGTAATGATCAATTTTGTTATGTTACAGCATAAAACACTCTTTTTGAGTTGCGTTCAGGAACTGCCCTTGTTGTCATTTGTTTCTGAAAATATTGCGTTCTTGCCCTACTGTATGCATTTGTTTAGCAATTAGCCTTCTCAAACAGTAGCATCAGAGCACTATGTGACCAGGACTATTATGTAATTCGATATCAGAGTGAAGCACTTAATGGTATGTTAACTTCTTAGATGAAATCCCGTCGTTCAAATACCAGTTCGAAAATAACGAAATGTTATAAACAAGAATAGTTCTTTCGATGACTTAATCGCATCATTAAATTGCCATGAAATGATTCTCAAGTTATCAAGGCTTTCCTTAGTCTATATGCAAGCTTAATCAGGAAGTAAACTGCCTCACCAACCCATGCTATCGGTTAAATCCAATATGATTTATGCGTCAGAGTCATGGAAAATTTAACATTCTGTATGCGCTCAGCATGTTTTAAGGCAACAGAAAATAGGGAAAAATAACATTTTGGTTTTGGTTTTTTTTATCGAAATAATGAAGTGATAACAATTCGTTTTATAAAGAAACATTTTATCATGTTACATAATCGAAAAAGTTTTTATTATCCTGGTATTGGACTTTCAAAATTTCTAAGCAAATCAATGTGTTGTCTGTCACCAAACAAAATGATAAATTTTCTTATAATTTTTAAATGACCTTCGAAACATTTTTAAATGTTTTTACCTTCTTTTAATGATAATAAAAAACACAAAACTTCAATGAAAAACAAAAACAGAAAATGTTCAGCAAAACAAAATCCATTAATTAAATGTTATGCCTTGATTTGCAAGCCTCATTTCTAAAATAATCAAAAAGAAAAACAAAGTAAATTATGGTCTGGTAATGTCTGTTTTGTAGTTTTCATTATTAATTTACGAGTGCAGCAAGAGAGGTCTATAAATGAAAAACAAACAAATTTTCATATCATTTATCACTTCCAATTTTCAATTACTTTTCGTTTCGTTTCGTTTTCGTGCAAAATTTATATTTATTGCGTTATACTCTCATATATTATATGCTGTTTCTTTAGGTTACTTAGATGGTAGACTTACTCAGTGACAACATCATGCCCACAAATGTCACCATACGGATTTTATGGGCCATACTTCTCTTTTCGAATTGGGTGTCATATTGTGGCAGCTTTTGTTCAATCTCATACCAGTAAACCATTAAATCTGGCCATTTGCGAGCCAAATCCAAGGCGCTGACCAACAGCGTTATGGTGGAGAGATGAAATATCATGGGCTCTGGAACAAACATTGCAATAAAATAAATAAATAAAGTATTAAAGTATTAGCACATAAAGAAAAATGTAATAAAAATAATGTGAAAGGATGATAGAGAACGAAAGAGAAAGATTTAATCACAAACAGAAATAAAAGCGAATGTATTATTAAAAGGATTTTATGGTCGTTTAATAACAGTTATTTAGATTTGAATGGTTTTAAGAACATTTGCAAAATGCGGTGTTGATTTTGAAAGGTTCAACATTATTAAAGGTTTAATGGATTAAAGATTGTACGTGGTCTAACTAGGCCGACTGTATAAGGCTCTTCTGCAACTATACCAACCTACTATTTCATATGCTTTAAACCCCTGATTACACTTAAAATTATTGAAACGTCTATTTATAATACCTGCTAAGGGTAAAGGTTCTGTTCAGCTTTTAAGTTAAGCAAAACCACTCTAACATGAGCTTCATTTTTCACAAACTCATCCTAAATTTATTATTCATCCAAATATTCTTAATAAATATTCTTTTAATATGTTTCATTTCATATCTAACTTATGAAAAACTGACGTAGAAATTTAGCAATTTAATAATGGGCAAGAGAAAAAATAAATAAAATATTATGAATAAACATTTTTGCCATAAACATCACCGTACCGAAACTGAGTTTTCCAGCTAAATGAAATTAAAAGCCTATATTTAGACACATTATGGATGACGTTAATATACTAAGAAGTTTTATTAAAAAAAAAAAAAACATGATGTTATTCGCATTACAACACCATCTACAGAATTAAATGACAATTTTTGTCATTTACACATGATTAAGCAAAATTAGCAATTTTTATGAGCATGTATGTTGTAGCAGAGACTAAATAAACAAGGCATACTTTTAGGTTTGTTGTATTAGTACAGTATAATTAATTAAATTTTAATATTAATAGTAGTATATTGTTAGGCATCACATGAGAATATTTTCTTTACTACTTTGTGATAGGCGCAATATTGTAAAATATTTGAAGTATACTTTTAGGGGTCAAATATGTATGTCAAGAATAGAATAAAAATGTATTTAAATAGGGATTAAAGGACCAATTTTATGCATTTGGGATTCATAAGCAATTTGACATGCTTGGATTAAACTTTATTATTAATCGTAAGTATTAAAGTGTACTTTTAGAAGAATTATTTAAATTTAAATATTTAAGTTAAATTAGTCTCGAAGTCTCCATAGTCTATTAGGTGCTATATTAGCTTATTAGACTAGAGACCATAGTTCAAACCTCAGCGCAAGCATTCCGAACGCAACAATATATAAAAATATATTTATTTTATCGACTTCCTCCTCCCAGTCTTCTGGCAATAATTCTGAGAGTCAATATAATTATCATGAACAGATTTTCATATCTACACATATGTATAAAACACACACGTGGGTTGTTGGAGAAGTTAGGTCATAACCATGACCATTTTAAATAAAATGAACATTTTTATATAGAATTTACCTTGTGATATGCAACTTTAATGAATTTTAAAAATTTTTATTCAAACGTATAATTTTGCTTAACTTACCAATATTGTTAAAAGTTATGGGCCCATTTAGTACCTTATGCATGGTTAATGATGTATCGAATACCATAATGGCGATGAAAATTATACTGTACCAAGTGCGTACGTTGGACCAGGAAAAGCTCAAATATCGTGGATGTGGCATTGTAACACCCTTGACAGGCATTATGGCAAAAAATTCAGCCATCAACAGTACTAAAAGTAAATAAAATAAAAAATAAACAAATTTTTTTTATTAAATTTGCGTTTAACCCTCAAAATATGCTTTAATTTTGAGTACATTTAAGCATTTTAAATTATGCTGTAAGAATTTTTCAAACAAACCATTTTGCTTCAATTGCCCTTGACAAGAATTTCTTTAAAATAATTTCCCTATAAAAGTATATCATAAGATATTTATCTCATTTCGTGTATATAAGTAGGGGTATGATGACATTTCAATACTTTTACCCATACTACATGGAATATGATAGCAATTCATGAATTTCACTTCATTTTAAATGTTTTATCATGAGCTTACGAGGAATTTGACATATACTTTCTGTACCAGTACGTTTACCAAAAAACTGTTGCTTTGTTTTCTTTTGGCCCTTTCCTTCTGTCAGTCAAGCTATCTGGCAGCCTTCAGGGGAAAATGCTTGTCTGTCAATCTGCCTGTTGTTAGTTAGCACTCTGCTTATGAAAATATTAGTCCTTTATACAGTGAGAGAAAATAACTCTTGTTTAGTCCTACTTCAGTTAATAATATTTTAGGAATTTTTTTCTCTCCGTCTCTCTCTAAAGTAAAATTTAATAAACCGTGAACCAATTAGAGATATTTTTAAAAAATTTTAAAAATTTTTACTTAACAGACATGTTAATACCGTTCTGTAGTTTGAACGCAAAATGACCATGAAAGGTAATACATGTATTCAATTACATTTTAATTAAATAACACCTTTCGGATTTTAACTACTTTAAGACTTAATTGCTCTCAGGTCACGAATTATTTTAGAAATGTTAATACCATGTACGCTAGGGAAATTAAAACAGTTGCATTTAATATGTAGAAATGAAGCGCCAGCACTGAAACTCTGCCAACATTATGGATAAAATGCTAGAACCCGAGATGGTACTGTGCGAAAGAACTCGATGCACACAATACGTCATAAAAGCAGACGAGTCTTGAAGATTGAGACTGCCTCTCACACCACTTATGTTGTGTGTGTTAATTTTATACATGAGTAGGCGTCCCCGACAGTTCAACCTAGACTTCGAATGATAATTTTTTGAGAAACTTTTCATAGCAATTTTATTTACTCTCAGAGTTTTTGTCAGTAATCTGCTGTGAGGAAGACACCGAAGAAATATTTTTCATATATCGTTTTGTTAGATATGTCTGGAGTGGGGTTTGAACCGAGGCCTCCCGTCTAATAAGCCCACACACTATCGTCAAGACTACGACGACTTCAGTTCATTTCTTACCCTAAAAAAATAGCTTCTTAGGCGTGCAATTCGGTGACACGTTTGATGCAAGGAAAGAAATCTAACAGCGTGTTACCGTCTCTGTTATTTGACATAGTCCTGTACAGAGTGCATTAGTCAAGTAAAGCTATTTGTTGTGCCACTTGGCAGACCCTGAGTACTTAGATGACATGTATATTTTATATAGTCCTGCTCATTTAGAGGCATTCGGTGTGGTCATTTAGAAAAATATTATTTTCTTAGGGTTTCAAGAAAAGGCCAACCATGCACATAATATATTTAAATTATGAAATATCTGGAATATTGGACGCAATTAAGATTTCAACGGAACCATAGATGTGAAACATGATATTTACAAAATATTTCACCGAATTTCAATCCAATTCTCCTACTTAATTCCGAAAAATGTGAATCTTGCTTAAACAATTTTGAAGTACCAAACAAATAATATCCTTTACTTGTGTATATGTATTGTGAGTATTCATACTCATATATTTATATTGCATATATGTATGTAAATGTGTGCGTAGGCTTCTATCGGTTTGACTGTGGCATGCGTTATTGTGGTTTTTAGATTGGGAGTCATTGTTTCATAGCAATTCTGTGGTTTCCCTTTTTGAATTTGAATTTTACAAAATACTCCCAATTTAGTCTCTTTTTCTTTTTGTCGGTAAAATATATAAAATTTAGAAGGACATGGTTAACACAATACTCTTACATTTTAAATGATAATATTTAAACGCTTGCGGTTAACTTAAGTGTTTGTGTGTTCACATGTCAAATGTGTCCCCACATGCATGGATGAATTTTTGGCTTTGCTTCAAGTATTTATTGAATTCATAATCGAAATTTTATGAAATTATTTTCTTTCTTTCGTGTTCTATTGTTTTCTTGTGAAATCATTTTATAAATATTGAAATAGAATATTATTTCGTGCAATTGTATTTATGTTTACATGGATATGAAACATATAATTTTAGTAATAAAAGGAAAAAATCAACCTTTAAAGCTAACAAAAGAATTTTATACTCTCTTAAAAATCGATACCTAACTTGACACAGACAGAGTGTATTACGCCAGAATTTCTTTAATAGAACTAGAGTCTCTCTAGATTCCGAATTGTATAGATTCATTTCTGTCATGAGCTGCTTGGTGATAAGACTTTCGATAAAATAAATGGAAACGTAACAGAAATGCTGGAGAAAATATTTTATTGTAGTAAGTATTGTGTTCGCTTATTAGCAGGGACCGTAACTGTTTTATAGTAAAAGTCACAAAATAAGAATTATTTTTTGACTTTTATTTTTTCGAGCAAAAATAAAAGTTAAATTTTGATTTTTATTTTTTCGAGCAAAAATAATAATTATTTTTGACTTTTATTTTTTCGAGCAAAAATAAAAGTTAATTTTTGACTTTTATTTTTTCGGGTGGGAATAAAAGTTATTTTTGACTTTTATTTTTTCGAGCGGAAATAAAAGTTATTTTTTGACTTTTATTTTTTCGAGCAGAAATAAAAGTTATTTTTGTTTTATTTCATGATGAATTCATAAGATTTATTAACATTTATTGCAAAACTTAATTCTAAAAATTTTTTAACATAATTTACTTTAATTGTTTTAAAGAATTTTTTAATAAATATTATGAATTCATCATGAAATAAAACAAAAATGACTTTTATTTCTGCTCGAAAAAATAAAAGTCAAAAAATAACTTTTATTTCTGCTTAAAAAAATAAAAGTCAAAACTTAACTTTTATTTCCGCTCAAAAAAATAAAAGTTAAAAATAACTTTTATTTTTGCTCGAAAAAATAAAAGTCAAAAAATAACTTTTATTTCTGCTCGAAAAAATAAAAGTCAAAAATAACTTTTATTTTTGCTCGAAATAATAAAAATCAAAAAATAACTTTTATTTTTGCTCGAAAAAATAAAAGTAAATTTTTTAAAAAGCAGCCCATTTTATAAAAATTTGGTCCAAGACAATCAAAATGGTATACTAGGTTCTGCTCTCCGACATTTCCTTGCGGTTGCTTTTTTTAATAAAAAATGCAAAAATAACAGTTATTTTCGGTCCCTGCTTATTAGACGTGCGGCCACGGTTCAACCCGGTTCAGATATCTCTATCAAAACGAAAATATGAGAAAATATTTCTTCGGCGATTTCCGGAAAAAACTCTGAGTGTAAATAAACCTACCATGAAAAATCTCAAAAATCTTTTGTTCAGAGTCGACGTTAAATTGTAGACCCCACTACTCATGTATAAAAATAACGCACACATCATGAGTGGTGTGAGAAGTTAAGTTGTAATACTGATCTATTTGTTCCTACTACAAAACTCATTGATCCTCGAAGTCAACCTAATCTATACTTGGGCGGGTAACATACATACATAATTGGCCATTACAACCCTTCAGTCAGTATTATTGACCTAGTTTCTCACACCACTTATGTTGTATGTGCTAATTTTAGACATAAATGGCGGGACCTACAGTTTAAAGTCTACTCCGGACGATAGATTTTTGAGAAACTTTTCATGGTAATTTTATTTACTCAGAGTTTTTGCCAGAAATCTGCTGAGAGTAAATCGCCGGGGAAATACTTTTTATATTTTATTTTGATATCTGGCCTGGGGCTCGAACCCTGGCTTTACGTCTAAAAAACCAACAAACTACCTACTACCATGGTGACTCCCGGGCGAGTAACATTCGTCCTAATTTATCCTAAATTTATGAAAAATTTTAGTCTCCTTAGTCTAGTAAGTAGTGTGTTGATTTCAAATCCCAGGTCAGACATCAAAACTCAAAACTAAAATATGAGAAAATATTTCTTCGACGACTTCCTCTCAGCAGATTTTTGACAAAAAATCTGAGAGTAAATATAATTACCATGAAAAGCTTCTGAGAAATCTGCCATTCGGAGTCGACTTTTAACTGTATTTCCCGTCACTCATGTAAAAATTATCGCACACAACGTAAGGGTGTGAGTAGCTAGGTCGTACCCCTGACTGAAAGATTGTAATGACCAATTATGTCTGTATGTTATGAAAAATTGCACTTTACACAGTAAAGCCGTGATATAATGGCTTTTAAATGAATAAGAATTTTTTTTTTATTGAAATTAAATGGTAGGGAGTACTTAGAAACGACAATTTGTTATTTACTTGAAAGGCCTAGAGTTAAAAAATTGCATGTTCAGAAACTTGGTAATCAAGGGCTATGGAGAAGGTAACTTTGTACCACTTTTCTTTGCGACCATAAAGACTGTGATTGGAATTCCCTTTAGCCTACGCTTTATTAACTGTTCAAAACTAGCGGACTTAGCAGATGAACATGTACAATTTCTGGTTCTAGGTTAATGTTTTACTCTTCGATTTAAAATATTGTGTCTTTAATAAAAATAAATTTAAATAAATTGAACTGAAATTTGTCGCTGAAAAATATTAAAAACTTTCGTAAAAATCTTCCACCTTAACTTACTCTTTCCAATTGCTTCATGAAAACTGCCGACGTATAAGAAATTATCTTTTGTGGCTCGTGGAAATCTTTCTGCAAAATAAAGCTTCAGAAAATGTTCATTCAATAAAGGTGTTCATTAAGGACAAACTTACTTGGTGGCTTATCAAAATATTTCTCTACATCATGTAAATGATGAAGGCGTTGATGAAATGGCTCATGATGTGAACTGAATTGGTTGCCTGAATAAAATTTGGAATAAAAATTCTTTGGATTTCCCACTAATTGCATACGAAATGTTGTTGCCGGCCTATTGATTAGAAATTCTTTTAGTTTTGAATCGTTAATACTACTACAACAAAATAGACAAAATAATCGATAAATTGTTAAGAAATTCAATCAAAATTTTCTGTACACTTTACCTATCGGCATCATTAGTTGAATTGTTGTCATTTTTACTTTTCTTAGTCGCTTGTACAGCATTTTTACGAAATCTTATATTGAAACGTTTTGAAATTTTCATTTCTTGTGAATTGAGTTTCCTTCCAATGTCTTCGGTGGTTATGCTCGAGCAAAACTAAATTGGAAGGTTTTTAATATTGTGTGGGTGGTGTTATAAATTTTTTAAAGGTTTTTTTGCGATTTAACAGATATCGCTGATGACTGTAATTATATTTAAGAGTCGCTAATATTTCACGTGAAGTACATGTCACGCATAGTATTTAAACTCGTTTAATTTTTTTGTTTTTAAGTACGAAAGGAAAGGCTATAAGGGATGTTTTAAGTACTCTTAATGGCAATAAATTTAACAACCTACGTGAAATATAACTTGAGGACATTTAAAGTAAATGGGAACAACGGTTTTTGTTTCAGTCTGATATCAGCATTCGTTAAGGTAGGAGCAGTATCTTTCCGCCTTTATGCGGGAAAAATTATCCTGTGTAGTGCCAGACCTAGTGTGATCATACTTTGCTTTGTATCGACACAATCAATAAGCGCTTCATATTTTTATATTTAAATAAAACAAGCTGTGTGTGTTACATACATAATTGGCCATTACAACCCTTCAGTCAGGATTACGACCTAGCTTCTCACACCACTTATGCTGTGTGCGTTAATTTTATACATGAGTGGCGGGACCTACAGTTTAAAGTCGACTCCGAACGACAGATTTTTGAGAAGCTTTTCATGGCAATTTTTACTCTCAGAGTCTTTGCCAGAAATCTGCTGAGAGAAAGTCGCCGAAGAAATATTTTTTCGTTTTGATGTCTGACCTGGGATTCGAACCCGGGCCTTTTGTCTAATAAGCCAACACACTACCCACTAGACCACGGCGACATACAATATGTTTAGCTGTGTGTGTTACCTATATCAAAATGTTGGATCGCTGGATTTTGTGGCGCATATTCATTCGCATACACTTGTAACACTACAATAAAAATTTTTAACGCACTCAAAACGGAACATACAGTTGGAATACTGATCATTCAATACAGGTCAAAACAAGTTGGTATTTATCAAACTATAGCGCTTGCGATTGCATCCAAAGTTTCCAACTCCCATTTTTTTATATTTATTCTATTCTTCTACGGTTATTTGACAAAATAAACTGAACAAGTGAAAAATAATTTCAATTGTCAGAGTTCAAAAGCCTGTAGTGAATAATCCGATATATGCTGTTACGTTTTAAATTGTAGGCCATATTCTTTGCATTTCGGTTAAAACGGTTTAATTGTATTTCTTTTTTCGTTTCCGTAGTCCATACATATTAGTGCTTAATGCATGTCTGTCCGATAATATCCCAAGCCCTAGTTACACACACTCTACCCCTCAATCAGAACTACATCCTGGCTTTTCACATTACTCATGTGTTAATTACTTTGTATTAATTTTATACATGAGTGATAGGACCTAAAGTTTAAAGTCAACTTCAACCGACAGATTTTCCATGGCAGTATTATTTTGTCTTAGAGTTTTTGCCAGAAATATGCTGGTATTTGAAGTAGAGAAGCTTCAGCTGGCCAAAAAACCAAGGCCTACAATATAGAGAAAATGACGCTTAAGATAGTGAAAAACTACAACGATTATTTCAAACTTTGTAAAATTTATAAAAGAAAAAGATGATTTGAACTAAAGATGATTTGAACTAAAGGATCTAAAGGCGTTTTAAAAAATATATTTTATATCCCCATTTAAAAAATGTATTTGGATAGGCATACACCTAATAATAAGATTTTATTAAAAACATTTGTTACAAAAAAAGGTTCACATTCAAGTGACACTGTCAAGTATCTATAATTTTCCCCCTTCATTTAACACTATTATGCCACAGAAAATATTTCTCCAAAAAAAAACCCTGTTATTGTTCATTTTGTTGTCCATTTACTTGCTACTGTCTGCATTGGCTATCACCTTTACTCCTGGGCGCAGTCACTGATGAGATCTTCTTTGTTGAATTGTAACAGGACAAGTTCATAAGTTAAAATCGTACCAGCCACCTAAAATTGTTATAAAAAAGAAACGTAAACGAACAAAACTAAAAATGGAAATAGCAATAGAAATCGAGATAAATCAACAATTGTTTCTTGGAATCATAAAAAATGTCATAAAAAATGGTCAATTGGAGTAAAAAGAAAATAAAGGATGAAGACTAGACAAAATTTGGATTTATTTTTCTTTTTTTTTAACTTAAAATGTCATTTTAAACGTCATTTTTGCCTTGTCTTTGTTAACACGAGTCAAATGTTAAATGTTTGAAAAATTACGGATAAAAGAAAAAAATTTTAACACTTACCGTTAAAACCATGCTGCGCGTCAAATGGAAAAATTTCATGCCGGTCAGATGCAATCAAATCGGCATTGACTTCTTCGGAGAAACGCTTGAGCTGATATTAACAAGAAATAATTTTTAACATTTTCGAATATGTTTAAGCATGAGAAAGAAAATATTAAATTATATGATAAAATAATTTAAAATATAATGGAATAACGATTTTAAACCAAATTTAGATGGTATTCCAAGAGCATACATTAGAATCAATGTCAACTTAAAAATGTTGCCTAAGTAAGGTGATATCAAATAAACACATGGTCAAATAACGTAAGACCTACCGAAACTCCTTTCACCTTAGAGAAAGCGGTAAGCTTCTTAAGGTATTATGCTTTAGATAGCGGCAACTGCATAGGATGTAAAGGATTTTTAATTGATCTAAAGAAGGCAAATGATATTTTCAATTTATATCTCAGCTTCTTAGATCTCTAAGAAGTATAAAGTAGACAACAGAATACCAATTTCATGAACTACATGAACTGAATTTAAGACATAAGGAGGCTTTATACTTTCTTCAAAAACGCTAGCCTAGAGAGAACGGCAACAATAATAAACATCGAAGGAACGGCAGTAATACCTCTATACCTTAGTAATACATCAAAAAGAACGATCCAATAGTTTAGATAAGGTAAGATGGAAGAGGTCCCACTTAGGCCAATATATAGGCCCATTATGATACCATACAATAATTCTATCCATTGTCAACCATTCCCTAGAAACATAACAAATCGAACATAACTCTTGTCATTACAACCAACTTTAATATCAGAGAATATTAGAGTCTATAAACCTCGGTCATCTTCATGGCGAGAATAGGGCACTGACACATAATGTGAAAGGCGGTCATTACTTGGATTGCCGAAGTATTTCAGCATGCCTGCCAAAAATACAATCCAATACATTGTAAAAACAAATGATAACTCTGAAGTTGTATAACCTGATGCAATAAGCATCGAACTGTTTGGTCCGAAAAACTTAGTTAAAGAGACTATATAATACAACGCCTAGCTCTTATATTACCGGTTAAAATTAATGTAACCACAGGTGGCACAAGATTAATCGCATTAGAGACCGAATTGAGTTGTTTCTGAAGCATTGCTTCTAGGAATAGTAAGTGCTCCGTAAAGGGCTATACATTTCTCGGGTTCAAAAGCAAAGTGAAGAAAGCGCGCATTGAGCTCAGCGAGGCCATGCAGCCAATACAATTTCATTTAAATGCTCACTTCTAAATTGGTTGCAGTAGTCGATTCTTTTAATATAGTTTTCGATACTTTTTTCGTTCTTCTCGTTCCATATCTCCGTAGTAACTTGATGAAAATAGCTTATCAAATGCGCTATTGTTAGAGGATTATCAGCGTACACAACCATTTTGACGTAGACCTACAAAATGATTCATATTCGCAAATAGAAACTAAACTAGATCTAAAACTTTGAAATCCCTAAATAGTTAACCCGTTATTGCATACTACTTAGCCGCTACAGGGTACAACGAAAAAAAGTTAATGATATTTGCTAAAAAGATAGGGAATCAAACATTTTACTTCGTTGACGTAATAAAGCTATACGATTTATTTGCGTGGCGGGTATTATACTAAGTTATTTAACCCTTTTACGTGACGCTCAAATGGCAGTAACCTTTATCTTTCTTTCTTTTTTCCTTATCGTACAATATAAACAAAATTAAACTTTAGATTACCACGCATTACTTATAAATTGAATAGCAGAATGTAGGTCTATTAATTTCCCATGACTGGTAAGGAAAAAAGGCCAAAAACAAATAGAAATTAAATTTTTATTGGTAACAGATAAACAAGAATACGAAATACAATATTCAAGTTCACCAATTTAATATTCATGGAATCCCTTTAAACTCTTTAAGTTAAATGACTTCCATGGTGGCTGTAATATTCTCTACTGATTCTATTCGTTGAGGTAAGACAGTCAAACATTATCAAAACCATTAAAACTTTTCTTTTCTATTTTTGTTTTTGTTTCTGTTTTTTGTGTTGGCTTTAATGTCTGTTTGTTTATTTGCTCTGTACTAACCTCTGGACACCAGCACTCACGTTTCACTTTACGAAATATGGCCAAAGGCTTTCTAGACTCCTCATTGATTTCGGCAGCGTATAAAGCCAAAATAAAGGTGCGTCCCAGTAGGAATATCAATGAATACCAGAAATATAAAGTATGGGTAGTAGATGGTTTTTTTCTATTAATACAAATACAAAAACAACAAATAAGTGAAGGACAAAAATTATTTTTAATGTTCAAAAAATAAAAGGAAATTTCTCGCTACTCGTTACTCTTTACTTACTGTATACTTTTTAAAATTTTATTGCAAATGAAATACAAATTATTCGATATACACAACAACGTAATCGCGGCAATGGTATCATCCACAGACTCACACAATCTACACAACTGGCGATAGTTACGACGACATTCCATCCAAAAGTTTGCTGTTGTGGTCTTTAAAAGATTAAAAAATAAAATAAAAACAAAAGAAAATGTGGGCAAAAAATTTAAAAAACTTTTAGTTTGTAACACTTAGGCAAATACAACCAACAGATCAAGTAACCACCCACCAACCTTTTGTAAATTTGCCGCCATATAAACGTTTAGTTGACGAAATTTTGCTGATAATGCTACACACACGCACATGAGGAAAATATCATTGAAATTCCAGGCAAAGGTGCATAATAAATTGATAAATTTTCCCAAAATTCCCGCTATCGTGGTGTATTCAAAGAAATAGAAATACTGTGAGAAACTGGTGAAAAGGAAACTGTCTATGGGATGATGTTTGAAATGTGGACAACGATTCACATAGTAGATGATGTTCAGCATACTAAGTATGTGTTCTCCTTTATGTGTTATTCAGTGTTGTTACAAATATAATTAAAAATAAACACAAAGAAATTTTCAAAATAAAATTAAAACAATTTCTCATAATTTTTAAGTTTTTAATCCCTAAAGATAGTTTACAAAATGTTTACAAAGTAAGCAAATATAATCTTTACTTTTTAAATATATGGACAGCAGTATAAACGAAATGTGTGTAGGCATGTATTAACAAGGACAGCTTAAATAAATTATACTTTAATATTTAAAAGTTAAAGGACATAATAAATTAAGGTTTCCTTTAAGTTATAGGATTATGGTAAATCATAAACTGTTATTATGGACCCACTAAAGGTTTATGAGAATAATTAATTGAAAATAATAGCTTTAAATAATGATACGGGCATATAATATCATAATATTATAAATAATTCTTGCAAGAAGGCCAAAATAAGGTCAATAGAACCATTCGAAAATAACGAAAACTTTAAAGATATTGGCGAAATTGTTGCGAAGGATCGCTGTTCTAGAGAAGGTAGTACTTAATACTTACTTAATTACATACATACATAATTGGCCATTACAACCCTTCAGTCAGGATTATTGACATAGTTTCTCACACCACTTATGTTGTGTGCGTTAATTTTATACATGAGTGGCGGGACCTACAGTTTAAAGTCGACTCCGAACGACATATTTTTGAGAAGCTTTTCATGGCAATTTTTACTCTCAGAGTCTTTGCCAGAAATCTGCTGAGAGGAAGTCGCCGAAGAAATATTTTTCGTTTTGATGTCTGACCTGGGATACGAACCCAGGCCTTCCGTCTAATAAGCCAACACACTACCTACTAGACAACGGCGACTTCACTTACTTAATTACTTAACCTAATAATTAACAACCCGATTAACGGATTTCGGATACCTGGCGTAACACATCCCTCCAGGCGTTTCTGCGCGACTACGCCAGTTGGTCACACTAATCGATGACAGAGCTTCCACGATTGGGTCCTTCCAATGCAAACAAGGTCGTTCTCTTCGCTGACTTCTGCAGATCCCCGCATTAAGTACTCGTCGCTGGATGTTAATACGCTGCACAACGTCAATGCCGTTTAAGATCTCATCCAACTCGCTATTGGATCGGATAAGGAAATTATTGCCAACGCTCATGGACTTAGAACTTTTCTCCCGAATACTGCTACATCAGTGCAATAAAACGAATGAGAAAATATTTCTTCTGCGACTTCCTCTCAGCAGATTTCTAGCAAAAGCTCTGAGAGTAAATTAGATGGCCATGAAAAGTTCCTCAAAAATCTATCGTTCAGGGTCGACTTTAAACTGTAGATACCGCCAATCATGTCTAAAATTAACACACACGACAAAAGTGTCTTACACCACTAGTTTTAATCCTCACTGAATTGCTGCAATTGCCACTTGTTTATATATGTACGTTACGGAAAAATGAAAACCTCCAATGACCTCCATGAGATCTGCCAGAAAGAGTATTACTACGTAAAAATATATGATTTTCGGGAACATATCTCTTTATATCGCTGAAGCACAATCTGTTCCAGTAGCGATAAAATAGCGAAACATAAGCCACATTGCTACACAGTGCTTCAAAGAATTACTAGAGTTGAATGGCCTAGCATTAATAATAAGCACATTCATCACCTATTCCTGTACGCGACCGTGATACGACCTCAAAATAGACTTCGAATTTATATTCTTACACGGGCTCAGGATAGGTTGGTCAATGCACAGCAATGCCCTTGGACAAATCAAACTCTCTGCCTTTGTCTGTGGTCCACAACTAGCGCAATGTTATCTTTCTGAAACCAGCTACAATTGGACAGGAGAGACTTGATAATGCAACTGAAAAACTAAACGGATACCGAATAAGAAACGAGATGCTAATATGATAATGACGATTCCGAATGATAGATTTAAAGTTTTTGCCAGAAATCTGCTGAGAGGAAGTTGGCGATGAAATATTTTTACATATTTTGATTTGTTAGAAATGTCTGACTTGGGGTTTGTACAGAGGCCTCACGTCTAATAAACCAACATTCTACCTACTAGACTACGACGACTAGATGATTGTTTACAAGATTTTTAGTCCTGGTAATAAATCCCGGAAAATTGTTATGCATTTCAGTAATAACCCACTGCTGGTGGCATATTCAACAGATTTATTTCATACAACTAAGGACACTAATTAACAAAGCTTCAGTAACTGTTGATAAACTGAAGAATGGTTTCACAGTCAATATTCCAAACTTAATGAAAATGTTACCATAAATAATTCTTTTTTTTCAAATCTCGCCCTACAAACATGAAAAGTGTTTTGAAATTTATCACTATGATGTTTTAGCTTCTTCATCTTATTTTGCAACATCAAGCTAACAAAAAAAAAAATAAAAACTACAAATCTTAATAGTTATCGATAAATTAATTTGATAAAAAAAAAATGGTTACAGAAAGGTTTTTAAAATGAATATGAAAACCTTTTTGCAATAGACACCATATGGTCTATTGAATGAATAATAGGCCTCATTGATTAAAAATGTTCTTTACTTTAAAGTGTTCCTAACGATTTATTGTATATTCGACTGCAGCTACTACCATAAATTTATTAAATTTTTCTCTTTCTTCTCATTTGTTTTTAAATTAAAGTTCATATGTTTTATCTTTTTCTATTTCATCCAAGTTTTCTACGTTTTCAATTACATACCCAATGAGCAGACTGTTGCCACCAATGCAATCATTTTGATTTTATGTGCCAGCCAAGATCTCTCCACTTCGGTGCGTTGTGGTGGTAAACCGATTTCAACTTGTTGCCATTGTTGCATTAATGCTGGCCATTTGCGGGTCATATGAAAAAATGTAACCGCAATGAAAAAAATCGATGAAAAAAAGATTATACTCTCTAGAAAAGACCTCACGGTTAACGGACGGCAAACATTAATAAATAAGGCAAAACAGAAAAGAAAATATTTCATGCCACATCCAGCGAAAAATCAGATGATAAATAATAGAAAAAATGCAAGGAAAAATTATATGCCAGAATAACAACAAAAACCAATTGGGAGTCCACTCGCCTCGTACTTACCCACGGAATCAAAATTAACTACACCACGTAAGGCAAACGCTATAGTTACGCTCATACAGAAACCAAATGAAATTATAACCGCCATTGAATACCACGTGCGTATCGAACACCAAGAAAATTTTAAATCAAATGACGAACTTGATAATACACCCGATAGAGGCATTATGGCGAATATCTGTGCCAGACACAGAACTACCGGTGCAAATACCAAGAAAATAAAAATGATTAAATAAAAATGTGACCTGCTGTACATATACTTAAGAATGTATTTACCTGGTCCAATTGCCTCTTGAAAAGAGCCTACGTGCATGTAATCCTCCTTGGTGCCCCTGCGTAAGATTTTGTGTTTGACTGGAGAAAAAAAGAAAATGACAAGATAAATTAAGAAAATTAAGATCAATTTCAAATTATTCAATTTTGTAATGGAATTTAAAAGCTAATTTTTTATTTAAAGCAATCTATTGATGCATAAATGTGAAAATAAGTTTTTGCCTACACTTTGTATATCCCACAATTAAGAAAATCTGCTGAAAGACAGATTTAACAGAGATTTAACTTTGCTAAAGGGTTTGCGTTCCTCTATCGCCAAAATGTTAACCAAGTTGAGATATATTATTTTGAAGATGTTGATAATATTCTCATCACCTCTAAAATGAAGATATTGAGTATGTTATTTTTCTTCCTCGCCACTGTAGATTCTGCAGAACTCTTGTCCTTTGAGTTTGTGCGTATAAGGACCAAAGTTCCGCTATAAGAATCTTATAATGGATTTTAACTTAATTTAACTCCAAATGATTAAAGATGTGAGAAGTCAGGTCAAAAGAATGACTGAAGCGTTGTAAAAACCAATTGTTTATGTTCAGTATGTTCTATAGAAGTGCATTACTTTCCCAATTTTCCTTTACACATGAATAGAGTTTAAAGTCTTACGTGAAAAGTCCAAACTCACGCCTAATTTCAGTAAGATTTTGAAACAGCTTCTGAATTTATGAAATCATAAATCATACCTTTTGAAGGTAACCGTTAAATGTATTGCTATGTCCTCCAAATACTTTCGAAATACTGAAACAATCTACGATATAGCCAGTTCTCTATCCGAAAATACGTTTTTATACTGACTTATTCACTTAATTGGTTATTACGATATTATCCGGTTAACAAACTAGCTTCACACTCCACCGATACTTTGTGTGTCGTGAGTGTCGGCACCTACAGTTAAATGTCCCTGTAAACTTCAAACTTTTGAAATATTTTTCATGATAATTTTATATAGTATAGGTCATGCAACATTTGTATAAAAAGAAATAATAAAACAGGATTTAATTCAACAATAAAACTTACGTTTATGCATTATTATTTTACGTTGATTCCGATTCACATTTGCTGATTTAATGCGATAATAAAGTGAACTAAAAATAGAAAAATATCGTATTTAATAATTATACATACATTTGTATAAAAAATAAATAAAAATAAAGAAAATCTGTCAGGAATTAAATAATTAATACTGTCATCATTAAGACAATCTTTTATTCAATAATTTTTAAATACATTTTAACTTAACACGTCGGAAACAGATTAATTGTGCATTTAAGCGCTTAAAGCATTGTAAAATCATTAAAAAGTTTATCATCGGTTATTTCTCTTATTTACCACATGGTATTAAATACTCAAATAACAGTTTCATCAATTGCATACTTCAAGGCAGAAAAGTAAAATATTGCATACTACGGGGATTTTCTTTCGAATCTATATCATATATTTCATAAATATTTTAACCTTAACGCCTTCTTAGAAAAGTCGTTGCGTTGTAGTAAAGAAATGTCAATGAAACATTAGAACTTATTTTTCCTTTTAACCAAAAATCAGTAAAATACTTGATAGCAAAAATTTTTTTGGCTTAAAAAATATTTCTATTTTGCGAATAACTCAAAGGAATAAATAATAAAGGAATATTTAAAATGTTTTTGTCTCAGACAACTAAGCAAATAGTTTAAGAAGATTTCTGTTATAAATAAAAAGGTGAGATAATAATACTGACTTTAGTTTTGAATAACAATAAAAAGCCTTAAAATATGGTGTATTATATTCTAATTTATTTTAAGTCAAAGATTTTCGTACAGGTGGCACAGGCAATATTTTAATGTATTTTAACACAATCACCCTTTATTTTAAATTAAATATTGCAAGCAAATTTTAGGACTATTAAAAAGTAATCCCTTAAAGCATGCTCTAAGTAATATTATAAACTGGTATTTTGTGGTTGAAATTATTTATAAATTAAATGGCTTAAAACAGCTTCATGTTTACAAAAAGCTTTAAAAATAATTCTCTTTCATAAAACAACTAATTTTTGTTGCTAGTTTACAATATTGTTCACATGTATGCCTAAAACCATGCAATATTAAAATGTTTTCAGCTAAGACCTAAAAATATGCTACTGTTTTATTTATAAAAATTTTAAAAAAATGGTTTTCAAAACCATTACTAACTCTTGGTCTTTTACATCGATTTTTCTGGTTTTTTGCCAGAATTTAATATTCATCATACGTCGCTTGGGTGAATTTACAAAATTTTTATTTTTTGGAATTTTCATTTTCCTTTACTTTTTGTTTTTCCAACAAATTTTTACAGTTTTTTTTTTTTTTGCTTTTCGGGAGGTATTTTATTCACTTGATATGAATAAATTTTTAAAATCGAATTTGTATTTTTGTTTCCTTTTTTTCACTCCGTGTTATCACAATAAAATTGTAGCGCATATTTTATTACAGAACGACTAGTACACCCAGATAGACTTCAGCGACTAACTACATTTGGGGGTATAGTTTGAATCAGCCTGTGGAAATTTAAAGTATTTTCAATTTAAATATAAAAAAATTGTATTAAAATGGCTGAAGTTGAAATTTGCATGATTCTATAGATTTGTATGAATTTTTTAGCACAGTCATTTGTTTCTGTTTTTGCTTTTATTTTTTTTTTATTTACTAAATTTGCATTCATTTATTCCTTAGATTCATTGAATAAATTTTTTTTCTGTTTTTACATGCACTCAATCACTTAAAATATGATTTAGCAGAATTTTACAAGGATTTAGAGAACATGCCACAACGTAAACAATAATTCAGACCACATTTTGCAATTGTAATTGCCGTCGCCTAAAAGTAGACAGTAGTTTTGTTTTATTCTTTGCCCCTAAACTTCTGCTGTTAGAAATTTAAAAATTGTGTTAAAATTTCAATTGTAAGCAAAATTTAGTTAAGAAAGGAAAAATCTACTGTGTTATAAACCTTCAGAAATTATTAGAGAACCACGACAGTGTCTCGCAAGTAACGATGTTTATATTGCTGAAATAAAAATTTTAAGTTTTTTCAATAAATTTCAATACAAAAATTTAAGAGCCTCCACACCCCGTCCTAAATAATTCAAAGTCCGCTAGCAATACGATAGAAAATTTACATGATCATCACAGGAAGACCACCTTTAAAGGACGAATATAATACAAAGGGACTATTTCTAGGCAAGTTACAATAACTTAAGGCCCAGTCATTTAATCGAATTAACGCCAGAGCTGAATATCTATAACGCCAAATAGAAGACTCCCATCTACGTTGAGTTAAGGAAATAGGACCAGATGATTATCTATTATACCATATGAGGATAACTGCCTAGCTTTCTCTTCCTGAAAAACTCCATTTTGTCTCTAATGGCCACTATATCGTTAACAAACATGCTCTGATAATGAATTTACACAGCGATAGTCTTAATTGCAATTATTTTCAGTTGAATGGTACCACAGAAATCGGATGGCGCAAGGAATAACCTGACGAAAAAATACACGATCGAATGAATACTTGGATGGCGGTATTTGTTATTTCCGTTATAATAGAAGAATCAAAAACGAATTCAAAAAAAGTGCAGTCAACAGAAAGTTCAGAAAAACAAAATCCATGATCACAACTTTGCCATGACCATAATGTCTATACTATTATAAACTTTTAGCGTTCGCAAGCGCTTATTTCATCAACATATGGATAAGGAAGCAATGCCTTAGATAGTTAACTTCTAAGAGCACCTGTTATTATGATCTTCACATTCTCAGAATACACTCAAACCGGATTTTGTAAGGCGTTTTCTTTCAAAGGAGAATGTGTTAAACATTAAAAAATGTTTTGCATTAAAAAGCTCACAGACTTATTGACCTGTCCAAACGAGTATGTAGAAATCTATGCTGAGTGATCTCGATGAGAGGAACGTTGGCGTTTCTCTCACTTTTGGCTTTTGACAACACTAACGAACTCCTTACGAAGCTCTTGGCGTAAAATCTTCGGTTTATTTACGATATCGCGATCAATAATAAGTATAAAGTTTAAGCCAAAGAATAGCGAAGTTAATTATCAAAAAAAATTATGGAATTTTAGAAAAATAATTCATGGCTGCCGCATTACGTTATTACTTTTTCCAACTTGAATTAGTAAAAAGCCCCTTAAAGAGAACGCAACGATTGCGGAACTAAAAATTATTAAATTTTATGGCCTCAGCGCTATACGAAGATGTATTGCTGATATCTGTTTACCGTAATGATAGAATGAAGAGTGCTGTTGCAAGTACTATTCCAAATCCGAAGATAATGGACCTTTTTTATCTTTTAAAATATATTGAAAAATAAATTTACTTCTCAATGTTATATTTTAACTTGACTGTAAATAATTTGGTTTTCATAACTTAATTAACTTTCATCTTTTTAAGTATTTTACACTCTATTCATTCATAACTTGCCACAATGGAAATTTCTAATTAAAATTTAATATCCCGTCCAGACGCTATGAATGAAACATTTTTTTAGAAATTTTCTGCATGAAAGTAACTTTAATCGACTCAATTAGCAAGTCATTGTTTATAAAAACGAACCAGTCACCTTCATTATTACGGTGAACTTTGCAACACTATGAACAGCAAAAAAAAAAACAAAGCAAAAACAAATTAAAAAAGTTTTTTTTTTTCTTTGAAAATTTTAAAAGAACTTTTGCAAGGTGTCCTCTTAACAAGTTTAGGTAACAGAGACCAATTTCTTAAACAATAGATAGAATTTCGTAAAACGAAAGAAAAAAATCGTTACTTGTGGCCATTGTTTAATTAGTTAATAAATTTTTAAAAGATTTCGAAAAACTTAAAGAATAACAAGATTATTGGAAATAAATTCGTTAATATTCAGTTAAATTTCATTGAATTGAACTGTTTGAAAACGATTAATTTCTTCCATTTTAATTTTATTTTATTATTATTATTTAATTAATTAAGTAAACCAAAATTGTAACATGATAACACCTAGCAGGTAGGATACTGGTTAGACGCGAACCCGTGTGGTTCAAACCCCAATTCAGATAACTCAAGCAAAACGAAATTTGAAAAAATATTGCTTTCAGTAATATTCTAGCAGCAGTTTTCATCCAAAAACTGTGATTAAAAGTTTGTAGGCTCCGTTATTCGGGGATAAAAACTTACCTTAAAAACTGCGAAAACTCTTAAAATCTAATTTCATTTCTTTGTTCCTTAAATTATAAACTTAATTTTGAGAATTTTATTCAAAACAATTTTTCATGAAATTCAATTCAAATTCATTGCAAAAGTATCGAGAAAAACCACTGAAATTAAATAAAAATCAAATCCTTTTATGCACGTACATTTGAATAAGATTTAAAATTGATATCCTTTAACGTTTGGCATTTGTTCTTTAATGAAATGGTTTTAAAAGAGATGTTCTTCAATTGAGTATACCCTTTACAGTATCTTTCTTTTTTTTTTAAATTATACTTCCATTGGCACAAGTACAAAAAAAAGAATAAATCCAGCAAATAATTGAATTTAATAAACATGACCACAGTCTTCTGGTATTGATTTAAAGCCAAACAAAGTCAAGAGAATTGCAAAAAAAATGTCCATTCATTGAAATATTCAAGTCTTCTGAAGAAGACATGCAGACAAATGGCAACAACTGTTGCATAGTATCGTATTATTGAATTGCATGATAATGTTTTGCAATTTTCTTCCAGGAAAAACTTAAAATCAATACGAGTGTGTTAGTACAAATTCTTGTTTAATCTTGTTCATGAGAAAGAATTCTACAGCTCCCATGCGTTTCAGTGTAACTTTGTTGACAACTAAAGAACATCACAAAGTAATCACTGTTTCGGTTCCTATCTTAGCAATGTTCCTTCTCACTAAACCTAAACTTTAAATAAAAGAAAATATTTTTAATTTGCTTCTCTTTTAAATCAATATTCCCCATAACCAGCTATCTTTATCCAAAGTTTCAGCCCCTTACAGGTACACCTTATGCAATTCCGTTTAAAATCCAATTTTTAACTTGCTAGGTGACTAGAGTAAAGTCAAAAGAATAAATTTTCTACAGTAGGGTACACGTGTTTAAGAAATATTGAGTTTATACAGTTGTACGTACGTACTGATGTAGCATTGTATTCCAAATTCAATTGAAAACTTATAAGAGATACGCATACATGTCTGTTTGCATGTAAATGCAAATATGTACGAATAGTTTTACAGAAACAATTCGAAAACACATTCCTATTCATTATTCAGAGCTAACAACAGGTGGATTCAATTCACTTTAACTTTACTGCCTTTAGTTTTGAGGATCTATTCAACGTGCAGAGAGTTTTTATACCCTACGTCGCTACATAGTTGGCATAGCGGCAAGCTATTGTATTTGATATGTTCAAGATATGTTCTATTGACCTGATTTATGTTAGGTGGCGGACTCATATAGGTATGAGCCCTACTGGGATATCACAATTCAATATCAAATCAGGAGGTCAATCAGTTCCCTTAGTAAACACTTTACTTCTTTATTAAATTAAACCCTATTTTAAGGGTTTCAGTTAGAGATGACAGAAAATGAAAAGTTAAGTACCTCTGCCTATTTATAATCAGAATTGGATTCTGATGCATGTAGGGAAAGATACACTGCTTCTACATAAATTTATGTAAACGCCAATTCTATCGGTATGACTTTCAATAAGGCTCTGGCCTTTGAAAGCCGCAATAGACGGATGACCATGTGATTTTATTCAGATCAGTCGAACAGAGCTTATCAATGATGTACGTACTCTCATGCAGGCAACGAAGTTTAGCCTCCCTGTATAATGACACACTTATGCCCTGTCACATATCTGAAGTTAAAAACCTTGTATGAACCCTGAACACTTCTTAATTACAGCATACATGCCTTCAAAAACGAGAGCAGTCATCGAGGTTACATTCAATACAACATAAAATTTAATACCCTTGTCTTTAACCTATTCCAATTCAGCACAGTACTCTGAAGTAGCCTGTATATACCTGAATGGCACTGCCTCTAATGGACATAAGGTCACAGGTTTAATATGGACTAGTGTAACAGGTCAACGATGTCAATTACTTTGTCTACAAACCAAGGTTCAACAAAAAGTTTTCATCTTCACTCAGCTTACTAACAAGTGTGTTGAGCGAAAATGATTTTCGAGTATTTCGTGACTCTATGAATATGGTGGCTCTATGTTTGAAAACATCTTTTAAAGACGCTATAACTTTTGAAAGCCAAATTATGTATGAGGCTAATATAACTCAGTTTATGAGTCGCTTCAGAATACAAATATGAGGTCTCTCTTTTATTTCAAATTTGCTTTTTAGCGGAAAGATATGGGATTTCGTTATTTAATTTAAATTCGAACCGTAAATAGAAACTTAGTAAAGACTCAATATACAGTGAGCGTCAAAAGAACCATAAAATTCAAACAAATCAAATTCTTTTCATTAAAAATTTTACTACTTAAAGAAAGGGCCAGAAAAATTTTTTCAATATTTCGATTTTTTTTTTTTGTATTTTTTTTTTGGTTCCAATTTTAAAAACTGACATGATGAAACATGTTTAAAATAAAAATGTCGGTAATTTATATTTATTTAATGTTTCTTCCGACGCTCATGGCATACCACATGATTTTGAATTATAAGGAAGAACAGTCTATGTTTTTAGCCGTCACACCAACAGTAAATTATTTCAAAAAGTGTTTGTGGGTACAGAACATCATATAGTCAGTCGACTTAGCTCAACTATACCTTTCTTAGTCATTTATCACAGCAAAAAAAAAAACAAAAAAAAGATAGAAATCACAATTGTTTGTCTGAACAAAAGAACGATAAATATTTTTCCAATCACATCAACTTTTATTAAAACGAACATACAATTACACAGTCTAACACCGATAAACTTTGTTTATTGAATTCCGAGAATATTTCTTTTTTTCTATTCTACAAAACTTGTCATTGGAAAAAGGAGAAAATTTTAAAATTTAAAATCATTTGATTGAAATACCGCAAATCTAATAAAAAGCAAAGCCTAACGCACTAAGTAAGAGTTTAGTAAAGAATTTATGAATACTTTCAAGGCTGTTACAGGGGACATGACGATTTCTTTGGATTTATGCAATATCAACTAATTGTTAAAGGAACTTAAATTTATCAAAACTAAATTTCGAAAATATTCAATTCACATATAAATTATTATTTTATTCGTCCATACACAAATTAAATTAAAAATTATTTTCTTTTACTTCCAGCACTTTAAACATGTCCTAGTGAAATAACATCAAAAGTTTACATACAACAAACAACATCTTTCAGAGGATGATATTTATAGTTTTACGCTCCATAAATATCAATCTAGTAAATAATACAATACGATCGAAACATCTTCAGTAGCACATCCATTTGATTTAAGCCCTACGCTGACGACATAGAGGAGTTGAAATATCCGCACTATCGACTTGATCTAAAAGTACCAGCTCGTAGACAACCAAAGTGCCAGCCATCTGTAAAATAATACAATGTAAGTATCAGAAAAGTAATAGAGATTTACTATTTATATGTTTAAAAAGAAGGAACATTTTTAAAACTAACCCAGTAAACATTTAAGAAAAAATTGTTTGAAAGGACAAAAGTACTTAAAAGAGTATTTAAAATATATAGTTTTCATTTTTTCTTATGGAAAAAGATTAGAAATGGATTTTTGATATTTAATTAAGATCGACCTCTATAAAAACCTATAAAAAAAAAATCGCTAATAATATAATGTCCCTCAGTCTAGTACGATATTCCTTAACCTATGGTACTCCTACATATGTATTAGCAACTACTGGCTCTTGTTTCCCTATCTTCTATATGTTATATCAATTTCAGTTTTCTATTCGGAATAACATCCAAGTATTTTACTTGCTTGAATATCCCAATCTTATTGCTATGAAACAAGGACTATCTTTTTTATAAATGAACACATTTCGTTCTCATGTAAGAAAACATTTCGTCCAAATAGCATGCTATGTTCAGTGTATGTTCCGCACTCCTACACAGATAGTTCGGATACATACTACTCAGAAGTATTAACATGTCGTTCACTTAGAAGGCTGATTGAAGTCATTCGTCGAGCTGTGAATATTTGTGAACCACATTAGAGTTGAGAGTATGTGTCCCTATGTTTCTTATAAATACATAATTGCATAATTGATCTTTTTAAACCCTTTAATCAGGATTGCGATCTAGCTTCACTTATGTTCTGCAGTACATTTTAAAGTCAACTCTGATCGAGAAAAACTTTCAGAAAATTTTTCATAACAGGTTTATTTACTCTCACAGTTTTTGCCAAAAATATGCTGCGAAGAAGAAATCGCTGAAAAAATATTTATTTTCATATTTCATTTTGATGCCTGACCTGGGATATGAACCTGTGCTTAAAGTCTAATAAGCCAACACTTTACCTACTAGACTACGATGACTTTAAACAAATAAGAGTTAAAAATAGGTTTCTAAACAAAAATGTTTGCTGGGTAAGGTTTTCTGTCTTCCACTCCAAAAAAAAAAAAAAAAAAGTTATAAAACTACTAACTTACAGCCAACATTAAACGTTTGGTTAGAAAAAAGAATCTTTTGCCACTTAAAGCATACAAATCAGATACAATGACTTCATTTAGTCTCTTGAGCTGTATGAGGCGAAAAGGAAAAATGAAAAAAATGTAAAAATTTATGAAAAAATTTATGAAAAAAAATGTAAATTAAAAAAACCAATCAGTTCTTCTGATTTCACCTCCAAACACCAATGATTTGTTGGTATTTCATACATTGACGATACAATTTCATCCGAAACATCGTTAATTCTAGCTGCAGTCAGCATCATATAAAATGTACGCAATGCAACGAATCCCAATGAAAACCAAAAATACAAGGCGTTCATAAAGTTTTCATGGTACCTGGAAAATCATAAAAAAATTTTTCGAGTTTAACAAACCGAAAAAATAAAATAAACAGTACAGTATTACAGAAAACTGTGAAAAATTTGTACGGCTAAGAAGTATAAATTTTGTGAGGAGGATAGCAAAACCAACACGGATAACTTTTCATCGTATTCTTTTAGTAGATCAGCGAGGGCAAAAAAATCCAGACGCACTTTTAACCAGAAATCATTGGACATATTCTAAAAGAAAGGGAGAGTTAGTTAGTTACGACAATAAACGTAAAGATTGAGATACCTTTTGTACATGACACTCTATACACCAGTGAAATTGACGAAATCGTATTGATATACCTTTGCAGACAAGAATAAGAAATATGTCAATAAAATTCCAAGTAAATGTCATTGATATGGTAATCCACTATAAAAGAAATAAAAAACTTTTAGTTTCTGTCATCACTTATGTTGTGTGTGTTAATTCAATCCATAAGTGGCGGAACCTACAGTATAAAGTAGACTCAGAACGACAGATTTTTGAGAAACTTTCTCAAGGCAATTTTTTTTAATCTCAGATTTTTTGCCAGAACTCTACTATGAAGGGAAGGCGCCAAAGAAATATTTTTTTATTTTTTGTAATTCCGTTTTGTTACAGATTTCTGACTAGGGGTTCGAACCTCTCATCTAATAAGCCAACACTCTATCTACTAGACTATGTCCCCTTACACCATGTTGTATTAGTTTTAGCGAAGAATTTCTGGAGAGGAGGATTCAACTCAATGAAATGTTGGCCTAAACATCTCCTTGAACATTCATAGACTGAGGACTATAAATATCTGAAGAGATACTTAGGAGCCATCATCCCAAATACATACTATTGGTTCGCGAACCTTTATCCTGGTTAAAATTCTCTAGAAAAACGTATTGAATTTGGATATTTAGTAGTAGAATATCCTAGCAAGCATTTAGGCTTGCCCATTAAAGCAATCTATTTCTCTGGAATTAGAGAAATTTTTCAGGTCTGCATTCTATAACTATGTTGCAGATGTACTGAGGATATCACGTACCTCACTACGTTTAGATGTCTCCTTAGTCAAGATTAGACTGAGGATTAGGGAAAAATTTCACTCCATGGGTTACTTTTCCTAGGTAGTATAGAGAACCTGTTCTATCACTTTGGTAAACTGTTGGAATCTTAACCCAGGATGATCCTCACTGACTTGCCACTGTTATCTTTGTTGCCGCAGGCCTTTGCCTTCTAAGAATGCATGTCCATTTCTCCATGATTTTGCCAAAACGTGTCACTTGTATTTCCTTTCTTGACAAACAGATGAGTCTGAACAGATTTAAACGAATCGGGGTGAAATGGGTTAGAAACCTCTTCTTGATTATAATAACAATGTAACGCGAATATTGTATAACTATTACTGACCCGTGGGTAAGTCAAATTTCTGGGTATAAGATGGGTAAATATTTATAAATAGTTTCTATCAGCCTTACAGCAATGAACTAAACATGAAGCTTTAACGTTTTTCGTCCGTTACTTACTTAAAGTTTACTTCTTATTCCTCGCCCTCGTGATAGCCTCCCGAATACAAAATATTTTGGTTTGCTATGAGCATTTCAAGTAGTCGTTAGTGCGATAATTAAATGACTACCTTATGCAATTTATTCCGTTGAGCATTGTGCCTTGATAGTACTCAGGCATTTAGAATTTTGTTTGAGTGACAATCTTCATGAAGTAATACATCCTGGCTTAAAATTCGGCTTTTTGGAAGCAAAATTAATTTAAACTTTTTTGTATTTTTGTTTTTAGCAAGTTTTTTATTTCGACGCCTATTTACCTTTCACCAACATTCACTACCGAAGGACAGGATAACATCTATAAAATTCCCAATTTTTTACGAGCGATAATGAATTAAGTAACAGTCGTCCATAAGACAATTAAAAAAATTTGAAACCGTCTTACCTGTAATAACGGTATCAACCATGGCGTGTACTCGACTATCGAAAAGATTTGCAAACGTTCTCTAATGTAGTAATTCCGCCAAAAGTCCACAGTTAAGTTGCACTGTGATATTTGCAAGTGATTGCTATAAAGCCCGCTGGCAACATAACATGTATGTTCGACTGTAATAATAAAAGAATAATAACAACAACAACAAAATTAACCGTACTAGTATGGTATCACTTACACGCTGCCCCAATGAGGAAACACCATCCAATAAAGCGTATACTTTGGCTAAAATGTCGTGATTGTTTGCAGGTGTAAAGAGGCTGAAAGAAAATATTCTCCAACTGACGCGTTGCTCTAATCAAATTTGGCCAATTACGTGAGATACACAAGAAAACAATGAAAGCACTTAGACATTCAATGCTAAAGGTAAAGGGACCTTTAAGGTGCAATAATAACCAAAAACAAAAGCATAAACAAGACAATATAGTAAGTATAGAGAGGAAAAAAATTTAATAGAAAGGACGTTAATGGCAATGGTAATAGCACATTGTTAATGATAGATAATATTAATGTAATACAATGAAAAACCAAAGAAATATTTTTTGTTAATTCATATTATATTCAACCACAATTATGTTGCACATCTTATACCCACCTGTTGTCGTCAATTTTAAACCCTGTTCAGACATCACCCTCAATGATAGGAATACGTCCAGTATAGCAAATGCTATTAATATTAGAGTGACCAGTACTGGCAATGTAAACCATTTAAAATAAACGTTCTCAACATCGCCAGTTGGCCAAACACCCATAACAGGTAAAACACCACAAAATCGGGAGAAAACTAGAACTGAAAAAAAAAAAAATGAAAAAGATACGTATCGATACAGGGGGGAAGCAGAAGTTGGTGGCAACTATAACACAAAACTATAAAGTACTGGATAGAATGTAAATAGTCTAGCATGTGTCTGTATAACCGGATTAATTAGAAGCTGGAAGCGCTGCACGATTCAAGTCCATTGCATAGTGAAGACCCTCGACAGAACCGGAAATCCTATTATTTTGGGATATGCCTCGCACCGAGACTGCGTAAGGGAGGTGAATGAATCACCTAGACAGAGGAAAAAGGATCCGTCATTACATTATCATTCACGGCAATAAAAGTCTGAGAAGAAAAGGTTACATTCTACAAATATAGACTAGGAAATGAAAAGATACTAAGAGGCAGAAACTCTTCTCAAAAGAAATGCGTTGGAGAAAGTCTACACTTTTGTTGGGTAATTACAATTAAAAAATATGGACTATACATCACGTGATTAGCCGCCCTTTAAATCGGGTACAACATATACAAAAACACTTATTCAATATCCTTCTTTAAAAATTATAAATGAAGAACGTGGAAGGCAGAGAGGGATTTGTGATCTATGTAAGGCTGGCCACCAGACTAAATCTAACCTACGTAATGAATAGAATCACTTTGTGTTTTAAATTTAACTGCAAATTTAATAAAACTAATTTTTCTATAAAATGTGAAAACGTTACTCTCTACTTTTATATGGGAGTTGGTTTCAAGAGACATGCGGTATAGAATATTAATCATAATGTTGAATTGCCAATGTATTATAAACAAATTTAATTTAATTTCATAAACAAAATAAACATTAAAAAACTGTGCAAAACTACTCCAACTTGACAAAACTGAGACAAAATTAAAAATTTGTTCATGAAATTCATTAAACATGTAACGTGATGCATATGTTACCATGTTAAACTACATTCCTCCAATTGTTTTGTTGTCGTGTTTCTAGAACATGTGTCTCTGTCAGTATTCATTGTAGGTTGCAACAACTTGAAAGGAGCAAAGAAAACTTTATCACTTACATGGTCCCAATGCATGATGAAGAGTATTTTTAACACTTTTATGCTTGACACTTGACTGCACTTTAGTTTGCAACATATGCTGTAGTTCTGTTCCTGTTGTTGGCATTATTGAACGTGTTGCAGCAGCATTAAAGATATTCGTTGAAGTACCCCCATCTTTCTTTGGATATGTAGCAGCAGTTTCAACTGCTGTTACCGCTACTGCTGCTGGTGGCATTGTGTTGTGAACTTATACTTTCTACGTGTTGCACGAAGATATACTTTTTTTGTTTCTTCTATTTTAAATATTTTTTTTTATTTTTAGAAAAATTTTTCACTGTTTCTCCACATACCACTTCAACGATAACTGTAAATTGAATTGGTGTTTGAGTGTTACTTTTTCAGTTATCGTTAGCAGTAGCATTTAATCCACAGTAGTTTATTTTATTCTTTTATTTTGTTATTTTATTAGTGTTTGCACAGGATGTCGACAAAAATCAACTCCCACAAAATGCCTTGAATGTTGTCGGTTGCATGACTTGTTTAAATTTACGGTTTGATTTGCAACATTTAAAAAGTAAACTGACATTTCCACAAACAACACAAATGTGGTAAATTGTGTTTGTTTGCATGGCGAGATAAAAATCAAATTAACCCGTTGGAAGAAGTATAAATTGTTAAAAAAAATAGAGAGTCTTGTTGGAACCAATTGATCATGTGTTATGTGGTTCGTCAAGAGTTAAAATGTAAAAACCGAATGCATTTTGTAGGAAATTCAGCACAGCTACAGCAATCTCATAATGAGTCAACTATGCTTTCTTTTTAACATAATCTGTAACCCTTTCTTTCGCCGTCTAGTAGTCTAGTAGGCAATGTATTGGCTTATGAGACGTAAGGCAAAAATTCAGGCTTCAGGTCAAACAGAGAGTAAATAAAACCTACCGTGAAATGTTACTCAAAAATCTATTGTTTTTAGTACTTTTGCTTGTGGTTGGTAATAATTCTCTATGTTCCTTCTGTTAATCGTGTTAAGTGGATATTGAATTGGTCCAAATATATCAATCTCGAGCCAAATTTTATTCCCAGATAATTCCCAGTCTTTGGCAATCAATCTGTATGGCTGTTTTCACGAATGTGTGTCATACTTCCATTCTTAATATGCCACCATAATTGACTTTCCATACATTATGGTCCATGCTAAATCGTTATGTTGCCCGTAACTACCTGTATTCGTCTTTAAAACTTAGATATCGCTTAATCTCAAGCTCAATATGTAAATTCAGTGAACCCGCGTTGCCTTAATGCACCTTAGAGGAACCACATGGTTTCACAACAAGTTCTGCTCAGAAAATTATCCTTACTGACACCGAGCAATACTCTAACATTTGTCAAGAGAGAATTGAATGAAATATTATAGGTTAGAAGGCATCGTAGTCCAGTCGGTAGTGTCTCGGCTAATCAATCGTGAGACCATGGTTCAAGCCCTAGGTGAGACATCTCCAACAAAATAAAATAAGAGAAAAATATTTCTCCAGCAACTTCAAAAATAATTATAGTCAAAAAAAATTCTCGAAAATCTGTTCGCAACCGACTTTAAACTGTAGCTACTGCCACTTATATAAATGGTGTACGAAACTAGTTTGTAATTCTAACTGAAAGATGGCAATGGCCAATTGCTAGTATGATGGTATGCTAGTCTATAATGATTTAAAACGAATTTTCCATATTATTTCGCAGATAACATAGAAAAAATAACTTTTCTTTTTAACTTTTTAACGGTTTCTAATTCTTATTTATTCAATACACACAGTCTAACACTACTACATAAATATATTTCTATATTAAATACATTTCTTAAGAATACTGTTCAGCAGCCTCACTGGGCTCATCATAATAATGAGAACAATAATCGGTAACCTGTTTAATAGAGCCCTGATTTATGACATCCGAAACCATTAACTCGTATGTGACTATGGTGCTGGCCATCTGTTGATGAAATTTAATAAAAGTAAAAACCAAATATTTAATGAAATTAATAACATTAATAAGACAATTCCTATTGAAAATGTGATATTTGGGTCAAAAATTTCCAAAACAATACATTTGGAGGTACTAATTTATTAAAGTTTGCATTTATTTTTTGGAAAAGTGCCTCCAGATGCATTATATTGGCTTTTATGAAAAGTATATGAACAGATATTTACCGCCAGTATAAGTTTACGGGTCATAAAGAAAAAGCCACAACCGCTAAAAGCTGTTAAATCCACCGAAAGCTGTTCACTAAAGCGTTGAGTCTTCAAATGTTACGCCATTACAAATATTACAATCGTATACGTACATACACATGCGTGAAAAGGAAATAAAAGAAAAGGAATAAAATTCAGTCTCAATTAAATGACAATACAAATCACAGAAATCACTTAAAATTACGGACAGTGAAATCGGAATGCATTTCACACTCCAAAAAATTCTTGAAAGCCAACACAAACAAAAAAAATTAAACCCACCTCCATACACCAGGATGTTGAGGGAATATCACGCAAACAGTTTACAATCTTTTTCGTATACTCATCCACTGTAGCGGCCAGGTACAATGTCAGCACTGTACGCACAATATTAAATAGCAAGGAATACCAAAAACCCACTTCGGCTACCCAATCAACACCAATATTGCTGGACAAAGAAAAATTATGAAAAGCTTGACAATAAATACAAAGAATAATTTTGAAAAAAAATTTTAAATGCTGGATACATTTCTATTGTAAAGGAATTCAATAACGACAAAATGTTGAAAGCAAGACTTACTTAAAACTGTTAAACAATTGAAAACATATGAAATACATATTGTTTGCAGAGGCCAATAGAATTAAGGCAGCAATTTCCTTATTGATAAGACGCATTAAGCGTTTAAGTACCAAATAGTGTTCACGGGTTTCCATCCAGAATACAGATGGCATGGCCTTAAAATTATGTAAAAATAATAAGAAACGTGTTAAATTTATACAAAAATAGTTTAGATTAAGGTTCTCATTTAAAAAAACACAAAAAAAATTTTGCTGTACAGCCATTGTCAAGAGAAACTATGGAGTAAAGCTTTTACAGAATTCATATCAGAGAATTCCAAGTATCGTAGTCCAGTTGGTAGTGTGTTAAATTATTAGACGTGAGGCTACGGTGCAAATCACAGACCAGACATTATCAACAAGACTAAATATGAAAAATTATACTTTCTGTACATAGATTTCTGGCAATAACTTTAAGAGTAAATAAAACTGAAATGAAAAGTTTTTTAAAAAAAATCTGTCGTTCGGAGTCGACTTTAAACTTTAAATAGGTCCCGCCACTCTTGTATAAACTCCCAAGATGTGAGAAAATAGGTCGTACTTCTGACTGAAGGCTTGTAATAATCAAATATTTATGTGTGAATGCCAACCAGTCAGCCACGGCTTCTTTGGGCAGAGCACATCGGAAATGTTAAATTTTTAATAATTCTGACTTATGTACTACGCCGAATTTGCCATGTGGCATGTCAGCTTTAGGGATCGTTGTAGTTTGTGGATTTTCGCATACATATGTGTCATCTCCACGTAAGATGACTATGTCCTCGAATCATTTATGCATAATATTCAATATATAATGAACAGGGCGGGTCGTAATGTCATATTGTGGAAATCACATTTCCAGATCATAATCTCGCTTTTGACAGTATCAACCTGTTCATCGTCATTCTCAATGAAATATAGACCTATAACGCTATCTTATCCAACTTTACTAGAGGCACCCCTGCTAGTCATTCCTATGATGTTTATTTGATATTATCGTTTCTGAAAGGGGCTCCCTAAATGGAATATAAGAGCGTTAGTTTTCAATTAAATTTTTAGAATTCATGATGAAAATTTTTTTTGACGTTGATATTACGACATTTTATTTCTAGTCACCGACTAACAACGCCTTGCATGCTGTTTCGTTTAAACGAATTATTGAATAAAAGCTCACCCACAGAATGATATGAATTGTTTAAAATTTTTTTTCTTCTCCAACTACTTCCTTTTATTTCATTTCAAAAAATCTCTTCCATTTCTTTGGAAGCCTAGCAAGTGTAGTTAAATGGAAAACATTTCTGTTTTTTTTTTCTGCACAATTTGGCACGTGAACATTGTATTGTATTTTTCAATTAGTTTTACTTCTCATTTCTATTGTTTTCTTTTGATTATTTCACTAATTAAACTTATTTTCATTTAAACATACCTTGCCCGTCACACTTTTGATGCGCAAGTAAATCTGACGAAATCTGGTGGCCAAACCAATGCTAAGAATGATAATAAAAGTATCGGTAAAAGAGCGAGGATAAGCCAACGTGAGATTTATCCACTAGAAAAAGCAAAACAAAATGTGTGAAATTGATTACAATGAACAGAAAATAATTTCCAATTAAATTATTAGCCCAAAGGGATGGACAACAACTCATACCTCTAGTACGGGTATAATCCAATAATTAAATGGTACGACATTTTTTAGATGAGGACGTTCGCGCCAGTATAAGCTCTCCCAATAGCTGATGTTCAATTTGCATTGTGTTCTTTCCAAATTGCTTTTATGAAATGAATTATAGACCAAATTGACATGTTCAACTAAGTATGTAAGAGAAAAAGTAAAATCAATTAAAAATAACTGTTTATAACAATGACATCATAATCATCTCTGTTTCCGTTAGCCATTTACCTAAACTGCCCAACATAATCAGGGAATACCAAAAATAAATTCTCAATTTCATATTATAATTCGCATACAATTGATAGGGGGCCTTAAGGAATAATTTCTCCGCTTGACGCCATTGAGCCATCAGCCAGGGCCATTTTGTAGCCAGACGCCAAAAATATACATGCTCCAACAAACACACAGAAAATAATGAAATTGTACCTTGAAAACAATATGAGAAGAAGAAAGAGATAGAGAGAGAAAGTAAAAAAGCCACAAAAAGTAAGTTATTATTGGTTGATTAAGCAATAATTTGGGAATAATTTTTATTTAAATTTTTTGATTTTACCTGATACATGAAAACTAAGTCCGGTTTTAAAGATGTAACGTAGGACCACCATGAATTCACTGACATTCAGAGTCATTATAATAGCAGCGTAAAATACCGGCACACTGAACCATGTGTATTTGAGTTTCGAAATGCTTTTGCGATAAACATTTTGAACCGGTAGCAAAGCGAATATTTGTGTTATGAAGAGGACTAAAATTGTATGTGAAATGAATTTTTAACTTGTATTTTTATTTTGTGTTTTCGTTTTATCCCGAATGTTACCCAACAACAATTTGTTATCCTTTTTTAACTATATAATCCCCTTTTTTGAAGTCGCCGTGGTCTAGTGGGTAGTGTGTTGGCTTATTAGACAAAAGGCCCGGGTTCGTATCCCAGGTCAGACAACAAAACGAAAAATATTTCTTCGGCGACTTCCTCTCAGCAGATTTTTGGCAAAGACTCTGAGAGTAAAAATTGCCATGAAAAGCTTCTCAAAAATCTGTCGTTCGGAGTCGACTTTAAACTGTAGGTCCCGCCACTCTTATATAAAATTAACGCACACAACATAAGTGGTGTGAGAAGCTAGGTCGTAATCCTGACTGAAGGGTTGTAATGGCCAATTATGTATGTATGTATGTAATCCCCTTTTTACATTACACAACATAATTTGTAATTCCAACCCTTCAGACAGGATTAAGACCGAACTTCTCACACTACTTATGCCTTGTGTTAATTTTATACATAAGTCGTTTAAATTCTACTCCAAATGGCGGATTTTCAATCAGTCGCCGAAGCAATATTTTTCATATTTCGTTTTGCTGGAGATTGGAGCCGTAGTCTAGCGGCGACTTCCAAACAACCTTCTTCCCAAGGATAATTTGAACAACGAACATCATAGAAAGGACACGCAGAAGGTCTAACACTTGACTAGGCTGCTTTAGTCATTATCAGCAATTCTTTGAGGATTCATAGAATCTCTAAACACATCAAATCAATATTCCTTTCGACTTAGATTTCCAAATGTCAGGCAATATCAGTAAGGATGTTCAGTGATAACCTGCTCTACTTCGTTTGTGTCTGTCGGGTCAGATTCGTCGAGTTCATTTTCCTATTTTTCCTAAGCGATTAAGTGGACTAACTAGTTTAAGTACCAAAAGTAAACCCTAAACTTTAAGAAGTTAACCTACAAAAATGCTTGCAAAAAGCCTTTACAAAAATACAGAGAGTTATGCTGATTGTATTCCAAAAATTTAAAGAAAGGAAGCGCTAAGTTCGGCACTTAGAGCCATTGTAACACCAGATCAATTCACATGCTTACTGTTTAAGAAATTTTAGCTAAAAACCACATGCTTTAAAAGAAAAACGCCCAAAATCACGAAACCCAAGAGTTACCGTTGACGTATAAAACAGAATTGTTGCCAGAATTGTCTATACATTTCTGGCTGGATATTAGTATCGTTTTGAAAAACCAAGAACGTTATTTTGTTTCAAGATTATATTAGATTTTCAGGAGCTTCTTATTTTGATTCTTCATTAATCTCATTTCATCCCTATTATTGTCTTGTACCCGTAAGTTTCCATGTCTGGTCACTCTACAACTGATAAGATTTTCACACTCAGACATAAACTCGAGTTCAGTTCAAACCTTATTTAGAAAAAAATCAGCAATTCTTTTTAAGTTTTTTTTCATAACGTCAGCCAAATCTCGTTATCAGAAATCATCTTTAGTTCCGGAACGCGTTCCTGTCCAAAAAGGAAGTACCAGAACGACATTCCGGAGCGTTCCGGCTCGACAACACCACTGATTATAACACTTCACACTTAAATGACAAAACTAAACTTATCCAACCTTTAAGTACAGAAGTTGGGAGTGTGAGGAAAGTGTCCTTATAGCGGCATAATATTTGATAAATCAGGTACTTGCTTATGATGATTGTCTACATTTGAATAGTACAACCTGTGCTATAATAATCAATTGAAATCAAAAAATAAACTTTCTATACGAGCCTCAATTTTCTTTATCTAAATTCAATTGATGAGAAACTGTTTGAAATATGCGATGTAATATGAGATATTTGTACTAAAATGGCGATGTCGAAGAAAATCACCAAAACATATTGCAGTGGTCACCTCTTGAGCCCAATATAATGGTCAAAAATATTTACTCAATGTATACAATCGTATAGTATCATTACAAGCAGGCTTCCGAAAGCCAGATTGTTGGTAGACTTAATAGCACATAATGCAAGAAAACTAAGAATCTATAATCGGAAAGCTAAATATGACTAGATTTTAGTGGAAAAAATTCAAGACATTATTAATGACACTCTTGTTGCTGCGTAGCGACAGATGAGCTTTCTAAGGGAGAATTACAAATTTTTTTAAATGTAATATGTATTGCATCACTCTAGATATGCAGCCAATCTTTAGAGTCAATCATTTATATGATTTTTTTTAAACGCTTCATTCACGTAAACACTTCCTAATTGGTTTGTAATACATTTTAATTAAATTTGCATACTTAATCGCACTCTTACATACTTCGTCTCACCGATTGATGAAATGTCTGTTGCTCCATTTCGAATATCGCAAATAGAATGGAATTAAAAAACCAATTACTCTTTAAGCAAGCAAAGTAAAGCGAAAGACTATGAAAAATCCAATCAAATTAAAACAGTAACTAAAATAATAAGTATTGTCTGTCTGTTTATCTATCGTTCAGAGTTCAAAACGGAAGCAACAGGATTTGCATGAACTCCAAATAAAAAAGAATGGGAAAACTTTTTAAAACAAATAAATTTTGCAAACAACTTTTTCGCGTCTGTTTTGAATTTTGCGTGTTTTTATTTAATTTGTATGACAATTGCAAATTATAATGAAGACTGAAATTTAAAATGCCACTCGTAATAGAGTCCAGCTACTGCACCCACAACTAGTTGCCTAAATACGATGTTGGTTAATAATTAGTTGAATATACTTTTCATTTTTATTTCAATTTCAATGCATGTCATGACATGCATTTTTATTATTTCAAAAGGTTTTTCCTTTTTTATTTGCGAACAAAGAAACAACTGGGGGTTTGATTTATTAAACGTTCGTTGTAATTGAAAAAAAAAAGAATTAGGAGTGTCAACATTGTATTTTGTTAAGTTTTTTTGCATATCAAATTAATTTTTATCGTATTCAGTATTTCGCTTAAGAACAGATATCCGGCAAACCTTTTGAACGATTGGGTTCATCGAATTGCAACAACACCAGCTCATAGGTCACAATAGTGCCAGCCATCTGTAATAAATCAGAAGAAGAAATTAAAGTATAAATCGAATGTTTTTGTTATAAAATTGAACGTAATTTATAAATTTAAAAGCAATGCTTTACGTATTGATAAATTTAAATTTCAAAAAATAATTTTCGTGTAATAAATTCCTGAAGAATTTAGTTGTTACGACGTATGTTTTTTGTTTAAACTCCGAAGTAGTTGACCTATCCTAATACCAATGCTAATAGATCAACGATTACGCAACTAATGCTACATTGAATATTACGTGCCAACCATGTCAGGACATACTTATCTCAGATTGCCTTTACTTGATCTTGGTCACCGAGTTCATGCAATTTGACCTCATTTTCTTACGTTACAGCTGTATATGAAAAATACAAAAATACACAGCGGCTCTCAAAGTCAACATAGTCCATGCAATCGATTAAATTCAGCTGCAATTATGTGCCAAAATGTTTAGTTTCTTATTTCAGTATTAGAATTTGTCTCACAATCTTTATCTCTGTTCCCTTGAAGCTCTGAAATTCAATTAAATATTTGCCTGAAGATTCCCATTTTTTATGCGTCTATTAGCGCTAAGTTTAAATTCGAAATAAACGAAAATAAAAAATAAATTTCTATGATATATACCCCAAATAATAGACGTCTTGTTAAGAAGTAAAACTTTTTGCCAGACAATGCTACCGTTTGTGTAGTCATTTCAAATATTAAACGCTCCACCTAAACAAATGATGTACAAATGAGAGAAACGAAAATGAAATTAAAAAGAAATAAAAAATGTTAGAAAAAATACTAAAAGAAAGATAAATTATTCCTTAAAGCGTACCTCAACACACCAAGTGCGCGAAGATACTTTACGTAGCACTGGCAAGCCACCTTTGGATTCATCATTTATGGAGGCAGCCGCTAGGAAAACAAAAGCCGTACGACCAATTAAATATAACAGAGAATACCAAAAGTAAATATAATTAATGGGCCATCTCAGCTTGCTGCCAATAACAGAAAAAGAGAGGCGATAAAGAAATAGAGAGAGATAGAAGTATTTGAAAATAATGAATACGGATTTAAAACGTTAAAAAAGACTTACTTAAAAATGTTTAACAATTGATAGCAAACAAAATACAAATTATTTATGCAGGACAACAATATTATTCCAGATAAATTCTCATCGATAAATTCCAAAAGTTCACACAATTTAACATAATGTTCACGTATTTCGATAAACACTGTCTCTGGTATTTCCTGAAAGATTTTCAAATAAATGATTCAACATTTAAAATTCATTTTATTTTTCTTTGCGTTCACAATTTCAAGGATACTTTACCTTGTCTGCCAATTTGTTAATACGTTTTGTAATTTGCTCAAAACGATAGGCAATACCTTTGCTGACCATCATTATAAACAGATCCATGTAATTCCATACAAATGTACAGGAACCATTAATAATCTTGTTTTTTTGATAAGGTTTGAGAAGTTCTTTTTAAATTCATTTCAAATATAATTTCTAAGAATTCAATAGTGCATAATCAATAAATATTCAATACAATAACAGAAACATAGTCTTTTCGGAGAACATTCTTTTGTGGCAATGGTGCAATCGTTTGTCTACTATGCATTACAACATCAAATAATTTCTACGCATTCAGTATGTGAAACGGAAACATTGTCTTTTCGCAGAACATTCCTTTGTGGTCAATGGTGCAATCGTTTGTCTACTATGCATTACAAAATCAAATAATTTCTACGCATTCAGTATGTGAAACAATTGACACGCAGTAATCTTTTCTTTCATTTACACTTTAATTTATAATTTTAAAATCATACGCCATTATGCTCTGTTGCATAATATACCGCAAATCTCTATTTTACCAGTACCATTGCAATCCACTGCAATAGCAGAGTGCTTCACCTGGCTGTTGGTTTCACAGGTCAAAAAAAAAATGGTTTTGCAACAAGCAGCTCGGGGATACGCTATGACATTCACAGAGTACGAGGAGTGTTCAAAAAGTAAGAATACTTTATCAATTTCATAAGATAAATGCCAAAGACTGTACCCTGTAGTTGATAACTTTGAAAAATGCAATAAATTATGCAATTTCTTAAAAATTTGTGTTTAGGTTGCCATTATGGACTCGTAATTATTGATTCATATTGATTTTCCTAATCTGAAAAAGGGAAAACCTACGATATGAGCCAACTACAGGGGTATAAGCCTTCTCCCTATCGCATATAAGATTCTTAGGGGCGTATTGTGTGAACGTCTGAAGCCACTCGTTAAAACACTGATTGGTCCTTATCAGTGCGGCTACAGACCTTGCAAGTTCAGAATCGATCTTTACACTACCTCAAATCCATTTTGTCGACTTTAGTGTAGCTGTTGATAGTCCCATAAGGGATCGTATTTTTGCCGCAATGTTTGAGCTCGGTATACCTGCGTCCAGTTCCGTGAGTACGCTGACTACATAGACATCATAGGGCGTACCAAGCGTTGTGGAATTTGGACGTTAGTGGAATTAAATGGAAGTCTATTAAGATGTGTCTGTCAGTAAATAATGACAAAACAAAGCATATGTTGTTGACAAGTAGAGACATGTAGCATATTGGATCCCAGATTTCGACGAATAACTAGATTTTCGATATAATCAAGGAATTTACTTATCTTGGAAGCCCTACCATCGATTGGTGTGACCAATTGGCGATAGCGCGCAAGAAACGGATATACCTGGTAGGATGTGTTAAGGCAGACCGAAATCCGTTAATCAGGTTGTTAATGTTCAATTAAGTATGTAAGTAAGTAAGTTATATGTCTTTTTGTTGGGTTAAGCGAAAGTAATCTAACAAATTGCAATGAATGTTAGAATGTTATGGAACTAACACCAATAACAGAATATACATTCCACATTGAAAATAATATTGACATATTTGACTTGATTAAAAATAATTTTGGATTATTAAACTTTCTTCATTTGCCGGCTTACCAATATAAAAATGCCCACAAATAGGTTGTAGGGTAAAATCTCAAAAACATAACTGTAATTACGACGTACATAATCTTCAAACGATGCTTCTTCGGTATTATTATGAACGTGAGTACACAATTCAATTCTACGTTTATAGGACAATATGGCAGACGCTAAGTATAGACCATGTTCCACTTAAACGAAAAAGAAATTCGACATCCATACAAAATTAATTCAAATAATATAGAAATTTATATCAATCAACTTACCTGCTGAACAAAATATTATGCAATAAGCCGATATACGTACCCTGCTGGATAAACCATTTTTCAACATTTCATATGGAGGCTGTGTAAATATTGTCTCAACGCGAGACCAATAGCGCATAATTTTGGGCCAACGTTGTGCCAGAGAGGCAAACAGCATACATGCGAATTGAACACACCCAAAGAAAACAAGACCAACTGATAGGTGACAGTTATTGAATTTAATCCATTTGTTTTTTATTTGAATTTAGCGAGAGACTTACCAAAATTTTTAGCATTTATGCCAGATTTTATTAAAAACTTCAACATGGTCAATGTCAAAATGCCACTAAAACACATAAAGAATAACGTTCCTATTACTTGCATCGACTTATAGGAGAACTTTAAACGTTTAGGATCGGAACTTAAGATGCCCATAACAGGCATTACCGCAAAACATTGTCCCAGAAATAAAACTGGAAAAGAAATTAATTAAAAAATGAGCCATTGAATGGTTTAACAATGCAAATGCAATGCATCCAAACAAAATCTAAGCACTCAATATATTGTCTTCATTTCACAATTGGCCTCAACAATTTTTATCATCAGAGGCTGCAGAATAGTAGACTACCTGTCGGCTTGATACAACTTATTTGATCATTACAACCATTAGTTAGGTAGTAGGATTCCTAACTAGCATCTCGCACCACCCATATTGTGTATATTAATTTTATCTACGAGTGTCGGGGCCTACAGTTTAATGTTGACTCTGAAAGACAGATGTCCTTTAAGAAACTTTTTATGACAGTTTAATTTACTTTCAAGTTTTTTTTTTTTGATAGAAGATCGATGAAAAGATGATGCCGAAAGAAATTTTTATATTTTTCATATTTCCTTCTCCACGAGAAGTCTGAGCTGAGCAGAGACATGATGATAACACATCATATCGTTAAGCATTAAGAAATGGCGCCGCCTATAGTATTTTCTCTCGAAGATTAGTAGTGCTTCTTGGACGGATTATTTGCATAGAACTTTAAAGCATTTTTAAAGACCCCGAGTTCAGGATTGAAACAGTCAGTTCCATTAGTGACAAGTTCGTCACCATGCAAAGTTCTTCAAACGTTCAAGTGTAGGGCGCTCATATAAAAGGTATTACAACGATTCGTTTTGTTATTTCATGGCAGCTTCTGCAGTAATCCTAGTGGGTCAGACCAATTTTCTCAGCTAGATTGCCAACAACGCAGTATTCTATTATAATTCCTGTTAGAATGCGAAATGTTCTCTTGTCGAACTCAAGTAGTTTCGTCGTTTTTCTGTTGTCTACTGCTAGACACTACAGTTTTGGACCACCTTTGGTTTGTTGAATTCCCAGTTGTTTTTCCAATTTGCAAAAGAGTTCTTGTAGTGGTTCATAAATCCCTTCTATGGTCTCCTGCTTAGACATCTCCTATTCCTTCCGTCCGTGCCAGTCCATCCGCCTTTTCGTTTATTTGTATGTCTTAACGATATTAATTTGTACAATTTGGAAATCATGATAAAAATTGTTTCACCAACTTCTGGATTTCAAACTAGATTTCAGGAGCTAGAAGTTATTCGTGCCACCATCTTCTGGAAACTCTGAATTCCCGGAAAAAATCAATTCAAACCGGATTTCCTAACTTCATATGCATATGTACTTTGAGTTGCAAGCTTTCAGATTTTTGTTAAGTTGATAATCCAACAATTAAACATTGATCACTTCGTCCCGGAAAGTCTTTTATTGACCATATAAACAGTACTGAAATAATTGTCAATAGATACCGTTATTCCTTAATCACTCGGCTAAATAAAATCCTTTAGCATGTAACCAAGTCCATAAGAAATTAATACAAGTGCTTTGGCCTTCTTTTTGTTTTAAGCGAGGATTATTATGATCCCATTAAAAACTTACTAGGCCTTGCAGCATTATGAAATGTATCATCCACGCTATTTTTTACTGCTCCTTCTTTAGCAGTTTCATTCGGTTTCTCAGCCTCATAGTTTTTATTCGGTTTAATGAAACTAAAATTCATGTTTTGTAACATCAAACTCTCTACCGGTGTTTTCGACTTCCTCAATGTTACGCTCTTGGCCAGAATGTGATTATTATCACCATCACTTAAATCACGATCATCGCGTAAAATTTCCACATCCTCTATTTCTTCTGCAACACCATCATCATTATGCTTTCCCTTATGCCTTAAGTTTCGTTCATCATTCGCATTCAAGTGGCGATTTAAAATATTTATTGATTGTGTTTGATTATTCATGATCACTTTAAAATAATTGTTAATATTATTCTGTGTTAAATCATTTGGTTCCGTTTTAAAAACTTTTTCCAATTTTGCCCGTGAGAACATTTTCTAGACCACTTTCATACTGAACTTCACCACGGAACTGAATTGTATGGAATAAATGAAATGTTTTTGAAACGATATTTTTAAATAAATTCATAAACAAATCCTTAATTTGTATATACTCTACAACAACATTATAAATATTTGATTAACTAAATTGCGGTGGTGTAGACGATAAATTGTCATGCAAAAATAAATATTAAAAAAAAACAAAAACACAACAAAATATTGCATAAATCTGCAATAATGTCAAAATATGAAAGCAATGGTAATTGTGCACAATATTTTTATTTTTTAAATAAACACTATAATTTAGGATAAATTTTTCAAAGCTTTATAGGATATTTAAAGTACATATTAAATAAACAAGTACTTCGTGGCGTATGATTAATGACTAATTGGAAAATAATTAATTATCATTACTCAGATATTCACAGTACACAGTGGTTTTAAACGAAAGCAGATTTACATTTCGGTTTACAACCTTAGCCATTAAGAAATATTTCTTCATATTGTATAATATAAATATTACTGACAAGGAGTTTGAATCGTGGCTTCATGCGACTTCACCGAAAATTTTCGGTATATTCGTTAGATATCTTAATTTTACCTACCTACCTACCTATTCTACCTACCTAGATATCGACTAGCCCTTCCACCAATATCTGGATACATTAAGAATATTTTTTAGGCAGCCATATTGGACTCGACTCATTGCAAGTAATCTGCACATTGCTTTGGATATTTCTTTTTTAACAAAATTTCCATTTCGGTTAAACTGTTAGAGACCTTAAATTGTCCATATTGTTTGAATGTTTTTGAAAGCATAAACTTTCTCGCCTGTTGACCTTAGGTTATGTTAAGTAATGTGGCGGCCACCCCTTCAAGGAAGTGCTACCACTTAGGACGCATTTAGCCCTATTGTTATGCCACAATCAATACTACCCGGGAATTAAAAATTCTCTAAAGAAAAATTAACCCGAATTCAATATAAATCTTACTATTGCACCAATCTTTATATTAAATAACTCGATCTAAGAAAAAGCAAAATGAGCGATTAAAATACTCCATCTCTTTATGGCAAGAGACACAGGTAAGGTGCAAAACAGTCCCTTTGTTCTCCTCAGACAAACAGCTCCTGCACAAGTCATTTGTTGGAATGCAAAGTTTTTCAGCACGTCTACCAAAAGAATATCGGCCCATACAAATCACCTCTGGCCATGCGATTTAAGAACAGAAGCAGCTATCTGTCAAGCAGATATATTGCAAATACTCTACTGCCGCCATCAGGATTGAACTTCCTCGTAAAATAATTGAACAACTTTTAAATTAACTAAAGCAATCGGAATACCTATGCCCTACAACATATCAGAGATTGCGAGATCCTTAACGGCCCTGACCAGCCCATCAGCAGTGCAATTTGTAACGATATTGCTATATTCTGGGAACCTATATAAGAGTTACCTTTGAATGTTTCAAAATTTCTCTGAGAAATCCTAGACAGACTTTGAAACTACGTTCGTTAATTCGTTTCAGGGAAAAATTTAAAATTACCATGGCACTTTACAGGTCAGACCGCCCATAAGAAATTTTAATATCAAAACCCTGTCACTACTTTTTGAACTATCAAAGTAGATTTGAAGGTAAGGGGGTTCAATAATTCGTACCCTCTTTACTGAGGAAATAACATCAAGCTAAAATATTATTAGAAAATCAGAGTGGCCAAACTCTTCAGAAAGAATAAAATAGTTTCCCAGATGGTATTGTTTCCAAGCAACGATAGACCACATAGCTTGCTACAGTAGAAATAGCTTGGAAAAATTCCTACTGAAAGTAAAACAAAGCAAAGATATAATGCTACACAACATCCATGTTTTTCTTTATGGAATGAAAAAAATTAAAATAATCTTCCAAATCTCTATTAAGCTTTAGGTCTCGCAGCTAATGAATAAAATTAGCGCACAAAACAGGTGGTGTCAGAAATCACATCACAATCATAACTATGTACTTCAAAGCGTTGTAATAACAAACTATGTTCGTATAAAATAGCAAATGCGTATGATTAATATTGAATTTCAATACAAATTAAATATTACACATACGCTACGTTGTATTTTTAACACACAAAACATTGAATTAACCCACCGCTACATGCACCACAAATTCTGTAACAGAATAAAGTTGTTGCAATAGCAGCAGCTGCTCACGATGTGATGAGTAGCGTAGCACAAAAATGCCAAAAGAATAGTGAAGTTTTTTTATAACGCTTTTCAAAAACAGAATACAGAATAAGGCAAGAATATTCGGTTAATTTTCTGACAAAATACGAATTAAATTGTATAATGCATGAAACCCTCTTTACAATTCATATTTGTCACACAACAAATTTCAAATTTTGCACTTCAACTTCTATTGCAGCGACTACATAAACTACGTATTCTGTTGACATCAATTTGAAAAACTGCATGTCGCCTTTGACAGCCTGCAGCGCCTTCTCATTACGTTGTACTAAAGCGTCCTTTACGTTCCCCACTTCATCATTTAGAATATTTAATTTATTTACAATTAATAAATAATCATATCACCTGTTAACTTTTTCAATAAAGCAGGAGAAATTTATTTCATTTAAATTTTAAATAAAGTTTAAATTATGCTCATAAAATTTAAAGAAAAGTAAACAACTGAAAGCAATTGCCAAGAATATTTTGCCGGTTGAAGAAATAAAATATAATTTAAAAACCATTTTTCACTTTAAGTTGGTATTTCCGACTTTAAAGGCTACAACTCGTTCATGTGCAAACAAATGAAAAGACCAACCTCTGGAGGAGAAAAATATTTTAAAGCTCCAATGGAATTACGATTTCGATTGTTTTTATTTTAAAAATGTCTCAAAAGACAAATTAGCGAATAAATGAGTAACTTAAACTCTAAAAAAACTGCGGCCGAATTCTTTTGATTTGAAAAAATCTTCATTGGTGTTAAAAATAAAATCAAAAAAAGGAAAACGAAAATCATATAAGAAGAACATACCTGAGGTAATTTTTTTAAAGTAGTTTAGTAAAGGTTTTAAATAGGTTATGGGCTTGTAACTTAATTTCTGACATGAAAAAGTGTAAAAGCAAATAAAATTTTAACTCCAACAATAAATTTCCAATATTTAGTTCACTATTCTTAACTGGATTCAGGATTACAAACTACCTTCTCACACTATTCATATTGCATGCGTTCACTTTATCCATGATTAGTGGCCACTACAATTTAAAGTCTACTCCGTACAACAGATTTATGATACTTTTCCAGAAGATTGTTGATAGGAAGTCACCAAAAGAAATATTTTTCATTACGTCGTTTTGTCGGAAATGCCTGTTCTGGGGTCTGAACCATGAGCTCTCATTTTATTAGCCAACAAACTATATGTTAGACTACGGAATAAATTATCTCAATAAATTCCGATATTAACTGGCCACCAAGATTTTATTCTTTAGAGTTTAGTGAACTCTGATGTATGAGAATAAATCGGTTTATCGGTGAGATTCAACCATAGCCCTGTAAAAGTTTACTTGTTTTCTTTACAGTACAAGAAAAGACCATTGTTGCAATGAGAAAACGGTTTCTTACTAAGGCGCTCTTTATATCGATTTGCTTTTCACCAAGTAATACCAATTTTTTGCAACCGAAATCATTCGCTATAAACTGTAACAGAAGGTAACCATAGAACTATAATTTAGATGCATGGAAAGAGATCAATCCCAGTAGAATAAAGAGTTGTACTTCAATATTACTGAGTTATGCTGTCAAACACTTCATGAATAATTCTGTTTTTGTACAATACCTGGTAGTCGCCCTAGTGTAGTAAGAAGTGTGCTAAGGTATTAGACGTGAGGTCTCTGTTCAAACCCCAAGTCATATATCTTTAACTAAACGAAATATTAAAAAAATACTATTTCTCCGGTGACTGCCTCTCAGCAGATATCTGACAAGAATAAATAAATTTTCCGTGAAACGTTTCTTAAAAATCTAAGGTTCGGAGTCGACTTCAAACTGTAGGTCCTGCCCCTCATGTATGAAATTAATTGTTACCAAGCAAGCAAACTATACGCGTGGGCCACGTGGACCAGTTAGAGTTCTAAAACTGGAAAATGGTTTCAATTCCTAATCAACAAACTAGAGTAGCTTATTACATTTTTTATTATAATATTATTAAACCACATTAACTGCTATTTAACTTATCGCAACTGTTAACGAAAGTGAACAAATAAAATTCATTGGAAAACTAAAATATAATAACAAATATTTACAAAATAAATTTCATGTAATAATATTTATTATAAGAAATAAAAAAAAAATAAATATTTAAATACGAAATATTTACGAAGAGAATTTCGCACAAATAAGAATGTTAATGTTTATTTGTTAGTACTACTACAGCAATTAAATAAATTAAAAATTCGTAGTTTTTTTTTATTGCATTTCAATTGAATCTCTCAATACAGTTTAAAATATATCATTTGCATTTAATTAACACTGTTTTAACAACTGTTAATTAAATTTTATTAAATATTTCGTTGTTATCGCTTAACAATCGCTTAACTATTCGACATGCAATGTCAAATTGTTGCAAATTGAAAGAATAAAAATTTTAATATTTTTGGAATTCAATTGCAACAGTTGTTTGGAAAAAATTGCTGAATAAAGTTATATTGTTAAACTATTTAAATAACCATGGCATTTACACGCTATTTAATCTGGCAAAAAATCAAACAACGTCATCATCAACGCAAAGAATTCTGTCATAAACTATACGCTTTACACATATCGAGGGATTGGAAAAATTTGGACACCTTTCATCGTGCTATCAGGCCATGTAGGTAAAACCAGAAAAAAAAATAATAATCCACCGGAATAAAATGAAAATATATTTATAAAAACATATTCTTTTTTCATTTTACATTTTGACGCATCAAACAGGCTTAATGCTCGCTCATATCTTTGGTATAATGCCTCTGGTAAATACATGGGATTACAATCCGTATCGTTTAAAATTCAATATGCCCTGCTGGGCTATGACCATAACTTTGCTGTTTTTCATTTTTGGTGGATGGACAATATTGGATTACACAAAACTTATGCTTAAAACTGGTATAAACGCTAAAAATGTTGGTACGTATTAATGGAAGACAATATTTCTTTCTTTTACTTTTGCATAACATAGGTAGTAGAGTAAAATACCAAGAAATATGAAAAGAAAATCATCATGATTTTAAGATTTCGTTCAATTCAAAATAGTTCTTCACAAAATTATTCCTTCATTGCAAACTTTGCAAAAATACTCTACCAATTTCACAGGAATATAAATAGATTCCGTGATTGATGTTCAATTGAAAATATCTTTCAATTCATGAAACAAAATTTCAAATACGAAACTAAAAAAGTTTTCTTTACTTTATTAGATGACAGAAAAGTTGTTTGCAACTTGGACTAAATGAAAAAAATCTTTCACAAAATATTCCTTTTATCGCAAATCATACAATAACACTCTACCAATTTCATTGAAATATAGATTCCTGGAAAATAATATCGATGTTGAGCTAAAAATATTTTGCAATGAACAAATAGACCTTCGATTAAGAAACTTAAGAAGTTTTGTTTAATTTAATAGATGATAATGGATGAATTTTTGCAACTTGGAACACAGGGTATCTAATAAGTGGATTAAAAACTACCTACATAGCAAAGAAGGCAACTGTTAAATATAATTCATATGAAGTATCATTCTTTCAATGCAACCGGTTTTCAAACCGGTTTTCAAACAAAATTATTACACATGAGACCCAGTAGTGATTGTGAAAAAGCAATTGCATTCGAAAAAAAGTGACTGTGACTATCAACTGGACTGTATTTTTTCGAAACTGGTCTTTAAAAACCGTTATCGCCAATTGAGACAGCTATGGCCGACCCAATAGTGGAAAGAGCCACACAGCACTATCAAGTTTAGCTTTAGTACAAAAGAAGTTTACAGAAGAAATAATTTCATATTTTAGCAACTTGGATTTAACGTTATATGTCGAACGTCTTCTTCCAGTCTCTGTCATTTTTTTTCATGTTTTTCCATGGCGGCCAATTCGTTGCCATTAACATTCGTTTTTTATGCACTACCTTTAGCCAGAATATTTACAAGATCCTACAAACATATTCAGTCACGCAATCGTAAATTTTCTGTATACCTCAAGAGGCAACGTACCACTAATCCGTATAGGGTTATAGACTTGCTTTTTCATCGAAGTCATCGTTGTCTAGTATGCAGTGTTTTCGGTGAAATCAGGGTTCAAAAAACCGGTCTCTCATCTCCAACAAAACGAAATATTAAAAAAAATATTTCTTGGGCGACTTCCACTCAGCAGATTTATGTCAAAAAATCGAAGAGTAAATAAAATTGCTGTAAAATTGCTGTTTCTCAAAAAATCTATCGTTCAGAATCAGCTACTCTAAACTGTCGGTCACACCACTTATGAATAAAATTAACAATGCAAACATAAGTGGTGTGAGAAGCTAAGTCGTAACTGCTTCACTTACCCTTTAATTAATGCTTATAAATTGATTAATTATTGAATATTTCTTCTTCATTATTGTTTTTCTTTTCATTTTCAGTTGGTCTTTTCTTTTCCTATATGAATTTTGTGATCTGCATTAATTTTTTAAATTTAGCAAGAAATTGGCCACAGTTAATACAACATTGGACACGCATTGATTTGCTGTTCCTAATGCCACCGTATAAACCACCGAAATGGTTATTACGCAAGCAGTTGCGTGTATTGCTAATTAGTTTTTGGACTACTGCATTGAGTAAGAGATACGTTAGCGTAATTAAATATCTAAAAATATATAATTTATGAAATTTGCCATCTCTACCTGTTCTTTTCATTCCTTCTTCCTTACAGTTGAACATTGTTTGTATTATGCTTCCGGTTATTATAACTTTCGTATGCGTCGCCTACATTGTTATCCCAATGATAGCCGCTATACATTTATGGATTACGTTTACATGGAGTTATTTGCAGAAGCCTTAAAATATTTTCCCGAAAATATGTTTGTCGCTGTTTATGGATTTGTATTTACCTTATATACCTCTTTCATAGATTATGTGCAATTTTTCTGATTTTAAATTTCACTTTTTTTTGTTTGCTTTCACATTTAGTTTGTAAACGCAACACTACTATCAGCCCCCAGCAATAGTTAACCTTTACTGTTTTTTTTTCATACAATATACACATGCATGGCCAGTGTACATACTGGAAGCAATTTAATCTTTTATGGACGAGTCTATTTGATAAAGAGCTTCATTATTATCATATTACACTCAATTTAAACATAATTTGTATAATTAAACTCAAGTTTTATACAGCATCCATTAATGTATAGAGAAAAGGATATATTTTTTGTTCATTTCAAAATTAAATTCTTTAAAGGTATAAGAACGTAATAAGCCTCTATTGCCACAATTAAATATAGGGTGGGAAATTAAAAAGTTTAAATTCAAAAATTTAATAAAACAAAAACGATCTAAAATTTTGCTATATTATTCATTATATTATTTCATTTATATGGCTACCGCGACTAACATCACAATACCTCATGCGGTCGGACCAATTCTCGCGCACTTTCTCAAGTGTATGGGATCGTATCCCAGCGATATTTATCACGAATGTTTATGGTTTGTCGGCGTAACACTTTTCTTTAAGGGCGCCCCATTGAAAATGAACCAACAATGTCAAATCACAGCTTCTTGGCGACCAATTGACATTGCCATTTCGGTTAATTGTACGGCCATCAAAAGTTTGACTTAATAAATCGATTGTGCCATGAGATGTATGCAAGTTGAACCATGCTGTTGAAACCAAACATCGTTCACATCAACACCATAAAGAGCGGATGCAAAAAAATCGGTTATCATGCTACGACAGGTGTCTCCATTGAGCGTAAGTGGTTACACCATTCTCATTTTCAAGGAAATGTGGGCCAATAATGCCCCCGCTCGAAAAGCCCAACCAACCAGCCTAACTCCTAATAGGTGCATTGGCTTCTGTAAGATCACGTGGCAGGGTTTCTGAGCGCCAATGCTGCAGTTTTGCTTACTAACGCACCCACCAAGATAAAAATGAGCTTCGAAAGAATGATTCAATGGAAATAATATACCAAATTTTGTAACAGAATAGAATGATATTAGAATTGCCAGATTCAAAATAACCGATTGTTTTGAAATTTAAACCGACTGATGACCTACCCTATATTAAAATTAGTTTTGAAAAAAGAAAAATCCAGACAAATTGAAAAAGTAATTTATTATCAGAAATATGAATGAAACTCACATAAACCCATGTAGAGCAGAAGACACTTGTCAGCATTTCAAAATTATTCTTAAACACTTTGGCAAAAAATACAATTAAAACATGCAAATAACAAATCATGAATAACTGGATATTGGAACATAAAGGCACTATCATCTAGCCACTGCTTAAAAATCTCTTGCTTATGACCTTTAATTATCTGCACAGGATTAAAAATCTGATTTTGGTTTTTTTTTATTTTTTCTATTACAAGTCAATTAATGTTACTTTTACGTTCATATGGAATTTTTTGGATTTTTTCATAATGGCCATTAGCTTGGGACTGGCAACACGTTTTCAGCAATTCAGTTTACGGATAGGAACGCTGGCGGGTTGTGTAAGTCAATATTTACAAACGTACACGTTCCTTCCGAAAGTACTCTTTCTCTTTCTTTAACACTTTTACGATACAATATTTACATATGAAAAAATTAAGTTAAATAAAATTCTAAATTTGTATATCGTTTCAAAAACATGCGTACATATGTACATATTGTGTATGAATGTTTGTGTAACAATATATACATTATTTTTCCTTGCATATTTACTTAAGTTTTCATATCCATATTAACATATACAATGAAAAAGAAGAAGAAATATTTACTTTTTATATTTTTTTTTTTTTAAATAAATTTTCTAGTACGTACCGGATGCCATTTGGTATAAAATACGTCGCGAACACATTATCCTGTGTGAATTTATGGAACATATTAATGATCGAGTATCAACGATTATATTGCTGTCATCGGTTAACAACATGTATTTCATTTGCAATAATTTATTGAATATTTTTACGTGAGTTCTTACATATAACGCTATAAAATTTAATTGCCATGCTTAAATGCATACACATTCTTTTGCTTTTATTATACATTTTTCTTTAGAAAGCTACGTTATCCCATTAATTATGCGTACTTTTGGTTTTCCTTAATCTTTCTTTTGGGTCGCACTATTTGTGTTTTCATGTTTGCCTCGGAGGTATATGATGAGGCCATAAAACCCTTGAATACATTAAAACTCGTGCCCTCAGGCTGTTGGACCGAAGAAGTTCAACGTTTCAGAGCTCAAATATTAAATGAATACAATGGTTTAACAGGGAAAAACTTTTTCTGGATTACTCGCAAGAGTTTGTTTGGGGTAAATTGTACGAAAATCAGTCCATTGCAAAGCCTACTAATGTATAATACCTTATCGTTTTCTTAATATTTCAGATGATGGCTACAATTATAACATATGAGTTTATGCTGTTGCAGTTTGATAGTCAGAAAAAAGAGTTTACCAAATTTATGCGACTAAATAATGAGCCGAATAATAAAGCTAAACAATAAAATGTCTGATTATTTTTACTACAATTAACCAATATTTTATTTGTTCTTTTATCAGAATGGGCCTGCCTGCTAGTCAATTAGTGGGATATGGGTCTGCAAGAAGGTCAGCCACCTAAAGTAACCTGAAAGACTGCCATTTTCTTTATAACAGAAACACATACCTACGTAACATACATAATTGGTCATTACAACCATTTAGTCAGGATTACCACCTAGCTGCTCAAAACACTTATTTGTGTGTGCTGATTTTTTATACATAAGTGAATGGACCTACAGTTTAAAGTCGATCCCGAAAGTCTGATTTTAGAGAAACTTTCCATGGCAATTTATTTTCAGAGTTTTTGTCAGAAACCTGCTGAGCGGAAATCACCGGAGAAATATTTTTCCAAAAATATTTTTTAAAGATGCCAGACCTAGGCTTTGAACCGAGGCCTCATGTCTAATAAGTCAGCACACTACCTACTAGACTACGGTGACTTATAACAGAGAGCCTTAAGTTAAATTAAATTACGTTCAACGGGATCTGTCGCAATGTGAAATCAATAGAAAAATGAACCCCCTTTTCCATATGGTCGAGTCAATAAGTCAATGACTCTTAAAAAGAAAAACTCCTATATCGTTGAGGCCTATAACCGTTGTCTAAAGTTTCTTTAATGTTTATGTGTCGCTTTCAAAAAATTAAACTCGACTATTTTCTGTTTACAAGATAAATTTACCTTTGCAGTTAAATTTGTTCCGCCTAGTCAAGTCTTTAGTTTTCGAAACAAAAACAATCACCGACGGCTAAATTCATGAAATAGGATAAATGAGGGAGTAATTTGTCTGATAACCGCACGAGAACTTTTCCTTATCAAAGTGTGATCGTTTTCTTCAACCCTTATTAAACCTCATCTTAACTGATTATACTACATGCATTCCAAAAAACGAACACTTTGACTTTATTGCCTGACAAAACGGTTTTATTCTCTTCAGGTTCCTATTCGCTATAACAACCTACTGTAGTAGGACTCTGGTATAACCACGTGAAGGCTCGTTCATACAATGGTTCAATAACGATACTCTTGAAAAATTGCCGTAGGATTGGTCCGCGCATCTTTCGAAAAGCTCATAGTAATAATTCAAAATTTCAAACGCTTAACCAAATTGCTGTCAATTAATAAAAATCTGAGCACTTTCAATTTCCGATCGCTTATCATAGCAATGCGTATTTTTCTAGTGTTTGATGTATACGAGACACTTAACCTTGTTTAGAGTGATACCTTTCTTTATATTTTTTTCCATAAATTATATGGTGGCAATCTATCAATGGCTGTCATAAATTAAATGACGCTAGTTGTTGAAGTTTTGTCAGTCACCGACTGATCGATGTCTGTGGACCTTAGCATTGTTGCCTTTTTAATAATCCATGGACTTGTCCCTGTAATTGAAGTCTTACATAGTTACTTAATTGGTAATTACTACCCTTCAGTCGGGATTAATTGGGTGCCAGCTTCGCACACCACTTATGTGTGAGTAATGCAATGAATAAGAGAAAATAAAGGATAATATCAACAACGACCATAAAAAGAAGAGTGAGCTTCATAACCAAAATTAGTCATCCCCATTATTCAATACAGTAACGAAATACCTTATCGCAGATAAAGTTCTTAGAAAAACAAACGGCAATCATATAATTCCAGAACTTGTTGCAGTCAACCCGTTTAGGCCAAAAAACTTTATTAATGAAAATGAAAACCTTTACAGAATGAAGGAGATGTTTAGTGATAGTGATGGGTTTCTTCAAAGAACTCAAAAAACTATATAAAAAATATTTTAAATTTTAAACGACCAATTTTAACTCGTTTCTTTTTAAAAATTCGCTCTTTTAATAACGATATAAACAAGTTTATACGTCATAGTACAATATTGTATATGTAAAGCAATAATATTTACTTACAGACAGACACTCTTAAATATTAAAAACTCGTATCATTTAAAGCACTTTGATTGCGACACAATTTTTCAATGTCAATGTCCTTTGGTGGCACAACTCTAGTCCCTTTCACTTTTAACAATTTCTTTTTGCTTTAAGATTCTAAACAATAACAATGCGGAATGAAGAACCAAAATAGAAGACTTAATAAATTAGTTGAGCAAAATAAAACGAAAATATACTCTAAAATTTAAACCACCCCTAAAAAAAGGCGCCAATACAAAACCTAGTACGTGCCTATGATTTAATGCCACCACTAAGGATTGCAGTGAAAAACAAAGCATGACTTTTTAGCCTGGTCAAAGGATGACAACAATTGTGTTTTGAGTGAAACGGTTGCCAAGGCAACTCTTAATCACTCAAGGCAAACGAAAAGGAACATCAGAAAATTTTTCATTCTTATTATTCATTACCGTCAAGAGTATAATACTTTTGTGTACCATGTCAAGAAAATAAAAATTTTATTTGAAATTTAAATAATTTGAAACCAGAAAAACTTTGAAAAAACATGGAATTACCCGAAGTTGTTTCGATAAGGAAATTTAAAGACTTTACTCGCCAACAGAAAGAAGAACTTTACGAAACTCTATTAGAATTGTCTGAGGCCTTGGATGAGTTACCAAAGAAATCATTACGAAAGACTTTAGAATTATCGTTAGCCGTTTTGGAATATAAAGGTGAACAGGTCACAGGCTTGGAAGACCAACTGAAAGCCAAAGAACATGGCAGCTTAGGTAACTAAATTAAAGAAGAAAATGTTAAGCCATATAATTAATTGTTGTTCTTAAATAGAATCCCATCACGAACGTTTATTGGATGAAAATGAGAAATTAAAACTTATGATAGCCTCCTTACAAGATGACAAAGTTGCCTATAAAAACAAAACCAAAGAGGTAACCCTTTTTTTCATTCTTTTCTACTTTTTTAAAACCACCTTTAATGTTGTAATTTGAAGTTAACCGAGGAAATCATTTCTTTGCAAAAAAGTCTACGTGAAGCAGCAAATGCTGATGTCAGCGATAAAGATTCTTCCGATCCTTTGTCTGAGTTGGACAAACAGGAAACTCTACTGCGCAATATCAATACCAAAAATAAGCACATCAAACGTTTGCTAAGGGAAATTGAGGTGAGTCTACAAGAACTGCAAGAGAAAAAATTTTGCCATAATTTACTATACGGCCACAATAACCACTTTTCCTTATTGAGCAGGCTTTTCCTCTTGTTAGTTAGTTTTCCTAAAGAGGTTAGTACTAGGGTCTCGTTTAGCGTCCCTTGATCCTTGCAGCAATTAGCTGTTATGCCGTAACATCCTTTTCCACATGAATTACATGACATCTAAACAATATTCATAGCTATAACCAAGAATAATAAACTAAAGATTACGTCTTGCGCATGATTTCCCGTTAGATGACGTAGTTGGGCAATTTTAAAGGTTTCAAAGTCTTTTTCGTATGTGAAAATTAACATTTCTTCTGAAAAGTGTGTGCACTACGTGAAAGTAGTTGGCTGCCCTGCAATATAACTTACATTGTCATAAGTCAATAGGAACACAATTTGCGTGACGTCATTGATTCAACATGCGCAGAAAGTTTTAATTTTGTGTGCGTGATGGCGTAATCTTTAGTTTATAATTATTGGCTATAAAATACCCATAATATCCATAGTCTAAACATAACCATACCAGTTTAAAATTCGAAGGAAAGTGACAATATACTTTATATTTGTTTCGATATAAAATAAATCCTCGATATAAAATAAATTCCTCGAAGAATTCTCGTGATAATATAGATAAGATAACATTATCATCGACTATCATTAGTCAGACCGTAACAACTCGTCGACAAATTGTAGAATTCAATCAAAGGAATTCTAATTTATTTTCTCAGAATATATTGTTTCCAGCTAAAGGTAAATGGCAACTCTGTCATCCTAGAACTTGCTACTGTAGTTGAAAAAGAGGTCATCCTAACCAAAGAGTTATTTATTTATTTATTAATTACAATACAGTTACAAATTATATTCTAATTATATACGAACTGAGTAACTTAGACCATGTGCTCGATGTAGCGTCACAGACCAGAGCCTCTGGTGGGAATCGAACCCATGACCTTCACGCTAATGGTTTAGCACACTACCCACTAGACCCACAAGATACCAGAGTTCAGAAATCTGCAACAAGGCGATAAATACACATTCACATTGAAATCATAATTCAACAAATATTTGTTTTCTCTTTCGTAAAGTCACTACAAACGCAAAATATCGAACAATCAAAGACGATTTTAACTCTAGAAAAAGATTTACTACAAGGCAAAGAGGTATTATTACAACTCAGGGCAGATAAGACTCTTTTGGAAAGTGAGAAAAAGGCCTTGGATGAAACAATACAAGACCTTAATATAGAAATTAAACGCTTAGAAGGCAATATCACCTATTTGGAAGATGAGAGGGAGAAAAGTGAAAATGACTTGAAAGACTTTATAGAGAGGCTAGAGAAACGGGCTTTATCGTGGAAGAAAATGCTGGATGAAAAGGACAAGCAGTTAAGGAAGTATAAAAGTAAAAAAGAAATGCAACAGGACCAGGAGAGTGCCAAGGAAGAAACCGATGCAAAAGAAGAAAGTGAAAAATCGGAAGAGCAAGAAGAGCTTAGTAAATTAATGCATGTAAGACAGAGAGAGAGAGAGAGAGGGAGAGAATTGTTTAAATATGGTATATTAAGTTAAAAATTTATTATTCATTTAGTGTTTAGAGTCACGCGATAAACTAATCGAACAATTGGAGAGTAAAATAAAACTGATGGCTGAAGAAATGATGGAATCAACCAAGCTAATGAATAAGCTTTCAGCAGAAAAGGAAGCAGAAAGAAATCCCCGTAAACCACGCTCATGTTGTAAATCAGTTGAGTCAGCATTAAAAGCCAGCAATGAGAAATGTCGTGATCTTGCTGAAATGCTACAAAAGGCAGAAGAGGAGAGTTGTCTAAAAGCCAAACAAGCTTTAGAAGCTACCAAAGCTTTAACGGCCTATCAAAAAGGCGAAGATGGCTTAATGACCGCCTTAAGAAAATGTTCTTCTTTGGAGAACAAGCTACAATCAAGAGATAAACAAATAAGAGCTTTGGTAATGGAACTTAACTCCATGCATGAAATAAGCCAAGAGAATACCTTGCTAAGAAAGCGCCTTAACATACCAGAGGATGTAGTTATAACAGCCAAGAATTTACAGGCCAAAGAGCGTAGCAAAGAGAAAATGATAGAGAAGTTAACACTGAAATTAAGAGCCTCAGAGGAAATGCGATTAAAACTTAAACTGGAGAAGTCTGATTTAAGGTAAGTAAATCTAAGAGTCTAAGCAAATGTAAAGCTCTTTTAATTTGTATTTATTTTTGCAAATAGAAAAGAACTTATGGAGTTAAAGCAAGGCTTGAATTTAAACACTTTACCTACTTCCGGTTCTGAAAAACTCGATGTTCTTAAAACTAGTCCCCTAAAAACACCTGTGCATTCTTCCACCTCTAAAACTAACTTAGTTTCTTTGAATAGTGCCCCTAAAGAGGTGGGAGAGGTAGAAGATTCTTCTAATTCCAGAGAAACGTCCTTAGTGGTTACCGTATGCAGTCAGTGCCAAGGAAATTTAAAAGTGGAATTGCAAGATTCCAATGACTACGAGTTACAAAGCAAATATCATGATGTTCTTCAGGAGAATGACATTTTAAGACAGGGTATGCTTGAGATATTGGAAAAGCTAAGGGAGTATAATGGTAAGTAAACATAAGAATATTAGGCAACATTAAACTGACACTTTACATTTTTCACAGACTGTTCGGAAAATCTAACCATCGATACTGAGATTTTGTGCAGGCTAATTGCCATTTTATCATCATCAAATTCACCATTTGCAACACCCAAGCGTTTGAGAGAGGAATTGGCTTCAATACAGCAGAGAGAAAAAGCTTTGGAAGAGCTTTTACTTTCGCAAAAGCCGCAGCCTGCCGAAAGGCAAGAATTGCCAGATGATTTGAATTCTATAGAGAGTTTAAGGGAAGATGGTGAAATTAAAGAACGAGCAGAAACACCTTTAGATTTTCCACAATATTTAGATACCTTTACCAGGCCCACTACACCCAACAAAAGTATTAATATACCCTACATTCGAGAGCCAAAAGAGGAGATGACTTTGGCAGAAAAACGTGATCTAGAAACGGCATTGGAGGAGCTAAAAATCTATAAAAAATATTACGAGGAATTAAAACTCCATCTGAATGCCAATGAATTGGAAACCATGCAAACATGTGCCCAGCTTACCGAACAAATTGTTACCCAAGAAGTAGAATTGCTGAAACAACGTAAATCTTATGAGTTTATGAAGGAAGATTTCGACCAAAATCTAACGCAAATTAAACAACTTGAAATAAATAAAATCTCGAAAGAAGCCGAACTTAAACAAAGCCTGACTGAAAGCCAAGAAATTATTCTCCAACTTAAACAGGAATTGGAAAATCATAAACGCAACTACATATACTCCTTAGAAGATTATAAATCTTTGCAACAGTTGCTTAACGAAAGTCAAATGAATCTAGCTTTAATAACAGGCGAAATGTTAAATGGCAAGCTGGTTGGTAATGAAAAAATACCCGAGATTTGTATGGACTATGGCATTATAATGGACGACTTGCAATTGGATTTTATAACTCAAAAAGAATACGAGCAACAGAAACAAATAATTCTAGAATTTGAACAACAAAAATCTGAAATGCTTAAGAAAAATAATCAATTGGAGTCACTTTTGGAAATTGCTCAAGAACAAATTTTATCACAACAAAGACTGCTCAACGATATAACCGATAATCATGTTAATTTAAGACATCTGGTGGCCGATTTGCAAAGCTCAACGGAAGAGAAACTTTTAATGGCTAAACTACAAAGAGATTTAGATACAGGTGTGTTATACTATTATGCTTATAAGGGATAGTAAAAAGAAATCCAGTTACATTTTTTTCTTCCAGCCAAACTGGAATTAAATCACATACGAAATGAGCGTGACTCATTAAAGTTACAAAATGAAAATACTGAGCAAGATTTAATTACGCGAACGAAAGAAATAGAAGACTTGAACAAAAGCTTCCAATATGAACGCCAAAATTACAATATTAAGCTCAAGTAAGTATTGGCAATCAGAAATTATTACAAAAAGATTTCAACTTTTTTATCTAAAAATTTTTAAAGATTTTTACAGAAATCCTTGTGCTGCCTTAAAGCAAAATATGCCAAATTTACACCACTGGTCTTCCTAACAAATTTCGTCTATGCCTACAATAGCTTCCTTAAGAAGAAATCCTCTTTAACTTTGGACGATTTTAGTAAACCGGAAATTTTAAACGGCTACATAGAGGAGATAATAAAAGTCGCAATAAAGGAATATAATTTCGAAATGGAAGAAAATCAGAGAGTTATTAAGGTGGGTAATTTATTATAGAAAACCTGTTAATCTTAATAGTAACCGTTAATATTAGATCGTTCATTAAGCGCTTCCTTCTTCTTCAAATTAAGATAAAAGAAAGTGTCTGTGAGATATCATCGAAATTTTTCATTCGTTTGAAAGGCCCATTGTTGCCATTATGTTTGGAATATAACAGCGTTCAAATGTTAGACACAACTTTACTGGGTGGAGCTCATCAGAAGAGTGGAATTTTTCATAATTCGAGCACATGTCAGGTTAAATTTGACCGATGACATAGATTACTATGTCTTTTAGGATCGTTGTGGCTGTGGCTTTTATTCGCACTCGCGTGCGAGAGAATATCCTACAAGAAACAGCCAAATGACGCGACATCGATGATCCATTAACATCCACATTAGGTAACCATTCTCATCCTATTGAAACCACATAGGTGTCTACATCATTCAATCCAGGATTTACTGCTTATGTCATTGGTTAGCATTCTTGTAAAATCTAGAAAGTTTCCTGTGAAGAAACTTATTTGATGAATTGACAGATCTTGCATCAATTGACGTCAGAGGGCTTAAAGATTCCTGTAGAACTTTTAAAATATTTAAATGTGATATCCAATCGGCTTAGGACCATTATTTTCATGTATTTATAGACGTTAATCTTAATAAAAATGTAATTTTATTTTATCATTTTAAACTGCTATAGCTCATCAAAACTGAAACCCAATGTAAACTTTTCGAAGATCAAATAAAACATTTGGAGAAGAGATGCTCCGAATTAGAAAAAGATTTAAACGCCACAAGACTTAAAATAGCATCAGAATCTGAACATTGGCATACCATAGAGGCCTTATTTGGAGAAAATGAAAAATCTTTAAAACCGCAGGATCAAACAGATGCAGAACCCGTTCAATTAACCAAAGATATAGCCTGTAATACTGATAATATACCCATACCAGCTGAAAGAAATCTCTCAGCTAGTAAATCAAGAAAACCATCAATAGAGTTGGTTGATAAAAATGAATCTCCAATACCATCTCCTATCAAAACCCTAAACAAGAAATTTCAACACAAACTGAAAACAAAGAACCAGAAATGGTTTCAGTATTACAAGGAGTTCCAACTATTGACAATGAAAATCGAGACCATGTCATAGAAGATAATGAAAATATTTCTAAAGCTTCGGTAGAAGTTGAAATACAAACAGATAGTGATACGTTAAATCAAGATACAAAATCTGTACAAACTTTAGATCTTGAAGACACAAAACCAAGTAATAATGGAAAGAAATGTAAAGAGGCAGAACTAAAACAAGCCTTAACAAAACTACAAACAATGGAAGATAGGTAATCTTATCTTGTCCTAAATATAGGAAACATTTCATCTAATATTTGTTTAATTTAGTCTTTCCCAGGCCAAGCTAGAAATTCAGAAATTAGAAAAGGACCTGCAAGAAGCAAAGGAACATAAAATTCCCGAAAAAGCAGACAAAAGCTGTTCTGCAGTCGAACAAACTCACACCACAAGCTTGCAATCTGATGTCATAGAGGTAATTATAGGGTATTACAAACACTGTGTTCTTTTCACATGCAAGTTACATACAAATTATCTAGAGTAATTTATCAGATCTAATAATATTTAAGCAAACGAGACTAAAAGAACGAAATAACAGACCGTGGTTGACCATAAGACTGCGTTCTTTTCCCAAAATGTTGAACTTGGTTGATGTTTCTATTTTAGGATAATGGGACACAAATCTTACTCGATTGATTATCAGGGGCCTTCAGTGACTTAGTGGGTACAATATTAATTGTACAGTAGACTACACGATTTTGGGAAATGCATCGCAACAAGAATTACAGACAAACGCGATTGAAGTAACTGGAGGATACTTATTCGTTCAAAAGAGGGACCGTTCTGTAGGATAGGGATAGGTGAAGGACAGATATTAGGAATTAGATACGGAAAATTTTGGTCCCAGAATGAAATGTTTGGAGCCCAAACAAAACCCACAAAAGAAAAAGAGTTCAATTCAACTTAGATATATAGTACAACGAATGGGACATTGCAATACTATATGACAGTCAGGCCACCATAAAAGCACTCGGCTCTTAGATTTTGTCGCAAATAGTATGGAATTGCCTGGAGAAGCCAAATTCTCTAGAAAGGAAAATATGACTGCTCTCTGCTACGCTTCAAATTATAATCGAGCATGAGAGGAGGTTAGCTTTCACACCGCTACTGAGGCCAAAACCTTTCTATAGAACTAAGGCAGATGTTTGGAAATGTAAAGGAAAGAAGAAATAGAGAAAAACAATCTTCTTTAGCCAAATGAGTTGAAGGAGTTTGAGTTATACATCAGGCGATCCTTGTTCTATTTAATTTTTATAGGACACTATAGGCTCAAACTACACATATTTATAATGGATATCTTCTTGAAGTTCTCTGGTGCTATGTTGTATATTCAGTTTCTTTTTTTTCATATTTTTAAAATGTTTCAGAAAACAATTTTATCATTCCACACTCTATTAAGTGAAAAAGACAAGTCAATAGGAAAATATCAGGATATATTACAAACTGAACGTGAACAAAATCATCTGAATCTGAATAAATTGAATACGGAAATTGAGAGTTTGAAAAGTACTGTAGTGAATTTGAATTTCAATATAAAAACAAAAGACATGGAAATTTTAGAGCTTAAAACTCACTTAGAAGCTCAAACGAAAAGAAGAAATTCCAATGAAAAGTTAGATTTAGCCAAACAGCTTGTCACGGGCTGTGAGGAGGCGGTAGACAATAGTCTACATGAAATGACGGATGAGAAGATTGAAGAAATGTTTGAAGAAAACACAATGCCGGCAATCAAGGAAACTCCTTCCGTTAGTGAGGATAAAAATACAGCTCAAGAGAAACATGAAGTAGAACACATTAGAGAAATACCAGAGAATATGTTGAAACAGTTAAAAGAACTTAAAGAGAAGGCCAGTTATTGGGAGAGCTCGTTTAAGTTAAAAGAAGAGGAAGTACATGTTCTAAAAGAAAAGTAAGAAATTTTTTATTACTTAAAATCTAAATTCGTTTTTTATTAAAAAAAAAAACTAAACAAACTGTTTTGAAGAATTAAATTTTTTCAAGAGCATGATAAATCCACAAATATGGCCAACAAACATCCTGAAGTTGAACATTTACACGCATTACTGGCGGAGAAGGATAAGCATATCAACGAACTGATGGATACCTTAAGTAATTTCCATGTAAGTAGCTGATCTTTGTCAGATAGACGCATTGTTTATGCAAAAATTCCTTACAGGATGATCAACAACGTTATATAGCCGACTCTTCAAATTATTCGGCCGATCAGATAGCCAAATTGGCCAACGATTTAACACGCACTGAAGCCACTAATAAAATATATCACACCCAAGTAGAGGCCTTACGCAAACAATTAAATAATTTAACGCAACGCGAGAAGCAAGCCCGAGAATTAAACCAATCTTTGCGTAATCAATTGATCAAACGGCCGGTGGTCTCTATTAAAACCGAATTAAATGCGCGAGTTAAGAGTGAAAATCTACAAAAGAGAGTACAACAGCTAGAACTGGACTTGGAAGATGCTAAAGCGGAAATTCAACGTCAAAAAGTAATAATTGACAACAAGAAGGCACGCAGTGCCAATGAGGTGGGCCTATGGGAGAAACAGAAGAGATGGCAACAAAATGCTGAGAAATTTAAAGCGAAACTTGAAGAAACTGAAACTATGTTGGAAAAAACCAGAAGTCTGTTGCAATCCGCACGCAATACAATCAATCGTCTGGAAAAGGATAAACAAATATTAGAGGCAAAAATGGGACGTATTACACAACATAATGTCCAACAATCAATGAAATGTTGTCGTACACCCTCTTGCCCCAATTTACATCATCATGCCTCTAGTGGCGGTGGTAAATATACTCCCTCTGAAAGTCCCGAAACTTATACAGGTGCCAGTAGCGAATGTAGTTCTCCGGGGCGCACGCCCTTACCGCCTTGCAATGGGAAAAATCATTTCAATAATATGCCAAGTTCTTTACAAAATCCTCACGCTGAAATTATAGACGCTTTAAAGGCACGCATTGAAATGCAACAGCGCAAGATTTTAGCCATGGAATTGGAGGGTAAAGGCAGTAATGCTTTAACAACCGAAATGGAAAAATTACAAGAAAAACTATCAGCCACTGAGGCACATAATATACGATTAGAGGCTAAGAATTTGCAACTTCAGTTGGATAATGATCTGTTAAGACAAGGAGATAGTTCGGAACGATTGCAAAAACGTATTAAGCATTTGGAAGAGTAAGTTTTTTATTTTTTTATTATTAATTTTCAATTCAATAAATCTTCAAGATTGGAAAGCCAACTTTAATTACAATTGACAGCCAAAATTAACTAACTTTCTGCTTGCAGTTATATTATCGCATTAAAAGAAGAAATGGCCTCTGCAGAAGCCCGTAAGGAGCTATGCAAATGCAGTGGCATACGAATTAATACTCACCAGGGTCAATCGGCTGAAACTACAATATTGTCGCTAAGAAATTTAGTTGAAAAACTCAAAGCTGAAAATAAATATTTAAAAGACGGCAGGAAATCCTGTGAATCCAGGGTAAATAAAAATTAAGAATTGACACGAAACAAAAATTATTTACTCGTTTGCCTTCTTTGTTAGGCTTCTACTGAAATTTCTTCAATGGACACCACACGTTTACAACGTATGTATAGTGAATCGCTTGATAAAATATCTTCGTTACAAATGGAACTGAAATCAAAAACAAAATGTCCACATTGTGAAAATAAGAGCAGAATGTCGATGATGGATACACAAATGCAAGACGAATTGAAATATGTTAAGGAACAACTTGTAAAAAAATCTCAATTATTGCAAAAAGCTAAAGTGTTGCTGACGCGAGCAGCGGCCAAAGAGAAAGTATTAAAAGAACAATTGGCCATGTGGAAGCGCAAATGTTCGGAATTACAAAATGTTCCCGTCATCGATGAAATTAGTGAATAAGATTTGTTTTTTTTTTATAATTTTTTCTTTACTTTAACCCCTATTATGAGTTAATATTTATTGTTTTGCTAGTTTGTTAATTTGTATTTAGATTTCATTATTTAAAATATTATTTATGCTTTTGTTTTTCCCATGCATGAGGTTAATTCATTTCAATCTCATTGCTGTTATATTTCAAAACTAATGTTATTGTATTTGGTGAAGTTTGATCCGATACCATTATTGACTGCCCATCTTTGAGACCCAATTCACCCAAAGATTGGGTTAAATTGCTGCGTGTACGTTCTTCAATACTTTTAACCGTCGAAATGTATAAAGTTTTATTTTTACCATCAATCATTGTAGTTATACCTGAAACAAAAAAATAATATCATAAGAGAAAATAAAATTAATCCCTAATAAAAATTACTTCAAAAACCGATTTCTTCCATTTTGAAACTAAAGTGTTAGTAATCGTGTGATGGTAAATATTACCAAAATAAAAATCAATTTATAAAATGAAGTGTAAAGGTAATTTTTTGCATATCGTATTATAAGATAATTAACAAACTCATTGCCATTTGTCTTTGTTTTTGAACTGAGACAGGAGTCTCTTTGTTAGTTACGCCTAAAGATAGAATAGAATGATAGAACGATTGCATGGATTTCTTATTTCAATGTTAACTCTTCACAATGATCATTGGGAATTTTTTTAAGTTCTAAAAATCGTTTGAAAAATTTAAATTTTAACTCACCCGGCTGTTTCATCTGATATTTAGGGCTCTCACAAAGTATTTTTATTAAATCCTCCAGTGTGGTAGTATTCGGATCTTCAATATTTACCGCCTGCGGTACAGTGCTACAAGCCAAGCAGTTCTCAGACTTTTCGGGTGCATAGGTATATGTGTAGATACCATCAATATCATTGAAATTCAAATAATTCGACATGTTGTCATAACAACTGGTAGCCATTTTAAAAACTTCAGTTGCGCATGCAGCCGCAATAACAGCATTTGTACTAGCTACTGCTGGTATTATATGTTTCAATACGCCTTGAACCAAACGATATGTTATGCCAGATATATTAAAACGATTTGCACGTTCTACGGCCCGTTCATAAACCCAGGCCACATGTTGGGGATCATCACCGTCTAATGCACTGTTGAAAGGATTTTCCTTATCCCATTGTAGGAGTTTTACATACTCTATACAATGTTCAGGTAAACGTGGTGTATTGGCTATGGTGCATAATGGATAAGTGATTTGGGGCGGAAATAGATCTAAAGTACACTCTATACAGGCCGTAAGGCTAGGCACAATAATACGGGCATTGCCTTTAAAACCTTCAGTACCACCATCAATCATTGGTATTATGCTAGAAGGATCGACGGAACCGTCTTCATTATAGCTAAGCATAGATAAAAGCATTCCGTTAATCCAACGACGGGCAATTATGGAGTCAAGGCCACATACAATAATATGAAATTTTTGATAGAATGACTCATCAAAATCTTGGATTTTACAGAAGTGTGGAGTCACACGACAAGTAGGCACACGATTATTAATAAACTTAGCGGCACATTCGGCTTTTGATGCACCAATATCGCAACGTCGAAACAAAAATTGGCGATTCAAATTCGATAGATCAATAGTATCCATATCGATAACATGCAAATCGCCAAAGCCCATTAATGCCAAATCTTTGAGCAGCTCACATCCCAAACCTCCAGCACCTGTAAGATCATTTTAAATATGCTTTAATAAAGCTGCCCATTGCAATTCAAACTTCAAATACCTATGACAAGAATTTTACAAGTGTTTTGCAAAAATTCTAAATTTTCTGGTGAAGGTGTAAATTCGGATTTGCAAAACGGTCCAGACCTCTCTAAGATATGCCGCAAGCTGTGCCATCTTTTGCTACTTAAGGGATTGGCTGTTGCTGACGTCGCCATATTGCTTTTATATAAATAAATTAACTAATACACGACTAGTACTGATTGCAGAAGATAAATTTTATAAAAAAAAGAATTATAAATTTAGCCGGCTTTTAAAACAAAATAGCTGTAAACAGCTGTTAAGACTGTCAAAAATATTGCAAAATTTAAGTATACATACCAAAGCTGAATGCTGTAAAACGTGCATACGAAAGATATTCAAACACTTACAACTTAAGAGAAACAGAAACTTCAATTTTATTCTTTTAAATTCTGTCTCACTTAGCTTTCTTCCAAGATATTTCATGTTTGTGGTCAATATTTCACATCTGATGGTTACCGTGTGTTCCAATAAACTTCAAAGGAGTCTGTGATATCTAAAATTTAGATAAATTATTTGATAGATTAAAATATTGTTTAAAATCTGACTATAGGTATATTAGAATTTCAAAGCATTTAATTTGTGTAACGTATATTTTCTTTTCATCAATATTTTACTTCTCAGCTTATGTATACAAACCATAAACGGATTTGGTAATATAGCAACTCCATTACAGAGATACAACATATGGCAACCTTCTTACTGTCAATTTTATAGGGGAATAAGCAAACACAATAGTAAACATAAGCAGCTTTCTTTTGTGGAAGTCAAGAACGAAAATAAATAACACAGCTAACATAAATAATATAATCAAAAATTCGTAAATCCAAAAAGTGTTTAATTGCAAGCAATAACTAATAATTTTAACGGATAACATAAATTTAGTGAGATTAAATAAACAGAGATTTAATCCAACAACCAGAACCCATTTATTTATTTTCTATGGTTTTCCAATATAATAAAGAAAAGAAAGTCGCGTGATTAAAACTTGAAAAACTTTAATATATTAAATTATACGATAACTAATAGTAAAAGTGAAAGAAAGTGTTGTGTGCATTAGGAAAAGAAGAAAATCAAAATAATTAATGTGAAATTTTTGGAAAATATGATGAATTGGAAAACAAATTGAAGGTCGCTTTTTTTCCTTGTCGTACTTGAAAAATACTCTCTCACTCTCTGTTGTGTCTGCTCTTTCTCTACCTCTTTGTCGTACTTGAATTGCTGTTGTAAAGGAGTTGAATGGTAAAAAAAAGCGTGATAAACGTAAACAGTGAATAAAATGTTACAAATTTTTGATATAATTAATCATTTACACATCAATATTTATTGACACACATGATAGTGGCGTTTATGATATACCCAACAACAGCTACTTTCTTGATTAAGGTTTGTTATAATTTTTATGAGTTTTGTAATGCCATGAGAGAAACATTCTTACACCTACCCTTGTTGGGCCAGTACCGTTTTCAAAATTAAATGGAGTAGGTTGCAATTAATTAAATTTTTATTTCGTTGTGTTGGGCCGACATACATAAAATAAATTGTGCGAGATAATAATGATTTGGGTGTGGTGTAACTGCCTGCACAATTTATTTCTATATCGTAAATTGCAACCTGGAGAACAGTAAAAAAGTTCGAAAGATTACTTAAGGATTTCCGATATGTACTAACTTGGAACAACAAAAACCAGTATTAAGTTCTGTTTTAAAGTCAGTATACCAGGTATACTCTGCACCTGTTATAAAAAACAATATAAGTTACACATCTTTTTCAAGAATCATAAAATCTGTTCGCTGTATAGTCTCTTAACAAATAGCGAATTTTGCTGTAGTTTATGAAAGTTTATAGAACTTGGCGTAGGATATCAGCAGACCGTTTATTATCGCCCATAGTTTGCTTATACCTCTTATTTTTTTTTTACTAATATTCAATGTTAGACACACTTTTTTTGGATTCAATTGATAAGATTAAAAAAAGCTATTGAACTATTTGTATCAGATTATTTAGTTCTTAAATTTCTGACACTTCTGTGTTTTATTATATCATTTCAGTCGTATTTACTTCAACGTGCCTATAATATCCAATAGAAATATTAAATATAAATAATATACCTATGTATGTTAATAAATAGCAATTAAAATCATCATCAAAATGGGTCGCTATGAATATGAAAAAGTTACGCTTTTACCTACAAGTTCAAATAGCTCAAATTCAACAATACAACCATCATCATCATCGTCTTCGTTTGATGGTTTTAGTGATCATGAAGACTCTAAAGAGTTTCAACAGAAAACCAAGCATTTTCGTACAAAAGTTGCTGGTGCCATACGCTCAAACTCCACAGTATTAGGGACGAATAATCGTTACAAACTGCACCTTAATCGTGGATTCAGTAAACGCCTCGCCCGTTTATTAATATTTGCATTCATGGTGCCAATGATGTTATTTTTAACATTCTACAGTTCGTTATTTTCTGGTGCTTCAAGAAGGCATTGTAAGTACATAAATCACTATATATAATTTAAATTTCAATGTATTTTCCTATATGTACATGTAATGTAAGTGGTACAATAAAATTTCATCTTGTTTTTTGGGTTGAATAGACGTATGGATGTATGAGTATGTATACTGTATACTTTATATATGTACACGTTTCATTGCCCAGACTTATAAACCTTTGTTAAACGAGTTTTTATTGTTTTCGTTTGTAATTTTATTCCCCTTGTGGTTTTGTGTCTTTTTTTTTTCTTTCTTTCTTATTGCAGATCCCTTAACCGATTGGGATTTTAGTGTTTCACGTAATATTAGCGATTATGTTTTGCCATTTAACGATACAACATTATTGGAACCTCATCATAAATGTCATGAAAAAATGTTTATTTTAATTGTTGTTTGTTCGAGTTTAAATAATTTCGCTGCCAGGTAAGGTGATTTACAGAACATAATCGATTAAATTAATTATATAATTTTTATGACTAATTGTTATACAAATTTGATAAGAATACATTTTTCCATGTCACAACGTAAAAATATAAAATTATTAAATATGGTTGATGTGTGTACTATAAATTGTTTATGCCAGTCCGGTGGAAGATCCTCTTTCTAGGACGTTAAACGAGTTATCCATTTTGTATATTAACACTGAACTTGATCTATGAATCATTAATTCTAGTTAATATATTTAATTTAGGCTTTTCATGACGTCTTCTATAGCGTCTAACAAGAAGATCGAAATACGCTGATAATGAATTTCTTTTATAGACCATACGTATATATAAAAAAGTAAAATTCTAAGAATATATTACAGCGCATGTTTAAAAGATTCTTTTTAAAATGCTATTTAAATACTATTTGCGGTAAAATTCCTTACATTTTTGAGAATTATGAAACAAGATTTCTAACAATACGCTTGAGTTCAATTCAATATCGAAGCTCAAGTTACATATGTATTGAACAACGAAGAAAATATTGTAATTCACTTATTTTTAATTAATTTCAGATGTACAAACAATAATTAATAATTTCCTTTTCATATTCCCATTTTCAGACAAACAATACGTGAAACTTGGGCTAATACAACGGAATTCAATTATGGCATATTTGAAAAGTTACACTCGCATTTAAAAGACAAATATTTGCAACCGAAGAAACAGCGTATCAAATTATTTCAAGAATTTCTCAAATTGAAAGGCAACGTAAGTGAATTTTTTATTCTTTAAAAGTTCTGTCATAAACGTTGGCAGGCAAATATTTATTTTTGCCTATTTGTCTTGTATAGTATGTACTCGATATACTCATGTTTAATTATGTTCGCTTATAGAGTATATTGCTGTTTTTGTCATTTTAATTTGTTATTAACACTTTCTAATTTTATTTGTGTTTAGCAAACGACAGCAATTCCGCCATCAAAAATGCCAGTGAGAATTTTATTTTTACTGGGTCACACGAAATCAGATACATTGATGGGTAATGGTGCTGGTGGCAATGAAACGTATATACGTCTGCAGCAAGAAGCCGAACAATACGACGATATTATACAAGAGAACTTTATAGATTCTTATAATAATTTAACCATTAAATCCGTAATGGCTCTCAAGTGGATAACGCGTAACAAGTGTTTTCAAAAGGCAGCCTTTTTTATGAAAGTTGATGATGATACTTTTGTAAATGTACCCAATCTGCTGCAATTTCTTTTGGGCGGTACTGTACCATTATACAACGAAACGTTGGATTTCTATGACAGTCATACGTATCAAACTCTATCGAGCTTGAATCGTTTAAATGCCACCACAAACTATATGGTTGGTTATATGTTCTGTAGGGCTCCTGCACTGAGTAATGTGAAGAGTAAATGGTATATGCCATATTATATGTATACCAAGGATTACTATCCCGCATATTTATCCGGTTCTGGTTATTTAATGTCCATGGATGTAGTACCAAAACTGTATGAGGCTGCTTTAAATACAAGTTTAGTTTATCTGGAAGATGTCTATGTTACCGGCATGTGTGCAGAAAAGGCCAATATCCCCAGACACCATCATCCGCTTTTCAATTATGGCCGTTATAAACATGCTTGCACTTTGAAAGGTATGATAACGCTACATAAGCTAAGCAATGATGACATGTATGCATCTTATAATTTTGTTAGAAATGTAACATATCACTGTCCACCACCAGGGAAATACTTTAAGCGTATACGTTTACGTAGATTAAGTGGCTGTGGTTAAGATAAGGTTGAGTTAATGTCCATTTACAATAATGTGTGCGAATAACAATAGTATACATTAAGTGGGGCAGTGTTTAGGATACAAAAATCATTGATATATAGCTCAATATCAAGTTTGTTAACAAAAAGCTCAAAATTTTAATTTATTAGCTAAAAAAACACATAAACGAATACAAAAACAAATTTATTTTATTTGGCTAAGCATCAGAAACTTTTTATATAAATATGTATGCATTATTATGGCTGTAGAAATCTTAACATGATTTTTGTTATTAATTAAAACAAATTTTTAATTTTCTATCTATAATTCGAACGAAGGCTGTGAGAAATAATTTTTAGATTTATTTTTTCCTGGGAAATTTTTCTGCTAAAAATTGTGGTTGATGTTTATATATTTATAAATTACTATACAATTACAAATTATATGATATAACCATTACAAGCGGCTTAGTAAAATCGATCAAGGTCCACTACCCTTATTCTAATATATTCGCACAATACCCACTGGACTACCAGTGTATCTCTATTTTTTTGTGAAAAATAAAAACGTAAAACTTTTTCCATTTGTTCTTAAGAAAATTAACTTTTGATCTTTTAATAATATGTTATAAAATTCTAAAAGTAAGAGTCCCAATCTAGACGAACTTAACTAATCCCAAAATGAAGATACTTAAAAAAAAAAGTTGTTGTTTTGACCTTTTGAAAATTGAAAAGAAAACAAAATTCTTTGACCCAGATATTGAGGGAAACTATTACTAGTTAATATACGTTATAGTTCTGAAATACTTCTATGAATTGTTACAACCGTTTTCGAAGTCCAAGTATTTTTAAAAATAATAAAAAAAAACTGTTTATAGAGCTTGGTATTCGTTTTAATCGGTTTCAGATCTAAATGCTCTATATCTTATATATTAGCATGAACACAATGGGTCTCATGAACTTTGTATGCTGTTGTATTTGCTATTGTGCCAATACATATCATCAAAACTTCTACCTAGTAGCACCAAATTTTTTATGTCTGGATTCGCGTAACCTTCACATTTTTTTTAAAATATTTAAAAATGAATTAAAATATACAATCCAATATATATATATATAGATTATACGAAATATTTCATCAAAATCTTTATGTATATACATCGGCAGTGTGCTTGGCTGCCACTTTTTGCCAATTAAACCGGTTTGATAAGATGTAAATTGTTTCACTTATTATGATTATGGCTAAAAACCCCACTTTTCCAATGAAAATGTGTTGCAACGACCTTTTTTGTTAAACGTAATAGAGTTTCCATAACGCTTGAAGTCCAATGATTATATTGTTCGGCTGGACCGATTCGTAGACGTCTCGCAAAAGCAAAACAAAAAAAAATAAACGTATTTTAAATAAATTTCTTTAAACCAAAAGATTACGCTAAGTTTCCTAAGCAAATATGTTTTTCAAATATAACTATAACTCACGGATAACAACTAATGTTATTCGTAAGCTAAGGACACAAAACTTTAATACTAAAAGGATCTTTTGCGTCAGTTAAAAATTCGTGCGTTTTAATAAGCAGTAATGAAGATTAGATAAGTCAGGTTAAAAAGCATAGAATAGAAATTATTCTAGCGCAATATGTCTGAATTTTACAAATAATAAACGATTTTATTTGCAGTTCTATGACGGAAAAGCTTTCAATAAGGACTTAATTTTATTTTTTAATATTGTATATATATATTTAATATCAAAATTATTCATGCCAATTATTGCATTTTACTGTCCTAAGCATCGCACACTTAATGTAGATTATATTTCAGGAAAATTATAGTTCTTTTGTCTTTTTCTTTGCACTCACATTTAGTATTGTGATGTATATTAATTTAGAATAAGATCCTTTAGATTGTATCATTTTGTAGTTCCTTTTTATTTATAGCCGACAAGACAAGACTTTCTTTTTTTTTATATACAAATTTATAATATACAATTTAGATTTATTTAAATTCAGTGAGTGATAAATAGTTGGAAATGTATTTATTTCTGTTTTTTTTTTTTCGAATATTATATATTCATAGGAAAATGTGCAAATATTTATAGACTGTAGATTTTTGGGTCCTTCCAAATAGGAAAAAATTAAATTTAATATTTCACTCATTGTTGCTGATCTTATTAAGAAATTTCGTCCCCTCTAGGCAACATGTCCCATATGTATTTAAATTATTATTATTTTAATTATAAATTAAAAAACAAAATGTTAACAAGGGGAAGATTAACGTACAACAAACAAATTTATTTAACAAAACCTTTAATTACAAATTTAAATACTCTATCTTTAATAGCCAATAATATAAATTCACTTTTTTAAATTTATTTGATTTGAATAAAACAAAAAAAAAAAATAAAAATTTACGTAAAAAAGTCTTCCTTAACAGAAATTCGAAAACAAAAAAAAAAAAAATATTACGAATAATAACTCTCTAACAATTAAAATATTATATTTATAAAATCAAACTCACATACTATATATACAACTAATGGCTTGAATTGTTGTTAACAAATAAATTTTAAATAATAAACGTTAAATGTTTCACATATTTTTATATTTATTCATTCATTTTCTATTTATTTATTGAAAATATCCTTTTTTTTTCATTTACAATACTAAATAAATTCTTTTAACACAAAATATTAATAAATTTAATAGAAACCATGGCGAATTCGCCTTGAATAGAAACAGTACGTAGTTTTTCTATGAGAAATTATTCAAATAATATTTAAAAATTGTTGACTTTATTATTTAGTAACAAAATTTATAAAAAGCAGATAAAATATATAGAATAGATTTTATTTTATATAATAAAGAAGTTAATAATGTAGTTAAAAATACTTAAAGAAATTTAAAATAATTGCGTTTATTATTTAAGATGTTTTAACAGAAGTTGGAATTTTAGGCAAACCAAATTCATCCGTTTCAATGGCATTCTGCAATGAGAACAATAAAAAAATGTATGTTTAATAAGAAAAGGAAATACGTAATATAAACAAAACGCCGAAATATGAATAAGACAAGGTGCTTCTGTAACATGATCATGCCGCATAAATTAAATTGTTTAAACTGCAGTTTCGATACTGAGTATGACAATTACAGAATGTAATATGGCTTGGTCGTAATAAGGTATTCAAAATATTGTCTGGGCAACACTAGCAATGCCAAAACAGAATCGATTTTTCGACTTTTTATAAAATCAAAATAAAATCTTATAAAATTAAAAACATACCTTATTGCCTGGTACAATGCTATCAGCGCCGGGTTCCTTATCAGGTGCCGAGGGTGCCTTGACTACATCATCCAAATAACTTGCATCGTCATCTAAAGCTATTTCATCTCCCAAAGCATCTAGTTCTGCCTCCAATTCGTCATCATCAACATCAGGCATTCCATAAGTGCGTCCCAAAGCCTCCTGGACTTCATCAGCTTGTTCCAACATGTCTGCCATATCATCTTGTATATCCTAAATAATAACCATTACAATTAATAATTACATTTACGTGTAGTGTTCGTGCTATTACCTCAATATGATCGATATTAATTTTCTTAAATTCTTTTTGCATTTGTTTAACACCATCCTTCATAGCAGCCACAGTGGCTTGAGTATCTTTTAAGGATTGTGCTGCATAGTTGGCCTGTTCCATGTTGAACGATTGATTTCTCAAAGATTCAGCTTGTTGTTCATAACTAACGGAATATTACAAATGACATACGCATATGTTTATTGTTACTTATGTATGTAGCATATAAACTTACGCTTTCTTTTGCTTTAGAACTCTTAAAGCCTTTTGTTTAACAGAATTCTTTGCTGGGCCTTCTCTCATCTTTGACATTTGTTCCCTATATTTACGCAATTCATTTTCTAATTTGTTAATTTTTTCTTCGATACTGCTGGCTCGATCATCAACCTTATTAATTGTAATTAAATGATTACATTTATTAGTTTCATGTATTAACTACAAAATAAGTTAAGAAACAAGACTTACTCCTTTAATACAATCATTTAGATTGGGTGCCGGCTCTTTTGGTTTACCTTTGCCAAATAAACGATTCATTGTGCTGATTTTTTCTTAGTGTTCTTATAAGACCTTTTTCTTCAAATCTTCTAAAGACCAAAAATAATCTATAATTTTTTACTGTGTTTATGAGAATTTTAGAATTTTTGTTATAAATTTCTTAAACGATGACTAATTTTATGTATTTGTTATGACAGTATAAATAAAAGATACGGCAATGCTCTGCGACAGCTGTTATTTCTTTTGCGTTGCCAACTACAATTTTTGGAGACTTTACATTCTATAATAGCGTTTTCGTTATTCAACCAGTTTTAGGGTTATTTTAATTTTATCTTAATTATTGTAAACTAAACTTGAATAAACATTACTTAATCCCTGACGGACCTTCAGTAATTACTTTTTCGGAAGTTCGCTACAAAAATTTTTATTTCCTGGCAACATTGGAAATATTTAAAAAAAAATAACGTCACGGCTATATTAAATAAAATATTTAAATTATTAACCAACACTATTAAAAAAAAGTTAGTTTTTAGCACATCTGGCATCAATTTTGAACAGCTGATAAAACCAAGTAATTCTCTTTTGTTCAACACTTCCTAACGAAATGCCAACGTGAGTGAACGTACAAAAAGAGAAAATATTGAATTTACGGTGTAGAAAAGTTATAAAAATATAATTTAATAAAGCAATTAACTAATTATTTTAATTGAAAAGCATAACAAAGAAAAAAGGCGACAAATTTTGTATTTAAAAAGTTGATTAAATGAAAATTTTAAAGTTTCGTGAAGTAAAAGAAAGTGTATAGGAAAAAAAAGAGAAATAAATTGCAAAATCCTTTAAAATAATATTAAATTCTTTTGTTATAGTAATTAATAAAACGAATTAAATCGTTTTATATACTAGTGTTGTGTCATTATTTTTGTCTAATAAAGAAAATATTGTGCAAATTACTAAAATTTTATTGTCATAGACCTGCGCCCTTTGTTTCAAATTTGCTGCTGCTGACCCCCTCGATTTCGGGTAGAGGGCGAGCTTTGACGTATTTTTCCATCACCCACTTGTTATAAATTATATGGACAAAAAGACAAAAAATAACAAACCCGCATAATGACGTAGTTTAGGCAGACAAAATTATAAAACACAATAACCATAGGAATTCCAACATTTCAGTGATACGTATCATTATTATAACATCGTTTTAAAACTCCGTTGCCGTTGCAAACAAAGCACCTACACCACACAATGGATAGCTCAATGATGTTGGCTGCTTTACATGGAGATTCAGCTGTATATGCCCATGTTGCTAAAGCAGAAGATTTGGAAGATTATGATATCGATCCTACTACCACTGCTCCGCTGACGGAAGCTATTTTGGCTGCTCTAACCAATACCACCACTAGTGCAACAACGACAACAGCAACACCTGATCACGACTCAACAATTTCTATGAATAATTTTTATCCAGCATTGGTGCAATGTTTTGGCATTATCATATGCGGGTGAGTGAAATTTACTTTTGGTATTAGCTTTTAACAATTGTAAACCTGTAAGCGCATCCGAAGTTGTGCGTTTATTTTTTCCAAGTAACAAATCCACTTTAGCGGAAAAATTTGCTTAAAAAATTCCGGCGGTGGGTTGAGTTCTTAAAATCGATGCTATAAATAGATCAACATGTTTCTCTGTTTTTGACGAGCAGGAAAAATTTTATACGTACTAACAAATCGGTACTTTCCAATATTATTATGCGTGCAAATATTTCAAGTATATTGATCAGTTCATGATGTTTTTTGTGCAAAATATTGTTTAATGCTAAAAAGCTTTGACATTAAAAAATTAAATTATAGTTACCTACCTACAATAGAAATTGTGAAAGCGAGCGAAAATTTTGACTCTGATTTGGAAAATGCAGATGGTATCCGAACAAGAGAAAATCTTGAAAGAAACTCCGAATAGACATATAACGTAAATAGAAAAAAAAAGAATGGAAGGTCTTCAATATTTCGGCATATCAAATAAAGCATGGACTCTTAACTATCTTAGAAAACTGGGATTGATCTTTATTGTTAATATGTTATGAGCCCTTTCGTATGACCCATCAGGATGAATATATTTCAAAACAGACATAACTGACGAAATATCAAAGTCGATCAAAGTCGGCGATTAAAAATATACCCCCTGACTCATTTTATAAGGAGAAAATACGAAGAAAGAAATGGGACCACCCACAGGATTTGTTTTTACCTACAGAATGTCATCATTTTTAAGATAATTTGTCTTATAAGAATAAATTTATCTTTTGACTTAATCCTCAAAGGGCCTAACTTAATTTTTCTTTAAAAAATACCAATGAAAAAAGGGCCTATCTTAGATAACTTCATTAAAACAAAAATTAACAATTTTTTAAATGGGAAATAAAATATGTTGCTGTTAGTTATTAAAAACAGTATTAAAATTATTGTTGTATCTAAAATTTTACGGATTTTATTAAGTTTTTTGCTTCTCCTGTAAAGTAACAAAAAATCGAGTTATGCCTCTTTTATATTAAACCATCGATATATTAGTTGCATAATTCCTATGTAGGATTTTAGAAATTTTGAAGCCTTTGTAGGTATTCAGTTAGTCAAAAGTTTGCAAGTTTTGTAACTTTCTTTGTGATATTAAATCTTAAAGCGATTACTCAAGTCGTTGTTAGCTTTTAAGCATAGGTTTCAAAGTTCTAACTATAGCTGTTATGTTTATCAAATTGAATTCTAAAAATATAAAAAAAATTAAGCAAGTATCCAATGCTTCTTTGTACTGAATTGTGCGATTTTTCAATATTATTAAAAATTAAAGACTTGTTTGGAAGCAAATATTTCACTGAATACAAACTTTTAGTTTGAAAAGAATCAGTTTTATAAGGGAACTATTGAATGGCTGTGATAAGTTTACAAAATAAAGTTTTGAGTACTAATGAACAAGCATTTCGTTCAGGAAATAAATGGTAAACATTCCTGGCTATATAGGATAATTTTTAGTTGTTTTCAATGTAGCCTATATGTTTTCAGCTTTTAATTGTATGGTTCATAAGTTATACACACACATATATTACGGTTTGTAACACGATATTTTTAAATATACATACATATGTACAGTATAGAAACTGGACGTTTCAACTACTTTGTATGTCGTTTTTGGCATTTGTCATATTCAGTTCCCTACGGAGAGTCCTATAAACCAATTAACGTCGGCCTTTCTGTGTTACAGAAATCCAGATTCTATGAAAACCAAATTTGAAACCATTATTAAATTTTAACCCGAACTTTATTTCTGACCTTTTTTAAATTTAAGAAATTGACAAGGATATATCGAAATAAAATAGTTCAATTGGCATACATATCTAAAACTTTTTCTTTTTTAAAAGTAGAGCTATTTCTATACTTTTGTCGACATCGAATAATTAATCAAATCAATAATTTATAATTATAAAAAAAACTTACTTAATTTTTTTATTTTACTTAATTGAAGTAATTTTATTTTACAAAGAAATATTAAGCTCCAGGTCATAAAAGGTCATAGCATAACCTTAAAAGTACTTCTCTAATAACTTTAAATTTTGCATGCTTGTCCGTTTATAAGAGTTGGCATTGTTTCCATTTGTTATTACCGAAAAATATTGACTAGACATACTAAAGTTTTGCGGTTCATTGATTTGTATTTTTATTACTTTTTTTTTATTTTTGTTTTTGCGACCACAATCAATTGTTTATATTCCAACGTACATGCAGGTTTATAAATGTGATTTTGACCTTGAAAGCTACAACATTAAAACCCACTTTCAAATTTAACTGATTTTATTTAACTTCTGTTTGAACTTAAAACATTTTAAAATGCACAATTAATTACATTGATTTATGTATATATACATACATATGTATGTACTTAATGTATGTGTACATATGTATGTTACAGTGTATTAAGTAATTCCCCTATTCAAGTGCGGAACTGCAGACAAATTTTTTGACAGTATATCAGTAATTTAATAGTCACGTGTAAATTAGATTAAAACAAACATATGTATGTACATTTTCACATTGTATATATACAAACATATATAAATATGTATGTATGGTTTTTAAATATTTTTGTATATGTAATAAAAAAAATTTCTTGTAGTTAGTTTTTGATAAATTTTAATATTATTTAAAATAAGCGTTAGTGGTGTCAATATACTATTGCACATTACATTGTTTCAAAATTTAATATGTGTTTGTTAAGTGAGGGAATTTATATGACTTAATGTTTGTTAATAATTGTTTGCAGCAGTGACTCACGTGAGAATAAAAATTAAAATGAATGAATATACAGTTTTTCATTTTTTGTTTCGCTGAAATGCAAAATAAATACGTATAGAGTGATGCACAATCGATAAAATCGAAAACAATTGTAAAATTATAACATTACATTTAAATGTGGGCATTTAAAATAAAACAATTATTACGGTTACATTAATTAACGTTCTTTATTTTTCTCATTTTTTTTTTTTTTTTTGGTAATCCCCACTTCAAACGGGTTTTTACAAATAGAAGTTGTACTTCAAAATTTCCATGTTCCGTTTCGGCCATCTGCAAAATTTTATTGGAAATTTGAACATTTAACATTTTAAACTATTTTATAACAAAAGAAGTTAAAAAATGAGTCATTTAATATGAAGAGTATCTCTTTATATACCTACATAGGTACATTGGAATAAGTTTGCTTTGTAAAAGAAGCCACCGTAGTCTAGTAGCAAGTCTATTGGCTTATTAGACTTAAAGCCCGGCTTAGTATCCCCGGTCAGGCATCAAAACAAAATATGAAAAAAAAATATTTCTTCAGGCAAAAACTCTGAGAGTAAATAAACCTGCCATGGAAAAGTTTCTCAAAAATCTGTAGTTCGGAGTCGACGTTAAACTTTAGGTACCGCCACTCACGTATAAAATTAACGCACACAACATGAAGTGGTGTGAGAAGCTAGACCGTAATCGTGACTGCAGGGCTGTAATGGCTCGTTTTATCTTTCGTGTTGTAGACAGTGAACGAGTGCTCTACAAGAAAGATATGTAATACTTTTTAATGTGCAATTATCGGGAAAAAGTTGATTTACTACCAAAGAGTACATTCTGTAAATACAATTATAAGACAATTCGATATAAAAGAGAGAAGAAAATATTAATTTTCTGCGATAAAAGCGCAACGCGTAGCTGCGAGGTCTTGCTATAATTGGTATAGCTATTGACATAATCGTATCTGGTGTGATAGGGCAGTCATATATGGGGACGGTTAGGCTGAATGGCCAAAAGAGCAGACTAGAGATGATTACAAAATCTCCACACTATTATAACTCTGCCTCGACTGCATCGAAAAGGGTACTTAACCTGAATATTGATTCTATTGGAAAATTTATAGATTTTCTGATTGAGTATTGTATTTTAAGGCCGAAAACTAATTTGTGAAACACAGTCATCCATCTTTTCTGCGAGAAAGTCTGAGAACACCTTTTTGTGACTTTATCATAGTATGTAGAGATACAAAGTCAGGGTCAAGAATACTTTAATGGCCTAGTGGAGTTGGCTTCTCTTACGGTTTCGAACTTGGGGCATTGGTATGCATTTTTCTTCACTTATATTTCACTTCCACACAGTTTTTCTCTTGATCTCTCGGTGCAGGTGTATTTTTCATATAACATTATAACCCAACCTAGCCTACTGATATTTTATCGAACTCGACCAACTGTTTTCTGATAGGTTAGTAATTCTTGCAAATAATTCACTGTCACCACTCTACAATAATTTCAATCGAGTTAGTTTACTTTCCAATCACTCAATGAGGGAACATTTGCTATAATTAAAGTAATTTGTATTAAATATTTGCCATAAGCCATAATTTGTTTAAACCGGTGGTGTTTGTTATAAGCAAACTTCAATATGGTAATTTTTTATGATAAGGTTTCTGAATTCTGCTTTTGAAATCGCAAGGAAAAAAAAAAATAAAAATAAAAGTTGCTTAATTAAAAATGCGGGTATTGTCTATCATTACACATTTGCAGCAGAATAAGAGACTTTCTGTAGCGGTAAACCGGTCTAAGTTATAAAAAAACACCGGTACTCGTTCTATGGAAACTTCTGTTTAAAGTTTTACGAATTTAATTAAATGTTAATTATTATAATTTACACATAATAACCAATTGAATATTATTTATTAAATCTTAAAAAAACTCATATAATTTATTCTTAAAGAATGCACTAATGAACGTCTAATAACTAACATGCAACTTTTCAGTAGAATCTAAAAGCCAATGGCCATTTACAGTCCAACTTAATAAGTACTTTTAATTATATTCATGTTTCCTTAACTATCTTGTTGATTATTTATTATCAATATAATTTTATATTAATTAAAATTATTTTTGAATGATTATTGAGCGAAATGTCTGCTTTAAATGTTATTTTAAAATTTCCCTAATATTAGTCATGTGGTTAATATAAAAAATTCTGGTAAGTGCCACTAAAAGTACACACAGTAATGACATTTGTATTCATAACGATTTTTATTATAATTCAATTTAAACAGTATTTAAGTTGCTTTAATTTGACCAATTAAAAATAAAAAACGTTGTCGTTCTATTATATATTTTAGCAACGTATGCATTATTGCACAAGTCAATTAAAATGTAGTTTTTTCCTCAGCAAATATTTGACACAATTACAATTATAAATGATATAAAAACAAAATATTTGACGTTGTTCTGAAAACAAATAATTAAATTTCGTTATAACTATAATATACTGATTACTAACTTAGTTTGATTTGATAATGTCTTAAAGCGGAGAATGAAATTCGATTTTACAAAACAAATTAATTTGCCTGTATCCGAACCTAAATATCACAGCAATTCTTACAGAAAATTATATTGGTGTATTCTTATTTCTTATAACAATAACTAATTACTTATAATCTTGATATAAAAATAAATAATTGTATCCAGCTTCTCTCACTTAAGGAATATATTTTTTTATTATTTCCTAAGAATTTTAATTTTAGAATAATAAACCAGGAATGTGTTTTGTTTTTAATGTTATTTATTATATTTTTATTCAATTTCTTTCAAATTCTTTAACATTCGACAGATAATTATTTTCCTTTTTTAATTTCATTGTCTCATTATTATTAAATTTTAAAAATCAAATGCTTACTTCACATACACATGTGTTGTGATAAATATTGATTAAGTTTTGTTTCTTATTTTTTATATATAGATGTTGCATGTTTGAAAAATGTGATCCTAAAATTAATTAAATAAAGAAACTTAAATACAGATAATGGCACGAACACGAAATTATTATTTTCGATAATTGTAGTAGCCCTTAACACGAATCTTTAGAAAAATAAATTAAATTTCATTATATCTGCTACAGATTTAAGTATATAACATGCTCATTTTGTATTTATATTATAAAATTGTTAGCAGTTATTAATTTTAGCTAGTTTTTGTATTTCAAATTCAAAATTTCATGTGAATAGTAGGCATATAAAATATGAACTTTCGACTAAAAGTGTACATTTTTTCGAAATAGGTTTCATAACAGCATTTGCTTATTATTTATAATTAAAATTAGATAAATAAGCTAAAACTAAAAGTATTTATTTATTCAAACATTTATTAAGCTCTACAAAAAATAATATTATTTTATATTCGAATGTATTTTTCAATTTATTAACATAAGCTTTAGATGGTCCTTTAATCTTTCGTTGTTATATTTTATCTTCAAATATCTTTCTCATAGTAATTCTATTATGGACATTTTCGGTGACATAGAATAGACAGAATTCTTTACAGTTACAGGTGAATTCCATCAGTCCCGCATCCAACAGTCCGGAATGCGCGACAATCCGGCATCGCACCGGCAAATTTTAAAAAAGTGTGTCTTTAAAGCAAATAAAAACTACAGAGCTATTCGGAAGTTTTCGTGATAGTTCGGAATCATTCGGAAGCGCACGGTATTGTTCGGAAACAATTAGCGGCCGGCTAGTCTCAGTTGTCACAAGAAAAGTACCAGCTCCAGTGCTTCAGAAGTTATTAATTTCCATATTATTAGAAATAAATTTTGTACTAAACGCCAAAAGACAAGAAAACAAAGAACACAATAAGACATTCGCGACTTTTTTAAATCTAAGTGAAATATGTTTTACAGTACAGTAATTTGTTGTATATATTTATAGTTTAATTATTAACCTAATTGTTCTTATAGTCACCGCCCGATAGACCGGAATTTACGATAGTCCGTTCCCGAACGTGCCAGATTTTCGGATTTTTACTGTAGAATATTTTAAGTCAGTTTTTATGTCTTGAAGTGCAACAGTAGACGTGAATTGTATGTTAATTTCCATACCTCAGTTTTAGTAAGATGATAATAATTAACAAAAATTTCCGTAGTTTTATGGCTTGTGATTTTCATTCATCCATTAATTATATTTCTCCCTTCACCTGTCAAGAATAAAAACAAAGAAAAGTCTGTGAAAAGAAATAAAACAAATTAAAAAGGAAACAATTAAAAAGAAACTTAAATTTTAGAGGCTCTGTACAAGGAAAAATTTACAGAATAAAAACCATTTACAGAGGTCAGCGCTCGAAGTATTACCAAATTTCATACTGCTAAGCCGCAAAACACGAAATGACAAGCTGTTCATACTTTTCTTTTACTATATATGCAGTTTTACGTTGCAGTTACAACGAATAGCCTAACGAATAGCATTAACGTGTGAATAAAAAATTTTACGTATAAATCTTTGCAGGTTGTTCTTGGAAGAGAATATAAGTATAACATGACATAAGGGTTGTACAAAAAATCCAAAGAATTCAATAGAAGCAGTACTAGTTTTCAACAAGTCTGTAAACCTTCTGTTCTGGACTTTATTTCATTATAACTATGTTTATAAAACTATTCGCTAAAAACCTATCCAATAAATTTTTTTAAGTGGTCCTTTATTCAGGAGAATGTAAACACTTTGCGACTACATCGAATAACAAAAAATTGTTCTTAAAATCTGAAATGTTTTTATGATATTTTAAATTTCATATCATTCTTGGTTTTCTTTCTATAAAAAGTTTGTTTCCAAAATACGCCGTAAGCCAATTCTCACAAAGAGAAGTTGATTATTTCAAAATGTTGTAATTGTGGAGGACAATTATTTGCTGCTCAATTTCATTTATTTTACTAAATAGTTCAGCTTTATGTTAGTCTTTTAATAACAAAAATAATTTGCTTGATTTTGCGATTGGAAGTCTTTTCGCAATTCTGCCGTATCACACGAAATGTCATCAATTATTGTTTATCTGATTGTAACATTGTGTCTGCCGTGTTGTAAACAGCTACTTAAACCTAATCTTGGGAATAAAAGTAAATATATAATGTTTACGCCTAACTGTAATTATAGTTACTTAAAATGTATGTGTATGTACACTTGCATATTATGCCACTATCTCCTACTAAATTACATTTTATAATACCAAACAGCCGCCCGATAATCGACGTAATAAATAAATAAAATAAAAAAAAAATATTTATTATACAATCAATATTTACAAACTTTTGTTTTCAATTTCAAGTGCATTGAAATTATTTCATTTGAGAAATTAAACAAACAAATTAAAACTCAATATAGTAATTGGATCTGCTAAATAATAACAAACATACTTACATACATTTTATATACATACTAGCAGATTGTACCCGGCGTTGCGCGGATTATAAAAATGACTAATAAATAAAAATTCGGTTTCGAAACCGGCTTTTTAAAAAATGCAATTTTTCAAATTATTCGGAAACCGGTTTATCAACCAACCCAGTATTTTGAATACTCTAAGTCCTAAATATAAATGCATGCAATTTGTCCGTTTTTCGCCTCTTTCCCCTTTTTGGTCCCCCTTTTGTCCAACTTTATAAACGGAACACCTCCAATAGCTATTTGGGAAACTTAACCAAACTAAATCTTAAAAAAAATACCCTTAAAAAAATAAAATACAGCATTTATGCATAAAGTACTAATTTTTGCCCTTATTTTCACCCTTTGTCCAATTTTTTCCCTTTGGTTCAAAATTTTTAAAAGATTTATAGCCTATAACCTGCACCGACAAAAGCTCGATCAATATCCCAAATTTCAAGAAAATCGGTTCAAGCATTCAGGCGTGATTGGTTATGCTCTTAATTTGCCCGTTTTTCACCCCTTTCCCCTTTTTGGACCCCTTTTGGTCCAACTATATAAATGAAACACCTCCAATAGCTATTTGGAAACTTAACCAAGCTAAATCGTAAAAAATACCTTTAAAACAAATAAAATACAGAATTTATGCATAAAGTACTAATTTTTGCCCTTTTTTCTCTCTATGTCCCATTTTTTTCCCTTTGGTTCAAAATTTTTAAAAGATTTATAGCCCATAGCCTGTACCGACAAAAGCTCGATCAATACCACAAATTTCAAGAAAATCTGTTCAGGCGTGATTGGTTATGCTCTTAATTTTCCCGTTTTTGGTCCCCTTTCTCCCCTTTTTAAACATTAGAAACGGAACACCTCTAATAGCTATTTGGGAAACTTAACCAAGCTAAAGCGTAAAAAAATACCTATTACCATTTTTTCTCCCTTAGTCCCATTTCTTCTCCCCTTTTGGTCAAAATTTTGAAAAGATTTATAGCCTATAATCTGCTCCGACAAAAGCTCGATTTATATGCTATGCACTCAATTTTCCCGTTTCCTTTCCGTTCCGTTTTCCCCCTTTTGGTCCAACTTTAGAAACGGAATACCCAAAATAGCTGTTTGGGAAACTTAACCAATCTAAATCGTAAAAAATTACCTATTACCATTTTTTCCCCATTTTTTCTCCCCTTTTGGTCAAAATTTTGAAAAGATTTATAGCCTATAACCTCCACGGACAAAAGCCCGATCTACATCCCAAATTTCTTGAAAATCGGTCCAAGCGTTCAGGCGTGATTGGCTAACAAACAAAAAAACAGACTTACAGAAAGATTTATAATATATATTAGGATTAGGATTATATAATACAATAGGGTATCAAATTATTATTTTTATTTTTTAATTAATTTAAAATAATTTTTAATATTTATTTTTATGAATGAATTTTGTGTTATTTTTTTTTTTTTTATTTTAAATTTTTTGTTTTATTAACCTTCCATATTGGTTTTGTAATAAAAAAAGATCCGTATTTGAGTAAAAAGCGTGATTAAACCGAGGGGAAATAATTTACACGTTCCAATGGACAGATGTTTTTTTTTTTTTATTTTACCGTAGTGTACGTACATACATATGTATGTACGTATTTACCCATCATATATAAACTGGGATATACAAAAACTCGTTATCAATTGTTGCATATAAAAATAAACATTTTTGAAACAAAACGATCTGATCACACCTCAAATTCTGTGTATAATTGAAAACATTAATTGGGTGATTCACATGGGCCTTTTTTTTCCTTCGTTCAGGAAATTCTTTCAGGAAAGAGTGTAATAACATGTAAAGGTCAACTTTTTATTGAATCTCCAATAAAATTTCATTTAACTTTATTTTCATTTGATTTATTTGCAATAAATCATTGCAAGGCACTTGAATTTGATTCAAAATTATTTGCATGTTGTAATAAAATTAGAACAGCGCCAACTCAGCTGTCCGCATTCCTTTCATGTGTTAAAGTCATTCAATATTTGAAGAGAATTTTTCAACACAGTTTTTATTAGTTGCGATTTGATTAGGCTACAAAACAGCTAAAGAGATTTTTAAAGCAGTCATATTATCTTCTTTGGAGTCTTGTGTTAGTAAAGGCCTGATTTGATACAATACTGGCTCCAACGGATCTTTTGAACTATGTGGGGTGAGGACTAGAAATAGCACTCATAAGCATTATTTGGTAAATCCTAGTATCTGGTAAGATCTTTGAGCTCCATGTCGATATTTTAGTTGAGAGCTTGTATATTACAATTTTTAAGAATTGTTTTGTCTTTTGATAGTTCCTAAAGCATACACACCAATTCAATTCACTGCATGTATTTTATATCTCAAGGGTGCTCTACTTATTCTTTAATTACAAGTTAATGTGTTGTTTTCTTTTTATTTCTTTTCTTTGTATGCGACGAGGTGTAATAGTTTTTTGTGCGCCATACAAATGGACTGATGTAACCTTGTTTTTCTGAGAAACTCGTTTCAGCTCTCCGTAAGTGATGGGCCGCTATATGATGTTTGCACAGATGGCTTTTAATATCGTATTAATATCGTATAGACAGACAGGATGTATGAAATTTTAGCAATATATCTGGAATTCTTTGCAGTGTATTTTCTCTACAAACAGCGCATATATATTATTTAAACTTCAACCAAATAACGCCATTATTGTTCGCTCTTATACTTGCGACGGGAGCTGTATAAGCGGTAGAGTTCGAGACTATGACAAGAGTAGGCGGACGGTCCGATTACAAATACATCCAATCTCTAGAAATATCTTTATTTTTTTTTTTCTGTAATTATTATTGAATATCACGTAACCTGTAAATAAATAAAAAATTTAATTTATTTATTATGTACATGATAAAAAAAAATAATAATTAACAATTTAGGCAGCTCTTTGAAATACGGCACAATTTAGAAAGCAATTTATGAAGACAATTAATTAAAAATTTCTTAATTATATAGACATAAATAAATTCACTGTGTTTTTTAGTCAATTAACTTTTTTTTCCTTTATTTCCATTATAATTACAATACAATTTTGATTAAATACCTCAACTACTCTGTTCCTTTATATTTAATTAATATTCTTTTGCACAAAGAGAATAACATTTTAAATACGGAAATAATTAAAATGTTTTTAGGTATAAATTACGCATGATTCTGATAGCAAAACATAAAAACTGGTTAATTTGAATAGTGTTCTATTGAATAAAATTGCATAATTTTCAATAATATTTTCTATAGGCAAGTAAACTTTCTCAAATTATTTGTAACTATAAGAAGAAAAAAAAGTTGTTTTTGATCGTATGCATAAATTCCTTTTATTTTTATATACAAATAACCAGTAAAATTTAGACTTTTTGACATTACACAAAACAGAAAGCCTACCGAATAATATCTTTAATGCAAATTTTGCTTTTAACTACATTTAACTACACTTAAATTTATTGTATTTATATAAAAAAAAAAAAAACACGCGTAAGTTGTTGTAAACGTCATGATTTAAAATCCAGTTAATCACTTCAAACTCATTTGACTATCATGCTATACAACACAACACAAAAGCCTATTATTTTTTATTTTGTACTCAATATATGACATTTAATAAACATTCTTAAGGAAATAATGTTGCTTTTGCTACCAGTTGAAAATATGTTTTTAACAGGTGGGCGTTTAAACATTAATCAACAATTCAAATTTTTTTTTATTCAATTTATTTGTAAAATCATGCTGTTAAATAGAGATTTCAGTTTACACAATATTATTGGAATCTATTATTATATCTATAAAACCATAATAGTTATAATTAGAAGTTTACACGCATTTAAACACATATTTTAAATGCTATCTGCATTTATGTAATTTTAATTTACATTTTTTTTTGCTCTCAAGTAGTGGTGTATAGTATATTTTATTCCGAATCATTGTTAAATTCTAAGTTTATGGTACATTTCGAGCATTTAAAATGTGTTTGATCTTACAATGACAGTAACATAGCACCAGAAAAAATGTAATGAATTCAATTGAAATTAGTCATATAGACAGAAAATTTTTATTAAGAATTAATAAAAAAAAAAATTGATAATACATACATACACACACACATAATTGGTCATTAAAACCCTTCAGTCAAGATCACCAACAAGCTTCTCATTTCAATTTTAATATCGACTTTGAACGATAGTTTTCGACAGAAATCTTTTTCATATTTTGTAAAACACTACCTACTAGACTACGACGTTGGCTAACTAACATGACTACGCTAACGATGTTATGTGTCGTCTAAATCATCAGCAGTCTAGCCAACTCAAGCAATATTTAACATTGTTGAAAAAACAAATACCAACATTTAATAACTCAATAGTAATTCTTGAAGTCGCCGTGGTGTAGTAGGTAGTGTGTTGGCTTATTAGACGTAAAAGCCAGGGTTCGATTCTCAGGCTAGACATCAAAACAAAGTTTTTTGGCAAAAACTCTGAGAGTAAATAAAATTGCCATGAAAAGTTTCTCATAAAATCTGTCTTTCGGATTTAATTTTAAACTGTAGGTCCCGCTACACATGTATAAAATTAACACACACAACATAAGTGGTGTTAGAAACTAGGTCAATAATCCTGACTAATGGGTTCTAATGACCAATTATGTATGTATAGTAATTCTCTCACAGAAAAATATAAATATGCTATAGAAATTGTAAAGATATATTAATAATATAAAATAGAATAAAATTAAAAGAACCTGATATTCTTGTGTGTACTAAAGGTACAATAGAAGTAAAAAGACATTTCCAATATTCACTTTGTTTCAATAGGCATTATCTTATTATATTCATGATCTACCTGAGATAAAAGAATAAAATTTTATTGACAACTGTTTCAAATAGTAGAATTAAATATTGTTCCATAGGCTCCTTTTGCAAAAATCTTGGAAACTTAAGCTAATATTTATACTCTACTTTCATTAAATCAATGTTTTCTTCGTAGCATGTAGTCAATGTGTTACTCTTTATGGATGGAACCAATGTATGATTTTTTTTTTCTGGCTATGCATGCCTAAAGCCAGCATTTGTTTTATGTAGTGCCAGCTAAAGACTTTGTCAAACTAATATTTCTTCCTATTTTCATCATAATTGAATGTTTAAATATGTTTTTATTATTATTTTCACAGACGTGCTTAATAGTCTACACATTATTGTATTGATTTCTAAATCATCTCACCGACATTCTCTTAACAAAATTTATTTTTTATTTTAATTAACCCTTGTTTAAAATGTTTTTAAATAAAAGAAATCATTTTAGCTGATAAGTCACGTTGTGCCGCAAAATTGTTTGTCTCGCATTACAGACAGCTGCTGTTCATTAACCTTTGGGGTGATATTTTATTTTTATTATTATTTTTTTTTTTAAAGTAATTCATCGATTTAATTGTGAATCGTAATTGTATAGGGAGGGATGAAATATTAACACACAATTGTTATTTATTGATTAAAATTATTTAATAATTTGTTGTATTATTTAATAACGCATGCAAAATAAGAACTCTAGGCATTTCAAATGATTGCTTAAAAAGCATTTCCTGAGGAAACGTTTAAGTGGCATTGCACTTTAGAAATTATATTTAAACAGTTGACACCATTCATGACGTTGTATTTTTTTAAATTGTTTAAAAAGCATTTTAAGGGTATTACTTTCACTAGAATTTAATTATTCCAGACAAAATCGGCCAGTTCCCTGTGAGGCACCTTCGCCACCATACATATTCATAATTGGTCAATACAAACCCTTCAGTCAGGTTTATTGACCTAGTTTCTCACACCATACATGGGTGGCGGGACCTACAGTTTAAGGTCGAACCCGAACGACAGATTTTATGAGAAACTTTTATTTACTCTCAGAGTTTTTGCCAGAAATCTGCTGAACCGCGGAACCCGGCATAGATGGATTCCATGCGCCTAATCTCAAATCAGAGTCCTATATACCGTAGCCGTCAACTTTTCGGGTGATCTTATTAAAGATTTGTGTTGTCGCTTTGATTGGATACTGTTTTTACGTGATGGATTCCAAGCCCTTCGCACAATCCAAATTTAAAGTCCAGGACATTGGACTGCGCTGCAGGCATTAGTTAACATCTAGCGGGTGATAGTATACCATCCAGGAGGGGCCGCGAGGAAGCTGCGAATCAACTTGCATGCAGCAAGACAAGGATCGTTCTGGTGGTCGCCAGTTAAAAACAATCAGAAACCTATTGCCGATTTATCGAATAATAAGTTTAGAGTTAAAAATTAAATTGAAAAAGGACTCACTTCTTCTGTGCTCCCCCATGCGGTGTGGTGAGTGTTCGTATGGCGAATACTATCAAGAATCTACTACTTCCACCGTTTGTATACTGACACGGAGAGGTCGGGATTGGAGATTTGTGGAAAAGAAGAACGTTAATTACTCTACTGAAAAATATGCAGGTTAAACTTACCATTTGCTGGTGGGACAAGAAATGTGTATAAGTGAGACCTTAGACCACCATGTAGTAGAATGGTGCAGATTAATCGGACCGTTGCGGTCTCACTGCTGTCGATCGATGACATGATCAGCCTCAGTAGTTCCACCCCATACCTGCTTGTGTCGTCCAAGAGGTACAGAAACTGCAAAGATTCCAGACCTATTTTTATCTAGAGATTCTTTCCATCGTCTTCGTCCTTTTCGCCGCCGCGCACAATGGTTTAATCAGACCTCATTTTATTGTTTGACCCGGGAAAGTGACTTTGTCCTGCACGATTCGAAGTTTACGCTCCAGGTTTGGGTTTATTTGATGGAATTCCGTCCGAAAGCTCAGTTTTATAAGAGCCGCCTACCTCGTCTTCAATCCAAACCTGACGTGATATTTGGGTATCTAAGGTCCCAGTAACATGGCAGAAACCTAGGCCTATACATTTACATTACAGTTTCGCTCTGCCATGAACTAGACCCATGCTTGATTTTTGCTAGTCATTTCGTCTCTAAGGCAATAAGTAGCAAGTCTTTAAAATCTTTTTTAGATATGATATGGTAGAAAAAATGATCTTTGGATATTCTCTAAGATTCGGAGAGTAAGAGTTGTGTTCACAATATATCATTTTAAAGAGAAACTTCATTCGTTTATTGCTGAAAGCGTAGGTTACGTCTATCGTTCTTGTGTAGACGTAGAGGCGTAGCACTAAAAGCCATAATGCACCGATACCGTTTAAATTTTGTACTCAGAATAAAAATAATCTTATTAATCGGCTTCAACTTCATGAAGCCTGAAAATAGCCTCCGTAGTAAGGAGTATAACCTTAGATTTAGTTGGATTAAAACCACGTCATTCCCCTCCAACTTGGTCGATACAGATTGTAGACTTACTGGATGATTATCAGATATAATAGCATCATAATACTGCACCGTTGTGCAGGACATATCATCTATTTCCATCCTACTTACAGTACTATATTCTATTTTGATTATAATAATTGTTTTTCTTTTATTACAGCTACATTGCTGGTCGCTTTAAAATCATATCAAATGCAGAAACCAAAGGTCTGGGTACATTTGTCGGTACCTTTGCTCTGCCCTCTTTAATATTTTTATCGTTGGTGGAATTGAATTGGGGCAAAGTGAATTGGACATTTCTGTTGGCTATGCTTATATCGAAGGCTATAGTATTCTTTGCTGTGCTCATAATATCTTTGTTCGTGGCTAGACCTTTGAATATGGCCAGGGCAGGACTACTGGGTATATTTTGTACCCAATCCAATGATTTTGCCATTGGCTACCCTATAGGTATGCTAATCACTTTAATTTTTTACTTTTTAAAATCCACATTAGTAATAAAAATTTGATTATTTTTTTTAGTTATGGCTTTGTATAAAGATATCCATCCGGAATATGCATCCTATTTATATTTAATGGCTCCCATATCATTGGCTATTTTAAATCCAATTGGTTTAATTTTAATGGAAATTGCAAAAATTTCACAAAATAAAAATGAACAGGTAGGCTTTCATTTGCAATGACGTTTTCAATGAAATAAAGACAAGACAATAAAGATGTTTTTGTTTTTTGATTATTTTAAAGGCTCAACATCCACCATTATGTCCTGAAACTTGCCCAGCGGAACAGATGGCTAAACGCAATCGTTGTTTAAATGAAAAATCTTTATTGATATTGAACACGTTTAAATCGTTATTTTTCAATCCTTTGCTGCTAATGACGCTATTAGGTGTTGCTGGCTCCTTTATTTTTCCCAATGGTCTTCCCGAAATGGCAGCTAGTGTTTTAAGAGTATTTGGCCAATCGTTTTCGGCCACTGCTTTATTTCTATTGGGTTTAAAAATTGTTGGCCAAGGCAACTCTTTAAAAGGCTCTGGCTTTTTACTGCCCGGCATATTGATTTTAGTTAAAATGTAAGTCTTGCAATTTCTGTAACATATTCTTAGGAGTGCAAATCTTTATAACATTGCAAAATGTAAATTTTACAGCTTGGTTTTGCCTTTGGTTTGTCGCCAAACTGTTAATATAATGCAAGCTGGTTCGGATTTCAATGATACGACGGAATTAAGTACTTATGGCTTTTTGTATGGCACATTTCCCGCTGCACCCGGTGCATTTGTTATTGCTACACAATACAATATTGAAGTGGAATTGGTAGGTTGTATGCGAACATCACACATACAGTTTAACAAATATTTAAAAGGTATTTCTTTTTTGTCTTTTGCATTTTAGATTGCCAAGAGCATGGTTTTGTGCACTTTCATTTCGGCTCCTTTAATGTTTATCTCAGCAAAAATGATTTCTCTTACAAATCTTAATCCGATTGATTATATACATGAATTGGATGCCTTCTCTTTCGATATCAGCGTGGCTGGTGTAGCAGCTTGTGTTTGGATGTTGTTATTGCTTATATCCAGCAAACGTTTCAAACGCATGCCACATCGTATAACATTCTGTTTGGTTTTATCGCAGGTAAGTTTAATTTAAAATTTTTTATGGTATTTTTTTTTTTTTTTGATTTTTTTAAATTTTTCTTGTAGCTAATGTGCTGTGTTAGTGTAATATTGTGGTCGAAATTGGAGCATATACAAAAATGGGCTTTATTAATACAATTCTTTTTATTCAATATTGGCACATATAGCAGCAGATTATGGACAGGCATTTTGGCCATTTCTTTATTATTTCTTCAATGCCGTAGCCTTTGTTTCGTTTTGAAATTATGGCCATATATGGTACGTAGTTATATATTAAAAATTTTTATTTAACCTACTAACTAATTATTATCAATAATGTAAATAGATTGCTTTCGCTTGGGGTGTTCCGGCAATTATTTCGGGTTTATTGGTTGCATTTGATAGCAATGTAATGTCTGGAGAAAAACACAATCCCAGCTTTCAATATGGTAATGCCCAGGCAGCTATATCCGTATTTATGCTAGTTATGTGCTTCATAGGTGGGTTTAATAAATAATATTTAATAATATATTCAATATTTGTAATGATGAAAAAACATATTTATTGATCAGTTATTAATCTCTTAAACATAAGCAATAAATTGTTTTTAATTTAAAAATTTAATTTTTTTTCTTGCAAATAAGTTTAAAACAAGTTATCGTTTTAAAAATTTCCTTGAATTTTAATTTATTTAAATTTGAAAACAATTGAATTGCCTACTTTAAGATTCTTTAGTGATGTCTAAATAAAGTTTTCAATCTGATACTTCACTCCTTTATTAAAATCTATACAAAACAATTGTTTAGAACACATGGAATAATTCTTTTTTTTTTTCTTTTGTTTTATTTCAGTTACTGTGGGTTGTCTTGTCATGCATCAACGCTATAAGAAACGTTATGAAAAATATTTAACATTCTCACGAGAATTATCTAATCCTGAATCGGGTAATTATATCCTTATCTGGCTGCTTAATTTATACACATTGTTTACTATCTTTTCAATTTCCTGTAGAAATTTCAGATTTACAATCCACCATTTCTACTGCGAATTTAATAACACCATCTTCTAATAGCAATATTCATCATAGACGTCGTTATACTTCTTATTCCTCTTCAGATGATGATGACATGTTACCAAATACAGTAAATACGCCTAATAACGAACCAGTCAATGGTGGTTGCGGTAATGGAAATGGTACATGTTGCTCTTCAAGTACTACAATTAGTCCACCCGCCACAACTGTAGTGGTAGACATTGAAGATCTTTTGAATAAACGCAATTTGGAACGAAATAAAAAAGATTCAAAGGATTCTACGAGTACTCCAACGTCAGAAAATGACTCGTAAGTAATATTTTTTCACCCAAATTTCGCTTCTTTAAACGGAATAAACAAAAATTATAAAAATAATGGAAAGTGCAGTATTGAGCAAGGTTTTCGGAGTTTTTATGACTTCTAGTGATAACTTTCCCTTTATATTGATTGCATTGCCATATTAAAACATTATTTTCTCTTTTTTTTATTGTATTTTCTTTAATTGATTTTTCTTTTTTTTTTTGTTATTTCAGAAGTCAAGCGCGTCCAAATCTTTGTGGTCCTGGTTTCAATTGTGGCGCTAGTACATCACAAAATTGTCAATCATTAATTGAACGTTATGAAGAAAATACCAGACGTGGTCTGGAGCCTTTGGAAAAAACCAACGACGAAGATGATCATCAAACTCTAAAACATATTGTATTGCTGATTATCTTGTTATGTTCAATGTTTGTGGTAAGTTATAAGACACACGAAATTTTTAAACGTTTGAAAGAAATGCAAACTTTTAAATTTATTCACATTGCGCCTTTAAATAAAGGGTTTGGCTGTTTCCATATGGACACTGGTTATGGAGGGCATGTCTGGTATTTATTTGGAATTAAGTTTCTTGGATGCTTTCCTAAATTTCGGACAAAGTTTAATTGTAATGGCCGTATTTATTGGTGATTCGGGTGAACTATTAATGCCTTTAATTAAAATTTGGCGTAAAATATGGTAAGAATTTTAAAAATTTTATTTTTCAATTAAAAAAAAAAAATTAATAAATGTTTCATGTATTATTATTAATTTTTTTTTCTTGTGTCGTAGGTATGGAGCAAATGTTGTCACCCTGCCGCATTGGTCACAAGTCAGTCAGGAAACTAAACATATATGTGAACAGTTTCGTAATCATCATTTGGAGAATTGCAAAAAGGATATTGCTAAAGATAGAAGGTAAGTTTTGAAAAGGTTAGAAGTAATATCGCATAAAATTTCTAGCATCTGCTTGGAATATTTTTAAAGTGATTTGAAAATCAAATATCAATAATCTTTGAAAAAAAGGCCCAAATACAAGAGATGTTTACAAAAGTTCTGTTAAATGAAGTGAAAATCTATCAATCAATATTTTTTTTTATAATCAAAATGACTTTGACCTTAATTTTCTGTTTGTTATAAACAAGAATTTATCTGTTTCGTTTGTTTGCTTTATCGTAGGTGGCGAATTCGAACTTATCGTAAAGTGTTTTATGGCTGTGAATTTGTTGATTGGTTAATAGAAGTTGGCTTATCAAAGGATCGCTTGGAGGCAGTTCACTATGCCAAACATTTGGTTAATGGACGCGTTTTACGTCACATAAATAATGTTTATCATTTCGAAGATAAACAATTGCTCTACAATTTTTGCAGTCGCATGTAAAAAAAAAAAAAATTGTCGGAACGTATGAACATTAGAATTAATTTTGTTTTGTTTTCCAAAAGCTGTGATTTTCGTTAGTTCATTTTTAATTATTTTTAATAATTATTATTATGATACACATTATTTTTTCCTAAATTGTTAAGTTCTTTCACAAATACGCAACATTATGTTACAAATGAATTAATTACTTATATTTCGTACATAAAATTTTGATTTTTTTTTTAATTGATCACAATATATAAACATAGCTCAAGAAGAGATACTAGACTCTCCTATAATCATAATAATTATTTAAAGTGCAATTTATTTTAAGTTAATTTGTGTACATTTTTCTTTCAAATCTTCTCTTTCTTATTGTGTTAAACAAAGAAACAAACATTGATTCAAAATGATTTCAAACATGTCACAAAAAGCAACAAATACCAAAAGTAATCAGAATTAACATAACATGCTGTGGCTTCTCAACAACAAATTAGGGAATAATTATAGATTTTATTAGGTTTGTAAAGATGAAAGTTTTCTCTCAAAAACAAAACATAGTTTACAAATGAAAAAAAAATGAATCCTATTTATTTAAAAAAAAAAGATATATTATAATATGTTAAAAATTATACCAAATTATGCTTGTAATTATAAAAAATGTGTATATTTTAAATATTTAGTTTACATAATGTATTAAAAAGAAAATCATAAATATAAATATATGGTCACAAAGTTGCTTTAGAACTAATATTTGCCTAGTGTGTTTTTTTTAATAGTTCATTGAAAATATTTCTGCAAAAAGAAATGCTTTTTAACAACTTTGGAGTACTAACGGGTGTCTTTTGAACTTTGGCAATTGATAACAGACATCATGTTAAAGCTATATTTGTGAAATTAGTTGCTATTTATTCAAACTGTTTTGTCAAGTCCTGAATAGACCATTCAAAACACTGTAGCAATAATAAAATTGTTTTATTTAAATGAGTGTTGGCAAGGGACCCTAAATTTCATCAAATAATTATTTGAAAAAATGAAATGTAGGACGATACCCCAATCTACCCAAATGAGATCCAAAAGTGGCCAATGCAACTCGAAGTAGTCATTGTTTGTGTGGATTTTGAGCTGGCGGCATCATCAGTCCATATTTCTTTGAGAAAGACAGACCATCACTGCTACGGGGAGCACTATAGATCGATGACTTTTGGCCTGAATTGGATGACCTGGGCACCAACGACATATTGTTTCAATATAGGCTTACCTTAGGTTACAGGTGTATGATGCATATAAGCCACAAACCACGGCGTGCTCAAAGCCAACAAAATAGATTACAATAACCATTTTAAAAAATAATTGCGTTAGCGGAATTTATATGAAGCAACTGAATGAATTGGAGGTGAATTGTCGATACCATTATGGATATTACAAGTATTACATACTAAGGGTGATCCGACAATTTAGTGAGTAGTGCGGTAAAGGTGCCCATGCCATGGGTTTGACTCCCACCATAGGCTATGGGTGTTTGTCATCTGACATTATATGATCATTCACGATAGAAAAAATATACATACATACATAATTGGTCGTTACAACCTTTCAGTCAGGATTATTGACCTAGTTTCTCACACCACTTATCTTGTCTGTGTTAAAGTGGCGGGACCTACAGCTTAAAGTCGACTCCGAACGATAGATTTTCGAGAAACTTTTCATGGCAATTTTATTTACACTCAGAAACCTACTGAGAGGAAATCGCCGAGGAAATACTTCTTGTCTGGCCTAGGCCTCGAACCCTGGCTTTATGTCTAATAAGCCAACACACTACCTACTTGACTACGGCGACTTCAAAAAATGTAGTGGGAATTATTACTAAAAAAGCAATTTTAAAAAGCGAAGAAAGGCAATTTAAAAAAAAAATTCTCTATCTTTTCTGTATGCCAACATAATGCACTTCATAATTAGGGGTTTCCTCCTTAGCTAGGACAATAAAAAGATACGAAATTAACTGCGGAAAACGAGAGTAAGATGGTAAAGACATAGGTATTGTATTGGCTTATTAGATGAGAGCCCGTAGGTTAAAAGCCAGCTCAAAGACATCTGAAACAAAACGAAATATGGCTATTTCCTCTGAAAGTTTTTGTCAGAAAACTGTTTGCGGATGTTTAACAAAAAATTGCCATTAAAAGATATCAAAAGTTTGGAATTCGTCATTAACCCGCTACTCATGGATAAAATGAACACTCACAACATAAGTGTAGTAAGAAGTATTTAGTAAATAAGATAAGGAAAATCGTAAGCCTCCAGTCCATAACTGTAATCAAGTATATACCACAAAAATTAATTCTAAAAGGTTTTCTATGCTAAATCGAGGCTAGGATTGACATTTAATATTTAAGTGATTAGTTCTTGCATTCAAAAGTATTTTTCAATTGATAAAATGTAGCTTAAAATAGTTTCTTTCCATTCGAACAGTTGTAACATAAATTTCAGTCTCATTGTTATTTTTTTAATTAAGGCCATTCCATATACATAATATTTTCGTTCTTTTTTTTAAATTTTTAATAATAAAGAAAAATTTTTTTTATCAAAAAAATTTAATTCTTATGCCACTGTTCATCATTATATGGTACACAATGTCATCGAGCCAATCAATCATTAAAAAATTGAATTCTTTTTTTTTTTTTTTGTTAATTTTTTCAATGCATTTAATTTAATTTTTTTTTCTTTTTGTTCACAAGGCAACAGAACGAGTAAAAATAAAAAATTCTTACAAAAGTCTTTATAAATCCATAAAATACTACTCTATTGAAGTGTTTTCTATGATCAATGCGTTGTTTTATTGTATTTTAGATCGATAAGGTATTGGTAATTGTTTTTGGTTTTGTTTTTACTTTTTTGTACTGCCATCATATCTTTATTTGATTTTTTTTTTGAGGGGGGCGGGGGTTTCTTTATAACAACAGAGTATAGATGGGATTCATGTCTGTAAATAATCTTGACTATTAAAGCGTTTCATTATACAACAGTGTCCGTTCGTATAGAACGACAGAACAGCAGAACAATTGCATTTGCATTTTTGTTTTATAAATATTTCTTCTCCTTTTAGTTCTTTTTTTTTCAGAAATTTAATTTTTTTTTTAAGTTTATTTTGTTTCTGCTTCATATAACTTCCATTTATTTGCACTCGATTAATGCGATAAATTTAAAATTCAATTAATGTAACTGAAACATTTAACAAGAAACGTAAACAAAAACAACAAAAAAAAAAAAATGTTGAAAAATATTATGAAGCGGCAGACATTTTAAAGAATGCATTATTCTACGATTGATCAAAGATTATCAAAATGGTATTATGATGATAGTCCTCGCTTACTTGATTGAGACTGTAGGATATCCAGTTAGGCCAAATACAAATAGCAGGTAGATGCTGGTCTATATGTATAATCGAGGTCCCACTTTCATTGGTTCCACAGAAGCGTAACTAACTTATTCCGCATTAGTGTGATGAACATTAATAGATAGGAAATGTTTCATTAGAATAATTCACACGTTTAATGGATGTGTTATTTAAATCTAGAGCAATAGAAACAATACCCTTTATCCAAGCGAACAAATATCAGTATGATATTCGGCGGCTCTTACTATGTGTTAGGTTCAGGATGGAGGAGAATGGATCAACCAGACCCACAAATTTCATTACCAAAGTATAATTGTAATGGATATTCGCTTAATGCGTTATCCAACACAGGATACCTAGTAATGGATGATTTTTTAAGAGTTTTATAGGAAAATTAAGAAAAAAAAAAAACACATAAAATTTAGAAAAAATCTTTATTTGAATCGCTAGTACGGTCCTTATAATTTAATGTTTAAAGATTATTTCATGCAAATGTAGACCGCGACTGCGCCTTAAGATGGTCCATCCGCTTAGTCCAATTTTCGGCATACTCTTTCCAACATTTCGGCCGGTATCTCACGAATAAATGCTTCAATGTTGTCCTTCCAATGCGGCAATTGAAGCAGGCTTGTCTGTATAGACATGAGCTTTAACATAGCACCACGAAAAAATAGTCTAAAGGCGTTAAATCGCACGATCTAAGCGGTCAATTGACCGGTCCCTGAACGTGAAATAAAATGTTCACCGAACTCGCCTCTCAATAAGTCCATTGTTCTCCGTTGCGGTAGGTCGTTCGTCTTCAATTCTTGCACCGAGCAGTATTTTGAAAGGACTTCATACCTAAAACCTTCCGTAAAATTTTCCACGTTGTTAACTAACAGAGGCCCAATTGATAGTTGATCATCATCATTTACCTTGGCCGATACAGCTGCGATATTTTCTTCAGTTCGCACTCTACGTAAGAGTGTTGGTGGTTTAATACCCAACAATGTAAATTTGGGGAGGAATTTAGTTACAATAGCCCGAATAGCGGCTTCAGTGGGTCGATTAATCTGACCATAAAATGGAAGTAGCGCGTAATGAACTTTCTTAACAGAGCACGCATTTTGATAATAAAATTCATTGATTTGCAAGCATTGTTCCGTTGTAAGACGATTCATGGTTAAATTATAGACCAAACTGCAGACGTTTGACATTGTTGTTTAAACCAGTGTTGCCAATAAGACAATAGCTAAAAATCACCCGTTATAGCCATCGCAAACAACTGTGGTTGACTTTCTTGGTCGAACGAATTCATGGAATAAATGATAGTGAAAACTTGTTGCTACATGGATGGGTTCTCGACCAGAAACTAAACTACGCCTTTAGCTACCAGACCGTAATACGGTTTTTTCAGTTAACGAGACAACTAACACAAAGTCTTCGTAACAAAAATTAGGTTTTTAATAAGATCCTAGAGCTCGTTGAGTGGTTATCTTAATTGGTCATTATAAACCTTTAGTTAGGATTAAGACCTAGTTTCTCACACCACTTATGCTGGGTTTATGAATTTTATCCATAACTGGTGGGAACTACAGTTTTAAGCCGATTCCAGACGATAGATTTCTGAGAAACTTTCCATAACAATTTTATTTACTCTCGGAGTTTTAGCAAGAAATCTGCTGAGAGAAAATCGCCGTTTCAGTTCGAAATCTATGACATGTAGTTTGATGAACGACAACCTGACCAACACACTACCTACTAGACTTCGGTGATTTCAATTGTTTTCCTAATTAGAAATGGGCACTCATTTAGATTTAGTTTTGTTTAACGCTAAGCAGAGTTTTCTGTCCCTTTGGTAGACATTTTAATGATACCTCTATCTCACTCTCTCTTTAACTTATGATTAAAAGATTGGCTTATTAGATATATAAAAGTATGGATTTGGGTAGACTGTGAGAAATAAATAACCTTGTATGGTGTTAAAGTGGAATTTTGTCCAGTGGACGGTTCTGGAATTCTCCATACTCATGTGCTTGCTTGTTTTCGAAGTTTACAAGGTAGAGGTTAGAAAAACCAATAGGTACCCTGTCAGACACGTTTTACAACTGATGACTGGACTTTCTAATGTCGTATTTTTTTTTGGCGATTTTGAAATGTTATGATTATTTCTTTAGTTTCTTTATTAAATAATTCTTTTAATTTTACTGATATAGAACGAATACATTTACAATATATAGGCGTGCAAATTAAAAGTAAAAAAAAAAGGAAATTAAGAAATGAATTCTTAGAAAATAGCAAAATTCAAATTGGATGGTTGAAATATTTTACTTTAGAATTTCAGTATTTTTAAAAATAAACTTTAAAATATGCTCATTTCGAATAATTCCAAAATGAAAATATGCATTATATGTACACATGTATGTACATATGTAAGTAAACCACAATAAAATAGTTTTTTTTTCTGGTACAGGAAGCTGAATATAATGTGATAAATTGTTTTTATTTTTAAATTATACAATTGCTCTTAATTTAGCAATTAAAGGTGGTGGTGGTGGTTTATACTCCTCCTCACTCAACAACAAATAAACGCTATCAGGTGTTACAAACAAAATTAATGGAACATAATATTTGGCTATACAGGCAGATATATGTATAAATACAGTTTTTGTTTATTTGTCACACAGTATTTAAGAATTTCTTATTTGGTTTTTTCGTTTTTCTTGTTGCTTCAAATTCAATTTCTTTGTTTTTATGCAATTATATAGTTTGATCACGTCTCTCGTTATCTATAGCTTCGGGGCATTGTTGTTATTATTCTGCCAAAATGACAGTCAAGAATAAAAATTAAACACGCACTACCAACAACAAAATCAACAATTGTTTTTATTTTTGTTTTTTCTTTTTAAATTTATTATTATTATGACCAATTATAAATTATTATTTGATAAAGTATTTCTTTTTTATTATTTGTTTTTATACGTTATTTATTGTATTTTATGCGAAAATAATGATTTTAGATCGGAGAAGAACAAACAAAACTGGAATGGAAATGTTTCTCTTGAAGTGCATACAAAATTGCAGTTTTTAAAGATCCAATGACTTATGAACACAGTTTGCATTTTTAATTTTATTTTTATTCTTAACGTAAGTTTTAAAAAGCCTCTGACATATAAATTAAGAATTATTTTTTTTCTATTTGGTAGTATCATCATAAAGTCTAAATGTTGTGCTATTTCGTGAACAAAGAATTTTCTTAGAAACAAAAACAAAAGAAATATTTACTGGGCAAAAAATTTTAGTAAACAAATGTTTAACGTTATTTTACACATAAACTACGGAGAATAAAGTTTATTTAGTTTATAGAATGCAAAAATTTAAATGAATTTTAATTGAACCAACAACCTTGCAGGAATAACACAAACAAAAAGGATGTAGCTAATAATCCTTAGATTACAAACATTATTGGTAATTGCAGCTGTTTAGTCAGGACTATGAGCTGTGTATGTACACAGCTATCCCACCCCTTATATTGTGTATTAATTTTGTACTCCGAATGACAAATTGTTTTAACTTTTAATGGCTATTTTATCTACTCTCAGAGTTTTTGCTAGAAATCTGCTGAGAGGAACTCGCCGAAGAAATATTTTTTTCATATTTTATTTTGTAGGACATTATCTTTGGCCACACATCTAATAAGCAACTAGACTACTGCTTCTTCAAATCTGAAAACTTCTAAACAATAGTAAATTGATTATAGAAAATATGCTAAATATTCTGTTTTCGAAATATTTCATCTAACAATCTAATTAGCAACAGACAGTACGATTTCAGCAAGACTCTTTCAACACGTGTCCTTTTAATAATACTCTCAGGAAAGTGTAACCATTCTAACTGACCATTTTAATGATAGCAAGGTTGTGGTTGTTTGAAGTTACCGTAATTCAGGAAGTATAGTGTTGACTTATTAGACGTAAGGCTACGGTTCAAACATCAAGTCAGATATCTGCAATCAAGCGAATAATAAAAAAAAAATAGAGTCAACAGAATTACCATTAAAAAATTTTTCGATAATACGTAGTTTGATTCGACTTTTAACAGCAGGTCCCGCCACTTTTGAATAAAATTAACACACAACACAAGTGGTGTGTGAAGCGAGGTCGTAATCCTGGATAAAGGGTAGTAGAGCATAAAGTTTATCTTACTAAACTCGTAATTATAGTATAATTTGTAATTCCATTCTAATTAATGCTTTAAATTTACACCCTTTTGTACTTTTATTATATTTCTAAAAAGCTTGTAATTATTAGTTTCAGATTGAATTTAATAAGAACACTGTTTTTGTAATTTAATCTCAATTTTTTTTTTCGCTTTAAAGCTATTATTACCTTCATAATTTTATTATTACACAATATAAACTACGTAGCTATAGGCGTATAATTTATTTTCTCATAAAGACTGCCAAAAAGATTACTCATACGTATGAGTATCCATATTGTAAACAAACAAATGAAAATTTCATTCGCATGGCGTATGATTAATATGGTTAATGGTCTAAAATATTACTCATACGCCTGTGTATGATTGTCCTGTTAAGCGGTTTGTATTTTTCTTTTTATGTATTTTTAAAACTAAATTTGATATCATTGCTGAGTTATTGCGTTAGGAAAATCCTTTTATACCCTTTGGGGTTAATGACTGACGGATTGTTTACCATTTTATTGGTATTCCTATTCAAACTCATGATATTTTAAGGCAACACTTAACACGAGTGTTTGTTTAAGACTGTTATTGTATTTGCAAGTGCAAATAAAAGTTTTCCACTAAATGAGTGGCCTTAATGGCCCATAGACGGTCAATGTTTCAAAGTTGATTAGACGGAAAATAATTTGAGCGCCTTTAAGTGAAAGCAATTAAAAAGAATTAAAAAAGTAACCTTTACAGGGGCTATGTATGAATACAATAGAGATAAATCTTTAACTTTATTTTAAGTAAGGTTAGGTTAGGTTAGGGGATGTGTACCTGTCAATCAAGATAAGAACAGTGCCCATAGATCGAATTGACCCATTGTACAACATTCCAAAACTAACTTTATATTAAGACCATATAGTAAATTTGATTTTCATGATTTCAGTTAATGAAATTTCGGTAAAATTTTTCTACATTTTCTATAGATTTAAATGACATCATCATCCCTATAAAAGACATCATCATAAATGATGATCACACATTGCACCCATTAATTTCTTATGAGATTTGATGAGATTCTTAAAATGAGATGTTTATCATACGCCTACTTAAAAAGTTTAATTCTATGGGGCCTTCTATCAGGGACTTCCGAAATTTGACAGTCGATAACAGCTATCTTTCTGAAGCTACATCTGCCAAATTACATACATACATAATTGGCCATTACAACCATTCAGTCAGGATTACGACCTAGCTTCTCACACCACTTATGTTGTGTGCGTTATACATGAGTGACGGAATCTACAGTTTAAAATCGACTCCGAACGACAGATTTTTGAGAAGCTTTACATGGCAATTTTTACTCTCAGAGTCTTTGCCAGAAATCTGCTGAGAGGAAGTCGCCGAAGAAATATTTTTCGTTTTGATGTCTGACCTGGGATTCGAACCCGGGCCTTTCGTCTAATAAACCAACACACTACCCACTAGACCACGGCGACTTCTAATCTGTCAAATTAGTTGTCATTTATTCCTTCTGTTTTGCTAAATTGTCATGAACAACCACAGGTAACGATGAATGTGCGCTGAGAAGACGAAAAGGCTGGATTAATGCCGAATTTAAGACGATACCGCTTCATTCAGTTCCAAGACTATCCAAAGCATCCCGAAAAGGCAACTGTTTGTGTGAATTTTGAGTTATCATCGAGACATATTTTTTTTGAAAATGATGTTGGCCACGAAATTCATCTCACATGGAGGTGATGTGAACTGATCACTAGAATAGTGTAACCTGTAGTTTAAAGGCCGACATGAACGACAGATTTTCAAGTAATTTTATTTATTGTCAGCGTTTTTACTAGAAATCTGTTTACGTTTTGTTTGAAATGTCTGACCGGGGGAACAGTGGCTTCACGTCTAATAACCCAACAAACTACTTACTAGCTTACGCGCTCATCATAGAACTGATGCTATCAATTCAAATAAAAAGTTTTGAAAATATTCAAGCTTTTCGAGTTTCAAAATAATTTCGCAAACGGCTATATGACAATGGTTGACTATTTACACGGAATTTTGGATGAATATGGAAGTGATTGTAATAACTTGAGAACCTAGCTACGAGACATTTCGTAGCTTTCGTCCTTTTCTTTCGTGGCAGGTAACATTGCTAATGTTTGCACTTATTTTTTCAATTCAATTCTTTTTTATTTAAGATTAAAGTTCAAAAAGTATTTTAGCCAAAACTTTATAGTGAAACGAAAACATTTTCTGTAAAATTATTCTTAAGGAGAAAATGATAAAATCAAAAGGATATTAAAGGCAACTGATGCTAGCTAACTTAGCTTTAAGGTGTATTAACAGGAAATATGTTAACAATTTAAAATTATGAAAAATAATAAAACGAGAAATTATAAAACAAATATGCCTTCAGCGAAATATTATCTGTCATGTGAAATATGCAACAAGTCATAAAATAATACCATGAGACACTGGGTATAGCCTTGAGCAAACGCTGCCATTAAGATTATAAATTATTTTTAATTCTAAATTCTACAACCCATATATTATCCTTTCCAATGAATTAGAGTGAAAAAAAGTAAGAAAAAATAAAAGCTTCTTAGAAAATGAACAAAATTAAGGTTCTCACTTTGAAGAAAAATGTTGAGGTTTGTAATTTTCCTTGTTTCTCTTCTACTCGTTTGGACTTTGCTAAAGCCTGAGAAGGTATAAACAATATTTTGCATTTGTTTTAATGTCTACGTATAATCAAACCCTAAAATTATTTTCGGCTCCAGCCATAACAGACGTCATCAAATGTTTGTCGTATATGAGAGACATTTTTTAAGGTCGTTTCTTTTTTCTTAATAATGGGAAGCCATTCAGGCACAAATTTATCTCTATCTTAGGGTATGGCATTAAGGAAGCCAAAACGAAATAAAAAAGGACTATAAATGAAACAAAAAAGAAAATTTATGGTTTTTACTTGTTGAATGGAAAAAGGATCCTGTGTTTTATTATGCTTGACGTAAAAATGTATGAAATAAAGCCAGTCGGCCTACAGTCTAACAGCCTAACAGCTTAAAATATAAAGGGCATGAACACATTTCATCTCATAGAATAAATACAATGCAAACATAAAAAAATTGAGAACAAATGAACAACAAAGTATTAAACAACGTTACGGCGGCACTGTTTCCTAATATTTGATGGAAAAGCATAAGAAATCAAAGTTATTTTCATTAGATATTCATGAACATTTTTGAGAAGTTATTTTAAGGACATATGGCAAACGACTGAACAACAGTTCATTTGATTAAATTTTCATAATATTTAAACAATTTTTTGAAGTGTGGGGTTTTGCTTTGTCCTCTTTATACTTATATTGAAATATCATTGTACATTAGAAAATTAGAAAATAGAAAAACTTTAAATCGAATTTAGAAGAAATTTTAGCGCCATTAAGAATTTAAATACACATGGAAGGGAATGCTCAAGATGTTAGGTTATTAGATATTTTAAAGATCAAAAACTTCAACTGTGTTTAAACGATCTGTGAGCTCAAATCGCATAAAATAAGGGTACTTGTTATATTAATTTAAAACCTGTCTTTAAAAATTCTTCTATGGTGGTTAATTCGGCCTACTCTATGGTAGTTAAAATGAAATCAATTTTTATGTCATTATTCAAGCGAAAACGAGGCAAATTAACATGTACATATCGACGCCTCAACTCAATAACGTTCTAAGTGCACTTAGAACGTTTTTAATGTTCTTTCATTAAATTAAATTCTACGTTCTCCAACTTAAATATTGTCAAAATTTGGTTAAGACGCGCCGTTCCGAAGTGATGAGGAAAAATCTACTTAGAATACACATATCGCTCCTTTATTGCAACATAGTCATATCTCAACAAATAAAAAATTTGTAGTTGCTTACGCAAAACTGCTCTTTTAGACATTCTGTACATTTTGAAAAAAAAATCAGTTTTATATCCCAAGCTGAACCAAAGTTATAGCAAAAAGTGTTTGCGGCAATTAGATCATAGGACTTATGTCTTGAAAACTTAAATCGCATTTTGCCAAGTTCAAGTTTTTTTGAGATATGACTATGTTGCAATAAAGAAGCGATATAGTCTTATGGCGCTTGAAAATTTTGAGAGCTCATAACTCAAAGCACACTTTTTTGACGATTTAGAAAATACAGTGGGTATCTTTTTTCTGGACAGACTAACAAAAGAGCGTTGAAAAAGATACATAGTATACACATAGTGCACCGCTTTTGGTTGGTGCATAGAATTTTTTGTGTGATTTAGGGGAATATACTAATAAAATCTCGTAATACTGAAACAGCATTAAACTGAGTTTTACTATATTGCCTACAGCCATTTCCTTTCACCAATAAATAATTTTTTTTTTGAAGTCTCCTCTGGCTGAAGTAATATTACGCAAAATTAATCAGGTTTCTAGGCTGCCAAAATCAAAGTGACAGTCCTCAGGACTGAATCATGACTCATGATGTCATTCCATGGCTCAGTTATCAAATTCGTTCAGAACTTAATCACTAACATTGCTGAAGTATTTGTGGCATATAAGAAAAAGCAATTCTTGTAATGGGTGATTTTTTAAGAGCTAGAGCAAAATTTTTCAAAAAAAAAAAACACATAAAATTCAGAAAAATTCGATAGTACGGTCCATTTAATTTAATATTTAAAGATTATTTCATGCAAATTTTGACTTTAGACCTCAAATGGTCCATGCGCTTAGTCAAATTTTGGCATACTCTTTCCAACCTTTCGACCGGTATCACAGCAATAAATGCTTCAATGTTGTCTTCCAATGCATCAATTAAAGCGGGCTTGTCTGTATAGACGTGAGCTTTAACATATCCCCATAAAAATAGTCTAAAGGCGTTAAATCGCACGATCTAGGCGGCTAATTGACAGATCCCGAACGTGAAATATAATATTCACCGAACTCGCCTCTCAATAGGTCCATTGTTCTGCCTTGCGGTATGTCGTTCTTGCGCCAGCCGTGTTTTGAAGGGTTTCACACCTAAATCCTTCCGCAAAATTTTCCACGTTGTTGAGTAACAGAGGCCCAGAGGTTGAGTAACGCTGGTCAATACAGCTGCGATATTTTCTATAGTTCGTACCCTACGTAAGCGTGTTGGTGGTTTAATGTCCAACAATGTAAATTTGGCAAGGAATTTAGTCACAATAGCTCGAATAGCCGCTTCAGTGGGTCTATTAAACTGACCATAAAATGGAAGAAGCTTGCGATGAACTTTCTTAACAGAGCACGCTTTTTGATAATAAAATTCAATGATTTGCAAGCGCTGTTCGTTTGCAAGGCGATTCATGGTTAAATTATAGGCCAAACTGAAGACAGTGAAACCAAACATGAAACGTTAAACCAGTGTTGCGAAAAAAATAATAGCTAAAAAATTACCCGTTATATGGAAGAAGTTCGTTGCAACTTTATTAGAACCAACCGGCAAACTTATCAAAGTTTTTTTTTACTCATTTGAATACAAATATGGGTTCTGGGAATTGGTGTAAAAGTTTTATGGTTCGGTTTTGTGGTCTGAAAAGAAGAACATGAAACCAATAAAATTATGGAAAAAACAAATACGTTAACGACCATGAAATGACACCAAAAACCGATACAATATTTATACCAAATAATGCGTAATAAATTTATTTTTACACGGCACTTTAAATGGATATAATAAAATTCTTTTGAATTTGAACAATATTTAAATGTGTATTTAATAGACTGCATTAGAAAACAATAAATTTGAGACTAAACATCTTTATATGTATCTCCTGAAAAACAGGACGAAAATAAATTTACCCCCTTTGGAATTCAAAAAGGGCGCAAAAAGTTAACACAAAAAAACTAAAGGTTAAAAGAAAGTAAAAGAAAATAGACAAAACGAAGAACAGGGTGAATAGATAACAAAAAAAATTTTAGTTTTATTAGAAATAGAATGCGATCTTAATTGTAATTGAATGTTTACATATTATTAATAATAAATTATGGAATTTAGGTCAATTGATTTGTCATTCTTTTTTTTCTTTTCTTTATCATTTAATGCTTAAATATATAAACAATGACACTTTATTCTGTACTACATACGTTAAAATGACAATGGGTTTATAATTATGAGTATGATTGTACTTTTTCACAATGACGTCTTGTAAGTTATTTTCATCTTAATTCTTTTGAAGTCATTGCAAATATTTATTATTATTAACGCATATTATTCATACGCCTTAGGAGCTTTATTTTAAATGACTTTATTGTCTTTCTATAATTGAATATTTTCATTAATTATTTTTTAAATGGAAACAATTAACTTACTGGTTTGATCGCAAACGCATATTACAGTGGGCTATATATCACAAGCAATTAAAAATTGAGAAAAATATTAAAAAAATAGATACAGAAAATCCTGTTCGTTTGTACTACTCTCTACTGTATAGCGTATTATTAGTTACATAATTTTTTTCTTGAAGTCTTTTAATATTATTAAGCAAAGGTTGGTTAAGATGTCATTCAGACATCTTTGGTGCCACATCACCCTTGGCTATTTTCATTTGAGATTGCCATAAGTAGCATATGATTGCTATGAAGCAATTAAATTAATGTTGCTATTACCCGAATAACAATCCAATCTTAGTTTTATAATATACGAAGAATGCATGTATCCTTTTCTAGTCTGGATCCCAGGATACAGAGAAATCTTTGGAAATGAAAAATGCGAACTTGGTAGAGAGACCTTGGTGGATGTCATCTCCTCTGCTATTATTTGAATGTTAAGAAGAGGGTAAATGTGAATATTTTTTCGTTGGGTAACTTAAAACAGTTAAAGTGCTTTTGTAAGCAGTTATTGCAAAGAACTTTCTTGAAAATCTGTTTTAATTTTTTTTTTATTAGTGGTCTTGATAATTGGTGTTAATTGCAAAACCTACATACCTAAAGCTTCATATTTAAATTTTCATGGGCCTAGTTTTAATTACAAGAAAGACTTAAAAATAAAGCGATCGTATAATTATTAAAGAAATTATTATTTGAATTACTATATTGCTTTTTACTACACCTTATATGCACATATATCATCTTATTTAATTGGTCATTACAATCATTTAGTCTCACACCACCACTGCCGTGTGTTTAAGTTTTAACTATGAGCAGTGAGGCTTACTGGTGATCTAATTTTGACTTCCGAAGACAGGTTTAAGAAACTTTTCATGTAAATTTTATGTTGCTCTTAGAGTTTTTGTCAGAAGACTACAGAGAAGTCGCAAAAAGAAATATTTTTTCGTATTTCCTTTTGTTTGATATATCTGAGTAAAGGGTTGAACCGGGGCTTCTACTAGACTACCTATTATGGCGATTTCAATATTTGTCATTTGTCTTTGCCTAAGTGACTGAAAGATGCTCATATCATTTAACAGTCTTGAATGAAAAATTGTCAAAAGATATCTTAAGAACAAAAAGCCTCGAAATAAAAATGAATTGTTTCAGCTGGTGCAACAAAGCTGGCACAACATATCAGTACAAACATGCCAACGTTTGATACAAAGTTTGATGAAAGGACTTGCAAATGTTGTTCAAAAAAGGGCTATCCGGCAAAATATTAAGGGACATGCCCATTAAATATGAATTCATAAAGATATTTTTAAGCTGTTTATAAGAATATTTTTTTTTTCTAATTATATGACCAACTTAATAAAATTGGTATTTTTTGTTTTCAGCTTATTTTTTTCAAAATAATATGGATGATGGGAATTTTTTTTATTTTAAACTTAAAGCTAAAATGTTAGACTGCCTTTTTTAAAATGGTTGGTTTTAAAATGAGTAAAAAAAAGTTTTGAAACAAATTAACAAATATACCTACATGTTGCTAAGTCGTTTCTAATTATAAGGCCACCACTGTATTAACTTCTCTGTAATTAAATTACAGAACAAAAAAGAAATCTTTTGTAAATTTGTGCCACTGTACAGCTGTACAAAAGAAAATGATGTGACGTTATGATTTTTTTTTTCATCTTTACATATTCTTTTAATTTTTTGTTTGTATTTACGTTTTTATTTATTTATTATTAATGTAAGATTCATTTCCGATTTTAATAAAAAAGTCCATGCACGTGCTTTTTATGTTACTTATTTGTTTCAGTTTCTGTTTTTGTTTAATCAATTCTATTCATAGAAATTTTTTGTTATTTTCGTTGTTTCATTGGCTCCAGCCCATGCCATATAAAAGGCTGGCAAAAGCAAATCTCCAGGCAAGCAGACAAACAATCAAAGACTGACTGCCCAACAGTCCCACTGCCCATAAATTACTTAACAAAAAAAAAAAAAAGCCAAGTTATCGACACTTTTGGTGGAGGCATAAGTACTATATGTATGTACGTGTGTATGTAATAAATATAAAAATAAAATAAAAAATAATAAATCTGCGTTATTGTTTATAGTATTTGCTTCTGCTATTTTGCATAATTTAGCATTAAGAATGCATTGCATTACATGAGAAATACCAAATGTGTCGATATTAATGCATATTTTTGTACGTTTCGTTTCGTTTCGTTGATGCAAACAACTTTTTTTTTTCTTTTTTTGCTTCTCTGGATATCTGGTATGTTTTTGTAAAATATTTTAAAAATTTTCAATTTTTTTCCTGCTGCCATTTACAATGAGTCTCACTAAGAGGAAGAGGTTGCTATATAAAAAATGTAATTCGCATTTTGAATAAATACAAAGATTTAATTTAGCAGAAACAGAGAAACCAAATTGAATACAGTAGAATCTTGATTTTTTGACTTCAGTATTGTAGGTGATTCTTGTTTAGCAAGCTATTTATTTATTTGTATATTAGGAGGAGCTTGTCTAAAAAATTGATTTCAAAAATTAAGAGGCGTCTTCAAATAATCCCTATAGAAAGCTTAGCTTAATATTATTTAGGCACACATGTCTGTTAAATAATATTGAACGCTAACAAAAACACAAACCAGTTGGCTGTTTATAGTTTTGCTAACATGTAATAGTTATTAAAGCACAATTCTAGTTTCGCAAATTCCTTTCCAGTATATTTAATAGCAAAAAAAGGATTATACATCATAGGTTTTTCTTTTCCAATAAGGCCGAAAGCGCAAACCAGATAGTTTTTCAACAGCGCTTAACTCAAAATTTGTATTTCATAAATCCAATTTGGTCATTTTAAATAAAATGTCCACACCTGAAATCAAGACTGGTCTTAAGAGAATCGATGTTGGTGTATCCTTTGTCGCAAATAGTGTCCTCTAAAATCGTCCGATAATTTATTGTCCAGCTGGTTTACCCGTGGTAGCGGGTAACAAAAGAATAATACCACAGAGACCACCATACTTGTTGTAAGAGGCGACTAAGGGTGCTGCTACCAGTCAGGAACTATTTGCGGTTCAACTGGCAGCAATCTGGTTTTCTTGTCTGCAAAGCCTGACCAGAGGTCTTAATCTGGTACCACGGGTGCCGGGAGCCACAGGGCCTTGTCCCTGCCCGGTAATGGTGAAGAGAAACGTGGTGGCTGTGGTTTAGACCCAAATTGCGGAAAGTGAGTGAGTCAGTACGATGTAGCGTTACACTCTTAACACATTGAAGAAGTTTAGAATGTCTCCGACCTCTAAACAAGAGGAGAGTCATGCCCAAATAGCATGATTACGGCGATGCTCACGTAAATCAGATTACTTTGTCCAGCTGGTTCAAATTAGAACATCCAGAAGACATTTGTTCATATGAGATGAGTGCTGGTAAATTGTTTTGGAAATAAGTTTGAGACGTGTTAGTTGTATGAGCTGATGCAGAATCTTTCTGCCAAGGCCGCGACTGGTTTTGTAAAAGAGAACGGACAAGTAATTTTACAACCATTTTAATAAGTATTCTCCTCCCTGGCTTATGAACGTTTTCAGCTCAAAAGAATCAGTTACTGATTTTGCTTGTTAAACTTTCGTCAGTGCGGTAAAAAAGTTTTTCATTTGGAAGTAAAATTCTTCATCAAATGACGATCGCAGTGTGTCGCCCCATATTTCTTCAAAACTACGTCACCAAATATCCGTTTCAAAAGAAGCTTTTTAATATTACAACTTTTAAGACTTTCACCTCCGGAGCTATAAAAATTTTTTTATTGAGGAGAAATTTGCTAAATTCTTGATAAGATAGCTTGGTTTTACGTTTGTTTTATGCGTCGCTAGACGAAACTACAACTAAAACTACAAATTAAAACTTTGTAATTACTAAAGCAAAACTGCTCTTTTAGACCTTCTGTACATGTTGAAAAAAAATCAGTTTTATATCCCAAGCTGAACCGAAGTTATATCAAAAAGTATTTGCGGCAATTAGATCATAGGACTTATGTCTTGAAAACTTAAATCGCATTTTGCCAAGTTTAAGTTATATTTAAAATATGACTATGTTGCAATAAAGGAGCGATACGTATGTATACATACGTATATACGCACATATATATGGTATAGATAGAAAAATAATTTTTAAAAATATTTATCACGTTCCATCATGTTCCTGTAACTTGTTTACAAAAAAAATTAAAGCATGTTAAAGGATTAAAAGTAAAAAAGACTTTTTAAAGTAAAAGTGGCTTAAGAATATGTAAATGCAAACAAAAATTATATTTGGTCCAATATACATACATACATATATAGAAAAGCAACAATATAGTATTTATTATCATACATAATTGGTAATTAACAACCCTTCAGTCAGGATTGCAAACTAGCTTCTCACGCCACTTATGTTCTGTGCATTAATTTTATACATGAGTGGCGAGACCTACAGTTCAAAGTCGATTCCGAACGACAGATTTTTGAGAATGTTTTGCATGGCAATTTTATTTACTCTCAGAGTTTTTACCAGAAATCTACTGTGAGAGGAAGCCGCCGAAGAAATATTTTCATATTTTCGTTTTGATATCTGACCTGGGATTTGAACTCGGTCCGTATGTCTAATTAGCCAACACATTACCTACTAGAGACTACGGCGAACTTCAGTATTTATTATTACAAAATTTTTCTTACGTATTTCATATTTCTAAAACCAAGCGAATATAGGCTTCTTAATTTTCAAATATTCTTTCAAATGGGAATTACTTATATAAACCTTTTCATTTAAGTTCCATTTAAATTAAACATTCTATTAAGCCATTGAAAGTCATTTATAAACTTCACCTGCAAAATTTCAGCAGCACAAAAAAAAAACATATTCAATCTCTTAATTAATGGTATTTTCCATACGAAAATCTGAATTAAATAAAACTTTGTATTCTGCCCCATTAGTATTAGAAAGTTCAGAACGCCTTAGGTAAATATGTGTACATGGATATACTATACATTGGTACCCACAATATCTCCCCTTGATATTTATACGACATACATACATATTTAAAGTATTTTTTCTATATACTTTTGTGTACGTTTGTGAAAGAAATAAAACAATTAAAAACAAAATGAGAAAATGGCATAGAAGCAGTATTTATGAAAAGTTTCCATTTACATTAAGGACATCTTGTCGTCTCTAGCGGAGGTGGTAAGTTTGTTTTTTATATTAATTCAATCGGGCTCAGTTGAATGCGATATTATTAATTTTAATGTTTTTTTTTTTTTTTGCAAAGCTAATAATTATTGCTTGTATTGTACTTGTATTTTATGCAACTTTTTGGTATATAGAAAATGTCTCCTTAATTAATAATTTTAAAATACATTATACGTCTATAATGTTTATCAATATAAGGTTGGTACTTAATCGTGTGTAGGAAAACTAAGATGCAAATTTTGCTTCACATGCATAGCAGTGTGAATAAAAAATCTTTTAAAATCACAAAAATATCAAAATAGTATACATTTATAAAGACTAATACATACAAACATATATTTATACATAATTGGTCATTACAATTCTTCAGTCAGGATTACAACCTAGTTTCTCACATCACTTATGTTGTATGCGTTAATTTTGTATATGAGTGGCGGAACATACAGTTTTTTAAAGTCGACTCCAAACGACAGTTTTTGAGAAGCTTTTCATGGCAATTTTATTTACTTTCAGAATTTTTACCAGCAATCTACTGAATCTCCGAAGAAATATTTTCATATTTTCGTTTTGATATCTAACCTGGGATTTAAACTCGGGCCAACACACTACCTAGAAGATTACGGCGACTACAATAGAGCCATAATTAATGTAACGCCGCAGTCTTGTATGTAGTTTATTGTCTTATTAGACGTCATGTCTCGGTTCACACCCCAGGTCGAACATGTCTAACAAAACGAAATATAAAAAAATATGTAATCGGCGACTTCCTCTCAACAGATTTCCGGCAATAACTCTCAGGTTTAATAAAAGTACCATATACAGCTTCTCAAAAGCTCGTATCGAATTAAACTGTAGGCCCCGCCAATCATGTATAAAATAAACACACAGCATGGGTAGTGTAAGAAGCTTGACTATAATCCCGACTAAAGGCTTGTAATGACTAATTAAGTTGCCTTATATGTCTAAAATATTTTAAAAAATAATCATATTTGCAGTTTGGTTTTGTTTATTTGTATTAATTATACAGTGGAACTGCTATAATTTGAACTTCTATAACTTGAAGTTTCTATAAGTTTTAAACACATCTCGTGGCAACAGAATCTAGATCATTTGTAAATTTACTTCCCAAAGTTGAAGTTTCTATAAGTTAAACTTTTTTTCTGGATAATGGTGATTCAATTTATAGAAGTTCGACTGTAATTGTAATCCTTATTTGATTTCCCTACTATAGCTGTATTAAAATCAAAAATTTAAACGTTTCCTAACCCGCTTTTATCGTATATTCGGTTTTTAACCTGGTTTTTTTTCGTTTCTTAATTTCTCAGTTGATTCTTCAAAGGCTCTCTAGAAGAGGTCTTTGTTCCAGTATCAAGAATATAATGTTTACAACCAATTTAAAATTTTGTGTGAACATTTCCTCATTCAAAGACTTTTTGTGTTATTCGAGGACGTGAGTACAAAATTGTGAATAGTTTGCCAAATAAGGTCCTCCCTAATGTATAGGCTAACGAAAAAAGAAAATCCATCCATAAGTAGACTTTATACGACAAACAAATAAGCCTACATACTTACACACTTATTTTACGTTTACATGTAAAAAAGCCGAACGAACTTCGTCACTTAACAGCAACATCAACAGCTGGAGGAACTACTGTTGCTGTTATGCATGTGGTATCTGTTGCTGTTGTTATATCTGCTGCCGGTGTAAGTCGGTCTGTTGGCAATTAAAGTCTAACGTTAACAACGCATCGAAATCACTTAGTTTATCAAGAGCCGCGTTAACGACTGGACATGTTTCGCTTAAGCAAGTGAGATTGTTTTATTTTTTGTTTTTTGTCCGTCATTTAATTTAAAAGTATTTTATTAAACGAAAATAATAAAAATATTTTTAGTAAAATTCATAATCAGATAAAAAAAAAGAAAAAGAAATAATTAAATTGCACTTGTTCGTTTAAAAGAAACTAGTTTTTGTAGCTGCCTGTGTAACTGTTGTAATTTATGATATCGATTTAGAAGACGAGAAAACATTTTTTTTTTTTGCATAAAAATTTAAACTCCAAATCATTAAATTAAAAAAGAATTTTATTAAAAAAAAAAACAAGAATTTTATAAGAACTATTTGAAAGTCCGTGTAAAGTGTTTAGCAAAATGTTAATTAAATTAATTTTGAAATTAATTTATCTATTGGCAACATACACAAGCCTGTGCCATGGTCTCAATGTGGATTCTGCAGAATCCACTAGTGATTGGTTTAATGTAACCACTACAGAAGCGTCTACCTCCCCTATGGCTAAACAGTTGTATCAGAATAAACGCCGTTTAGTATTGAGCGCCATTGTGATAGTTCTTGGTGTTATTGGCAATTTCTTGGCACTGGTGATTTTGGCGCGCAAAAAGGCCACTAAACATAGTAAATATACGTTTATGTTGCGGTAAGTTTTAATTGATGCTCAGTTTTTGTTTACATTTAACAATAAATCATTTATACACTCAATATAAAATGTTAGTAAAATAAACAAGTGTTAGTGAATCAATTATTAAAGGCTCTAGGATTTGATTGATTATATTTTGAAACAAAACTAGAAAAACAAATACATTGAAATAGAAAAGTGGACGTGACACATTATATAACATTTCATTTTCATTTTATTTTAAAAATTCTTTAAGCTAAATATCAAATTTATTTTCGTCTCAAGTTTATGCTTTTAAGAACACTGATCGTAGAATATTAAATTAAATTTTTCAACACGAATTATTAGTCACAGAGCATTTGAATTAAAAGCAAAGTTAATATTCAATACATAAAGTAAAATCTTAATAATAGGACTTGGTAACCATAGCCACACTGTAGTAATTCTTTTTATTCTAAAATTAAAAGTACAAGTTTATGGACGTTAAACGTAAGGCAAAATCATACTTTCACTCATCTTTTAAAGGATAGTTAGGCAGGCAGATAGGCTACAGGAACTCATGTCTATCAGTATGCGCTACAGCCATTATGTAGGCTTATCGGGCAGGCACTAAGTGTACCTACCATAGTTTTAATTTATTCCAGTTCAATCCTCAGCGGTAAGTTATGTACGGTCTTTCTTAAAATGTTGAGATCTTGAACTTACGAAAGCTAGAAAAATATTTTTTGAATAATCGGTCTAATCATTTTGGCATTTTGGAAACTTTGACGAAATATTTCTCAATTTTGTTTAAACTCTTGATGGATGAGAGTAACGGAGATCGAAGAAGTTTTGAAAAATGGTTATCATACATAATTAGTCATTAGCTTCTCACATCAATTGTGTTGTATATGCCAATTGTACATATAAACCGTGGGACCTACAGTGTAAAGCCGATTCCGGACGTTAGATTTTAGAGAAACTTTACATATCAATTTTACATACTCTCAGAGGTTTTTGCGATCAGAAATATGTTTCATATTTCTCTCTATTCGTTCGAAATGTCTAACCTGGATTTGAACAGCGGCCACATATCTAATAAGCCAACACACTAGCTGGTAGACTACGGTGAGTTAAATAACAAACCTTGTAATAACAGATAGAGGGCATAAAGTTGTAGAAATGTTAAAACATCTGAGTATCAATCTAAGTTCCCATGGCAACCCGAAAGTGTTAATACAAAATTGCACACAATCAGTGAGTAAAAATTGGTTTCTCCATTTAAAAATCTTTAGATATCTAATAAGTCAATGTACGATGTTTACAGAAGATTAATAAGAACAATCTTATTACATATCCTCTCGGCAGCATATACTAACGATTCCAATACTGCCAAGAAAATGTTTCAATACCATTCTTAGGCAGAGCAAGTGTGAGATAAAATTTAAAAAGCTCACATTAAAAAGGAATATGAAAAACTGTAAACTACAGACTATGAACAGAAATGAGTGGAGAAAGATAGTTGTAGAGGAATTGGAGAAACTTATTTTTGTATAGTGTTAAAATTTTTTGTTTTCAATTAGTATACGTATTAGTAGTTTAGTTTCAGATAATATGATTTCAATTTCGGGTATAATAAAGCTTTTCATTTTTCAATTAATTTACACATACATACATATATGTTTCAATCAATTTTTAGCAAATATTTAAAGTTTTTTTGATTGCTTTCCAACATACCTTCTCATGTATTTATATAAGGGTGACTTTAATTTATTCAGTAGCGTGAATAAATATAAATCTTAATTTTATTGCTAAAACTTTTCCTTGGGTGTATCTACATACGAGTAGTATATTCAATACTTGAATTAGTTTAAAAAAAAAGAAATACAATTTATTAAAAAAAAAATAAAAAGTAAAATTAAATAGAGTTCAAGGCATTGGTTTAATGAACTTATTGAACAGCATTTAATACGTTAGTTGTCTGTGCTCTTAATTTGGAAATTTAAACCAAATAATTGTAATATTTCTTTGATAGTTTTATTATATTTTTTAGTTCTTTTTTTCTCTCTGTAAAAAATCAAGTTTATTTTTGATTTGAATTTGCATTCAATTGAAATTTCCATACGCATAACCATAGTGGTTATAATTTATTGATTAAGATTTGTTTACGATATTTTTATTCATTATTACTAATTAACAATTATAAGATTATTATGGAGTTTATTAAATTGAAAATATTATGCATCATTTACTCTATCATGGTCCTCTATAAATGTAAAGAATTTAAAAAAAATTTCCAAATTAATCATAAAATTATTTTAAGATTTTTGGTTTGTTTTCCTACTCATTCGCAAATTGTAATCACTAAGTTAACGATAAAAACCACTGTTTTATTTCGTATAATTTTTTTTCTCACTTTTATGATGATTTAGTCAGTTTTTTCTATATAAATAAAGTTGACAAATATTTAAAATAACAATTTGATATACATTTTTAAATATCATCTTTAAAAACAATTTTATGGCGTTTTAATTAAAGTGCGAATTAGTTCACATACATTTTACAATTATTTCTATTTTTGTCAAGGGATTGTTAAAGCTTTAGGGTTACTAGGATTTTCTAAAACTGAATGTTTTTAAATTAAATTAGACTCGTTGATGTTGGAACAGATGTAATAATTTTTAGCATATGTCTAGTATGTCAATCAAAGATAAAAATTGGGAATCAATAAATTCAATAATAGCGCTAATGCTTAAATTTTCAGACAATATAGGATTTTTTAACTTAACCAAAACAGTTTGTTATAATAAGCATGGCGAGTACTTAAATATGTAGTTAATTAATAATATTGAATACCACGTTTATCAATCGATAAGTTAGGGGTAGCATTGTAATCAATAAAACAAATAAATGCCGGCTATTTGTAGTACAATTAATTTAATTTATTAAGTCATGATCGCGAAAACATATTGTGTATGCTTTGTTAAGGTTTAAAATATGATTTTCTTATCTTTGAAAAATACAGTAAGACCCCGCTTAAAGCTGTTTCAATATTACGCGGTAGTATTGGAATTCCATGAAACGGCAATCCACCATCCAAAAGCGGTGTACTATATAGCGACGGTGGATACTATACATCTTTTTCAACGTTCTTTTGTTAGTCTGTCTAGAAAAAAGATCCCAACTGTATTTTCCGAAGTCGCAATTACAATACGAACGCATTTTTCCAATTGTTTCGTTTAACGATGTTTACTTTAGCGCTGGAAGTTATCGGAACGTAACACCGCGTTAAGCGGGTTCTTACTGTATACGTAAATTGTAAAAATTAAGCAAAACTGATTCCCATTTATTGATAAAATTGCCCTACGCTGTCGGATATGTAATTCCCTTACAAGCGTACAACATAAATAGAGATGTAATTACTACGAATATGATTTCATTGGCAGGTTTGTTAAAATCAAAGCTCACCGAACATCTCATAGTGATATCACAAGATGCGCAGAGGCCTAACTCACCAGTCCTGATAAACCGGTCTTGATAATAGGAATAAGAGCATCGTTTTAGAGCAAGACTCCCGTAGAATCCAGTTGAAGGCTAGACTAAACGCGAGATAAGGAGTGAGTGAACCAAACTCCAAAAATGTTTGAAGTCGCAACCAGCATTGGCTCGTTTAAATCGGGCAATTTAGAATATCTATAGATATCAGTAGTAAAAAATCGAAGTATATTCGTAAGCGATAGATATGTCCAAACGATTCTCTTTGAACATTTGGACAGTTTACTGACACGCTTTCTATCTTATTTCTAGATGTGGGTTTAGGAGTGAGGAAAGATTATATCTTAGCCTGAGATTTGATAGACATACCTATTTTCATATGTTGATTGGTACTAGATAGAAACGTGTCTGCTACAGCAAGTAATTACACAATTACTCGGAATGTCCTTGTGACCCAAAACACTAAATAGTGTTTCATAAAACTTATGCAAAAATTTATGAAAATCGAGTTATATTTTCAGCTGCTGGGTTTGTATACATTACAGTTACCTCATTATAATTGTTTATAGTTGTTTGGACAATCTAAATAACGTAGGAATAACAAATAAAAATTAATTTTCTGTGGATTAGATTACTTTCGTTTCGATTTTAATGCATAGAAATCGTGAATAGCAAACGTATAAGCTGTGACTATTAAGAATAATTAGGTTTACTTAAACAAAAATTTGTTTCTTCTGTCATACGCTTAATTTATGAAGTTTTTAATACATTTTTATAACACTGAATATAATTCTTTTAAAACAGCTATAGATTAAATTAATTTTCTAACTCAATAGGCTTTCAGAAAGTAATAAATTTTTTGGGATTTACCGAAACTTTTAAATAGAAGCAAAACGTTTATTATTTCCATTGTCACAGTCATTTGGAAATAGGCTTATCATTGTATGAAATAATTATTACACACATTAAACACAGAATCATCACAAATCAAATTGTCTAAGTCATATGGTATTTAATACAAAAAAAAAATAACATCATTTATTACATTTATTAGACTTGTTCAGTGACTAATTTGCAACAAAAAATAAAATAGAACGTATTCTCTATAGATACAAAACCTTACGCTGAACTTGTTATATTATCAACAGCAATAAATTATTGCAACAAAAAAATAAATAAAAAAAAAAATAAAAGTATTTATTTACTCGTTAGGAACACAGATAATAATTGTAAATCACACTCGCATATTGTCGTTTCCGAATGGGTGTCAAAATGAAGAGACACCTCCAGTGTGTAAATAAATAATGCATTCATTCATACACTTGAGTTTGCTTTTCTTTCTTAACATCGACGAGATAATAGACTTGTGGTCTATCATAGTTGGTATATTTATTTCCTTTCAAGTTCAAATTAATCTGGACAATAAAAATAACTGTATGCGTAAGTGGAATTGTGCATTGCTTTCGTTTTACTAAATTAAGTACACTTAAGTTGTTAATTTAAGATGCACCACAGAGTAAAGCATAATTTCTTTGGGATCTCATATTAGAGTTAGCAGCAGTATTTTTCTGTCCTTTTTAATTAAATAAGCAAAGGCTTAATCGATGGACAAATACTCCAGTAATTGAACACTAATAGAACGACCATATAGGAGAAACTATAAGTAATTACACTAGATAATTAATGTAATAAGGACATCTTTAAAAAATCATTTCAAACAGCCAGAATATTCCCCTACCAATGTTCTGACCTAAAGATCAAATATGACACCTGTAGGCTGATGCCTATAACATAAATAAGCATGTTAATGCAACCCTCTTGTGAGAACTATTTGTCAAAGTAGACCACTACGTTAAATATGGACGATCATAAAACCGATATATAACTTTCCCATCATCATTTCTTACAAAAGTGCACAATATGTTGCAATGAAAATTTATAATTTGCACCGGATTCGGGGAAACACTAGGATACATTGTTAAATCAAATTCTGGACTTACCCGAACTCTTTTTTCTTTTAATATCTTCGATTTCCAGTGGAATATATTGTCTTGTGATTGATTTATAGTTGAATCTAATCCTTTTTTGTTTTTCCCGTTGCAGATAAATGTCTCTAGCTGACTTTTGCAGGGAATTTATAATCCAGTTGCATAGTCTTTTCCCAATTTTACTTCATATTCTGAACTTGTTTGAGTCGTTTTTTCAGCTGTTGTTTTTTTAGCATTTAAAAGTTGTTTTCATATAAAAACAAGCACCAATTTTACATTGCAATATAAGGAACATAGTTTGCAATTAGTATACGTGAAAATTTTCCACAACTGCTCGATGCATAGTTCTACAACGCATTCTATTTTTTTTACTGCTTCTCCATTAACGCATGATACGATGTTTTCCATCAACTGACCGACATATAATAAAATGTAGTCCGATTAAATGGGGTGATCTTGTATTGTGATGGAAAGGTATTGAAATTATTTAATAAGTGGCTATTACACAGAACTCTATATTTGAATGTCTTGCTATAATCAACGGACAATGGCTGAATGGCTGTCTTAAATTCCAAGGACTGCTATCCTATTATTCGTTATATATTTATATAGACGACACGTGAACTACAAAAGGTAATATAATGGAAAATTTTATGGTTAAAGATTCAGCAATTTCGATCAAATAAAAACAGTCTCAGAAAAGTCTACATACACCGCTGTATCTAGACTTTTTCCTGCTAATTTTTTTGTTTGGTATTTTCTAATAATTTCTAGGTGATATTTTTTATATTCGCTTTTTGCCTTCAAATACTCTTAATTGTAGCTGCCTTACAAAACGCTATAACATCTTTTTCAATTTGATAAAAATCACTTGGAAAAATAATTTACATACACCACTGTGTGTACATACAATATACATAAAAAACCATTTTGAAAGTCTCTTGCAGGTTATTTGACAACAAAGAAGAAAATATTAAATTATTAATACCATCAATAAAACAATATTAATTTGCAACAAATTACGTAAAGCTGATCCTGCCGCAAAGAGAGGATACCTTCAAGAACGAATGGCTATAAAGCACGAGCATCAATGGTTAATCGATTGGACATTTTTCTTAAAGGGCTATATGCCAAGAAGTTACAGTTTAAAGCCAAGTCTTTCTTCTTCTAAAGACCTATTTGTTGATAAATTTCAAATTTTCTAATGAAATTAAAAAATATAATTTTGAAGATGTGATATTATTAATTATGAACAGATTTACTGTTAACTTGGCGTTTAAAATACAAGATTCAATATATTTTAGATTTAGAAGCCGACTCAATTACTTCATATTAATTTAATTTCATCCATTCCTTCCAATATGATAAAAATCTGTTGTAAAACTAAAATATCGCTTAAATTTATGAAACTGTTTGTAAGTGAGCAATTAAATATGTTAGATGACGATATGTGCTAATTGTTAATATGTAAATCAATTAAAAGGCATATGCTAGTACATATTATATATTTTTGTAGAACCTATGACTTAATTGTAATTCAAAAAACTTAATTAAAATGTTTAATTATGTAAAATTTGATTAGCGCCATGGAAAAGAACTATTTTGGCAAGAAAAATATGCATCAAGAATTTTTCCAGGAATATATTTAAAAACATATTTTAAAACAAGAGGCAACAGCTTATAATTTTAGCGTTAATTTGATAAAATTTCATATTACAACAAATTTATTACAAGTCTGCGTATTGTAAACTGTAATATGAACAAAACAATTTTATACAGTAAAAACTTTTAACAACTTTCGCAATACATTAAACATATTAACTCAAACCATAAATAAAAATTTCTTCCTACCAGCAATAACATTTAAATAGAATAAAACTTAGGTATAAATTGCTGTTTTAAATTGTTTTTTATAATAGATTTTAGGAATTTTACTCATCTCTAATAAAAACGAAATACTATAAAAGTATCCGCAATTAATTTTACAAAAATAAAGGAAAACAAATTTATATGCAAGTCGTTCAATCGGTATGAACATTAGCGCAGAACGAGTGGAATAAGCTATTAAAGCAATTAAACAAATAATGTATTTAAGATGCAACTGAGGAACTAATAAAAATGCAAATAAATTACAATAAATATTCTCACACACCCAATAATCGAAGATTAATGCTTTTTCTGCACTATTAACAAATCAAAATTTATAAAATTTCTCAATACAAAATATAATTTGAGTAATATTTGAAATAATAATGGAAATTTGTATTCGTACAATAATTCCATTACTTAATGAAGTCATTAAAGAAAATATTTTAATAATAAGAAAGAAATTCTAATAATGTTGTATTATAGTGTCGTGTTTTATTATTTGATTATTGTTTTACAAAAAAAGTGTATTTTATTGTACAAAAAATCGATTGGAATCAGCTAAATATTATACAAGAAAAACTAACAAAAATTTTCATAGCACCCAGTCGTAAATGTTGATAATATTATAACACCGGTTTTTATGTAGCACCTTCTTATAAATTAAAAAAAACACCAACATTTAGACAGCATGCCTTTACAAACTTCAGCCTTTGAAGTATTCAATAAAAAAAAAGGGAAGGGAATAGGTCGCAAGATTGAATATTACAGGCTACTGGTAGATCGGGATTACGACATAAGTTAACAATTGTCCTACAATATGTAATTTCCCGAGACAGTTGGAATGCTTTTTAAATTAGAGGAATGACTAGAAACGTTTCTTGGGGAAAGGTTCAGTGACCTTTATGTGAAATATTGCTGATAGTTGGATACATATAATGGGTGATTTTTAAAGAGCTACAGGAAAATTTAAAAAAAAAGATTATTTCATGCAAATGTTCACCGTGACTGCGCTACAAATGGTCCATCCTTCTAGTCCAATTTTGGCATAGTCTTTCCAACATTTCGAACGGTATCTCACGAATAAATGATTCAATGTTATCTTCCGATGCCGGCTTGTCTGTATAGACATAAGCTTTAACATAGCCCCACAAAAAATAATCTAAAGGCGTTAAATTAAACTATCTAGGGGGCCAATTGACCGGTTCCGAACGGGAAATAAATTAAATTATAGACCAAACTGAAGATGTTTGACAGTAAAACAAAACACGAAACGTGCGTGAGCTGTTTAAACCATTGTTGCCAAAAAGATAACAGGTAAAAATCACTCTCTACATAAGGGTCGAGGCGCGTAATTTTATAAAACATTCCTCTTAATCGTAAAATATCGCACATGTCCAAATGGGAGCCAGGGGCAGTCGATACTGACGTTAAAGAGAGGGACCAGATAACATACTTCGAACAGAAAGATGATTGACTAGCAACCAAAAAAGCTAACTACTCTTTCTGAAGTTTGTTGATGATAAATTGAATCCTTTCTGGTGCTAAAGCATTTTATTATCATTTTCTTATCTGTCAATCTATTACTTTTTAATTGAGAAGTATTCGTTAGAAGTCGCCGTGGTCTAGTGGGTAGTGTGTTGGCTTATTAGACGAAAGGCTCGGGTTCGAATCCCAAGTCGGACATAAAAACGAAAAATATTTCTTCGGCGACTTCCTCTCAGTAGATTTCTGGCTAAAACTCTGAGAGTAAATAAAATCTGTCGTTCGAAGTTGACTTTAAACTGTAGGTCCCACCACTCATGTATAAAATTAACGCACACAACATAAGTAGTGTGAGAAGCTAGGTCGTAATCCTGACTGAAGGGTTGTAATGGCCAATTATGTATGCAATATTCGTTAAAGGATAATAAAAAAGAATGAAAGTGTTTTGTATTCCAATTCAAAAAAAAAACGCTAAAAATTTATTTTTATAAAATATTTACAGGTTATATTCAATCAAACACACAATATTATGTTAAATTTTTTAAAATTAAGAGATCTTATCATTATACGAATAAGGAGTACGTCGTCAGGTTTTATCAAAGGGTCACTATAACAGTACAATCAAGAAAATAAAACTTCAAGTAAAGTTTGCTTTAAGTAAAGTTTTATTTTTAAACTGTGTGCCGTCTGCAGTTGATTGCAAAAATTTTTCTGGGACTATTGGACATTCAATATGTTTTAGAAAGCGGTTAATCACCTCTCAATTGTTTTCTAATACAAATGATTTTTTCAATTCAAAATTCCTGGAAATGTCAAGTGTTTATGGTTTAAAATTACATTTATCTTGCAATAAATAGCAAATGTTTTATTGAAACATTTTTCCAATGAATCCGCCAGTATACAAATATCACAATTGATAAGAGACAATTATAGTTCAATTGTTAAATGTGGGATTTCTTTTAACCAACATAACATAATTGATGTTATCAAAACAATTTGATTAGATGTGCTTATATCTAATGTAAAACAGAGGTGGGATGGGAATAATTCATGTTTTCATTATGTTTTGTGGCATATTTGAGCATGTACAAGTAAAGAATGTTATGAATAAAGTTTCGTAGCTTGTGAAACTGTCTAAATACAGAACAGCCATATTGCGTAAATGAATGTATTGGAACAACTAAAGAACTGTTGTTAGTATTATTATCAAAGTTTTTCTATTCCAAAAGAAAATAATAATAATAAATAAACTTAAATGAAAAGTTCTGAAATATAAATAAAACTCTAATAAGGAAAATCATGCATAAGATTTGGGTAATTTCTTATATGTAAGTTACATATTTGTTAGGGGATTTTTTTCAACGTTGCAGAGTAATTATATTTTTATTATTTGGTAATATCATTCAGGTCAAACATGAACTGTTTTATCTAAAATTTTGTTTTACTGCAGCTTATCCGTAAGGCAGGAATCATCACTACAAGGTGCTAAGTCAACGACAAGCGATTTTTATCCTGATGTAATAAAATTCGCATTTTATTAGCCAAAGCTAACCATTAAGCAATCCATTTATAAATATTACTACTGTTTAGTAGCCCATAGTATTTAATTTCAATAATGAATTCATTCTGGATTAGTTCGTTAAATTCCGTTGCAGATAAAATTCTCTTACTCCAAATATTACTAGCATCGATAGCTTGAGTTGTTCAAATAATTTCAGTGGTTTGAAACACTTTTCTGAATCAGAGTTACTCACTAAAAATGTCTATTTCATGTACAGTAAGACCCCTCTTAAGGCGGGGATTACGTTCCAATAAGTTCCAACGTCGATGACAACTAATAAACCAACTGTGACGCAGGAAAGTGATTGCGACTTTGGAAAATACATTTGACGACTTTTTTCTGAACAGACTAACAAAAAAGCTTTGAAAAAGATACATAGTATACACCGGAATTGCAACCGCGTTATACTGAAACAGCGTTAAGCGGGGTCTTACTGTATGAAGAGTTCTTCCGTTTCTTCAATTTGGATTTTGTTAATGTCATCAGGTGGTTATCGAAGAATGAGATCAAACCATCGCCGTTTTCGCCTAAACATATCCCAACTTGCTATCTGGGAGAACTAAAAACGGGGGAGCCAAGGTAGATATCGATTGAACAAGACTCGTAAAAGATTAATGACTTGATGCAGATGACAAAGAACGGGCAATGCATGAAACTCAAATGTCCTGCGCCGCCTAAGCTCTGTTGACCTGTAGATCGAGGTCTTATTTAAAAAATAAAGGCACAAAATCGTCTTCCTTAAAAATAACTATATGTTGTGCTCATATTTCTACTGAATATGGTATAACGTAAAAAAAGAATTTTAATATGTAAGAGAAATATTCAATAAAAGATTAAATTATTTAAAGCCAGTTAAGTATAAACTTCCAATAAACGTTCTGAAAATGAAAGTATTCTACCGAAAAGATTTCTATAGAAATACGTATTTTGTATATATTTTTTTATAGCAAAAGAAAATCAATCTTATTTTGTAATGATTTATGTCACCACACAACAAAAATTTATTTCTTTATAGCTGTTTATCCACCAATAATTTCATCGGTTTATTGGGTATGTTAACCACACTTTTATTGAAAGTCTATGTACCACGAGAAATCTTTGAACAATACACCAAATGGGATTGTGTGGGCAAAGTAATTTGGAGATTTTTTGGCTTAAGCTCTGGTTGCATAGCAGCTGTTATGGCTATTGAACGTTGGATGGCATTGGCAAGACCATTTATATATCACAAAGTAAGTAAATTTACAATAAATCTACATAAGTATTCAAACAAACGATTAAAAAGAATGAAATTATTATTTTGTGTGAATTTCTACATTTTTTTTCTTACATACTCTAATAATTCTTTGTATTCTTTCTTTGCGTCATTAAGCATATAACATATGAACTGGTGCGTAAAACTATTAAGTCCTTAATTTTAATAGCTGTGGTCATTACATTTTTGCCTTTCTTTGGCTTTGGTGCTTATATGGATGATAGTGATCCGAATAAAATCAAGTGTCTACGCTATAGAGATGCTGAAGGCTTCTGGAATAAAACCTATTCAGTATTGTTTATGTTATTTGGTAAGTACATACCTTCCTCACTGGCTATGTAGTATAATAATGATGGGTGGAATATTACGTCTTTAGGCAAGCAAAAAAATAAAAAAAATGTAATACATGTATGTACGTATGTACGTTTTTACATGCTCATGTACCAAGTAATTGTATAATATTATGTAATAATATGATTCCAAAAATAACATTTTATTTAAGACTTCAACTTCATAACATAATGAACCCCCCCATACTTCAGTCTATAATTTAATAAATTGTATAGACGTGACACACTCAACAATACTATTGTAAACGAAAACAAAAAGAATTATATTTTATGGCATAAACATCTTAATAAAATAAAATTGGATTTTTTTTTTCTAAGAAAATTTCCGGGATACTGGATATTTTTCAATGAACATTGTCAAGAAAATTGGTTTTTTTGGTGACAAGAATCGAAAAGTCGTGCGTGTAATATTTAAAAGGATAGTATAAGAACATAATTAATGAAAGTGTTGGCTTAATTAAAGTTCTCAGGAAATTAATGAAAGAAACGAAAGAAAACAATTTCAACTTCTAAATGTCCGATTATGTATTGTCGAATTACGTTTCAGCTGTATTAAAAAATTTTTATCGCAAAAACGACATCGTCAGTCTGATATTCATAGATTTCCCAGAATGGACTCATCTAAAGTACACATATGACAAATGCGTATGCTCTTACTTAAATTGGGAAGTTATCCAACTTTTCAAGAGTTTTCAAAATGTGAAATAAGGATAATCTCGTTTGTAGTAATATAGGACCCAGCCCTTGACACACAATATGTGATTTAGTCCATTTTGTTAGTACGAAAAGAGTTTGTGTTCTGGGAATAACTAACTGTTTTCAAAACGTTCTTATGTCTTGAATGATGAAGTCAAGAAAAACATCAACGATTTCACTGCTCAAACAACTCTCAACTCCTCTAGCAACCTCTTAATGCCAAATTTTACTCAGAGATAGTTAAACTCTGCATTATACCTTGTATTCGAGGTGTACTTAAAAAAACATTCGAATAACTGAAAAAGAATCTTTTTCTTTTTAAAATATGTGAACCAATTTATAATACCGATTTTCTGCCAAGAATTTCTAAGATTATTGAGCATGTATGTGACAAGGGGATTTCACCATTTACCACCGGCTAAAATATTTCTTTCGGTTTAAAAAGATCAATACCAGTGCAAATGCTGGCATCCCGATCTCTACACGTAGAGGACGTATTCCAAACTTACACAGATGTTCTGCAGCCGAATGAGTACAATATATACGTTCCAATAGATTTTTTCTTTAGAGTATATTTTAAATTAAGATAATCGCCATTAAGAAAGCAAACTTAGTATATAGTTATGTCGGGTAGATATTTCCTTTTAGTGTGCAGTTTATGTCGCATACGGAACTTTGAGTACACAAGGATTGATTTAAATCCATGAATTTTACACTGTATGGAAAGTATGGATATGAGGAACAGATTCTTGTACATTAAATACAATTGCTTGGCACTTACTTTTAAGTTCTTCAAAATACTAACTGCCTTTTTTTCCTTTTAATTCAACCGGTTGTTATGAGAGAATCTTTGATAATTGATTTTTAATTTAAAAAAACCATTTGCCAACATTACAGTTTTAATTTATTTACTTTTATTTTTACAGGCACCTTATTGTGTGTGGTAATAGTCGCCTGTAACTTGTTCGTTACACGCGTTCTATGTTTCATTGGTCGGACACGTACCACGCAACGTCACATGACATACGACATGGTAAATCGCTGTGAAAAGGGTTCAACCGCACAAATTGATGGTGAGAGTTCCAGCGGCGCAACACTGTATCAGCATCAACAAAGCAGTACAACACACATACCACAATATCATCACGCTAACAGCGTGAATTTGACAGCAGCCGCATCCCCAGATGAAATTAAATTCGCCAAATTAATGTTGTTCTTGAGCATTTCATTTGTTATCTGCTGGATGCCACAAATGGTGAGTTCTTTTGTATTAGACGGCAATCAGACCGACAGACATACAGCAAAAATTGTAAATTGATTTTTAATTGAAAAATTACGTCGAATGTGAATTTAATTCTTTTTTCTTTTTCTTTGTTTGCCGCTTTAGATCGCCATACCCATGGCTATAGTACCGAATCGTGTACCTAAAGCGCATCCTTTCTTTTTGGTAGCTGACATGTTAATGGCTTTACACTTTACCTCTGATCCGTATGTTTATGTTCTAAGTCGTACGAAACATTCATACATCTTGGGTTGTCTCAAACGTTGGCGTACCGGTTTAAAGCGCTCACAAAGCGATCAAAGCCGCTTACGTACAACTATCGAACAGCATACTTTAGATTGCGGTCTCAATTAAAGAACTGCTTTCATGTTTACTTTGGGTCTCCTCCTCATTCCTTCTCCGTTACTTTTTCATCATGTTACTGCTTAATTTTGTTTGTTTTTTTATTTCTTTTTTCTTGACATAATTACTTGCTTCCTTTACGACTTAAAGACATTATCGAAAAATTGTCATTATTATTACAATTTTTAGCAGCACAGTGGGTAACAATTTTATTTTAATTTTTATTATAATTTTATAAGATTTTTTTTCATTAGCGAATTTGATCTCATTGTCGAAATTGATTTTTTAATTATGTATTGTATAATTAATTTCATTTTAAATATATTTTTTTTTGTTTTAATAAAACATACTGAACGTGTATAAGCAACATTTAGCAGTTAAGGGCTAAATTTTCCTATGCGGTGCTACAATATATTGAATAATTTCGATCAGAAACGATCTGTTGTTTTTTAAGAAACTATTCGTCACGCTATAGACCCTAGGAAGAATTATGAATCTTAGGTTTTTTATGATTATTAAAATATTAACTTTAGATTACTAAACCTTTTTTATTAGCTCGAATGTTTAAAATCGGGCATTAGTCCTTTTCTGTGGTAAACTTTAAAATCGGACATTAGTACATTGCCAAGGGAAAATTTTGTTTATAAAACTAAAATCAGTCATGGAACTTTATCACATTCTTGTCAAAAGTTGTAACTGCGATCCAATCGAAATAATTGGTTGAAATCAAGAAAGTAGAGAGAAATATTTTTCATTTCATTTTCAATCTGAGATTTAAAGAATCCTTTACTACCTTTTTATTAATAGCTTTGTGTATGAAAGGAGATAAGTTATTAGCTTGGCTTACAAGAAATCTGTACCAGTAATTTTTATTCTTGTTGTATGATAAACACATAGTTAACACAACTTGTCAAAAATTCCATGATATTCATATTGAGGCAAAAGCAGAAGTAATGGTAACATCTGGCTTTGCGACTGAATTTAGCGAGACTTAATCTATGTTCGTTTATGTCTAAAACACATTTTATTTAATTGCAATCGTGTATGCTGGAGTTTTCCCACATTTCAAATAAAACAGGATTCAGTCAAACGATATTTAGACCCACTTTACATACATATCCCTTAAATTAAAAATAAAAAGATGCAGGATCCAAAAACGGAACATAACTGCAAAAAATTTTTCCTCCTGGATTTCGCCCCTAGATTTATGAAGTAATATTGCAGACCTTATGTGGAATGATTTTGTATCTCTTCAAAGATAAAATGTACGCCACCTTAATGGGAATTAGAATACAGATTCAGAAGAAATTTAATTTGTCATTTTTAAACACGTAGTATCTTCAAATTAAAGGCAAAGCGAACCAATTTTACACAAAAATTCATTTTACTGCAGAAAATAGAAAGTAATAATGAAACTATTTCCTCGTCAATGTTGCGGTTTAGTATACTAGCTTTAAAAACTATTTTACATGAAAAGCTAATCTTAACTTTATCACCTTAAAGTTGAAAAGTATGAACAAGCACATATTTTGAAAATAGTACAATAACTTTTAGAAAATTTAAGTTTTAATTAAGTACAAGAAAATATTTATCAGGCACAATAATAAAACGTACCTTACTTACTTACTTCATAAATTTCTAAAGTTGATTTTTTATATTTTATAGATTTATCTGTTAAGGATTAAAAAAAAATATATAATTAGTTTAGCCCACTGTGCATTACAACATCATCAGCATCAAAACATTATTATTACTCTGTTTGTACTTATGATTATCGATTGATTTGAATTAAAAAAGAAAATGTTGATTAAAATCTACATTATTTTAATATTTCTATGACTAGTTTTAAGTTTAAAATTTTACAAAGAAACACAAATATGGGTTTCAATTAGTATTTTAAGTACAGAGAAATATTTCATATTATATTGTACACTGTAATCATCAAATTAATATTATTGTTGTAAATAATACATTATTAATATATAGCATTAAATATTTTTATTTAACGATACGAAAATAAGCCAATAATGTTTTGAATGTACTTTGGCTTATAATATAAATTTCATCATAAAAGATATTGATTTTTTAAATAAAGAATAAATTTATTGTACATACCTGCAGTTAAATAAATAAACATGTCCCTATCGACTACAAAAACCAAATACTATAAGAGAAAAATATTGTCTAAATTGTCTCATCAAATTAATTAGAATATTAAGTAAATTTTATGTTAAAGGCTGGTTTTATCACTTGTTTGAAAGTGCGTACGAACGAATCGTTAGACGAGAAGTTGGTTAATTTAAGTTACGTATACTATGTGTGTATTATTAACAAATAAATTACAAAAATAAAACACAATTGTTCATATTTATAAACATATACAGTCTAAGCATTAATTGCGTCAAAAAAATCACATTGCCGATTGATTGGATATATTGCAATGCAAACATGCAGATATATTCGATAAGGTTTGTAGAGTTGGTCTTCTGACCAAAACAAAAAAAAATTTTTTTTTGTTTTTACTATTTAGGCATAATCAGAGCACTAATATTAGAACAGAAACCAAAGACAAATTAACAAAATGGAATCAAAAACAATTCCAAACTCTATCCTTAATCGGAGATTGATTTTGCAAGCCAAACAAAAAATATTCTATCTATTCTGAAAGCAAATACCATCAGTTTTTCATTAAACCGATTATCCCAATTATCAATAGTATTGTTATATAACAACAAAATTTAGTATCACCAGTTTAGTTTTCCTATGCGATGCCTTTTGGCATCCTTCAATTAAATAAAAACACATACTATTTTGTTTATACACTTACATTGGTATGTTTTTATTTTTCTTTTGTTCATTATTTTCCAATGTTCTATAATTCTATGGAAAGTTTATTTTCCCTTCATTTTATTATTTTCTAATTTGTAATTAATTTTTGTCCATATTTCTTTAGAGTGTTTAAATAAGTATATAATGCTCTCTGAATAACGTTTAGCTTTCATCAGTTTTCTTAATACTTATTAAACTAAAATCTTAAAAGTAATACATATTTATTCTTGTGAAGAGCCTATATGGGCTCATGCTCATTCAAAAAATTTAATGTCCGTTTACGGAAAAAAAAAAGGAATGAGCGCGGGAAGGAAAGGTCCTAGTGGATGTGTTTTGTGTTGTTATAAATAGTTTTAAATATTAATCATTTTTTGTTTTGTTTGGATAGTAATAAATATTGTTAAAAATGTGTTCCAAGTGTCATTATTAAGATTTGAATAATAAAAAATATTTAGAAGTAACTGTGACATTATTATTTGATTTTTATGGATAAAGTTAAAGATTTAGTAAATTAAATCCGTGTTTCTTATTTTGTTTTGTAAAGTTATATTTTATTATAAATTAATATTTTAGCTTAATAACGGTTGTAACGACCACGTCCACGATTACGCGGCGTTCCCTTGGCGGCGCCACCACGGGCAGCTGGGGTTGCTTTCTTGGCGGGTGAAGCTTCAGCAGAAGCAGGTGTAGCAGGAGCAGCAGTCTTAGCGGGAGCCTTTGCAGGGGTTTCTGCTTTGGGGGTTTCTTTGACTGGTTCGGGTTCAGGTTCTGGCTCAGCTTCAACTTCGGCATCTTCCTGTTGTTCTTCTTGTGTTTCCATTTCTTCTCCGTTTTCTTCAGCTTCTCCTTCACCTTCGCCTTCACCCTCACCTTCGCCGCCTTCAGCTTCTTCAGCACCTTCACCATTTTCATTCATTTCAACATCTTCATCTTCGCCGGTAGCTTCAGATGGATCGTACAATTCACCTTCGGTACCCTCGGTGCCTTCTTTCTTTATTTCTTCACCGTTAGCGGCGGCTTCAGCTTCTTCCAACTTGCGCTTCTTGCGTTCGCTTTCTTCAATGGCTGCGGCAGCACGCTTTTGAGCGATCTTGGTATCGCTGGCCTTCTCGTTAATGAATTTCAAGAAGTTACGGTGATGGGTCACAGTGCGAGAGTGTACTTCGACAGTCTTTTCGGTATCGAAGAATTTGCCGCACAAAGAGCACTCGAAACATTCGAGCTTGGTGATGAGAGCAGTACCAACTGGGCGAGTCCAGTTGTATTTTGGCAAGCGGTTATCAACTTCAGTGGGAATTTCGTCACCATCATGGAAATCAAGAATGCAATCCTCAGGATCAACGGGCAAAGCAACTTCTTCTTCGCCTTCTTGAGCTTCAGCTAGTTCTTCACCCTCTTTGGTTTCATCGCCACCTTCTTCACCTTCCTTCTTGGCGTCACCGTCTTCAGCTTCGGCTTCTTCACCCTCACCCTCTTCTTCACCTTCTTTCTTAACTTCAGCACCGCCTTCACCAGCTTCAGTAGTTTTCTTGGCAGCAACCTTCTTCTTCTTCTTGGTGGGTGGGCGGACATCCTTCAATTCATCCTCCTCAGTAAGGATGGGCAAGGTTTGGCGTTTACGTTCGCCAACCTTGGTATTCTTTTCAGCGGCCTTTATCAAATGTTCGGCAGCCAACAAATGGGTATCGTAATCGATGCGAGTGGCAAATTCCTTGTTACATTCGTTACACTTGGGATGCAAGAATTTCTTTAATTGCAAATGCCCTTCAGATTTACGATGGGCCGAAATATGGCCATGGAAATTCAAATCGCACATGGTGCAGTAGTCCAACTGACGTTGCTTGCTCTTTCCCATGCGCTTCAAGCGATCCAATTCAATTGATTTCAATTGCTCGGCAATCTTGGCTTCCTGGCGGATCATGTTAGCCTTAAGGCGGTAGCTTTCCTCAATACCTTCGCGCATCATCAAATGAGTGCGTCCCTTAATATGGTTTTCAAATGAGTTGGCATCCCACATATGCTTCTTGCAAAGGTGACAGTAGAACATATCGTTGGGTACATTGGCGTAGGGAGACTCTTTGCTAAAGGTGATTGAAGTACATTTTTACGCGTTGTTTGTATAGTTTTTATTGGGTCAAGGTTTGAACAAAGTGGAGAAAAAAAATAGGGGAAAAATTGAAGAGAAATCGTTAGTCAAATTGCAAACAAAAACTGTATAAAATAATTGTGATGATTATGGGAAAGTGGATTATGAAAAAGTCTTAGGAGGATTCATTTCAATATGGATGAATATATAAATTTCTGTTGTAAATATTCTTTAATGGTTAAAAAAAAAAACAACAGTTTATGTAAAATTATTGCTGAAAAGTTTCTTCAGATATGAAAATAATTTGAATATTTGAAACATACTTATGTACTAACTACGTAACGTAGATAATTTCAAAATTTATTAGTAAATTAGTAAAGGTTGGAGAAATGTTTTTCAATACAAATTTTAGTTAAAGGGAAATTATACACATGTTTTCACAATTGAAGAAAAAAAAGAAAACATACGACCTCATTTAGATATACCAACAGCTTAAATGAAATATCGAAGCAAATAGGTGCTGAAGGTAAAGGAGTTTTATTAATATTTTAAGTGATATTTGAAAGAATTAGATTTTGACACGATAATAGAAATGTGTGATACCAAATAAGAAATAAATCGGGACATCTGAAAAGTAATTGGCCACTCTTCGCAAATTGAAACCAATAAAGTATATTTTCGTAGATGGTTCGCCATTAAAAGTTTTTCAAAATAAAGACATTTTATAATTTTCGAATCAGATGATAATTATTATGGTTTAAAGAAAACAAAATTTTGTATGGAGGCGGCTTATGCAAATGTGCGGAGATTGTATGTTGCGCATATTTCTTTTTTGATAGAAAAATTTATGAAATCAAACAATGTAATAGGACAAATCCAAAAGGACGTAGAAAAAGTAGAGAATGCTCAGGAAACTATCAAAATAGTACGTCAAAAACGTTTAAAATATTGTAGAAGAATGTGCGTAATCTAAAATAACTTTCAACAAGATTTAAAGTGATTTTTATTAAAAAGCTTTTAAATATTTCGAATTGTACTCCTCTCTAATCTTTATATTATTACCACGTTTACAGATTTTCCTCTTTTTAAGAATTAAAAAAGAAGAAAACATAAAAATATATTAACCATTAAAGAATATTTAAAACCAGTATAGTATGGTATGGTATATGCTGAAAAATAGATTTTTTTATTATATAAATATGAAATATATTATAAAACCCCAATTTTCTAAAAAAGTACAAGTTTAGAAAAATCATTTAAAAAAAAATATAACAGTCGAAAATTGTAAAACGTGTACGATTACATAAAGATTTTTCTAAAATACTTTTTCAAAAAATTTCAAATACGAAAAAGAAAAAAATAGTATAAAACTTATGGTAAAATAAAAATAAGATATAAAAAGTAAAAAATCTTTCAGGTTGATTGATATAATAAAAAAAAAAATACCCGCCATATATCATGTTGCCAGCTTTTTCTACTTATACAAAGAAAAAAAAAGAACAAAAAAAGTTTTTTAAACCTGTAATTTTTTTTAACGCAGACTAAGAGAGAAGTTGCCCCTCCCTAACCCACATCTATATGTATAGTATATATTAAAGAGAATGGCTTATATAGTAGACAAATATAATTTAAAAATTATTTTGAAAAAAATTATGGAATATTTTATAAAAAAAAAAAGATATTTTAGTTTTTGTTTTATAAAATGGATCATTTTTGAAAATTTGATTGATTTGAAGTTTTGTTTTAAGGCTTACCTCTCAGTTTTCTTATCGCCAGAAGCGGAATCCTTCTTTTTATTGTTGGCATTTTTAGCCAAAAGTTTCTTTGCACGATCAAAGGCATTCTGTTTACGAATGCCGCCACCAGCGCCGGACTTAGAAGCTGATTTAGCACCAGCGCGGTTTTGGAAACCTCCTTGACCACGACGATTATTTGGGCGATTGCCACCAGGACCACCACGATTGACCATCTGATTATTTTTATACAATTTTGTTCAATATTCATTTTGTTATATACAATATATGTAGTAAGTAATAAAACATATACAAATACATTTTTGTTTTTCGTAAAATATATGCGCAATTATTAATATCATAATAGTTTTCAGTAACATATTTTCATTTCAGAAGATCAGATCGTATTAAAATATATAGAAATATTTTAACAAATATTTTAAATCATTGAAATTAGCATGACAATGTTGTTAATTTTTTCAAGTATTTGTATTTTTATAAACACACATTTATATAATGAAAGTAAGTAGAGCGGGGTGGTGATTGTATATAAAGTAGTGGTGATTTTTCATTCAATACAATATCATTTTTTTGTATTTTCATTCATTTTAAATTTTATAGCACAATTTTCGTTTTATTGAAATACGATTTTTCACAATTTTTTAAACATTTTGAGTGGGCGCATTAAGTACAAAAAAGGAAAAATTTTCAAAATTTATATTTAAATTTGAATAATGATGGTTGATAATAGATATAATATTAGTTATTTGTGGTGGTCGGTCAATACGTTGAAAGTTGAGGTGGTGGTATGGTTTTTTGAATTTGAAGGCAATCAGTAGTTATGGTTTAAACACATATACATATTATATGTTTGTTGTTTTCAGGCGTGTGGCAAATTATTGTTATTTTTTATAAATATAATAGAGTTGTTTTCGAGTTTTTTTTTTTTTATAAAATATTTTTGTTTTTCATTACAATTAAATTAAAAAACAGTAATTTTTTTTTTCATTACAGTTGAGAAACCCCAATAAATAAATGATGGTTTTTGTTTTTGTAGAGTACATAATTTGATTGATTACACAAAATTTGTTTGAAGCATATTTTTAAACGGTCATATATCATATAGAAGTAGTTTATAATCAAGAACACATACAGTAGTAGCAGAGCAGTTTAGGCAATTTGCATCACAGATTTCAAAAGAAGTACATACATATTGTTGAAGAATGCAGTTGAATTATGGCACCAGTTGCATATATCATGTATCACGCACACACACACATTAGGGGAATCATCACAAGAATCAAGACGCGTCCATTATTTTGATTTTAGTTTTAATTGCGTTTGCAACATATGTTGTAGTGTTTGTTATTGTTCCAGGTTTTTGTTTTCATGTGTTAATAAATTTAACAAATCGCAACAAAATAGTCGTGTGTGTAGTTGTATTTTTACAAGAAATTGTTGTTTCGATTTTGCCCGCATACGTATATATAATATGAAATTATATAATTTATATTTTTATAATTTTTATATATTTATTGTAGTAAAATATTAAAATAGAACACACAACAGCAGTAGCAGATAGTCGTAGGTAGGTAGATGAGATATAATTAATGTTTTTATATATAAATATTAACGGGTTTTATTTATTTTATATTTTTTTTTCAATTGGGCAAGTAACAACAATAATAAGTATTGTTTACAACACAACGACAGTTTGGAAGCAAACAGACAAACGAACAAACAACAATGTATGTAAATGCAAAATATTAAAATTTTGCAATAATTTGCAATTAACGTCATTCAGGATTGATAATTGGCATCATCATCATTTCATTTGATCATTTATTAAATCATTATCATCATCATCACAGTTTAGAAATCACAGTTGATGGTATGTATTTTACATATATATGTTGATGAATATTTATTCAATATATTATACACGGTTGGATGGATGAAGAAAAAGTTGTGTGGCACAGAAGAGTTTGTTTTTATCCGAAAAAACAAAATTTCAATTCAACATTTCGTTTGAAGGGTCAATTGAATATTATTTTGTTTTTTTTTTTTATGTCAACAACAGACGATATATTTTGTTTATTAGAGAACATGGAGAAGAGAGAATAAAATAAAACAATTTATGATTAGAAATGATTTGGAAATTATCCAGAAAAAACAATAATAATAATAGTAATAGTAGAATATTTGTTGATTCTTATGTTGTAGCAATTAAATTACTAAAAATATATTTTTATGACTAGAAATTTATTATTATTTTCATAAAAAGAAAGAGTTGGTCTTAATACAATAATAGTAAAGTTTTTTTTATTTATGTTGTTAAAGTTAAAAAAAAAAAAAGAAAATAAATGAAAAATTATATGTATTAATTTTGTTTCTTTCTATGGAAAAACGTTTGAAAACAAAATTTTTTTCTAATATTTTAGAATGGAAATTAACAAAACACCTATGCAAACATATAAAGAACACATTAAATCGTACGAAATAAATTCTTAAAACGTAGTAAAAATGTAGTCGTAGTCATTAAGTCTAGGATAGAATACATAATAAAATTAAACCTATCCCAAAAACATGAGAACCTAGTCTAACACAAATGCAGTATAAAATACACAACGTTTAAAATTTGTAGCCAATAGGCAATAAATTTGTGCATGATTGGAACAGGTGTTATGCAAAGTAACATGCATCGTTTAAAACAACATACCTAGTTATTTAACATTTTTCTTATTTAATTTTAGTGAAACAACTACTACTTTAGATAGGTCCTTTAAAGCATACAAAATTTTGTTAAAGACTGTCTATTTATCCCATTACAGGATAAAGTTTTTTGTGTGCGTTATTATACATATTCAAGGAAAAGCCAATAGGCAATAAATTTGTGCATGATTGGAACAGGTGTTATGCAAAGTAACATGCATCGTTTAAAACAACATACCTAGTTATTTAACATTTTTCTTTTTTAATTTTAGTGAAACAACTACTACTTTAGGTAGGTCCTTTAAAGCACACAAAATTTTGTTAAAGACCTTCTATTTATCCCATTACAGGATAAAGTTTTTTGTGTGCGTTATTATACATATTCAAGGAAAAATTACGTTCCAAGAAAACATGGAAGAACTTTTAGCAATTGATAATCTCAAGGAAGTTATTTTCAGACAATTTTTGTTTTAAAAATTAGAATCAAGTGCATTCTTTTTTAATTAGATTGAATAAATTGGAACGAATACGTTTTAAGGACTTGAAACTACAGTATAGAATTACGTTTTAATAGGATACGTGTGTGATTGAGGCGAAAATATAAAAAAAGGTTTGGGGTTACCTTTTTTAAAGAATGAAAAAAGTGTTTAAATCAACATCAAATTGAAGACGTTCATACACTTTATACTGCATTTCCTACCTTTCTTCTATAATAAAATACAAAATAATACAAAAAAATAAAAAAATCTAATTTAAACTTAAAATACATATCAAAAGAAATCGCTTAAGTAATACAGACAAATAAAAATCATATACATACCGGTCCACCACGTTGTCCACGGTTACCCATGTTGCCACCGCGAGGCATATCCAATAGTGAGGGAGGATTTTGGTTACGGAAAAGGTTATTCAAGAGGTTATTAGCTAAATTAATGGCTTGGGCATTCATGCCTTGGCCACTGCCGCCGCCACCGCCACCACCACCTTGGCGCATGTTGCCACCAAAGTTTCCACCGCCAGTATTTTGACCTTCCCAGGGTGACATGTTCATATTGCCACCCATGTTACGATTACCACCAGCCATAGGATTACCCCCATAATTGTTGCCACCGAAATTGCGGTTACGGTTTTGATTGCGGAATGCCATCTTTGATTTATCTGTAGAGATTTGTTTTAAGCTAAAGAGAAAAATAAAAGAGATTGATTAATTGAAAAATAAATGAAATAAAGTGTAAAGTGATCTACAATAATTAAATTACAGGGGATTACTAACAAAAAGAACTTAATTTTTTTTTTTTTCTAATAAAAACAAAACAGGGCATACCTTGGGCTCATTGATTGTGGATTAAGACTTTTTTCTTTATTTTAATAATAAAAACTAAATTTTAACTATAAACTTTAAGGATTGGAGGATTGCAGGGCGAGATTTTTTTTAAAAGGATTTTTAACTAAATAAAACTGAAAGTAAATAAAAATAAAAAAATGCGCACAAAACAAAGCACACACAATGTTTTTTTATTGTATTAATAACGTATTTAAAAGACAAATCTAATTAAAAATAATTAATAAAACTTACTTTATACAAGAATTTTAGTGAAAAAGATTGTTAGGAAATGAATAAGTATTTAGTATCTACACCATTTCATTTTATATTACAATTAAATACAACCCTGCACACTAAATGTATACGAAAGAAATATCCACGGGTCGTTCACTAAAACAGAGTTGTTCAATAAGAAACTAACGAGTAAAAGCAAAGCAAGAGTATAAATTATTAGACCACTAAAGCATAAGCAAAGTTGACTTTGTAAAATAATGTTTAAAGTAGAGAAAAATAGTTTTTTTTATCCGCTTTTTACACAAATTTCTACAAACAAGAAGAGATACAGAATTCGCAAAAAAGAGGAGGGCAAAATTAGCTTGTAAAATTAAAGGGTAGGGAAGTGAATGCTTTACATATAAGGATTAGAATAAAAGACAAATCGAGAAACAAAGAACTGAATAAAATAATAAAACTACTTAGTTATAATAGAAAATGATAAAATGAACATAAGTTTTAAAACTTTATTTTACTCTTATTTATTATGTATGCCCACTGACGACTTAAATTTCAATACACGTAAAATTCAATATTCTTTGATTCAAATTACCAATATCGCAAGAATGGTCAGGACGATGAAGAAGTTCCAGCTAAAAGTAACTTACTTCCATTCTACTTCCGCAAATTGTAATGATAAAAAAAATATTTCTTTTTTATTAAATTCCTCCTCTCTTTACGTATTAAACATTAGGCTTTTATTTCAACTACAATTCTGTTATAAAGTAGAAAGAAAAAAAAAGACTTGAAGGTTCGATGACTTAATTCGTAATTTAGCGCGCTATTTCCCTTCACTAACCGGTTTTGCAATTCTTTTTTCTATAATCATTAGCACTATTACTTACTATAAGAACATAAAGTAAAAAGATCATTAACACCGGCTTTTTTTCTCATGAATTATTAATAACAGCGCTGCATGCGAAAAAAGAAAAAATAAAAAACAGAGTAAAACGAAAGAGAAAAATAAACGAGTAAGCAGCAAACAATAAAACAAAATGGCGCGTTCACAAGCGTGTTCAATGCCGAGGAAAAAAAACTATAAGAGAATAAAAGAGATGACGTGCAAATTTTAATGATTTCTAAATGGCTAATAATGCCGGCCGGTTTTACTAAAGAAATATGCAACATAAAAAATGGTTTCTTTAAAAACTTCAATAAAAAAATATTTTAAAACGGATGTCATTTTATTGTGTAAACAGCACACATTGAAAAAATATTAAGAGTAATAAAAGCAAAGAGCGCCAACTGTACTATTACAATAAGGCCAAAATTTTTTTTTGTTGTAAGCCTCCAAATAAATGTGTACCCATTATTTCTAGATCTTTTATACTCACACACATATGGTCTATTAACTTTGAAAGCAAATGTGACAGACCCGAGCCAAGCAAAAAAGAAGAAAAAAATATGAAATTTTTCTTTTCTTTATAATAAAAGTTAGTAGAAAATAGTTGTTACATAACCAAACTATACTCAAATTATACTATAAATTAAATTATACTTTAATAAGATTCCGGGTTAAAACTCACTTTATTTTTAAACAAATTTCTTAGGAATTTTTTATGAGTCATACATAACAACCACAAGGAATAATGTTTAATCAAAACTTACCTTTATTTAGTTAAATTATTTATTGCCACTTCTTTTTAGCGGTTTAATTAATTATAGCGTTGTTTCTTTTTTAGATATCACTTAAAATGTTTGTTTAAATTACAAAAAAAATTAATTTTTCAGGGTGTTGTAAAAAACCAAAATGGCTGCTATATGTTCTACACCACACTTTTTATGTATCACTTAATAGAATAGAAAATTAGCGTGAATCGGTTGGAGGAACACAACTTCACTCGACGAACGACAAACAATTACTCGTAAAAAGCAAGAGCAGCAGCCGACTATATTGACTTTTGTAGCCAAAAAATCAGCGAGTAACTAACAGTGTTGAAAAATTTAGTACTTTTGTATTTTTTCAGTCCTATTTTGTTTCAAAAACACTGCAGTACCATCATTTTCATCAAATTTGTTTGTTCGTTCAAAAAATAAAATTTATGTTTTAATAAATAATTCGCACATTATTCCTTTTCCGTTTCCGAGTTTATTAAATAAGAATTAACCCCCTCTTTGTTTAATTACCGTGTGGTCTATCTGTCAGGCTACAAGTTTAATACCCAACTTACTGTCAGGACCAAAACGGCGACAAAACTATAACAAACACAAACATATTTGGTAGGTGGAAAGAAAGAGCTGCTGCTCACCAAAAAGACGGTGCCGTCGTGTTTCAACAAACCCCTTCCCCGCCCCCTCTACCCACTAGGTTCGGAAGAACAATGGGAAGGAGCAAAAAAATTATTTATTTTTTATGTTGGTGAATTTTATAGGTGTGGTGAGTTTCTAATGTGGTGAGTTTTTACAAAATGTGGTGAATTCATAGGGTGTGGTGAATAAAATCGTAACTCACCAAAGTGCCGTTATTCGAAATTGGTACTGTATTAACATAAATACATATACTGTATATCTTGGTTTAGACGGTGCATGTCTAGAATAAGTAATTTTTACACCTGTTAGTGAAGGCATTTACCGATATGTCTGCTTACTACTGTATATTGCCATTATGACAATTATTTCAAATTCAAAAAATTAAAATTAGAAAACTGCCATACAAAAAATAATTAAATTTAAATAATTTTGTAAATGAATTTTTCGTTGGAGGATTATGACCATCTATTAAATCGCCCACAGGAAAAGACTCTGACTAGCGAAAACATATCTATGTCTAAGAACCCATTAAAACGTCCAAACGATCTTATAGACTTCTAGCGGGGGTTTCATAATGAAGTAAATAAACTTAGAAAAGTAGATTGGTCACATCATTATGAGAAAGTCTGATATATTAAAAAGATGGCGTTAAAGTAGAGTCCTTAAAGATGAAGATGCCATGGTCATGGTCAAAAATACATGTATTATATGACAGAGATGTTCTGTAGAAATTAATGCTCCTAGAAAGGATATTAATATTTATTGCAGAAAACGCGAAACATCAATTCGCAATAGGAATTAAACAGGCCAAAAAATAGTCCCCAGCATGCCCATTGAAAAGGCCTAATTTTGTATACAATAATGCAATTGTTCACTATAATAGCCAAGATAACAGAAAATTGTTAAAACACTGTCTTTTTTAAAAAATGTTTAATAAAAGTAATTAATCGTTTTGATTTTGACACATTTTAAAATTGAGTTTTATTAACAAATTTATATTTTTAACTGTTTTTTTTTTGCGTATTTCTCCTGCATACAAATAACATAAAAATATCGTTATTTATTTCAATTTTAATTGCAATATTAAAATAGTCGAAACATACAACAATAACATTAAATATAATGCCTGTATTATTAACAATAATTGAATAGTACATATAATGTTAACAATTAATGTTTGTTGATTTATATTATATTAAAAATTATTATAATTATTTTTTATTTATTTCAAAAATTTTTAACAAATTCACATACATACATAAATATTTCAAACATAACATTGAATTTATGCGGCTATATTTAGTTAGAATTGTAATTTTTTTTTTGCTATTAATTGATGATAAATTACATATGTTATTTAAATAATAATAATTCTAATAAAACAAAAAAAGTATATGAATTTTTATGTAAAAGATTTTATAGTTAAAACATTGCAATAATAATAAATTCATTTTCTTGTCTATAACTATAGATAGAAAAGGAGATTTTATTTTAACATGTATTTTAGGTATAGCACAAAAGCTGTTCATACATTACTTTGCCTTTCATTATATTGTGTATACATACCCACCCTGCTTTTGTTTTGTTATAATTTAAACAAATTCAAGTCATAAACACGTTTTGAAAAGGATATTCATTCTTTAAGGGTTGATTTAAATTAACATTTTATTATGATTTTTACCTAATTTCAGGTTTTTAAGAGCTTTCTAAAGAAAATATAATTTCTGTATTTAAAATTAAATATTTTTTTTATTTATATTAACAATTATGAACTTAAGAACACAAGAGACCCCATACCATATTTCCTACCATTTTTACCAATAAAGTAAGCATAAAACTTTTAAAAACTAAAAATTATAAGACAAACAAATTACAAGAGATATTATTTAACCTCTACTTCTGGCTCGTTCATTTTCTTCTTGTCACTTTATAATAAAATTGTTTCATCTAACCTCATGTAAAATTCTAATCAACCACGTAATTAAATAAAATATTTTTTATATATCCCTGTAAATCTTCCATTTGAATTTTGTAGAAAAGTCTTTATATTTGTTTCAATTCGTACATTACACAAAAGCTTTTTAATGTTCTTAACATGTGTCATCGTGTTTATATAAAAAATATACTGAAGCTACGTTTGTTTTACTAAATAAAAATTTAAAGTTTTGTAATTTAAGATCGAGGAAAAAATAATTGAAATAACTGAGATTAAAGGAAATTTAAGGTAATAAACAAAAATTAAAAATTTAAATTAACATGTAATATTCAATATTTACTTTAACATTTAATACACAAATTTCAGAGATTTTTAAAATTTCTCGTAATGTAATTTCTCAAAGATTGGTCCTTAAACTATCCAAATAACACGTATATTCTCGATTATTATTCAGTTTAATAAACTAGCTTACCCACACATTTTATGTATATTTAATTTGGAAAAATATTTAAATATTCATGATTATTACTATAACGAAAGTAAATAGCAAAATTTAGCTTAAAGTAATTTAAAAATGTAAAATAGATAAGATAATCTGATTCATTTATTTATTTTATTCTACTGACGACAGATGCATTTTAGTAAAATTATAAAATAAACAACATGGCTTTGTATTGAAACATTGATAATTAAAAGCCTCTCTTTAGGCTCCTATCGTTTTAATTTAAAAAAAGTTCATCGTCCTCTTCAATTTTTTTTTTTTATAAAAAATAAATTTGTTTTTTTCTTTTATCCTATTACTATTAAAAACATATTTCTTATAAGCTACTCTAAAGTAATAAAATATTAATGAAAATTATTTAGTTCTCTTTTCAAACTGTTTTCTCGACGCGAAGGGTTTAGTTTTGCATTAAAATTTCAATGGTTTAGAAGTTTTAAACTTCGTTTTATTTAAACCATCTTGTTAACTATATAATTATAGTAGTAGTAGCGTTTAGCTGCCGTTTTCTTATCTCCTAAATACCCTTGTTAAAACTTAAGGCTGCACGCAACTTATTGCGGATACGTGGTGAGGTCCAACGTGAGCCATTTGCAGTATTAATGATGTTGCCGTTACTGCGTAAGTCATTGGGTGAAACACCTTCATCTACATCATCGGCTTCGGTTTTAATTTCCATCTTTTGCACGATTAAACGCAACAATTGATGTTGCTGATCCAATATGCGACTGATATCGCGTAGTTTACGTCTTTGTTTTTCCAATTCACTGTTAATGATATCGTCATTGTTTTCAAACTGCATAACATCCATGGAGGCTATATGGTTGAATAAAAAAAAATCGATATTTACATTTTTTGTTAGCCATTTATCGTTTAGAGATAAAATTAAACTTACTATCTTCGGTAAATGGATTTGAAAACCATTTTCTCAAAATGAAATCAAAGAAACCCAATTTACACTTGGTTTCGTTGGGATATTCAATCAATTCCATTTTGTCAACTTTTTGCAACCACATTTGAGGTAATTTTCTTTCCAGTTCGGTATGTAAGACCACCTGTGAAATAAAAAAAAATAATAAAAAATTAAATTTAATACTATTTCAAGAATGTTATAATGGGTAGGACGGTATGAGTATTAATCTCAATTATATTTGTTATACCAGGCAACTATACACACTTGTTCTATTCTGTGAACCTAACTGGAATATTGAAGCGGATGCGTATTCGGGTTTAAGTATAGCAGTACACAAACAATATTTGATTGTGTTTGCTTCGAATTTCAAATGTATCAAAGATTTTCAGATATCTGAAAAACTTGTTTAAAGAAACTGAAATATGTATCATTATGATTTTGAATTTAACCAACGTGTAAACGTGAAGTTGACATAATCTAGTAGGAATTGTGTTGACGTAAGAACGTTGTTCAAACAAAATAATTCGAACAAAACGAAATGAGAAATTATTTCTTCAGCGACTTCTCAAAAGATTTCTTACAAAAGCTCTCAGATAATTTATAAAAAATCTTTCGTTTGGTGTCGACTTTAAACTAGAAATTCCGCCGCCTCCAATATAGTTGGCGTGAGAAGCTAGGTTGTACTCCTGACTGAATGGTTGTAATGACCAATAAAATGAGTAAGTAAACTTGTTATCAGAATTGTGATTCAATTTATATCACAAGTAAAATATTTAAACTGTATCGTTGGACGTTTTCAGCATAGAGGTCGTTACGTTTAACTTTTACAGATATCATCTATTTAGATGTTTCAAATTTTTGTTTGTAAAGAAGCAATTTGAGTTAATTTATTATCTTTAGAGTGTATCTAATGTGACAGTACAAACTGTACTTTTATATTAAAATTAGAAAGTTTCCTGAAGTCAGCGTTTCTGTTTTAAGCTTATGCTATAATATTTTCCTATTTAAGTTGTTATATTATATTGTATTTAATTTAATTGCACAATGAGAAATAGAACTCCTGTTACTGCAAATAGAAAAACAATTCTTTACACATTGCTCTTGTCCCTCTAATTTTTTTTTTGTAAATTTTCACATTTTGTGAAAGAAGTATATACCTACTGTAAAAATTTTACATCATTTTCTTCATTCTCTCGGAAAAATAAAAATGTTTAAAAATTAATTCTTCTACTGAAAATTTCTAAATTTTTGATTGAACCACTTTAGGGGAACCTGTGCGATAATATTATTCTAATTATTTTGCCAAAAAAAATTAATAAACTTACCTGCATGGCTAATCTTTTCAATTGGGCATTACGTTTTACAGATTCAATATCACCAACAGCCAAACCGATAAGTAAGTTCATGAGCAATATGGGCATTAAAATCATAAAAATACCTTAAAATGGAGAGATGTTCATAAAAATATTTTTAACTTGCTTTTTGTCAGCTTTTTTTCTTGATTAGTGGACTCACTTAATATTAAAAATGATGTCAAGGGAACCTTTAATTGATGACGATAATAGGTATTGACATAAGTACCCACAAAATCCAATTCACCTAACATCATGGAAAACGTTCTTAATAGCGACATGGGTATATTTGAAAAGCTCAAATGATTTGGTTGAGGATCATATATCTGCGAAAAAAAAAACAATCAAATAATAGAACAGCAGTATACATCGTATATACCGTAAAAAGTTCATAAAACTACCTTTGAGAGAAGTATATAAAATGCCAAGCCAAAGGCAATAATCAATATGGAAAATACCAACAGAACTTTAATTAAGGTTTGCAAAATTTCCAAAAACATGACCACATAAATGCCGACCTATATATAGAAAAGTAGAATAAAAGCACCTAAGAAAAAATGGGACCATAATAATACCTGGATCAAATCTTTGTAGAAATAATAACAAACGAAACCATGATAAGAACACTGAAATTGAGGCTGCTGAGTAGTGTATATTTGTAATGCCACCATCTGACTGAAAGACCGGTATAACCATTATTAGTGTTGATATGTTTAGAATCCATGCTATTAAATTGACAATTTCCAAAATATAATGTAAACGCTGCTGATACATTTGAATCAATTCCCGCAATGAACTCAAGATGATGTAGATAATAATGGCCACAGCACAGAAAACAATGGCCGTAGACTGTTCGATAGTTTCGTAGCAATTCTGACTGGTTGTTAAATTCAGTAGTCGTATATTAGTGGTTGAAGAGCAATTAAAATCAACGAGATCAGATCTAAAAGCAGGAAAATAATAAGAAATAATTAATTTCAATTTTTTTTTATTTTATTTGCTGAATGGAAATACTGACCGGTTTAAATTTCGATTCTCCACCTTAATGCCGTCCATCATTAGCGATGAGTATATTGTAACGAATAACAAGAATATGGAGTAGATTAATAGATGTGCCAAATGGAAGTATTTTCCATATGAATTCCATTTCATTTGTAAATATTTCTGACTCAAAGGATGTGCCAATAGTTCAACACGACCATGATTAACCATAGTCTACACCAGAACAGTGCCAGTGGCGAAATATTATCAAGAATGTAAAGTGAAAATTTATAAAATTTAAAATATTTTCTGCAGAAATTATGGGTTCGTTAAATTGAAATTGAAATATTCTCCAGTTTAAATTACTTCCATTAGCAACTGCAAATTATAGCCATTCATTAATGTATGGCCATAATGTCATTGTATAAAACATGGTTTATGATTTAAAAAATTTGCAATTCTTTGAAATAAAATCACAAGTTTCATTTAAAATGTCAACCAGCATCTCCCACACACTTTGTTCAAAGACACAAAGGTCGTAAAAACGAATTTTTTCTGGTTTTCTGTAAAATATGAGAAAAAATCTCAAAATTAACGCATTTTACGCAGGGGTGGCTTATATTGAAGCTGGCAGTTGTAAATGTTTTTAAATGAAATGCTGTACAAAATTATTATCAATATGAGAGCCCTTAAAACGCCTAATGTATCAACAATTTGTCTTATAGATCCAAAGCATTAACGATCTCACGAGGTCCAGCAAACATATATGTATGTATAAGGTATTGGAGGAAAGTATAGTGATTAACAAGATCACTAGTTATTCGTTCAACGGATAATGCTTTTTAACTTATGAAAAACAAGCATTTTCTCGGAAGCTTTAAACAAAATATATTTGTAGTAAAAACATAAGACGGAACGTCGGGGCTGGACGTCTTGTGGTGTTAGAAGGAAAAAGGAAAACAAAGTTAACAACAAGTCACTTTAAGAAGTTTTAAAGTCAGCAACAGTGATCAGAGGGAATTTTTTTATAATAAATTAAATCATTAGCTAACAAACATGTACACATATGCGTCTTTTATTCAAAGGCTAGAATCCAATCCGCCATTTCCACATATTGAGTTTCTTTAAAATGCTTCCTTATCGATGAAGCCTTATATAAACTGACGTATCAGTTCAGAAGAGTTCGAATTTCCGAATACCGGGAACTAAAATTCTTATAAATAATCATCTAGTCGTCGTAGCCTATTTATTAGACGTAAGGCCCGAGTTCAGACCCCAGGTCAGACATCAAAACGAAAATATGAAAATATTTCTTCGGCGATTTCTTCTCATTAGATTTCAGGCAAAAACTCTGAGAGTAAATAAAATTGCCATGAAGAGCTTCTGAAAAATCTGTCGTTCAGATTCGACTTTAAACTATACTATAGGTCCCGCCACTCATGTATAAAATTAACGCACACAACATGAGTGATGTGAAAAGCTAGGTCGCAAGCCTGACTGAATGGTTGTAATGACCGATTATGTATGTAAGCAGACTTAAGCGTATTGATTTTTACAAGGTACTAAGAATTATCTTTCGGATTTATACTACAATAGGGAAGTTCTTAAACGGGTTAGCTTTTCTGCATAAAATTATAAACTGTTTGGTGATTAAGTTAATACTGCTGAAAGACTTCTTTGAAATATCTCTTTTAATAACAGAATTCTAAGAGAACTGAAGCAGATTGAAATTTATAGGCTCCGAAGGTTACTGTTGTTACTTAAATTAAAGATGTTCATGAACTCTGTGGTATCTGTGATTGAATTTGAGTTTCATAACAGTTTTCTACTATACTATGGCATAACAGTGATGTTAGATGTCTTCTGATTGATAGGAAGTTGTTTTATAATTGCTAATTAGTTCACTTAGTTCATTATTAGAGATCCCATTATTTTAAATAATTCCAGTGCAAAACAGGAGAGATGAATTAGCTATACAGCTTCTGTGGAGTTTTTGCCACATAATCTGCAAAATTTTAGTTTCTATTTAATTTATATTAAAAGTTTGTGATTTAATTATTAAATTTTACTAAATTTCTTGCATCTGCTTGATCCACTGTTGTTTATTATAATTTAAACCAGAGAATTAATTTCTATACAAATTAACGTACTTAATCTTAATTTTAAACACAAACATAAATTCAATAAAATGAAAAATTAAGAAAAAAAAAACATACAAAAACAAACAAGGAAACTAATAAAATGAACAAAAATTAAGAACCACAAGACCAAATTCAAACAAATCATTTTTAAGGTCCACATTAAATACTAACAAAAACTTATCAACAAATTATTTAAAGACGATATCCGAAATACAAAAAAATAAAGAGAACAATAAAGAAAAGAGAAAGAAAAGAAGACAAAAAAGATTTGCAAACCCTTCTTGACAACTGAAAGGATATCAAACTGACACACGTAAACATACAGTTATAATACATACACGTAGACACATACAAAATCAACTTTTTTTTTTATTATATATATGTATTTACATTCATACATACAAATGAACAACTGTAAATTTAAATGACAGTTACTTAAAAAAAAAAATAATGAATACAAAGGAATGAGAGAACGTTACATATAACGATTATGGTCAAGACGTCACTAGGAAGGAACATTTCAACAAATCATGAAATACGAGGGCGACAAGAGGAATAGTAACTGCTGTAGAGCTTTTTTGTCATAATGTTTACACATTTAAAGTTATTTTTTTTTTCAAACGATAAAAATACAGTAGAAGCTCACAAATTAGAACTTCCAGTAATTGGAAATTCCAGAAATTAGAGTTTGTGCTTGCAATAAATTACAACATATACACACTAAAATTCGAATTAAAAATTCTAATTTCTGAGCGGTTGTTTTTGCTACTTTAACGCAAGAAATCCCCAAATTCTTTTTATTCTGTAAAACTAAAAAGGGGAATAACCAAATTATATACATTCGTTTTTCCGTATTTGATGTTTTCTTGTCGCATTTATGTATTTTGTAACTAATTTATTTGTGAAATTTGATACGCATGTACAACAAAAAAAAAAAACGTCTAGAAATTAGAATAATTCAGAAATTAGGATTGTCTCACAAACAAAGCGGTTCTAATTTGTGAGCGACTACCGTAATATAAAAAAAAACAGTAAATTATTAGTTTTTTTGTCATACTCTACAATTGCTATGTATATATAACGTAATAATTTTTAATACCCTACACCACTAAGGATGCATGTTGTGCATGAACGCTAAGTACTCTTGTAGCGGAGGATTTTCCGAATCGGATGGACTATGTCTTCTTATAGCTTTCTCTACGTAAGTTGCAGATAGAATTATAGTTTTGGTATCCTTTGCATTGAAAGGTATTCCAAATCGTCTGATGATTCCACCATTTAATCAACTCCATTAGTTGATTGGTGCCCAGTGCTGTGGTCCAAAGTTACACTTATATTATAGCTGCTGATGCAGAAACTGTTATTAATAAGCTGTTAGCCTTTGAAATCAAATGTAGAATTCATATAAAATTTAACGGAAAAATGATTTTTGGAACTAAAATTAGTAATCAATCGCTAAAATCTGTAACCAATTTATAATTGTTCCCAGTTAACATAAAAAGAGCAGCTAAATTTAAGAAAAATAATAATGAAATCGTATGAAATGCAACTTTGGTTAGTAGTTAGCAGGCAATATCTTGTATATAAAATTGGCTTAAAAGAGACTCAAATACTCTATCTTGTTAAAAATCACATCTCGAGCAGACAACTACCCATTATTTCTAGCTATCATACAAATACTTAACTATTCAGAAAATATTTTGTGGTGTACGGTACAATATAGTCGTCTTAGGCCGACCATAACTAATTTTAATTTTTCTAAACACTATTTTTCTTTTATTATTAAAAAAAAAAAAAAAATAAAAAATTTTTAATGCATTTTATTCTTGAACTCACATTAACCACAGCCAGTGGTGGTTCACGCCATGTTGGGTCGTTATTTTGTATGCGTTTCGCTTCAAGTTGTTCGGGCGATAGTTGTAGTGGATAAAATGAATATTTTATCTACAAATGGCGTAAAACAAGAAGAAGATTTATGTATTTTACAGTTGAAGATGTTAAATTTCTGATTACTTTTTGAACAACAACTAAATGTGTAAGTGAATGTATTTATGTTTATGAAATGTTGACTATTTATGAGACATTTCAGTTGCAATTGATGTATTTTAAAGTTTGCTATTTAATCGCCGTGGTCTAGTAGATAGTGTGTTGCCTTATTAGACGTAAAGCCCTAGTTCAAATCCCAGGTCTCAAACATCAAAACGAAAATCTGAAAATATTTCTTCGACGACTTCCTCTCATCAGATTTCTGGCAAAAACTCTTAGAGTAAATAACATTACCATGAAAAAGTTTCTCAAAAATCTATAGATAGGCCACCCATGTATAAAATTAACGCACAACTTATAAGCTAGCTCATAATCCCGACTGAAGGATTGCAATGACCAATTATGGGATTAAAACGATGAATTATTTTCTCTATTTACTATTAGACCAACTAGATTTTATTTTTTATCGATTACAAGAATGATTAGATTAGCGTGTCTTTTATTCCTAGAATCAATCAGTTCATACTCTTGTTCTTAGGGCTCGGTCTGTCGAGTCCGAGACTGAGACTGACAAATGAATAATTGGAAACGAAATTTTCTCTGTTGCTCATTCATCCCATAATTTCACTTTAGCGGTGAATTAACTTGATTTAAACTCTTGCATCAAATTGATAAAACCAAGTTCCTATTTTATTTAACTTAAGCTTGTCTGCTCTACCAAATTATTTAAACATGAAATGTCTCATATGAACTTGTGTGAATATATGTATGTAGTTAATTTTTCTCATGCATGTGTGTGTATATATGTATGTATGCGTATAGGAACTGTTGATTGGCATTTTCTTTGAAGTGTCGTTTGGTCTTGATTGAAAATTCGTTAGCAAAACTTTTGTTGTATTGAATAATTACATAGAACTTTTGGAAATATTGTTGTTACAATTTACAATTGATAGAATGTATGTAACTACGGCTGAATATTTTTTTATTACTTGAATTTCGAAATCGTAAATCTTTTTATTTCGAAAGAAAGTTGATTAATTCGTAATAGAAGCAAGATTCTTTGTTTCTCATATTTTAAATCGTAATTTTTCGATTTTGAACAGTTTATATGCACAATTTAATGTAGAGTAAAACTGAATAAACATACCAATAAGCTCTTAAAAATTGCTGTCAAAACGAAGCATAGGTTTAAAACACATCGCCTATATGAATGTTGATTCTGAGCTGAATTTAAGCATAGGACACTTTAACGAATAATTTAATACACTTGCCTTAAGCCTTAAGTTATGTCATGAAATTAAATTATGCTAACATAATTCTGAAACTTTCTTTTCAACTGATTTTGAGAAAACAAAATAATTTCAGTTTCAAGTACAATGTATGCCATAAGTGCGTTTCATAAGGAGCCTTACATAAAAAGTCTTACAATTAAGCAATTAGGATAAGGTTAACAAATATGGGCATTAGACTAACATATTAGGCTTCAAAAGTAAAGTTTTTATAGAGTTTCTCACATGCCCTGCTTGCTTATAAATAAAATGACAAATAACAACTTCTCGACGCAAGTTTTGGTTAACATTTCAATTTTAAAATACCGAAATAAGAAATTAAAATGCCTGTAAAAACATAACTTAAATAATTAACTAAAAAAGTAAATTATAAAATGTAAAGAAAACAATTAAAAAAAAAACTTAGAAAGAAAAATTAAAACTCTTTAAAGAAATTTCATCGCTGTAACGTTTTATATGTAAATATATACGCTTACGTTTAAAGCTGGCAATGGTACTGAATTTTGCTGTGGTTCGCCAGTTTTCTCATCCAATTTGGAAAACATAAACGGACATTGTAGGAACGAGAACGAATACTTAATCTAAAGGAATTTTATTTTAGACGTATATTGTATATTATAAGATTAATTTTATAATTTAAATATTGATACTATTCTTCATTTGCTTTGTTGTTGATAATATAAAAAATGTCACGCAAAAAGTGTGTAAAGTGTGAGTACAGAATGTAAAAAAGATTAACAGTGAAGTCATTTATAATAGCAAATTACAACGAAAGGGTTTATTCATTTTCCATTAATTTTCGAAATTTATGCTACACTATCGGTGCTACAGTACTTAACATAGTACTTTTGTCGACCTACTTGTAAGCCAATAAATCAAAACTTTAAAATAATAAGAAATAAATAAAAACAAGTTAAAAAAAAAATTAAAAAAAAAGTCTAACCAAAACTAAAATTACTACACTGTACTTGTTTGTAGTTCTCGAACCTATTAAACATGGCTACATGGTGGAAAATGAAGAGAATGAAATGCACGTAGTGAAGACATCGAAACGATGTTTCACATCCCACTGTTTTAGGGATTATATTGTACCAGAGGAGTAAACTGGAAGGAGGTAATAAATTTGTACAAGATACCGACTTCCAGTAGAAAGTATAGTCGGTATGCCTTACTAGTGAGGATATAAAAAGTTAACTGATAGCATAGATGTATACTGTGGTATCCTTACTGAATTTTTTTTTTTGTTCTGAATAATTTGTGGAGTATTTTGGAAGTAAATTTCTCAAGACGATTTCAGTACATGACGGAAATTACATTTAAAACCCATAGGGAATACGGGAAAGGGAGACAATCTTAAGAAATCTGTTATGTGGCTGTCACAAGGCATCTTTTTTATCTTCCTCTGTTCATTTTTACTGTGTTAATAACTAATTCTTCACGATTAATCTATTGTAGTACGTTTTAGAATAACAGAGTTGCCATCTTTCTATTGAGCTTAATTTCAAGGGAATGGAAAATAGAGTATGAAAGACTTTTTTTATAATTGTATATGTTTTAAAGAGTAAATACAACACTATTTTCATTGTTTTGTTTTAAACTCTCAAAATCCCTTACAAAGCTAAGGAAATACAAAGTAGAAAACACCATCAAAAATCTACAATATTTCATATTTTTTGAATCTTAATGATATGTGCCTCCAATTCTTTGTTATGCCTTCAGTGTATTTTTTTTAGGCATTTCCAACCCAATTATATTTGAATCTGACTAATTACAATGTAAACTTCTTAAAACATACTTCCAAGAGTATGCTAATAAAAAATGATTTGCCTAATTTTAGGCATTTTAAACATAATTGGTATGATAAATACCAAATTAAATCTGTTAATATTGTGTAAAATTACCTCATTATAAAAGCATTCACTGTTTAAGTAGAGAAGAAAAGAAAATAACTGTATACCTATACCGTCTGACTGTCTGTCTGTTAGGTTTGGTTGATTAAAAAATATTTTTTTTTTATCTGATATCTGAGTAAAGAAAAAGTTTTGCCGCATGTGTGTTGGAAATGTAATTTATGAGTGTTTTAAGAAGATTGTAATGGTACGTCTTAAATATTTTTGTATTTGAGTACAGTGTTAAATCCTTGAATGGGACGATTTTTATTTTTTGTTTGTCATTCCAATTAAACAAGTAGAACACTGTAATGTAATGTTTTGTAATGAATTTATATTGCGTTATACATACGTAAAAACTCTTTGAATCTTTTTTACAATTCGCCTTTGTTATGCATTTATCCTGTACGGCTTCGAAAACCTTTGGCATTGCTGCTATCAAGGCCAGAGTGACACAAGGATGTTTGTCGGATTTTAACGCCATGACTTCATTTGCTCGCTCCTCATGGGTAACCATAGCCAAAGCAGCATCAGGATATTTATAGTAAATGGCATAATCAATTGCACTCAGATCCTTTTCATTATTTAATAATTTACAGCCCATCGATAGTAAAACCGATATTGCATGCGGTTTATTTTCCATCGTGGCCAAATGAAGGGCTGTATTCTATAAGAAATAAGAAAAAAGCAAGAAAATAAAATAAAAAGAAAAAAGTAATAACGAAATGATACTTAATATCTTATCGTTAATTAATTATATTCAGTAATTGTAGATGTATAGTAATAAAATTAATTATATTTATCCTATTAACAAAAAACGTCTACGAGTAATTTGTAATATTAAATTATTAATACGGAATTACGCAATTGTGTATTAAGAAAACCGCAAACTCCTTCACTTTTCTAATAACATATGAAATATTTAATTTAAAAATAAATTTAATAGAACACGATGGATTGATCTACTGATCACGACCAAGGTTGCTTTAAAAACCATTATTTTTCGCACTTAGGTTTCATGTTTGTAGTCATTTTGTTGAAAACCATACAATACAAAAATATGGAGCATTTATAATACATTTTACTTTAACTGAAGATATTTTGGCGGAAGAGTATGAAGATGATTCTTATATTGAGGAAACTTTGCTGTGCATATTCAACGCCAATAGATCAAATAAATCAATTTTGCATGATCGCTTTTATCGCTTCAGTTTAAGTTTATTTATTAATTTGGAGGACATAGATATAATTCTAAATTAAATAGAGCTTGAAAGTAAAAGCTCTGAACGCTACAGTTTATCTACAACTGACAGAAAGTGGAGATAAGGTTTGTATCTTATCAGGACAGTTCGCTAACTATTGAATGATGAAAAACGTAAAAAGTTTTTGGTGACGAAGTTACAACATTAAAGCGTTAAATTTTTTCATAGTTTTCTTTGTCTAACGTAGAGCAGCATTTCAAAATTTCTTTGTTGTATTTGCTGTAGCTTTAAAGGCTTTTGGTTGAAACTAGTTTGGATATTTTGAAAACTGTGAATGATTTTATCAGCTATATAGTTGGACTGTCAGGCGAATTTGATTGCAGCCAATCTCTAAGAAACATGGTTTTAGTACGGAACGAGTGTCGGTAATAGTTAAAAACAATTTTGGTATTCTAAGATAGGAACCAGTGTACAAAGCAGCGGCATGTATAGAACATTCAAATAATTTCGTTATTAAAATGAACACTTACCCCATCCTTATCCTTCTGATCCAATAGATGGGAATGCACCGAGTGTAATAATTCTATGGTCTCTGTATAGCCTGACATTGCGGCTAGCTGTAAAGGATTGCGACCATTATGATCGCGATGTAAGAGAGCACCACGATTTAGCAATAGTTGCACGACTCTGGTATGGCCCTGCTGTGAAGCAATATGTAATGGTGTCAAACCCTCACCATCGCTTTCATTTATAATGAACGAACCCTTTTCCGAGTCAAGCAATTGCCTGACCGTATTATAGCGGCCATAGCGGGCTGCAAAATGTAGAGGACTTTCGTTATTATTATTCTTTAAGTTTATACAGGCTCCTAGTCGTATAAGGTTCTCCAGGGAACGTATATGACCATCTCTGCTGGCATAGTGCAGAGGTGAGCAACCAGTATTGTCTTTTTCATTGAGTAATTGTTGCAATTGTTCTTTGGAATGAGTCTTACTAACTTCTTCGGCAAATTCCTGCAGACGGCCGCCATTCATTATAACCAAATGTAAGACATTAGCGCGCACAGGCATCTTTAATGCATATGTTGGCTCCCAAACGTAAAAGACGATATACGGTTTTCCAACCAGCACGTGATGCGGCCAATAACAAGGGTGTTCTGTGTTCTTTATCCAAAACATTAACGTCGGCACCTTCACGAACCAGAAAATCCACAATATCGGGATGATCAAACATGGAGGCACAATGTAATGGCGTCATCCTTTGCACATCGGTACAGCTTAAGCAGATTTTCTTCTCTTGCGGTTGTGATTCAAACATCAGTTTGACGATATCAATGGCACCCTGTTAAAGAATACAAAAATAAAGGAAACAGTTTAAAGCCATAATTGTCCATCCTTTGTTTTGGTTCAATCCAATACAACCATTAATCTTTTGCCATGTGAAAAAATAAAACATTAGCGAAAGAGGCGTTGTTGCAAGTGCGTAACGACCCAATGGCTACAAGTATGCCTATCTAAGAGAGTATGTAGTATTTATTTAGGGTTTTATTCGTATGCAAATCCTTTGGAGATTTTAATTGTTGTGCTTGTTCATTTTTAAAACATTTTGTGAAGCAATTTAAAAAAAAAACAACAACAAAATTAGAAAAAGTTTTCCAAATAACACTAAAAATCACTCAATTGATTCAGAGACAATATGGCAAATTTAAAAAGTTTTGTTTGTTGTTATATTGGAACAAATTATTCCAAATATTTGTGTTAAGTTTTTGTCTATTCATATTTATTTTATTGTAACAAAATGTTGCAGGTTTCATAATTTTTCTTCTGCTTTTCAACTATGTTTTACTACAGGGGAATGATTAATATCTTGTTAACAAGATATTGCTCCCATCACGACTATTAAATATTTTTTTCTGAATGATTTTGTAGTGGTTTTACTGTTTCACACATTCTCTCAAGGATAAATTTTTAGCTTGTGCTGTTTTGTCATTGAAAGACCCTCAAGTTAGAATATTTTACATAAACAGTTGGAGTTAACTAAATACAAAAAAAAACACATAGGATCTGTGTACATACTTTCTTAATTCTATTCTAAAAAGTAAACCCAAAAGTACCGTAATACTAAAAATACTAAAAAGTAGTTGTTGACCATAAGTTATGTTTTTATAACTTGTTCCGAGGACCACAGTAGCTCATTTAATAAATTAGATTTCCCTACCTATTATCATACGGACGAATTAAGTATTTCCGTTGTTAAGTGATTTAAGTGATTAAGCGAACTTTTAAGCCTTAAATTTACTATAGTGGATATCTTGATTGCCTAGCGAATTGGATTCGCTTCTTTTATAGAGATCTGACGGTAAATTCGACTGCAATGGGCTATTGTGGTAACCAAATAATATGAAATAATACGTTTCTTGTATGGCATTTTACACTACATCAATCCTATCAACAGTCCTTCGTTTGATTCCAATCCGGTTACCTCCAGTCCGTTTAACCTCTTTCTCCCACTGCATGCAAGTCTTGTAACTCGTCATTGTTTATCAGGGAAATAAAGAGTTTGAAAGAGTTTTGTGCATAGCAATCTAAAGTACCTCAATGATGTTATACACATCAGAGACCAGCAACGAGTATTCAAAACTATGAGTAGATTCGAGTCATACTTATAATTTCTGATACTTATACGCATTCATACTTATTTTAATATTATACTCATACTCAAATTTGGAAGTACTCGTCATACTTATACTTAACAATACGCATGATGTTACTGACTTCGACTCGTCTCTACTTAAAATTTATATACAAGTACAAAATAAGTAATGATTCGCGTGCGAACACTGCAATACTCACAAGAAGATTGTGTGTATGCTTTGCTTGTTGTGTTTGTTTTTCTCTTTTCTTTCTTTTTTGTTTGTATATGCAACAACAAAAGATGTAAATTTTGATGAATGATTCGAATCACTCAAATCACTTATAAGTATTGTAAGTATTTTTCTAAATTTATGAATCAAAATGAGTAGGCGTATGAATCAGACATATTTCGAATGTTGTGAGTTTGATGTTAACGTTGTACTCATACCCATTGCAATCTGTACTTATAAACTAATATTGTAGCGAATACGAATGAATCAGAGTAGTTGAATTTCAATTCTATTGATTCACTCATACTCAAAATTGCATGAGTACTTATGAGGAGCGGAAAATCAAGAAATTTTTAATGTTCTGTCAGGACAACTAACAAAAGATTTTGGCGATATTGTAGTATATTTTACTACTTTTTAAATCTATTGTTTGGACTCGTGTATAGGCCTATGATGAAGGTGTCGGTAAATATTACTGGGCGAAGAATAGGAGAAAAGAACCGTACTTTACTTTGTAAGCCTATCTGTGGTTGAGCAAATGTAAAATAAAGTTTTAGAGCGATCCTTTCTTATGGAATTGTGGCTTTTGCTTATGACTACTTCCGCATGACATACATTGGGTGTGATATCCACCGAGTAAATTTGGCAATGGAGGGCTATCTAATGAAAACTAAGGTTACGTTTAAAAAAGGGTAATGAAGTCTAAATTAATTGCATTCGCTAGATAAGTACGGCTCTTAAAAATATGATTTCATTTAGTTTAGTAATCGAATGCCTAATTAGCTAGTACTAGCTGCATGTATCAAGTGTTACCAGCAAATGTTTACGATAACGTTAAAAATTTACTGTGTTACCATTTAACAAAACGTCAACCTTTTTTTAGTTTTTGTTTTTCTTCACCTCGCTTTTCCGATCTCTTCGGGAGACAATAAACTTGATTAGTGTTTGTATTCGTACAGCAGTGTTGTTTATTGCGTATGACTAACGTTATCTTAAAAATATCGTATAAATTTTAGAAACGTACGTCCATACAAACGTATTCGTATATGAAACTTTGTATGCATTAACATACATGAAATACTTGCAGATTATAAGCACACATACTACATACAAACATATGTATAAGAGTCTTTATATTTCTTAAATTTAAAAGTACGCGTGAAGAGAGTAAATTCCTTATTTTACTGTTGTGGGTTTTGAGACAAATAAATGCTTTAATTGCATATTCATATGTTCTGAATATTTTCAATTGAATTGAGCGAAATATTGAAGCAGATTAAAAGAATTTATCAATTCATTTTTAGAATAAATTCATGTTAAGATTTCTTAAATCAACCTCTAGTTTTCAGTTGTCAATTAAAAAAGTTCTAATTGTCATGGATTACCGAAACGACAATGAAAGAAAAACAAAAGTTATTTACTTTTAATCCGATAACAATGCTAAGCCACAAAAACCATTTATTAATAATTTAGTTGCTGTAGTTGACATATTTGTTGACATTATTGAATTCGTTATTTACACCATTTCCAGTTAAATTTATGAAATTTCCTGAGAAGCAAACTAAAAGTTTTCAAGTCTTTGAAATTGCTTTAAACAAAATTGTAAACTTGTAAGTTCAAATAAAAAGAGGAAAACTATTCTCTGTACAACAATGTTTGAAAAGAATCTCTCTCCACAAAGAATCTCTCTATTGTACAATTTGTAATTTTTTATTTATTTATTTATTAATCATAATACAATTACAAATCTTATTCTAATTATATACGAGCTGAGTAACTTAGACGAAGTGCTCGGTGTAGTGTCACGATAACAGTCTAGCACACTACCCACTAGATTAACAGGGTACTAAAATTTGTAATTCTTTTTGGTAATTCTAGCAAATTGTTATCCAACCAATTGGGATACAAAACATTAAGTAATCAAGGCCTGCATCTGGCCTGTAACTTGTAACAAAAACGGATACTCTGCTAATGTAATGCTTTTCTGGTCATGAATATGGTACAGCACAACCTATTTTACTATCATTCTTATTTATCGGTCTGCATGTAGCTTCTAATTTCATTGTGATTATTTAGAAGAGCATATGTTGGAGATGAAATTGAAAAATTTAGATACCTAACTTGCATTGGTTTGCATACGAATTACATGCAGACCCACGTAACGCATCGTAACTAATCTCGTTCGTTGTTTAAACAATCAATTCATATCCTATTATAAGAGCTCTAAAGCGTAACAAATCTTCTAAACTTATTTTGCAAAAAAAAAAACGAACTATTTTTTCTATCCGAAAACATTTGACAAGCTTTACACCATCTGTTACAATCGATTGACCAAGTTCATCAGCAGTACAATAGAAATTCCAAAAAAAAAAAAAATCATGCAAATGGTTTTCAATAACTTTCACCAATGATTTCATTCTATTTTTGATTTTATATCGTAAATTCTTGCCATAGTTTGTTGATGCTTTTATTCTTGTTACCAAAACATTTTCCTGGAATTTGTTCAATAAAATATTAAATTTGATTTTAACAATGTACCCACATCCTTTCACCAATCAATGCGTAAAACAAAAAGGAATGTCTTGAAGTAATATTCATTTTTTTTTTTCATTTCAATCTTGAAACACATGAGTAAAGTCTTATAAATAGAAACCAATGTATGGGTAATCTTACTTTAAATGAAATCAGAAATTAAAGCGAGTATCATTTTCGCCAATGATGGATGTCAATTTTTTTTAATCCAAATAGTGGAAAAAACTCTTAAGTTAGCCAAAGAAGCAGCTGAAAATTCTATTTTGTATGAATAAGATTTGTGAGCAATGATTCAGAATGATATAGTCGGTTCTCCTTATTATCTGTATTATTATTTATTAGATACCCTATATATAGTGGCAATGTTTAGGACTAAATCACATCTCGGCTTTGAGAACTTTCATGTTAGGTCAAATGTAAAATAATTGGTTTTTTTAACACTTCAAAACTATTGTTCTAATCAGTACTAGCTAGTCTTTATCAGCCAGAATTAACTTCCTTTAATCGCATATCAAGACATTATGCATACTACTCGATTTTCTGTTTAATTTAAACTAAGTTTCGCCTATTATTTTATTATTATTATCAGATCTCATTAGATTCGCAGTTGTAATTATCAAGTCTTTTAGAATATCAAATCATAATACCCTATATTAACCCAATTTGTTGTTGCTGTATTAAATTTTATATGTTTTGTGTTTACGTTGTTAATAAATATGATTGGTTGTACTACATACACACGTTCCAAGAATATGATAGAAAATTTATTATGAAAGAATCACTCACCTGTGCACATGCCAAATGTACGGGCGTTGATAAATCGAGTTGTTGTTTCGAGATTTTTGCTCCATATTTCAGACATAATTCAACAGCTTTAATATCGCCACCATGTACAGCTGAATGTAATGGAACATTACCTTCGTTATCATAAAAAGAAATCATATCTTCGCGTGTACAATTACGTTGTTCGCCCCACTGTGTTATCAAGTAAAAACCAAAAAGAACGAAAATATTTAGAAATCATTTAGAAAATTAAACAAAAACAGCATATAAAATATAAAGAAATATTCCAATAAATCCATCTTTGGTTTTTTTTTTGGAGACAAAAATATCAAAACAAAGAGTTGTCGTTACAGCCATACAATACGTACATTCTTGATATAATCATATCCTGTCAAATAAATGTAAAAAAATTTCTATGGCAACTTTTTTAGGCAACTTTAAACAAAAGAAGGAAATAAAAAATGGCCAAGAAATTCTTTTCATAGAAGATAAAGTAAAAGTTTAGAAGTATTATACATACATACATCAAGAATTGAGCAAAATATGGATTTTAAAGTAAATAAACTGAAGGAAAAGTGTGTATGTTAATTTTGAACGATTAAGTTTCTCCTTGTTATTCCTTTTAATAGTAAAATAATATTTAAAAACACTTTGCCTTTTACTTAGTGTTTAACAATATTTTAGAAATAATAAACTGAATAAAACTTTTTTTTCTTAATTTTTAAACATATTCTATAAACTTTTATACAAATTTCTTTAATAACTTATTTCGTTTCCAAATTATTCGTGCTTAATTTTTTTTAAAGTGCTGGTTGGGAGCCACTTTACTTAGTAGTACATACTGTGAAAAAATATTACAATTAAAAGCTTCACTAGGTGATACCTTTACCACTGATCTGGTTTATGATACATTAAGAGTTAACGTTGTTGTTACAATGGATTTGAAACCCTCACTAGTATTGCATAACTTAAGTATAATCCACATCAGTGTATAATAGTTGCATTTCACAAAAAAATATCATTGGAAATCTTACACGAAGTGACAAGTTTGGTACGCTTTTTGTCTCTTTACTCAATCTATTAATCATTAGCTTAAGGGTATATGCACCTTAATATCTATTTCATCGACTAGATAACGCACTGTTAAACAGCAAAGCTATAGGTAAACATGTTGGTTTATTTAGCAAAATACAACCCTCTAGTTAGGATTTCGACCTAGCTTCTCACACCACTTATGTTGTGTGTGTTAATTTTATACATCAGTGACCTACCAGTTTAAAGTCGACTCCAAACGATAGATTTTTCAGACGCTTTTTCATAGCGTTTTATAATTTTACTCTCAGAGTATTTGCCAGAAATCTGCTGAGAGGAAGTCGACGAGGAAATATTTTTTTATTTTCGTTTTGATGTCTGACCTGGGATTTGAACTCGGGAACTTAACCTTGCACATACGCAAGCCTATTTTATGCAGAATAAATTCGGTCAGCAAATCATATCTAATCTTTGAGATCTTATTATAATAAGCTGACAAAATGTAAATAAAATTTTAATCGAAAATCAGAAATGACAAGAAAGTTCCGATTTAAGCCAGAAACTAGGATATGCTTTTATTACAGCTTGGAAAGATTTTAATTATAAAATAATTCAACACCAAAAATTGAACACAAACTATGCACGAAATTCTACAGAAGAGGTCTCATTATCTGACTCTAGGTCTTCATAAATAAACAGTTCATGTTGTACATTAGACATCGAAGGAAGGGTTACTAGCGAAGCAAGCATCTCTTCAACCTAAACTCACATATAAAACTCAAAATGTGCTTGATGCCAAAGTAAAAAAAATATATTTTTAGAGATCAGAAAAAAAACCTGTTTTATATAGAAAAATTCAATAAGAGAACACGTTTTCACAATGTGTACATTTAAAACAAAATAATAAAAAAAGAAATGAAAACATAAAAGCACTTGTTATGCTAAACAGATTCAAATAAAATTGATGATAAAAATCTCTGGAGATTTTCGATTTTCCCTATACGTAACACATATTAGGGAATATTTTCTTTTAATGACTGATCAAAGAAATAAGAATTTGTTTTATTTTGTATGTTACACAATTAATATTGGATTGCCTTTTATAATTTCTGCAAATTTGATTTTGGAAAGTAAACATTTGTCGTTTTCCATACTTAGAAATTCTCTATTTTTGGTGGGTTCAGTTCTTTTAGTGCGCCACAAAAAAAAATAAAGATGATCAAACTATTATTTGATAAACGTTTAGGGTTTTGGTTCAAATCAATTGAATCGTATATATTGACTATTGAGACAACCTCGGAACTAATTCAGAATAAGAATATTCACATGGTTAGTATGGTAACTGAACGCTGTGTACTCTATATTGAAAATTGTTCAAGAATTTTGGATGCTTCTGGCGGAATTAGTACTTCCAAAACATGTGGGATAACGGAGACTTGGAAGCTAACAACATAGTTGACTCACTTGCGAACTAGTATTACTTTTACTTATTGATATGACTACTATAATTCAAAAGATTTTAGACATGAGATTGAGGGGGATATGAATGGTCTTACTCACTCATTTGAAAAAAAAGTTGAGAAAATGAATCCACATGTAGAGAAACCAAACAAATCTAGTTCGATTTACGTTAAATCTAACCGCCATAGAATAATTGCCTGAAGGCCGAAAAAATCTTAAAATGTCTGCTTCACATTCATTGTTCTAAGCTTGAGTCCTGTAACGAAAGAACTTTTCTAGCCAACAAGTGAGCTGTGCTTGAGACAGCAGACAATTTAAACCAACAAAAATTACACACTCAAATAAAATCTTAAAACAAAAACAAATAAAAACGGGTTGGATAATTCTGTATAATTCCATAAAAATTTTATGGAATTTTATAAATTTAAAGGATTTGTAATTTTTATTATAAATATGCACTACTGCCTCTACTTTTTTACAAGTACACCACAAATAAATCTTCTACTTACTTGAAAAAAGACTTCCATAGTTTTTGAGCTGGCATTTTTGGCTGCCTCGTGTATAGGATAATAACCATTGTTGCAGGGTTTACGAGGACATGCACCAAATTCAGTTATCTAAATACAAAAAAAAAGTATAGATATAATAAAATAAAAATAAAATAACAAAAATAAAATATTTTCAATACAACAAAATTGTCAAACAAATTAAGAATAATAAACAACACATGTAACTAAACATTTTAATTATTATTGTTATTTCTTTTTTCGTTTAAATAAAATTTATGTTTCAATATTTACATCATGATGTATTTTCTAACTAATTTTTTTTCATTTCGAAAAGCATTCCAAATAAATATTGAATTTGAATAAATTATTCGTATTTAAGTGCTGCTGGGATGGTGTGCATACATATACAATATAATTATTTTATTAAAATAATATAAAATAAAATAAATTTAAAAAAGCCAAAGATTATAAAAGCTTTAATACGATACATACTTAATAAATTTGTTTTAAATAGTTTAGAATTGTTTTTAACACAAATTTTTTTTGTTTTAAGTTTAAAATGTGACACAACTTATGAGTTTTATTATTTAAATTTCTTATAGAAAGACTTTTTCATTATAAATAAATTACTTAAAATAGCTTTTAGGACATTTTATTAATTAAATTTTAAATGATAAAACTCATTTCTATTTTTTATGCCAATTAAATTTTTACAAATTAACTAAAGAACGAATTCATTCTTCTGAGAGAAGCAATAGAGAGTTCGACAGTCCACTATTAAAATAAGATTTTGTTATACGAAACTAACTTTTGTAAGAAATATATTATTAAAATAGGCTGGATGTCAATCTGAGATATTGTTTTTTGGCTATAGTTCTATCGGCAACAGTTGAATGGTCAAGAGTAGCTCAGAGATGTAGTTAAACTGTATAACTACCACATCTTTTCAGAAATTGACTAAGGCCGTTTCCAACCCGAATTCAATTTATTTAGTCTAACCTTCTTATCATGTACCTTCTTAAAGGTCACAATACTTCTAGGAAAGTATTCTAAGAGGATTAAAGTTTCGGAATATGTGAAATACAATATAGTGATGATAATTTTGTCATCCACTTCCTTTCTCAGCTTTAACCATAGTAAATGTAAACATCGTTATTTCATAATTGTTGTTTGGGTATTTTGTTTAGATTTATTTTTGTAGTGTTTGGTGTTGTATTTTCCTTAACTTGTTTACCATTTTTATGCTGGTGTTTGTTGTTGTATTTTTGTTTATAATTTTAATGTTTTTGCTCCTTCCTACTCGTTTTTGTGTTTCTATCAAATGCTATAGCTTTTGCAATTTAGTGGGGATAATTGCTGATATTTTATAATTACTAGCGGCTTTCGAAGAATTGGAACATGCATTTTATGATCTGACTTATGTATTTATCAGGGATTCGTTTACTTAGAGTTTCTCTCCATTGCATTTGTGTTTGAAAACAGTTTTTGTACTTCTTCAGCTAGATTTAAACCAGAGTCTATCATTGTAATATCAATGACAACTCCGATAATAGTTGGTTATCTCAATTCATAATTTTTCATCTGTGTTTAGTTACGTAGTGTTACTTAGTACTCCTCTATCTTTTGGAGTACCAGAGTTCGAGTTCAATTGGCTAGTGAAGCGAATTAGATGTAACAGATACATTTCGTTCTTGAGCACTATTCGATTGCGGAACATGCTTTCTATATAAATCTTTACAGTATCTGACAAAAAATTCTATTACTTTAGCAAACCTATTTTTCCAAATCTGAGTTAAAAGTTTAAAACATAGTACATATAGTATTTTGTTTTAGATACATTTTCTAGTAATCTTTGATCTTTGCTAAGAAAAATTTCAATTTAATTTATTTGTTTTAAAACTAAATTTCTCAATACTCCCAGAATTTTGAAATAGCACAAGTTTCTAATGATTTTGAATTCAAAAATGTATGACCTTTATAGTATGATTTTTTTAACCACTAATAAGCTAACACAAAGCTGCTGGCATAAACACAAATTTGAAATGTAAAATAATATAATATTCTCAATATGTTTTGCTTTATTTTTTGTTCACAATATGTGGGTGGGGTACCGTCATATTCATTATTTGTTTTATCATCATCATAGATAATCATTAACAAAAATAAAAAAAAAAACAGTAAAAATCTTTGTTTTTATCACTACAATCTTTTTTTGTGCTTTTTGTTCAGTTAATAAAACCCCACCAAAAAAAAAGAGACAAAAACAAAATTGAAATGAAATTATTCGGCAAAAAAAAATTTTTAAAATTGGAAAGCCTGATTATAATACCATATTGCATACCAAAATTCGGGCACATTCCTCATGATCATAAATGGCTGCCAAATGTAAAGCGGTACGACCATGTTCGCCACCCTGTTGTATATCGAAATGATCACGATATTTTCCCATCACCATCAATGATTTCACTTTATTCAGTTCCGTTGCTAAATGTACCGGAGCCTGTTTCTTATCGTTAAGGACGTCGGTTTGAACTGGTCTGAAAAGTATATAAAAATTAGTCCGAAATCAGAATAGAAATAGAAATTAAATTCTCAAATACTGGTTATAGCAACATATGCGACATAAAAAAATAAAAAAATTTGAGCAAAATGACATGAGCATGAGTGAACATTTTAAGTCTTAAAAATTAAGAACCATTGGAGTCGAATCACCCAAAAATTTTAGGTCACAATCGTCTGTAATGCTAAGAATGATGAGGATAAATGTATGAGGTTTTATTATAATTTAAGTTTTTTTTTTAATAAATTTAGCATCCGATTGCATTTTTTTTACTGAAATGTAAATCCGCCAACATGTTTAGCATCAATTTTCCTTGGTTGCATGTTTATATCTTTGAAATATTGATCTGTACTTAACAAACTTTCTGTACTATTGACCTTCAAAAGATTTACTTTGTAAAGGTAATAAAGTAAATTATTGATCCTTTAAGTAAAATACGATGCTAAGATATTATAAAGTTTTCGCTTCTTTACAAATAAAAAGTTTTTTTTTTTTTCATATTTTTGAAAAATTCCTCTTTGGCTATACTTCCCTTAGCTTGTAATAAATCAAAGAATAAATAAATAAAACATTGCGTATTACATTCTACATAACTGCTAATATGGTTAGAGTCTGTTTTTTTTTATTAAAAATGTAATAATAATTCGCACACAAGAAGGTTAAATTTATGCATTGAAATTCTGTTAAAAGAATAATTTGTAACGAATGAACCTTTTATTTAAAAAAATAAAGAAATTCATAAACACCATTTCATGTTGAAACAGAAGGCACAATAACAGAATAGAAGCAGATTATTCCTTGGGTTTACGGGTTTTTAGGTTTACAGTCAGAACCGGTGTTGAGAATACCGAAAACCGAATTTTTAATTTTTGTTTGTTAAATTTTTCGACTTTTTTGTTTCATTCTTTTAGATTAAATTGACGGATATTCTAAAAAGCATAGAATAAGGTTGTGTTACTATCCGACAGCGCCTTATTTCATCCATTTGCTATGCTGTGTATTCCTTCGACTTCGATAGATTCATATTTTACAATTGTTAGCAGAGATGCAGGAGGTCTTGCAAATGATATACATGCACAATGGGTCATTTTGGAGTATGCGTCTATTATTTGGAATCCATACTATCGTTGTCATAGTGATTCAATAGAGTCTGTGCAAAAGCAGTTTTCATTATTCTGTTTACGTGGCTTAGGATGGGATTGTGGCAAGGGGCTTCCGTCATATGAGGCTAGATTAGGTTTGATAAAACTTCCAACTTTAGAACGAAGGGGTTTATTTTGTTTTTAATCTGGTTAAAGGTGATATCGATTCTGAGTTTTTGCTTTGTAGCCTGAATTTCAGTATTCCATCACGGCACTATCGTCCTCTTACTATGAATGTAATTATCCGTAGATAATTCGTAGATTATGTAATGACTTTAACTTATATTATGATATTATTGATTTTACTTGTAGTATTTGTAATATAAAACGTAGCTTATATGTTGGCACTAATTTATAAATTATTATATAAAAATGTATTCTCGTTCTTGTCTTAGGTAGTTCCGGTTTATTGTTAATTTATTCAGCTTGTGATTAAGTTCTGTAGCTGATTTATAGTTCTCGTTGCCATTACTTTTCCCTTACCCGCTAAAGTCCGGACAGTAGTTTGTACAAGTCCCTATGTAATGGGGACGAGCCCTCCGCGGTCGGGTGACGGGGGTTAGTGTGAGGCCGGGGACGTTCGAAAAAAAATATATATCTTTAGTCAGGGTTACGACATAGCCTAGTTCCTCATACCACTTATGTTATGTGTGTTAATTTCAGACATGAGTGGTGGAGTCTGGAATTTAAAGCCGGTTCCTAACGACAAATATACTCTGAGAGATGTTGCCAGAAGAAAGCTCACAAAAAGTCGCCAGAGTAATATTTTTTCATATTTCCTTTTGTTCGAGATGTCCGACCTGGGGTTTGAACCGTAGCTTCACTTCTAATAAGCCAACACACTACCTAATAGACTACGGCGGCTTTACTTGTAACTTATTTAACTATTTTAATTCAATATTATAATTTATTCTTGAAGAAGTATTAAGCAACCCATAATGCAGTCAATAGCATTACAATTATTTTTTTCTATAAAACATTGCCATATCTAGACAATTGTCATAAGTAGACAATTGTCATAAGTAGACAATAGAAAAAGTAAAAAAAAAAAAACGGATTTATTATCCTTAATTACCATATATGCGTACTGCTCATAAATATACAATTAATTATAGTGTCCACGTGCATTTCCCATGGTAACACCGAAACATGCAGATGATATCAAGCCTTGTGTTCAGACAATAAATATTACTCATCTCTTGAGAGCAACTTAAAGTCAATATAAGAGAATAAAATTTAAAAGACCATGGGAAGGAAATATGTAGCCTCATATATACATATATTCAATCATTGGATTTCAGTGCATGGCACTGGATTGAATTTTATTTGTTTTATTTTCTCTATTTAATCATTCATACATTATTCTGTTCCTTTACATTCTTGGCTGATGTTCGTTTCAATCTTTTTGTTTGGTTTGCATAAAACACCGGAATAAAGAAAAGTCGAGATAGTTAGTGAACGAGAATACAGGCCAAGCAGTAAGCAAATTGGCAATTTAATTTAGCACTCAAACATTCACACCTTCACCTCGTTTCGTTTCCTTTCGTTTGTTCTCTTTGTGAAAGAAGAGTTCAAAACGGTCATTTAAAAGTGACATTTAAAAAAATGATTACAAACCAAAGCCACAGATATGAGAGGTTTGAATGGTTGCCTAATGAGTATTGGCCATTTTTACGGAAGAGAAACCGTTCGATGCCAACTGGTGCCACGCATACCACAATTTTGTAAAAAAAAGTATTGTTTTAAACGTACACACTTACATTGACAATAAAAATTCCAAGGCCTCATATGAATCAAATTCAACCGCCATGTGTATTGGTGTATTGCCAGCATTATCTTTGATGTTGAAATCTATGAGGAATAAACATAAAAAATAAAAAAAAAAATTAAAAATATTAAAATTTAAAGCGAATTTGAAGATAAATTCATGCTCACCTCCATTTTGATCACGTATATAACGTAAGATATTGACCCGATCGCGTGCAGCAGCTTGATGCGCTGCCGTACGTCCTTTGCCATCCTGTAAAGATAGGCGTGTGGTATCGGCCATATAAAGCCGTTTGAAATCATCCAGATTTCCAGCTTCTGCTGCCTGCAAAACAAAAAAGATGTATGTATTGTTAGAAGGCTATAAGTTTCTAGATAATTAGTGTGATAATTATTAACAATTTTTTATATAACCTTCAAAAGAGCAAAGTGCGTTAGCATTATGAGAAAATTTTCAGGATTGTTAAGTAAATATCCGGTATTACACTTTACTGCATATTATTACGGAAAGTTAGCAGGATTTAATTTTCATCATGTTACGTTTTAAATATGAATACACAGCTTTAATTAAGAATTCAATTATAAATATGTAGCATACATTTTCATAACATAAACACTTATTTGTAATTCATAAATTCGAAGTAATTATGCCAAGGAAATTGCCAATGCATGTGATATAAACTTAAATATTCATACAATGCTAGGCCCCCTATAGCTCTATTAACATAATAATTCCAAACTTACATGACAGAGCCAACAACAAACAGTCTACAACATGACATATTGACCAAGTTCATAAGGCAAAACAATTTTCAGGACGTAACATGGAGGAAAGGCAAGAACAAAGATGCCAATTTTTATTGTAATTCATCATTGTATTTAAGAAGCTTTGTGACAGCACTTCTTTCCCTTTCTTTATTTATTTCGATTTTGTTTTTTTACCATATAAATACCCATCAAGTTCATGAAACTTTTGAAGAAAGAAAGAGGATATAAGATTCTTTTAATTTTTCATCATATCTCATAGACTTAATATTCAACAATAAGCTTAGAAAACGGTTGCGATTTATTTTCCAAAATTAGACTGAATTAAATTTAATAAAATCGATTATATGTAGGAAATTTTCCCAAATGTATGCTGTAATAATATCTAATCCCTCGAAATATGCTATATTCATAAGTTTTTTGCTTAAATAATGATTTGAAGAATTTTATTCCTTTTATTTGTATTTAATACACAAAAATATTAAATATTTTAAAATTTTATAATTTTATATATAAAAAAATTTATTAAAATCGATATGTAGGCAATTTTTCCAAATGTATGCTGTAATAATATCTAATCCTTAGAAATATGCTACATTCATAAGTTTTTTGATTAAATAATGATTTGAAGAATTTTATTCCTTTTATTTGTATTTAATACACAAAAATATTAAATATTTTTATAAATTTTTTTAAGATTATTTCTAATGCACGCTCTTGTCATGTACTTGTTTTGCTGAGACGCTTTTATTGGACATTTTTGGGAAAATCCTCCTTACGATATGCAACATAAAAGACAACTGACAATTAATATTGTGTATGTCTGTTAGATTAAAAACAAAAAACTAATATTGATAAATTTTTATTGATAAGTTCAGAATTGCTGCTAAATTAATAAAAAAAAAAGTAATAAAAAAATTATTTGATATTCAATTATTTATTAAATGTTTGCCCTAAAGTTTATTGACCACTTAAAATATAAATATTTTCAAAGATTAATGAAAATTTGAATGATTTCAATACATTTGTGGTAGGTTAACTACAACTGAAAGATAGAAGATAATAATGTCCGACTCTCACATCTGTATAATTAAAAGCTAATCATTAGAAAGGAAAATTGTTAGCCTGGACAGCTCTAGACCTCTAATGCACTTAAGCAAATTGAAATCATCAGTAACCTATAGAGCTAAATAAGATGGATCTCACCATCAGCATCCATAAATAATGAAGGGCTTCTAAAATCGTTGAACTTCACAAAAATCTCCTTAGGTTTGGAAACAAGGTACCGCATACGGAGAGGAAATTTTTTCGGGCACTATACCGTCTTTTTCCTTCTCCTGTATTCCAACACAATACACTACAGGTGTGGTGATATCATATAAAAAAGAACTCTTCAGGAAGTCCTTAATATTCAGAGAACTTATCAAGGAGAGTATTTGTTTTATAGCAACGACAATTGATGGGTGAAAAAAGCTGAAATAGTAAATATTAACACTGAAAAACCGAGGCTCAATAAAAGGTTGTTTGTACAATTGCTAAAGGGATAAATTAAAGGGTATTAGATTTTATTGAGTCTCGACTATTCTTTTTAACAAAACTTAAAATATTTTTATAATAATATAATACTGAAAATTTTCTTTTATAACATTAAGTAAGGAGTGTACGCAAAAAAATTGGATATATTTCCTGCCTCATACCATACATAATTCATACTACGACGAAAAACTAATTACCGTTTATTTGCTTTTGTTAACAAAAATTTAAAAGAATTTTACATACATGAAAGTGTATGATTAAATTTATTTGTGTTCACTCCTTAATTAAGCTTGCATATGATTTTTTTTTGCCATAAATAAAATCTCCTTAATATCTGTTTACATTATATATTTACAGTCACTAGCGGGTATTTAATATGAGTCCATAACCTTGAAATTATTAAGTATTACGAGTAGTTTGTAATGTAATAGGCTGTGTAATTAAAATGACATACATACATACATAATTGGTCATTACAACCCTTCAAGACAGGATTATTGATCTACTTTCTCACACCATTTATGTTGTGTGTGTTAATTTAATACATAAGTGGCGGGACCTATAGTCTAAAGTCGATTCCGAACGACAGATTTTTGAGAAACTTTTCATGGTAATTTTATTTATTTTCAGAGTTTTTGCCAGAAATCTGCTAAGAGGAAATCGCCGAAGAAATACTTTTTGTATTTTGTCCTGATGTCTAGTCTGGGGCTCGAACCCTGGCTTTACGTCTAATAAGACAACACACTACCTACTAGACTACGGCGACTTCCTAATTAAAATGAACTTTTGTTAAAACTAAAAAAATTTTAAATAGAAAATATTGTCATTGGAAAAAATGATACACAAGAGAAAAGGGCAATTAGAAATTATTTTACTTCATTCATATTTTTTTCATCATATACGCCCGCAAGAAAGTTCCAAAGAAAATTTTAGGAAATTTTAGATATAAAAATATGTACCGAGCATAAGCATCTACAAAGAAAATGAATAAAGAATTCAAATGGAAAAACAATTATTTAATGTTTATTACTAACTTCATACTAACTTAACAGCCTTTAATTCTTATTCCTTTCCAATATGGTTAGAATTGATTAAATTATGTAAGTGATTATATAATCAGATTAATTAAATGTATTGTAATGGAATCAATTCTTTGTTATTATTGTTATTGATGTTAATGATAAAATGATTGCTTTTGATTTAATTTCTTCATTATTTTTTATCGTACGTCGTATGTCTGATATTAATTGTTTTTCCTTTTTGTTCATAGAATTTATTGTGGTTGGAATCATTAATAATTTCATTTTCACATACATATGTACTTACATCCACACATACATAATTGGTCATTACAACCAGTCAGTTAGGATTACGACCTAGCTTCTTAAACCACCCATTGTTGTGTGTGTTAAAGTTATCTATGAGTGGCTGGACCTACAGTTTAAAGTCCATTCCGAACAACAGATTTTTGTTTGAGAAACTTTTTATGGCAATTTTATTTATGCGCAGGGTGTATGCCACAAATCCGCTGGGAAGAAAACGTCGAACACTCAAACTTTAAACTGTAGATCGCACCGTGTATGTAGGCAGAAACGCAAATCACTATTTTCTACACCAAAAATTTATTGTCAGTCATTTGGCATGGTTGAAAGTAGATCAAGAAGGTGAAGAATATAATTGTCTGGCAAAAAGCCAAAACTTTGCAACACATTATCATTGTAAGCCTAAATAAATCAAAATTTATAAAAAAAAAAATTATTCCTACATAATTTGACTTACATATACAATGTATGTCTTTTTTTTCACAGAACTTCACTCACTTCTGTTTTTATATTGTGCTCAATTTGGCAGCAATTGCTCTGTAAGTCTTTCAAGTTTTTATTTAACTTTTGCGAGCAGAAAGAGGTTTGTTAGAATTTGTTTTTAAACTTTTTTGTTTAATATTTCTACAGTTTCAATTGTTAAGAATTTTTGTATCTGACAGCAGCATTTAAACAAATATACATGCGTGTATGTAGACATATTTACAAAAAGTCAGTAACTTTTGTGTTTTTAAGGATTTTTTGCACATTTTTTCATCGTTTTTATTTATTTTTTTGTAGTTATGTTTTGGTTAAATTGTTGTATTTATCATATAGATTTTAGTCAATATTGTAACGTTTTAGCCAAAATAATACCATATTGTTTCAATTGCGTATTTAAATATGATGACTTCTGTAAAAACCATTTCATCTATGGTAATCTTATCTTTTCCTTTCTTTTAAATTGAGTATCAAGTTATAATAATTGAAAAGTTCAAAAGAAAAAGAAATTTAAAAAATAGCATTAAGAATAATAATATTACACATGTGTACTTATATAAGTATTTTACAAAAAATTACCATAGTGACGTTGCAGTTTGTTTTTAAAACGTTCTTCAAAAATATCCAAAACCTATCATAAAAGAAAAACTACCAAATGAAATGCTTAAAATCCTTACAATATCGTTAATACTTTATAAGCTTAAGTTCATAAATAGAAGGTAAGAAAAAGAAATGTTATTTCTTTTAAAAATACCCTAAATGCCTATGACTTACATATAAAAATCAGACAAGCATTATAAAAACCTTTTCCGTAGGAAAAAATAATTTTATAGAAACGAAAAAGTTTGGACAAACATTTTTCTTTATAAAAATTTAAATTATTAAATTATTTAAATTTTTTTTTTCATATATTTATTTATTTGCAATCTATTTTACAAGAAATATTAAGTAAATTTTTTAATAATTAACAATAACTTGTATTATTAAGTTCCAGTGAACTTAATAAAAAAAAAAAAAATAAGTATTAATAATCAGCGTCTAAAAGGGTAATAGCTAACACATTTTTATGATCACTTAGTCTTGTTTAAATCAGTGTTAAAATTATAGAAAATATCCTAAAGGACTACTTGAGAAAAAGTCTTTAATAAATATACCCAAAAACCAAGAGTAAGAGATTTAACATGGAAAATGTTAACAAAAAATTAGAGACGCCCAGTTAGGGGAACATTATTATAACAAATGGTTGCTGAAGAGAATAGATTAAAATTTGTTTAACATGACCAGACAACGCTAAGGCCAACTACACCCAGTATAGGAGTACCCATACATTCCACCAACTAAATTGAATATTTTTAGCAGTTGTGTGACTTCATTTGTTTTGAATGAATTGAATCATGGAACGCATCTCGTTGTGGCTTCCGTATAATCTTTGGAGCAGGCATCGGAGGAAAACCCCCACAGGAAAAATTCAAATGGACTCAAAGCGCATGATCTCGGTGACCAGTTGACCGATACCCTGTTGGAACCACATGTCGATTATACCCACATCATCGAATTCAGACCAAAAGATGTAGGTAATGGTCGATCTATAGTGTTCGTCGTTGGCAGTGATGATCTGGTTAAAGTCGTTCTGAAAGAAATATGACTTGATCTACATCAAACAATAAATTTTTCAGAATGCATTGGACGTTCTTCCGTTATACGACAAATTTGGTTTTTCTGCCTACCCATTTATCCCGAAATGAGTTTCATGGCTGACTATGCTTTCGACGCGATACGTAGCCCGTACAAGAAATCCCTTTAAATAAAACAATTTTATTATTTGCACGTATAGTTGAGTGTAAAATTCGTCCATTGGCACAACATACTAAATAAATGGCAACTAATTTGTAAAATATAGTTTCAATAAGATGACCGTTATCACTGTCGCAACACTGACAAAATGTGTCTTGCATTTGGCCATCCACTAGACTAATTGACAACTTATGTTTAGTGAAGTGACAGTTACTCCGTTAATTCTCAAGAAATAATTGTTTTTTTTTTTCTTAGATTTCAATTAAATTAGTTAACTTTGTTTCCCTTTCCTCTTTCCGGTAAATACGATAATTTATTAAGGGGTTAAGATTGCCATCGCTAATCTGTTTCTTATAAAAATCATAATCTGTATGTAAATAATATTATAATTGCGTAACGGTTACTGTAATAAATACTTTTATTTTATGTTAATATCATGATTGTGTAAGTATTTATAACGGTATTATGAATAACATTTAATACTTCAAAGAAAACCAAAGAGGTTCGCTCCTCTTTATACTTTTTTGTTATTGTTTTTCCCTAATATTTTCTTTATTCCACTCATATTCTTTATTTCAAAAAGAAAAAGTTAATCAAACTGTAAAACGAAAAGAAAACTTTAAAGCGAACATCACTCAAAAACTTTTCAAAATGCGGTTATTAACTCTACAAATGGATATTGGGATGTTGATTTAAAGGGATACAGATTGGAAAATTTCTTCGTATGCGTGGCATTTGAATGTTAAACGCGTAGTTCAATGCTTATTTCAATACTTGGAATTCATATTATTGGGTATTCTAAGAAAAGCAATAATATTTAATCAAATTCACGGACACAATCGGAGTCGATATCCCTAATGACATTTTACTAATTTGCGATAAATTTTTTGTTTTGGTTAAAATAAAAGTGAGTGAGTAATGCTTTAGAGTTTATAACGAATGACTGATTTAAAACAATTCTTTTTTATAAAAATTCATGACCCATATAAACTTTAAAGAGTAAATGCATTTCAATTATTATTTTTGTATGAAAAATGCCACGTCTGCTTCAAATACTAAAGAAAATATAGACTTTACGGATAGAAATTTTACTTGACCAACTTGCCTCTGTTGGACAATAGTTAAGGTCAACCAAAAAAGTGTCTCATAAATTAAAAATAAATTTAAAGAGCTTCTGAATATTGAAAGGAAATGTGTAATGCAAGTAAAAGAATAGATATTTTGCCAAAACTCTTTATGTCTCTGTTAGAAAAGCAGCCCAAAAAGTGAAAAAAAGAAACTAATGCTGATCCATAAGTCTTTCATTGAAAGAATGCCATGATGATCAAATAGACCTATGGAGCCATGGTCTGAGCAAATAGGAAAAAAACAAACAACTTAGGTAGGTTTAGGCTTTGGTTAGGGTAATGGAAGACAAGATACCGAACTTTCTACAGTCACAACATATAATGGGACAACTAATGAAGTAGGTTGGTTGGAGTGATAGCTTTGCTACCAAAAGCTCACTTGCACACGCAAAGCGGCCCGGTGTGACGGCACAGGTGAATTCAATCTTGTACATTGAAAGGAAAACTATCTTACGATGGAAAACCAGTCCAAAAGTTTGATAAATGAAGCTATATCCTAGACATCAATGGACGATAGCTCAGTCAAGCTTACAAGAATTGGGGAGCCAAATAACCTATATCTGCACATCGCAAGAGAAGGACAGTGACAAAGAAAGTAGATAACAGTCTGCTCTTTCTCAGCGCACCTGCAGAAGTCGTTAAATAGGAACTTATATAGTAAATGTAAGAAGTTTTAGCTGAAATAAAATATTTTATTACCTGCATAAAATCATCGATGATTTTTTTTGATACCGGTGACATGGGTAACATTCGTGTCCAATGTGTTGGTATTTTAAAGGGAGCAGTTACCGTTAGTTCAGCACCGCGTGCACAACCGTTAATTAAACAACGTAATGGTCTTACAATAACGTCACGTTTTGACGAATTTTTCATATTAGATTTTATCGTTATCATAAAAACTATTGTATTTTTGTTATTGCAATTGTTATTAACACAGTTTTTTTAGTTTTCTCAGCCAGTTTCTTCTTTTATACAGTATTGGTGATTTTTTTGTATTTTTATTTTTTTGCTTTTCCGTTTAAACTGTTATTTCCGTTAAGCTCGTATTATTTAAAGAAAACTTGTAAAAACTATTTCTATGTCTAGTTTTATTTATATTTTGTTTATAAAAAAATAAAAGAAAATCATTTTCTTTTTCTTGCTATTCACATTATTATTTTCATTTGTTGACTGCTATTGTAAGATTTTTTTTTAATTTCAAACTTTTTTCTTTAAACTTTTTATTCTATTCACTATTTTTTTTTTAAATTTGTATAGATTTTTTCTCTGCATCTTATATTTTAGTTGTTTAAATTTATAACTTTAGAATCTTTTGCTTTTAATTTATTATTTTCATTTGAATAAAAAACCTAAATTTAAAAATTGTTTTTGTTTTATTTTCCTTTTCTATTTGGTTGATAAAAATTCACACGTTACATTATGGGCATTTCCATTATACCACATGAAATAATTTTTTATTTTATTTATTTATTATTAGTCATAGCACAATTAGATAATAATCTGATAAATGAAAGTGCTATGGAAGTACTTCAAAGAAAAATTAAACAAAAAAATTAATAATAATATTGTCATAATTGGTCATGACAACCCTTCGGTCAGGATTTTGAGCTAGTTTCTCACACCACTTATGTTGGGTTGCGTTAATTTTATACATGAGTGGCTTAAAGTCGATTCCGAACAACAGATTATTTTCGAGAACCTCTACTAGGCAATTTTATTTACTCTAAGAGTTTTTGTCAGAAATTTGCTGAGAGGCAGTCGCCGAAGAAATATTTTTTTTCATATTTCGTTTTGATATCTGACCTGGTATACGAACCCAGGCTTTTCGTCTAATAAGCCAACACCAAATTTACAAGACTACGGCGACTGCTAATTAATAATAATAGTACATTTTAATCCAATTAATTTTCTCTGGGTTATGTTTATTCCATTTCCATTAAGTTTTCCAGTAGTAAAATTGATTTGTAAAAAATTATGAAATTTTTCCGACCCTCAACTCAAGTCATTTACTTTCAGAAGGTTATGAAGATATTCATACGACAAATTTACCACATAGTGAATGAAACGTCGTACATACATATAATCTTGAATTATATCACGATATTTAAACATTTTTCTCACTTTATAGGTTATTTCAGGTTTCTAAAAGTACATCGCTGCTTTTAAACGTTTCATATTTATTAAATTTTATACATATTAAAGAGTAGAAAAATTTTAAAATAATCTTCATGGGAAACATGTCGCATGAATTTGTTGTTAATGATAAAGTAGTCTAGAGACGAATAGTAAAATTTTTAGAATAAAATTGTTTAGAATAAAATTGTTTGATTAAATTGTATTAAACGCAGTAGTAGAACGTTTACTACTTGTGGCTAATTAAATTAGCATTATGATGTAATAATGAAATTACGTTTAAAATCAGCAGCTGGCATGATTTAAGATTTATTAAGATTGAAAACGTATTGGCAAATGCCAATATATAAACACCCAATTTGCAGAATTTGTAACAGTTAGTATGATGGGCAGCAGAGCAGTAGAAAGAGTTTTCCCAATTCCCAGTTGGATACAAGACTATGTTGTCCCTGTCTTATTGTTAAGTAATGTATTAATATCCTTTAAAAATAATTCTTAGAAACGTTTTTTTATTGTTAACAATAGAGATGTTTTAAGTTAACAACTTAATCAATAAAATAAAGCATAATTTTAGTATCATTACTGGTTTTGTAAGCGTATATACACTGAGCACCATAAGTAAGTCAACATACACTATAATTTAAAATTTTCTGTTATAAAAAATATACTTGTAACACAACAACAATTTTGTTTTTTTATTTTTTGTTTTAACATTTTATAAGTAATAAATAAACGTTTTTATTTTTGGAAATTTATTCAACTATTCTCATTTACTTTTCCCGCTATCCTAAGAAAATGAATTATTCCAATGGTGTTCACTCACTTTTGGCGCTCAGTTTACACATATATTGTGTAAAATTTATTATTATTTTTAAGTTTTCTTATGCAGAAGAATGAATCCTTAAAAGTGTGCTGTTTTGATAAATCATTTGCTAAAGAAAAATTTATTTATAAGATATGACATGAGAAGAAATCTTAAAAAATATGTTTGCTATTATATTGAACAGTCAAATATTAATTTCGAAAATTAAATTTTATAATAATTTACATAAAAACATGAAATAATAAATACATTCAAAGCGGTTAACACTTCAAATATGTTTTGATTTTTGTTTTATAAACAATATTGCAATCTTAACCATGATTAACACCAAAAATTATGCTTTACATTTATTTTACCTACAATAGTCAACACATCCTTGTAATATTGTATTGTATGTCAAATGAAGTTGACATTTAATTTGTTTTTATTAAATTTTATGGAAATATGTATGTATTTACGCACGTATTTAAACTTTATTGTTTACATATACTTGTAAATATTTATATAAATACAATACACAGAAAGCCTTAAAATAGACCACACTTAATTTAATCAAATTTAAATTTAGTATCAATTAATTTTCCTCTTTATAATTTTTATAATTTAAGTGAACAAAATGGTGTGCAAATACCATGATTTGCAAATTACGAATATCCTTTAGGTAACCATTTTTGTGGAACCATTCCATAAAATGCTTACAAGCATCAATCCATTTAAAACCATTTCATGTTTGTTTAGGCATGTGTTTTGAAGCCATGAAAATGTGGTTAAAATCTAATTTACTTAGAAAACAATGTTCTTGGGTACTTAATCAAGCAATGTTTGCTTTAGACGATGCTTTTTTTTTTTAATTAAATTGAAAATAAAACAAGTAATTATTTAAATTATAAAAGAAATTTTGTGGTAACTAAATATACACGTTGACAGCTCATACGATAATAAAATGCTTTTAGTTGGTTTCAGTTTTTCAAGTAACAAAAAATTTAAATTTCTTTTGGAAAGAAAATTCTTTTTGGTTTTTTTTTTGTAATGGTAATACTGCGGTATACAATATAGTGAGGAAAAGTTATTTTGCCCTAAGCTAAACTCGAGTTATAGTTAAGATTACTCTACATAAATTCATTAAGAAATCTAAAAATTATATTTCGGGCAACAGAAATTATTATTATTTTTTTTTTTTAATTTAAACCATGTACCGTACGTTATCAGAGTACTTCTGCTACTTCTTGGAATTGTTTGAAAAATCTTAAAAATAAATTCCATATGAGGTGTAAAAATTTTAAGAAAGTAAAGGTCAATGTTCATTTTGTGCAGATGATGGTTTTCAAAATGTTTCATTTAGAAAGGGTGAGAATACGTATTTTTGAAGAATAAAGTATAGTTTATAACAGACGAAAATGAAAACGGATTTAATTAAAAAGTGGATAAAGCTATAAGCTTACATGAGGTTCGCGTAAGACGCGTCTTTGTAGAAACGCAAATATCAAAAAAATTTGTCCAAAATAGATCTACTTGGAGCTCAAAGCACATATATGCATACATAATTGGTTATTACGACCCTTCAGTTACGGATGCTAGGAGCCCCAGGGACTTGTCCCTGCCCAGCAATGGTGAGGTCCCCTCGGGGAGGACGTGGTGGCTGTGGTTTAGACCCAATCGCGGGGAGTGCGCGAGTACGGTGTGGCGGTACATTCTTAACGCATTTGAAGGAGTTTAGATGGTCTCCGACCCCTAAACAAGAGGGGAGTCATTCCCAAATAGCATGACTACGAATTGGTACCTACTTCCTGGCTGTAGCCAGTGTTTACAGCATGAAAATAGGGGCTTTAGTCTACGGATTATTTTCACCCAGTGCGAAGAGCACCATGGGATAGGTACCCATGTAAAAACATATACAAAGTTGTAGGTCCAGTCACTTATGTATAAAATTAACACACACAACATAAGTGGTATCAGAAACTAGATCAATAATCCTGACTGCAGGGTTGTAATAACCAATTATGTATGTATGTATTAAACTAAAAATCATAATCGTATTAAAATTATAGAAAGATAGGCTTGATAGACTTTTAAATAATACGCAGGTTTTTAAATAAAAAATTAATTTCTTTTTCAATTTGTATTTTTTAAGCTCTATACTGTTTATACAAGGTTCTCTAGTGGATATTTACATCCCATCTACATCAAAGTCCGGTTCTAAAGTCAGAAAACAAAGCGAATGTGAGATAACTTTTGTGTCGAATGTCGATAAGAGTCGGCTGATAGATGTTGCGGACAGGAGCGGTCTTATCCTCTCAATTAAACGGCAGGAAGTCCAAAAGTGAGTTGGAAATTTTTATTAATTCATAATATTTCACATGCGAGGTCAGGACTGTATTTTATCCACATCCGGAATAAATATCATCCTCAGAAATATATTAATACTTATAGAAGAATGTAAAGAGATGTATTTCTACTCCATACTTTGATAAGAATTATATTGTGCTCTAAAATTTTTGATATTGATAACGAGATATTGGAGGAAGGGTGAATGTCCCATTATCCATCATTAGAAGTCTAATAGAACACTACGAGTGTATTGTTCTAAAGGTTGAGGTTTCAGCTAGAATATTTAGCTTATTTTGAAAAGGTAATATAAATGTAGGCATCCCTTCGCTTTATTTGTAATAAATTACGTAAAAGTTGTTACTCTATGCGTAAATTTTTAGTCCCCAAGAATTTGAAAAGGACTTCTAAGAACATTTTCTATCATTGAAATTTCGATTGTAAATATCCCTTATAGCTTAAGGGCATGCTGCGCTAATAATCCAGAGTGATTTAAATTACTTAGTTCGTGACAATTGGTCAGTGGTCTATTTCGGTGAGAATTGAAAGAAAACTTCGAAAAGCATAATATAAATACTTTTATTTACTTTCTTCTGTATTCTGGATTGCTAGGTCACTTTAACGACAAAACCACGCCAACTCTGTTAACCTATCCTACCGCAATATATCTTTAGATTCAAAACTAATACTATTTTTATTATGATTTTCAAGTTCATAATTATCACAGTATTTCAAGGATTTAAAATTATCCTCAATCAAATATTACGAATATATTTGTTTCAATTGTTTCTTAATTTTACTGCATCGCACAGAATATTCATATTTATTGTTATCGATATGAATTCAATAATAAATTTTAAAACCGCCATTCAATAGTGCTCAAGGGTAACCAAGAACAAAAACTTTTCACATATAAAAATTAATAAAAAAAAGACTAAGAATGCTGCAATTGCTTTTGGATTATTTAACATACGCACAACTGTAACACCTGTTCAAGTATATGGAAACAAAATAAATTTCTTTTTTTAATTGTAAAATATTTAATTTGTGAATAAAAAACAATTCGGAAAAAGAAAACAAAAATAACCGAAATAAAAATCAATAGCCTTTAGACCCATTTAAACGTGAGTGGTGTTAAGCGAGGCCACAACACACGAAATAAAATTGGTTTTATTATTGTTGGCTTATAAACTATTAAAACTGGAGATAGGTTGGTTGGTAGGTTGGTAATTTGGTAAATATTTTTTCCGTTTTATTATTGAAATAAAATTCTATATTTTAAATATGAATTTATAACAGTAATTAACCATTTAAATACCTCTGCATGGACAATACACTACATATGGTTATAATATTGACTTGAAAAACATTTTTATTTTGTTGCATCATAAATTAATTCCACTCGAAAATATGATAAAAATTTTATTTCCCGAAAAATGTGTGAAATGTAATTGGAGTGAAGTGAAGAAAAAACTAAAATTATGGCATTGCATTAAATTAAATGTTTTTTATGGAATGCTTAGCTACAGTAACGTAATGTTAAAAATTCGTATTAAGATAAAGTGTTTGGGTTGAATGAAGAGGTCTATTTCTTGTAATCTACTACTCTTCGATGAGTAATGTCAGGATCTCATGCTTCTAACAGGTAAACAACAATATGGAAAGAGTTCAATTGTTCTGCCATATATTGTGCGTTAGCTGTTCTATTCGGAAATCGAGTTGCAGTGCTTATTAAGGTCATTTCTATGAAAGACTCCAAAAATACCCCTAGTATATTTTCAGACATAGGATATCGCCGCTTTTCAACTTATACAACGAGGACGCATCAATAAGTCTGTGGCTTTTTTTTAATTTCGCACCTTTTAACAGAAAGGTTAGCACTATTCCTGGCATTAAGCTTCTGCCTGCCGGTCCATGGCAAAACTTAAACTCGATTTGAATTTGAATTCCACGTTGTTTGACGAGAAAAATATAAAAAAGAAAACTAGTGTGCTAGTGAGCACGATTTTTCGAGGAAAAATCGTTACTGAAACCAAGGCTACGCTTGATATATACTACGAGAAGATTGTACCATCCATCAATGAATTGAAGATGCATAATTTTCTGGATGCCGAATTTCGCTACAGGGAAACAATTGATAAAATTCAATACACGGTGTTAATTGATTGAATAAACAGTGAACAATTCGGTTAGGAAGCCCTGGGAGCATCTAATGCTTTGGCGATTTAAGTTTTGAATGGTGACTATACACCACATATATGCTACGTTTGCCCTTAATCGTACAAACATAATCGTGTGACATCTTTACAGGAGAGTTTTGCAATGTTTAATGCAAAAATGTAACGGTTTTTGCATGACAGCCGAAAGGGCTTTACGCGATTTGCAAAGTAATATTGGTATCACAGGACATTTCTTGGTAATTTTACAAACATAATACATACATAATTGGCCATTACAACCCTTCAGTCAGGATTACGACCTAGCTTCTCACACCACTTATGTTGTGTGCGTTAATTTTATACATGAGTGGCGGGACCTACAGTTTAAAGTCGATTCCGAACGACAGATTTTTGAGAAGCTTCTCATGGCAATTTTTACTCTCAGAGTCTTTGCCAGAAATCGGCTGAGAGGAAGTCGCGGAACAAATATTTTTTCGTTTTGATGTCTGACCTGGGATACGAACACGGGCCTTTTGTCTAATAAGCCAACACACTACCCACTAGACCACGGCGACTTCTTGGTAATTTTGCTGCTCTTAATAAAATATTTTAAAGAAAATTAAAAACATTGCAAAAGATGGCTTTTACGATATTCTATTGAAACATCAAAAAAGAGCAACTTTTTCTCTTTACTTCTATTCCATAAAGTTGTCGTTAAGTTTCTGACTTTTATCGAAAATTAAAATTTTCTTGCCTGCAGAGTTTATTATTAAAGGAAAGGAAAAAATTAACAAAAATTTCGATAAAATTCGCATCATTATAGAATCATAAAAAAATTGATTTCTGCCAAAAATGGTTTTCTATCAAAAAAAATTTGAAAAAAGAAATGAAAAAGAATTTTTTACATTTTAGTTTTTCCCATAATATTTCATTTAAGAAAAATTTCTTTCAAAACAGGATAAAAACAAAAATTCAGAGGAAATTAATAGTAAATGAAATCAGCAATGCAAGTGATTCAATTATAGAAGAAAAATTTATTGAAAAACAAAAAAAAAAAATAGTTTAAAACAATTTATTTGTTACAAAAATAGACATGAATTTTGCAATTGTAACCGTAAAACATTATTTAAACTTTTTTGAAATTAAAAAATCAAATATTTTAAATTTTATTTCTAATAAACGTGTTGCAAAGAAGACCTAAGTAAAGTTTCTTCTAATGCCCGATGAAAAGCAAAACATTAAAGTTGACCGTGAGTAATAATTGTTATCGGTTATTAACAGAAATTCGCGTCAGGACGTACTATTTTTTAGAGGTTCGAAATAAATAGGAAATTAAAATCTATTCTACTAAGGGCTAACGTTTAATCTGTGTGATTAACACCATAAAATACAATGCCGTTTATGTGGGAAATGAATTGTTTATTTTATAGTTCATTAATCAAAAATAAACATGCTGTGTGTGTGATGAATGAATGAATTTCACTTCTATTTTAAATGTGTCAAAACATTTCATTTCAGATTAAATAAAGAAAGATTTTTTAAATAAATTTCTTTTTAAAGGTATTAAAAAAAAAAGTTTACTATTACAACTTCCATTTTAAATATTATCTTTCAAATATTTAATAAGGTTTCATGGAGAAATCATCCTATAAATTTAGATTAGACTGTCGAAAAAAATTAGACGAAATGAAAACGATTATTATTGCCTTATACAGTCGATATCTCGGGAGTACAATAATGAAATATCTTTTGCACATGGTTTGTGTCTTTAATAACTGATATATCAATTTGGGAGGCTTGTTTTTATCGTTGTAGTCTAGTAGCTGGTGTTTTGGTTTATTAGACTGAAGGCCCTAGTTCAAACTCCAGGTCAGACATCAAAACGAAAATATGAAATTATTTCTTCGACCACTTCCTTTTAGCAGGTTTCTGGCAAAAACTCTGAGAGTAAATAAAATTGCCAAGAAAAATTTGTCATTCGGAGTCGACTTTAAGCCGTAGATCACGCCACTTATGTATAAATTAACGCACACAACATAAGGGATGTGAGAAGCTGGGCAAAATCCTGACTGCAGGTTGTAATGACTAATTATGGAATGCATTATTATTACTCGAGGCTAGAAAGCACCGAAATAAGAGTTATTAAGCAAAATCTATTAAATAAACTCTCTAAAACTTTTAAAAAATTTAAACACCCTGCGTGGTAACTAAAATAGTGAATCCCCTGCCTTGCGCGCGTTGCTCAATCTCAAAATCTGAGCTGTTCTTAGAATAGCAATAGACATTGATCTTTGACAGATCTATTTTGTTCAAGCTACTTTGCATCACTTAAAACTCTATTATGTAAAATTACATTAACGTGTGACGAACTAAGTATTAGAAGTATACCATGCATCTACTGCAGCACAACCTATGCGCAGCCTTATCAAATTTAGAAGTGCCTCACTCTATCCAGAAAATATGTAGTGTATTAAAATTCATCTCCTCTCCACAAATATTTTTCTGCGAGAATGTCACTGTTCATACCATGTTGATGAAGATGTTTCTGGGTGCATTTTTCACACATATATTACCCGAATGTGACGCACTCTAGAGAGGCAATTTCTATATATGGGCAGCCTTATGATAGAATCCTCATCTATCCGACACAATCTCTTCTATCTACTTACACTTTATTGTTTAATTTAAAAATTCACCTCTCTTATTTTGCCGGCACAGATATAAAACATTTGTTCCACGATGTTTATGTCCTCTTGTAGTCATTCCATAATCCGGTCATACGTCTGATTCAAGATGTGTACGCTTCTCTGGGTCCTTCTTAATGGCTTCTATTGATTAATCCATATGTTGAACGCAAGACGATCTACTGACTCTGATTCAAGGTAATTCCAAGGATTCAAGTAATTCCACTTTTCCTCTTAGAAATATCCTTATCGGAACAAAAGAAAAAGCCTCTTTCGATATTATGATCGGAAGCAGTAGGATATACAGAAGACTCTCTATTGCCCCGTGGTTACTATATGATACTTTTTAGTATATTTCTTTAAATAAATCTTACATTCACCGTCCTATACATGGACAAATTTCACAAATTTTATTCTGATTTAAACTTTATCAGAATTTGGTATCAATTTTAATTTAAATATTTTCTTTTAATGCTCCTTCATTGTAGATTTCTTTTCTTACATGCACTTCTCATAGTAAAAAAATATCATATTTTGTTTTCAACCTTTTGTTTTTACCTTCTTTGGTTTTGGCCAACTTTCAACAAAAACAAAATTGATATTTTTCACATTAAAATCCTTTGCCCTTTTATGTTGTCAACAAGGTTTTGTTCAAAAATGTTTTTCATTAATTTTTCCATTTAAATTGTCGTAAATCAAATAACAAATTAAGCTTAAAATTTTTTAGATAAAAATTTCAAAGATTTATTATAAACAATTATTATAAATAAAAAGAGATTGTAGAGCTTTAACTATAATGTTGGTCAACTGGTGCCAAGAACTGTTTTTCTTGTTTTTCTACCAGTAAAGCCACAGCCTAAAAATTTTTTTCTTTAAAGTCTATGAGAATTTCCTGTTATTTATTACATGGCAAAGAAGAAAATTGTTTCCAATTTAATATCAAAATTACTATTTTGCGTTTGATGTGGTTAGTTAAAGAATAATAAATCGTTTGTCAAAAAAAGAAATAAAATTTGGAGACAGAAAATAAGCATTAACTCAATAAGTGGTGACAGATGATGTAACTTAAGGACTGTACAAGAAAAATTTGGGCTTGCTTCTGACCTTATTTGTTCTGATTGATAACTTACTTTGTCTTTATTAATCATTTTTCCCATTAAGCACCTGCAGATTTAATTTGATTAAATTTAGTTTTTTTTAAGAAGAGACGAACCAGAATCGCAAGAATACATAATTTAAATTTTCAATCACAAAACGCTTCGTCCACAAAAATTAATAGACAAGCCTAGTTTACCGAAAAACTGTTATATTGATAATTTGGTAATAGCAACTTGACCGTAACAATAATAGAAGAAAAGTGGCCAAAAGTCTGAAGTGGGATTGAGGGCAAACAATTTTTCAAAAGGAAAAGGAAATTTTTCCTGGGAAAGAAATTTAAGTTTTGTATTCCAGGGAAAATTTTGACGATAAGTTCAGGATACAACTAAGTATGGTACTTGTGGTAAAACAAGCCCATTTTTCGCTATATAAACTGCTCTCTAAGTGTTTTTGTTAAAAATATATAATTATGGGTTGTAATGACACCCTTTAGTTGGGATAACGATATAGTTTCTCATTTAGTTTTATACATGAGTGACGGGATGTACAGTTGAAAGTCGACTCCGAACGAAAGATTTTTGAGGAACTTTGCATGGTAATTTCTTTACTCTCAGAGCTTATTCCACAAATTTTCTGAGAGGAAATCGTCGAAGAAATATTAGTTCATACTGATATATCTTAGATTATGCCAAATACTATAGATGAGAGAACCCCAATGGATAACCTACGCCATCGAAAGATGTGCTTTTACAAAATCTGCAAATTAAAAAAGGTGGGACATAGAAATACTATCTGAAAGTAATGTGCAATCGAAGTCGTCGAGTTTTATAACTACTATAGGACAGAATATAAAAAAATAGGACATCTAGGTAGAGATGCCAGATCCCAGGTTATATAAGAATTCACGGCAATGACCAGACAGGTAAGAAAGAGAAAGCTTCCACATCGCTGATAAAACCAATACCTTTTTGTGAATTGGATATTCTCCGCGAAACAGATAACGGATAGAGACAGTGACTCTCGTCAAGACAAATAAGTTTGAGAAAATCGAAACTTTTATTGAGTTTCTCATTAATCATACTATTCAAAAACAACCAGATAATAGAAACCGTCTTTTTGACTGAACACTTATTCATCAGAAGACGGCGTTAGTAAAGCTCGGACGAAAACTCCGCATTCTTATCCTGAACTTCGTCAGGGCAGATGGATTGGTAATGACATTATAGGAATACTCCTTTATAATACAATAGATAGTACAATTGATTATGTTGGTCGTAGTACTCTAACAATAATAATACTCTCAAATTACTAGTTTTAATTTTTAGTCATTGGCAAAATACATATTTGTTAACTTTCGCTTTTTATTGTTAATAAAAATTATTATCGGATATTTTAAAACCAAATATTTTGCATATTTCGAATGAATTAATTTTTATTGATAAAGTTTATTATTATTCTTACTTATAACCTTTTTTTTCTATGTGAAACGAAAACCTATATTTTAACACGAAATATTACATCTGAAAAGCAAATACTGTTGTCTGATTACTTTTTTTTAATTATTTTATTTGTTTCAATATAAAGCAATTGACCCTGTTTCCAGAAATGAGTTAATTTTGTTGAAAAACGAAAACAAAAAACAAAATGAAAATTCTTCTTGAGGAATCGTATGATTTTGCTGATGTAAGAAGGATTAAAAGTAAATTATTCTGCTCACCCAATAATGTAACATTTTTACTTTTTTGTTTCAGTTTTTTTCATTTCAATTTTCATTAAGTGTAGCAAAATCCCTGTATTTAAATCGTAACAACAAAAAAATATTGAAAAACTTTTACGTTTGGATGCTTAACGAGCTTCAATTGTGTTGTTGTTTTTTTTTTGTGTCTTTTAATATTAAAAACTTGAGAACAAGAATTTTTTTATTCTTATTATTAACATGGGGCTAAAATAGATACTCTATGGAATACATTACTTTTTTATTACTATTTTTCTTTTTTGTTTTTTATTATTTTATTTTTCAGTTATTTTTAAACAGGAATTTAAAAGATCACGAAAGATTTTAATGCCATAAATTCAAATAAAATAAGATTAATTTCTCTATAAATTGTTTGTAAATTATTCTTATTTTATTTACTTTTTATTTATTTAATATGATATTATTTATTTATTATATTATTATTTATACATATATTATATTATTATTTATTTATTATGTAATTACTTATTACTAGTTTATTATTTTATTTATTTATTACTTTTATTAACTAAATTTTTAGCGCAAATATTAGAACGTATATATTTTATAATTTTGTGCAAAATTGTTTTAAAATTCAATTTAATTTTAATTTTGGTATAGTTTAATATTTAAAAAAATAATAAATTTTATGCAATTGTTAATATTTTTTTTTTTTTTTTGTTATTAAACAAATTAAAAATTAATTTGTTATTAACAATACAAATTTAATATTTATTATATATAAAATATATAATTTTTAATTTTAATTTTTATTTTATGTATTTGTTTTATTGTCTTTTTAATTATATATTTTATGGCATTAAAATATTTTATTACTTTAATTCTTTTATATAAAATATTTTTATTATTTATAATTTTATATTTTTTATTTATAACTTATTGTATTACAATTTTTCATATTTTTTTAATCAAAGTATTAATTTTTAATTTTTTTTTTAATAACTTTATTTTATTTATTATTATTATTATTTATATATTTCTGTTTTATTTTTATTTATTTTTTAATTTAATTATTTAATTTATTTTTAATATATTTTTACTTTAAATATTTTATTTAATTTAAATATTTCTTTATAATATTACAATTATTTCTTTTGTACGTTTTAATTTTATTTACTTTTTCTGCATATTGTATTTATATTCATTTAAAATTTTAATTTATTTAAATTCTTTTATGTTTTTTTTTACTTAAAACTTTTCATATTTAAATTATTTTCAATATTTCTTTTTTTTACTTTAAATTCAACTGTAATATATTGAAATATTTAAATTCTTCCGTTAACCGTTCTTTTGTTCCGTTTTTTAGATTTGACAACGGCGCTAACCTGTGTTAAACTAAAACCCTTCGCAGGATGTTGAGTGCTTTTATAGTCAGCCAACATAACAACAAAGATGAAAAACAGACACCAAGTAATTGTTATTGTTTATATTCTTTATTTTTCTTTACTTACATTACGGCTTTGATTGCTGTTACTGTTAGCGTTGCGATGCCAACCCATTATTTTAGCAGAGATTCCAAAAAAAAAAACCTCAAACATGTGATGATTTCTTTAAACGTGGTGAATTTCTTAGAATGGAATACAATGCGAATAAGTAACAGTAATAACAGTAACAGCATTTTAATTCATTATATTTTTAATATTTTTCAAGAGTTTAAGTTATCATCGACATAACTAGATTGAAAAGACCTTAAGTAACTAATTGTCGAGAAAACGCAATCCAAATTAAACTGACAAAATCTCTGAGGGTAGCTAAAATTCCCATGAAAAGTTTCTATCCTTTCGGTGTCGTTTCGTTTAGGTCTTGCTACTTACGGAAAAAATTAACACAAACACAACATACATAGAGGTTTTGAGAAGCTAAGTCTTAACTATGGGTAACTACCATTTTCTCGTAAGAATGCGTTTTTCCACTATTTTCCTATTATTGTTATATTACAAAAAAAAAAGTATACAACACTGTAAGAGCCATGTCTCCCTAAATTCACCAAATTTGAGAGAGAAAAAAGGAAGAGTATGACAGGATTTGTTAATAAAGAGAGTTCCAATAACATTTAGCAATAGAAACAAATGTTTTCATTTTGTTTTGATTTTTTCATTCTCAACAAAAGCAATAAACCAAAACAAAGCACAGCAGAATAATAAGAGTATGTGTTGAACAAAACACACAAGTATGTGTATTTATTTTATTTAAAGGAAATTTAATTGTGGTCTTGCTGCTGCTGTTCCTCTGCTTACACGAAAATAATAACAACAACATATACATACACGTTAGGTAGATACTCTTTTAAAGTGCCGTTGATTTCATTACGTTTGTGTTTGTGTATGTTACTCTGAGTACGTGTTATCGTATTATTGTTGTATGAGTTCGTTGTTATTGTATTTTAACAGCTGATTATGAATGTTCTTAAGAAAAACAACATCATTTGCCATACAAGATGTACGGATAAGTTATTGCAAACACGTATACGTCTCCAGTTACATAGACATTTAATTTATTTTCTTCTCTCTTTGTTTCACTTGTCGACCACCACTTTAAATGGAATTTATTTGGGATTAGACAAGTTTAAACATGCGAAATTTTCCAGAAATTAGAGCATTTCTTGTAAACGAAACAAATAATTTGTGTGTGTTTGCTGGTAGAAAAACAGTTCTGGATTTAATTGGAAATAAAAAATGATTTGTTTGTAGCAAGAATGCCAATTGGTAGTCACTTTAATTTTATATTTCCTTTAATAAATGAAGTTTGTTATGCGCTGCGAGAGGCCTACTTATCGCATAACAGAAATTGAATGTACCGTTTAATAGGCTTGGCAGGATGATGATAGTTGTCCATTTTATAGGCATGTGTTTATACTTCTAAATATATAAAAGCAGATTATCAATTTAAGGTTTTTTTTTTAATAATTCCGTCAATTGTAGGATCAGGTTTTTTTACACCACCACAATTTTACCAGTAATAGTTTCGAAGAAACTTTTAAGATTTCTCCTAAAAGTCAATTTCACAGCAGTTTATTTAAGGCATGAGGTCATGGCCATACCGTTGCCTCAATGTTTGGTGAATGATGAGATTTTCAATGAAAATTTTCTATTTTACTTTAACAACCCGGCTTTCATAAAATTGTTTACAACCTTTACATTGACGTCCATCCTATTCTATAATACTGGGCATATTTTGGAAAAACTTGGGACCATTAAAGGTTCAAGGACATAGCGGTCAGATATAGCATCTGCTAAACTAGATATTCTTCGTTCAACTTCGTTGATGTCATAAGGGCAACCCGACAATGATCCTTTGCTTCGCAAGATTTCTGCAGGTGCTGTGAACCTGAGAAGATCTCTATTCGCCTCATACGGCAGTCGACAGTTCTTACCATAAAGGCGCGAACGTTCTTAGCCTCCCAACTCCTGTGTTCTTTGATTGAACGGATTCGGAGACCAACACAGTAACGAGATTTTTTAAATTTTTTTGATGTCTGACCTGGGGTTTGAACCCAAGCCTTACGTCTATTAAGCCAACACACTACCTACTAGACTACGACGATATGGTTTGTTATATTTCTATATTTTTGTTCTTCCGGAAGATTCTTTAATAAAAAACTGATATACAATCGTGCATATATTTTTAAATAAAGGCCCGCTTACAAAAGGTTTCAAAAAGGCATGTAAAACCTGTATGAAACGTAGTAAACGAAAAATATAAAACAATCTTATCTAAAGGGGAGGTAAGACTTCCGTACCAAACCAATTGTGGTATATATATACTACATACATACATACATACATATATTTAAAGGATTGCTTGACATCATAACCAGCAGACCTATAAACATGTGAAATTTTTTCTAAATTTCAAAAAATAAGTATTTTTGAACTCAATTACGTTTGCCTGGCAGCGTAATAAAATTTCTCAAAGAATGCCGCAATTGCAAAGATATTTTTTTCAGGCTTTAAAAATTTTGAAATTTTTCTCTTGGTGTTTAGCATTTGGAAAATTTAATATCAGTCGAGGTGTCATAGAAATCCCTGATTTAATGTTCACACATAAAATACATGTCATGCCACATCAATTCCAATTGATTTGTTAGACGAGATATGAAATATTTCTTCATTTATTCGCTGTTTGTTTAATAATCATACCAGCATATAATGATGATGATGATATGATGATTTTAAAAATTCACAAAATTGTTTAGAGGTTAAGGTTTTAAGTTTAATGATTAGAAAGGAAATGTTTCCGTATTTTTTGTTTTAATTACCTTTAAACTGATGGTGGCGGTGGTAGTCATGCATAAAATTAAATAATAATTTTTGAATTTTATGGCCACTAGTATATCATAAGCTTGAGAACAAAGAACAATAAAATTTAATCAATATGAATATGTTTGAAGGTAATAAAATCATTTGGAGTTAAACAAAGGACTATTAACTAAATTAAGGATATGGATACTATCGCCTCTGGGGTAAATTAGTAATAAAGTGTCAGGTAAAATAGATTCCCATTGATTTATTGCATCACAAATAACAGTCCATTGTCTTAAAAGCGTTTTTGGATTTTTAAAAATTTTAATTTAAATGTATTTTCGCCCTTTATGCCCTGCTTAATACAGTGTTGAAAGATATAATAAGTACAATTGCTTTAGTTTAATTTTATATTTCGTAATTATGAAAAAGTTTCTCAAAAATCTGTTGTTCGGAGTCGACGTTAAACTCTAGATCCCGCCACTCACGTATAAAATGAACGCAAACAACCTGAGTGGTGTAAGAAATTAGGCCGTAATCCTGACTGAAGGGTGGTAATGGCCAATTATGTATGTATGTATGTAATTATTTTTGATTTATTATCTTTTAAATTTAAATTTATTTGGTGGAAACAACTAATTTCGATAGGAAGTTTTAATAGGGGCATACTCATTGTGAGTATTTTTTTAACGAGCTATACGCGGGGAGTAGCCCTTATAATAATGTGCATTATGTTAGAAGTTAGGAAAATAGCTTATGGGGCGGAGAACTAGTGTTTGTGGGTATTAGATTTAAATCGGTTTATATTGTAACTGACTATCCACATGTGGATCGTATACGTTCTGATGCTGATAAGGAATTATTAAGAACTTCAGGAGTGAAGTGTTAAACGGAATACTTCAGAGACACAGAGCAAGAAGGTGTGTAACCTGTGACAATTTTGATAATATTTTTAGCAGAACCTATGATGTGCATTGTCCGATTTGATTTTAATTAGCATAGTTCTTCACAATATACCTTAGTTTCGATCAATGCTAGATGGCAGACTTATCTTTCTAGAAATTATTGCAGGTGACTAACTATTTAGCAGGATAAACTTGTTTTATGAAATAAAAGGATGTGCTAGATGATTCATGTTCTTTTAAGTAACGAGAAAATAAACAAAAAATTTTCAGAACTTGACTGGAGTATTAAAAACGTGCAGTTTTTCTATTATTTAGGCAGCATAATATGACAGACAAGTGGTTATCTAAGGAAAATATTGAAAACAGTGTCACAAAGTCACGATACATGTTTGATAAACAGAAACCCATTTAGAGCTCATTAATTCTTTCCCTCTGATTAAAGCTTAATTATTTAGCTTAAGAGGAAGACTTGCATCTGACTGGCGCCGTATAGAAACTGTAGCAATTTATAGATATCACACTGATAAGATTTAGAGATAAAATTTATTGGAAAAATTTTCTAAAAATTCTGTTTTATTAAAGCTATTGAATAAAGTATTAAAAAAGCACTTTTATTAAGAGAATATAAATAAATAAATTCACAATACAATGTAATATTGTTGTAGCAATAAGTAAACACTTTCCTTGATTATTTCTTAAAAAGAATGCAAAATTTACTTGCACATGAACTTGAATATTTAAATTAATTTTTTTTTTTTGAAAATTGTACTTTTGAAACACAAAAAAAGATTGAATAATTGAATCACTTACCCTTAATATCCTAAAAGGACTGTCACGCAACAGACAGACTTGTTCCTCTATTGGTTTTTGTTCATATTGTAGTGGAGTTTCCAAAGACGATTCACCGTCCTCCAATTCGTGATTGCCTTTGGGACGATTGCCTTCGATAATCATGGAAACTATCCAAAACTAAAATGAACGAGAGAAAAAAAAATAATTTGAATTAAAAATGCATTTTATTTAAAAGAAATTTAATGTTGAATAAAATTATATTTTTAATACAAAATTTATGAAACGCAATACACTCTTTATAATACACTGTGGGACTGCATAAAGGCCAGATTGATTACAACTCGCAAAGTCAGCGAGTAGAGATATATACATAATTGGTCATTACAACCTTTTTGTGAGGATTACGATCTGTGAGAATTATTCACACCATTTATGTTGTGTGTGTTCATTTTTTATACATGAGTGGCAGGACTTACAATTTTTTGAGAAACATTTCATGGTTCAGAGTTTTTGCCAGAAATCTACTGACAGGAAGTCACCGAAATTAATATTTTTTTCATATTTCGTTTTGTTGGAGATGTCTAGCGTGTGGTTTGAACCAAGGCCTTATGTTTAATAAGCCAGTACATTACCTATTAGACTACGGCGACTTCAGATGAAGACATATTAATTACAATTAAGTTGCTAAGCCCATGTAATGACATTCTTAAGGGCCCATAAGATTTGGCCCTACCATTATGAGCAATAATTCGGTCCTGATTTACATTATTCTAATTACTACAGAAGTCATTATAAGGAAAGTTGATCTTCTCGCATTCATTCCTATTAGCAATTACCGGCAATCTTCGCAACTTCTATCATAATACAGCTAAATCTGGTAAACCAAATATGTCCTCGATCAATTGGCCAATAGATCTCACAATATGTTACAACAACAATTTGTTTTTTGCCGCACTATCTGAGTGTTCAATCAAATATTTATAAACAAGAATTATTTTCTCTCAATATAACTTGTGATGATGTATATGCAATTCCATGGACAGTAATGCACGAAAAGTAATCACAATTCAATCACCACTTTTGTAATAGGTTTGAACTATTTTTACGCTTTCTTACGTTATTAAACGGTTCATATTTGTAAATGGCAAACCTTTCATTAAATAAATGACTCTTCAGACGAAAGCTATTTAACAGATGATTGCCTTACCAGACTGATGATTAGTATTTACATTTACATGCACTTTTTCTAACCATATTTTTAATTTATATAATAATTATAATATAAATACAAAAGGTTACTCACTTTACTTTTAGGTCTACGGGATTTTAAAACATTTTTCATAATTTGCGGTTGGGACTCGACCAGTTCCGGTGCAATGGCCCCATGGCCATTGTGATGTAAAGCGTTTAACAATTTTGGCATTTTAAAAGATTTCGTATAACTGCTGAATGACATTTGAAATATTTATATTACTTAAATGTGATTAATCTGTAAATAAAAATGAAACCAAAAACAAAATTATTATTTATGTATGTCTGTTATATGAATAAAAGAAAAATAAAATAAAATAAAACGTTTATTATAATAAAATATTATGTGGCATATGCAATACAATAATTTATTGATAAACTAACTGGCGCATTAAATAGTAATTAATCGTATTAGTATTATTATTGGAGAACTTAAATATTCATTACACAGCTTTTCTCGTGTGATATTTCTTATCAGTGAAATTCTGTTTGTTTAGTAATCGTATAACGAATTCGTTTCCAGAACGAACTTGTTGTGAAATTGTTAAGGGAAACGGCGATTTGGATAAATTTAGATAATGAAATCACAGACGAATTGGTTACTTTTTTTTTTTTTTTGAAAACACCATTTCCAAGATAAAAACTTTGAGTCTTTACATTGAATTCAGTTCATAACAAACAATTCGTAACAGGATGGTGGGTTCTTCATTATAAAATCAAACATATGCACATGCATACAAGTACAGTATAAAAACAAAATCAGTAAAATTATTTACATATTTACATATACGGCAATCAATCAATGCTTATAATGTATTGTATTCCCTGCTTTGTGAAATAATAGAAACAACAAAGAACAAATAACTAAAAAAAAAGATAAAAATGTGAAAAGAAGTTTAAAGTCTAGGGAACCCTTACAGTTTAAATTTAAGTGTCATTTGATATTGGCCAAACATACAAATGCTAACAAAGTTTGGACAAATAGTCTACCAGCGAAAGATAATATTTTTAATGATTTTTTTGTGTCCTCATCTTCTTTAATTTCTGTGGTTAGTTTAAGTATCATTAATTAAGTTTTTGTAGAAAGTTCTAGAACGGTATGGTTACCATTTGTTCTTGTATAGAAAAAAGCTTGGTTTGCTATATTTAGTAGTAGTAAGGAATTTTGATTTTTAAATCAGCAGATAGTAGAGTTTAGTAGAGTTTTAATAATTTTTCCGTCTCATAATCTTCTTTTATTTCTGTGCTTAGTTTTAGTATCATTAATTAAGTTTTTGTAGAAGGTTCTAAAGCGGTAAGGTTACCATTTGTCCTTGTATAGAAATAAGTGTGATTTGTTATATTTAGTAGTAGTAAGGAATTTTGATTTTTAAATCAGTAGATAGTAGAGTTTAGTAGAGTTTTAATAATTTTTCCGTCTCATAATCTTCTTTAATTTCTGTGCTTAGTTTTAGTATCATTAATTAAGTTTTTGTAGAAAGTTCTAGAACGGTATGGTTACCATTTGTTCTTGTATAGAAAAAAGCTTGGTTTGCTATATTTAGTAGTAGTAAGGAATTTTGATTTTTAAATCAGTAGATAGTAGAGTTTAGTAGAGTTTTAATAATTTTTCCGTCTCATAATCTTCTTTTATTTCTGTGCTTAGTTTTAGTATCATTAATTAAGTTTTTGTAGAAGGTTCTAGAACGCTGTGGTTACCATTTATCCTTGTATAGAAATAAGTGTGATTTGTTATATTTAGTAGTAGTAAGGAATTTTGATTTTTAAATCAGTAGATAGTAGAGTTTAGTAGAGTTTTAATAATTTTTCCGTCTCATAATCTTCTTTAATTTCTGTGCTTAGTTTGGGTATCATTAATTAAGTTTTTGTAGAAGGTTCTAGAACGCTGTGGTTACCATTTATCCTTGTATAGAAACATGTTTGGTTTGCTATATTTTGTAGTAGTAAGGAATTTTGATTTTTAAATCAGTAGATAGTAGAGTTTAGTAGAGTTTTAATAATTTTTCCGTCTCATAATCTTCTTTTATTTCTGTGCTTAGTTTTAGTATCATTAATTAAGTTTTTGTAGAAGGTTCTAGAACGGTATGGTTACCATTTGTCCTTATATAGAAACAAGTTTGATTTGTTATATTTAGTAGTAGTAACGAATTTTGATTTTTAAATCTGTGGATAGTAGAGTTTTAATAATTTTTCCGTCTCATAATCTTCTTTTATTTTTGTGCTTAGTTTGGGTATCATTAATTAAGTTTTTGTAGAAGGTTCTAAAGCGGTAAAGTTACCATTTGTCCTTGTATAGAAATAAGTGTGATTTGTTATATTTAGTAGTAGTAAGAAATTTTGATTTTTAAATCAGTAGATAGTAGAGTTTAGTTTAGTAGAGTTTTAATAATTTTTCCGTCTCATAATCTTCTTTTATTTCTTAGTGCTTAGTTTTAGTATCATTAATTAAGTTTTTGTAGAAGGTTCTAGAACGGTATGGTTACCATTTGTCCTTGTATAGAAACAAGTTTGATTTGTTATATTTAGTAGTAGTAACGAATTTTGATTTTTAAATCTGTAGATAGTAGAGTTCAGTAGAGTTCTAATAGTTATGTTATTAAAATAAATTATTAAAGATCATTTCGTCAACGGAATCTAATCCCTATTTCGCAGAGTTAGTTCATTAGATTTGGAAACGAGAAATGCGGCAGAAGCCTTAAAATTGGGCGGGTGAGAGAGCAATCGGTTAGAAAATTAGTGAATTTTTGTCAAGAAACTGTGTACGCACTTACGTATATTTTCCTGTTAAACGATATTTTTCTTAATCAAATACAGTTATTAATTTTATTATTCCTCATTAAGTGACAAAATATTTGCCAATGATTGTTTTATCCTTTTACATACATAATTGGTCATTAGAATCCATCAGTCAGGATTATTGACCTAGTTTCTCACACCACTTATGTTGTGTGTGTTAATTTTATACATGAGTAGCGGGACCTACAGTTTAAAGTCACTCCGAACGACAGATTTTATGAGAAACTTTTCATGGCAATTATATTTACTCCCAGAGTTTTTGCCAGAAATCTGCTGAGAGGAAATCGCCGAAAAAATACTTTTGGTATTTTGTTTTGATGTCTGACCTGGAACTCGAACCCTGGCTTTTACATCTAAGCCAACACACTACCCACTAGACCACATCAAATCTATTTTGATGTCCACCCATTGAAAAGGATACTCGGTATCTGGTGAGTTATGGTAGATCTATCCAATTTTCTATTTAAAATTGAAACCACTGAGCCATGTGAAATGTCATACATTCATTACAATCTCACGCATTTCCAATCTCTGGCTAGTTAGCACTGAATTTCTTCAATTGTCTTGAGATGCAGAAACTTTAACTGGGCATATGGCGTTCTTAGCATTTTCCACACTTGTACGGTTAGTAAACCACTGTTTCATCATTGAATTTAATAAGCATTTTACGCTACCAAGTCTATTTAGTTGAAAATTATACGAAGGTATGCTATCAACGTTTAAGTTTTTTATAAAAATTTTAACATGACTCAGCTGTTGATAGAACATGGAAAATTCAAAACTTCAAAAGATTTTTGACCTGATTCATCAAAAAGTTATGCAAAGATGGATTCGAAGTCAAACACGTAATTTAAAAACAATGGCTGATATATTGGTGATGACACAATCATTTTGTATAAAAGCCAATATAATCTAGATGATAAAAATTTGTTTTATTTTTATAAAAACCTACTGCAATAGTTTTTCTGTAGTACTGTGCATTTATTTTAATTCTTTTAAATTTTGTTTCAAAAAACACGTGGTTGATATTATTTCAAAACTGGAAATATCGAATTTTTAACTGTATTACTGCAATTTGTTTACAAAAACTTGTGTTTCACTTTATTTTAATTGAAAATATAATAATTTAGAGTTAACAAAAAAAAGAAAAAAGAATTCAGAATAGTGGGTGTATGATACATACCCGCTTTTAGATTTAAAAATATTTTAAAATTTTTTAGTCGAATTTGAAAATAAATCCTGGAACTTTCAATTGAAATTTATTTCTTAAACACTTATTCACTTTTACCGATTTGTTTAAATGATTCTTTAATAGTTCTTTTGTTTTAAAAAGTGTTATTCAATGATATGTTTAAACAATCAAATGTTGCACAAGAATTAATGCGAAATAAATTAAAAGTTTGAATAACACAACCTCACAATTCGAAAATTGAAATGAACTCGAATACACTACGACAGCAAACAAACAAGGTTTCCATTCCATTGACAGACATTTTCATACATTCGGGCATTAATACCCACTTTACGTTTTTCTTCCATATGAAATTAAAACATCTGATTGTAAAATGGTATATTAAAAAGTTATAGTCGGACTACATCGACCCTATGACGCGCTACAATATACATAATATATTAAATAAGTAATTTTAGAAAGTCTAAACAGACATAGCTGTTGTCTGTTGTTGTTATTTCTTTAAGGTGCCTCGACCAAGATTTTTCATTTAAGCAGGCCATTGCTCTACTGTAGCTAGCTCTAAAACTATAGGGTTGCTATCTACCGTTGCCTGAAAACCGCATTCGCCGAGAAAGTGTATTTGATTGTTATTTTTGCCGTAATGCTTACGAACTTTCTTTATTAAGTTCTACTCTTTTAAAAGATAACTGCCAGTTGGTCTATCAGACATGAGGCCCGGGTTCATATGAAAAAATATTTCTTCATAGACTTCTTCTCAGCAGATTTGTGGCAAAAACTCTGAAAGTAAATTAAATCACAAGAAAAGTTTCTTAAAAATCTGTCGTTTGGAATCAACCTTTAAACAATGGGTCCTGCTACTATAACAAAAACAGCATAAGTGGTGTGAGAAGCTAAGTCCCAATCCTGACTGAAGGGTTGAAATGACCAATTATGTACTTATGTATGTATGTGGAAGGTATTATGTACATGTTGGATAATATTTAAGAACGGTCGTGTATTTTGTGGCCACTTGTAAGATTATGATACTGGAATATAAGTGTTACTGAATCGGTCTATTATTGCTGAGTCTGGGAAGTAATATACCATTGCCATTTATTACGGTGTAGGGCATAATTATAACTTATTATAATCCGTCTTTACGTAGGAGTGTATATCTTTGTATGGTTTTATTTATAACCCTTCCATTCACAAAGCGAATGTCAATGCGAATGACAGAAATATAAATTCAAATGACTCCCGTAGGATTATTCAACAATACGTCTGCTGAATACACCTTTAATACGCCAAAAACAAATAATGAAACTAGTCTTTGCAACAGATATATTTTTGAAAACAGAATTCGTTTTTCATAGACTCGCTATGAAATGTCCATCTACATACATATGTACATATGAAAGCCTTGTAGGCAATAATAACTGGTCGAAAGCTTTGTTTAGGGACATTCGTTTGACTAACCAATCTTTTGATTGTTGTTACGGCAGAATTTGTTTTACATAGTCAAAAATATTAACTTAGTTACTCAATAGTGAAGGTAAATACTTTTCTATGACCTGCTTCCATTTCTATTTTTTTTTTTTCTTTCTTTCTTTTATAATGATAACGAAAAACAAAAAAATATGTAATGCCGATTTTTGTTCATTACACATATTTGATACATATTTGATACATATTTTGAGATACTGTATATCAAAAATTTGCACAACAACATACACTTGCATATTATTTGTAGAGTACACTTATCGAAAAGTGTAAGTCATAGAGATCTGTCTAAAACAGTGAAATTTCTTTGCCTATCACATGTGATACGAAATTTCGAATGTGCCTGTCACTGGTCTAAAACGATGACTAGTAACACAATAAGAATAATAACACTATTTGAAAAAATAAAAAAAATTAAATACACCCGGCTAATGACATAGTGTAGGTTATGAGTTTTGCTGAGTAGATCCCAAAAATATTTTTTTTATATTTCTCGAACCGAAAAACTGTTTTTTTACCTTACGCACACAAATTCTGTTGGCAAGGGGAGAGATGGACCTTTAAAACGTATACGTATATCTATTATTCAATTTAATATGCTATGAGATTTGATGAGGTAAACTTGATAAAATCGATTTTTTTCATATTTTTTTTGTCCATTCTTAATAGCAAACTTTAATTAAAAAAGAAAATATGGGATAAATGATAATATTCTTAAAGTCTGTGCTCTTGTGAAGAGATTAAGCCATCATTTGATTAAATCGGTGAGCGACATAAATCCACCCTCTACTTTAATTGTACATGCAAACAAGTCGGCTTTTGACTCATTTTAAAGAGCAAAGATCAATTGTCAATTTCTGACAATAGCGGTGGTCCAGCACTTTAGTGCTTAGCTCTACAATTTTTTAAAAATTTAAAAAACCGCTAATTTTAGTGGTTTCAACACCTTTTTTCTCGAAAACCTAACCCGTTAGAGTGTTTGAACCCAGATTCGTGTTCAGCGCGCAAAATACCTTTGGAAACACCTAGAGCCTTCTTATTTGTAAAACCCATGCCGGGCTGTGTCATTAGATGATTAGCTATCACTGTTTCCGATAGGATGATATCATTGCCGGCTTCAATAGGTTCCGGGAAAAGATCTAGATAGTGGATAAGAAATTTAGAGGATTTAAATAAAGCAGATTAGTTTGTTGATAAAATTCACAAAAATGTTTGTCATGCCTCATATATTGACAGCCGTAAAGCGGTTTCTTTCTGAACAAAAACAAAAAGGAGGTGGTGGCATTAATTAATTAAATTCTAATATTGGAGCTGTGGTGATTATCAAAATCTACTGTTAAAGAAATTAAACAATTAAAAAATAACACTGAGGTACAAAAAATAGTAACGAAGTGCTGTCATTATTTGACTTGGTAATATATGACCGCTAACACCGCACACATTTCGTGCAGCATTGTGTAATTAAGTATGAAAAATTAAAATTTCAAATAAATTAAAATTCAATTTTATTTTTAAATAATTTTAATAACTTTAAAGACTTCCCTCCCTCTTCTGATATAGAGTTTGGAAAAACAATTGAATTTTTTTGTATTTGTTTACGAAAACCCAAATGGAATATTGTTTTAAAGCGTTTTTTTTTTTGCATACATACTTGGATAGATAAAATTATTGAAAAAATAAACAAACAAACCCAGAAATTAAATGAAAACATTTGCCGGCGCCAATTATACAACAATTACAAACACATGTTGAAATCCGCTAATTTAAAGGGTTAGTTAGGAAAGTTAAAAGGAACCCCATGTTTCATTGTCATTGTTCGATTACATTTGCACGTGTAGTTGTATTACAGAGAAGGGAATGTCAATGACTTGCGACTTTCGTAAATCATTGAAATGATGAAAGGAATATTAAAATGTTATATGCAAGCAATATTATATAAAAATGTTGAAAATAAATTACACTTTAAAGAGAGTTCAATGAAGTCTAAGAAAAATACTTTTCATTTTACAATATTATAAACTGTTCAGATTCAATTCAATTGTAAGCAATATATTTCGGTATATAATTAAATATTAACACTGAAATTTTTCGTATCTTTTCAGCAACATATGAAATATGTATGAAAAAAAATTTATTTTTGGTACAAAGCACGATTCAAGACACTTTCTTATATCCATATTCCAGTGAGATTATTTCCGTATTCTATAGATTGAAAGATTGACAGTCAGATGGGTCAACGTTTTGACTATAAGGAACATTGTGGCGATACCCTACACTTTCTTTGAGAAACTTTTTCATGGTAATTTTATTTACACTCAGAGTTCTTGTAAGAAATCTGCTAAGAGGAAATCGCCGAAGAAATATTTTTCCATATTTCGTTTTGTTGGATATATCTAACCTGGGGTTTGAACCGTGGGCTCACGTCTAATAAGCCAACACACCACACCACCTAACCTATTAGTCTGCGACGACTTCAAATTAAATATTAACACTGACGTTTGTCCTATCTTTCCAGCTACATACTTTTTTCACCAACATATGAAATGCGTACGAAAAATTATAATTTTTTAGTCCCATGAACAATTCAAGTCAATTTCTTATATCCATGAGAATATATCTGTATTCCATAGAACGAAAGAGCGATAGTCAGATGGACAATAGTCAGTTTGGACAATACCACAGGGGGGTTAAAACTTTAAATCAATCAATGAGAGTATATCTGTATTCCATAGATGGAACGAGGGATAAACGTTTGGACAATACCACAGGGGGGTTAAAACTTTAAATCACTTTTTTCAAAACAGTTTTTAACCAGCGTATAAGAAATATTTGGTCGTGTAATTCATACAATCCGACGTTTATTTATAACAGATACGCGTTTGTAAAAACATATCCTGTTCAGACAACAACTGATAACTAAGTAACGCAAGTAATGCCCGTACTAAGTTTATGTTGCCCATATTGAGTTTAAAAAAAAAATCTAAATTTTTGTTTGCGACTTGGTTACTGTTGCCGGAATATATCACGTTTTCCTCTATTTTGCTAGAAATTTTGTAATTATGTACTAATAAATTAAATGGCTTCTTTTGAGACCATGTTATAAAGTAAAGATCTGAAAGGCCAGCTGATAGTCGCTTCACGCTTTAGTCGAGTGTTAAATTTCAGTCTGGAACCCAGTCTCAAACCTAGGCACACTATGGAGTTTGCTTGGCTATTATCTTACGCCTCGAATTTGCAAGTTAGCAGAAATATGACTAAGTTAAGTTTTTTCAGTTTGCTTTTGCTCAGCTGTTGATTGGTACACTGCAGCAGTTTCTAACTAACAACTAACTGAGGACGTATTCTCTTATAAGATCATTGGGAATGTATATAATGTATATAAATTATTTATTAAGGTTGTGAAATTATTTGCAGAACTTTATCGAACAATCATGAATTGTTTAATTTTCATATCGATTGTAGCGTAGCCTATTAGACGGACGGCATATTTTTAGTTCATTATACGACCTATGCAATAATACAAAAAACACATGATATTTCGTTGTACACGTATACAGACGTACATACATACACACATACATATATTATATTTCTTGTTCCTTTTTTTATGACATTTTATAGGGTTTCATTAAACAAATTAAAGCCATAAATGACAGTTTATAATTTAACACCCAGGGGTTGGAGGACGTTTGATGGAACTTAATCAAGTTTTAATTAAAAATTGTCATCATATTAATTAATATCAACAATTATTTTAATTAAATTAATTATATTTTTAGTTCACACGACTAGTAATACTTTATTTACACATTTAATACGTTTTTTTTTTTAATTTTTATTTGGATTGTTAAGCCATATGTTAAAGTTTTATTAACATAAAAAATATACCGTTATACGTTAAAGTCCTTTAAACTTAACAGTAAAGATTATAGACTACAATATATCCCCTTTCAAAGTACTTTAAATAAGTTTAACAAAGGAAATGCTAAAAAAACAAACAAGGAATATCGTAACTCACCATATTAGTTATAGAAAAGCTATTAGAAAAAATTTACTTTTTGTTGCGTCACGCTTTGACATTCTGTCATTTGTCATTTTAAACAATAACAATAAAAAAAAGAATATAAGCAATAAAAAAAAATTACCAACAAAAATTGCATACATTTTGATGACTTTCGCGTTGACACCTTTTGTAATTTACAACCATTTCGCATGTCAAAACGCTGAACTGCGTCCTTTAGCTTCTATTACGTTGTTGTGCTTACAGTCTCAAAGTATTAGTCCTTTGGTTCATAGTGTGTACCAATCCTGGGGGAATTTTAAAACCATCATTTGTTTTTCAACTAATCCGTGCCGGTAGCCATCATATTCTACCTTTTACGTACAAGGAGGTTTGTAAGCGCATACTATTTATGTACAATAGAAATAGAGGGTATTGGGCAAATGAACGCCTTCTTTAACAACTACTTTTTAATGTGTTTCTAATGCAAATAGGAAACAATTTGAACAGTATCGAACGTTTCATTTACGCCTTTCTTAACACTTCTAAAACGCCAAATTATTTTTTTTTTCACATTATCATTCACTGCGTTACGTAAATGTTTCTGTGTTTATATTGTGTTATTCAATTTACTATATAAGAAACGTTTTACTTTTTTTTAAATTGTGTTTTAATTGTTGGATTTCCGTTTCCGTGACTATAAATGCGTTTGCACAACCGTTTTGTTTTACAGAATTTCACTAACTGATTATAGAAAGTCTAAAGCGCCTAACAATAGACTCAACAAGTTGCTGTTATGCTTTTATTCAACAGTTTGACTTTGTTTGCTTTTTTCCTTTGACAAAATAAAACAAAATTAGAAAATTATGGTCGATTTCATAACACCCTACATTCGCGAATGTGACGTCATTCTGTCGTTTTGTAAGGACTTACTTTCAAGAATCTTAGCATCCAGCATAATCTAGACTTTTTTGTTGAATTTTTATGACAACTGAGATTTTACCAACTTTTTCCGATGCATTTGTTTTTTCTGCTAACTAAATTAATCCATATTACTTGATAATTCAAATTTGGAATGCATGAGAAAACATGTAATTTTTCGTCATGATTTTTTTTTTCTATTTCCCAGCCACAGAATCCATCCAGAAGCCAGGATGTTACAAACATAAGGCCAAATAAAACATAATTCTGTAATGGTAGGGTGTAATAAAAAAAAAAACTGAAAATGTATGAATAGCTATTATGAATGCCTGCCTCATTTTCTATTTCATTGTGACACTGTGTAATTAAATTTTCCTCTATAACGAGTTGAAATTGAAAAATCATTAAGATTGACAAAAAGTTACAATAAATAAACTTTATTAAAAGCGAACATTGTGAACTTATGTCATGTACAGATACATATATATCTTTACTGTTGCAAGATCAAAGAAAATTATTTTTATTAAGAATATTAGTCAATGAAGTTTGTGAGAAGCATAATACATTAATAAGTCTTTCACAATTTTAATTCAATTTATGCGAGTTGATTTATATTCTTTTCATCACCGGCACAGCCCTGGCGGATTCCACTCAGGAGATGGTTTAGCAATTGCTAGTTGTGGTTAATATAGCCTACATTCGTCGTAAAATCTCTAATACAACCGAGCCGAACTTTGTCTGAAGTAACACGAGCTTCACTAGATTTATCCAGTAAATGCAAAGAATCTTCTCAGACAGTGACTGATGAACGTTTGGTAATCTAAACTTGAAACGTTTTACAACCAAAAAAAAAAACATCATTTTGACTATGAAACATTGAGGAACACAACAGGATATTCGGATTGAACTAAAGAAGTTGTTAACAAACAAACATTGCTTACACCTTTAACTCAATGGCTACGTCAATAATTTCCGGCAGGCGGAAGCAGTTCAAGAGCTGATAATAAATAATAAAAAACCAAACAGCGCAAACTTATGGACTAGAGTTATCCATGGAAGATGACGTTTCACTAATGCTGATTTTTTTTTTCCAAATTGGAAAAGTGGTTTCCACATACCTAATGGTACGCGATAAAATGAACTGATCGAGAGACGAGTTTGTAACAGTCCGTTGCTCTCTAAGATGATGCAAAGATAAATGAAGCCTCTCATGTACAAGAACATGCAAACCATATTTATCGGCGTTTAAAATTTGCAAGCAAACTAAACAGTGTGTGGAGTTTATTTTAATTCAGGATTTACAATAACGATTTAATTTTCAAAAAAAAAAAGCGAAGGTCTTGTATTGACCGAATTCCACCAAACTAGCGAAGAAGTTGTTTAGCGAGAAGGTCGCACATTAAAAGCATGGCTCCCTATGCTGGAAAACCGGCTTAAAACCGGTTTAAAGAGGAGGATTGACAAAAAATGTCGATAACAGTCTGCTTTTCCTTAGCAGGTCCACACCAACGCCAGAAGTCGCTAGATGGAAGCTACAGTCTTTCAGCATAACGCAATGACGTGTAAGCATGTCCACTGTAATCGAGATGACATTGCGATCAAGTACGAGTAGTTGGCTGGTGTGCCTTCTATCCATCGTGGGCCAAGTAAGTCTGGCAAATGGAGCAATATTTCTGATTGCATTCAAAATAAGTAGGCTTTTGTCCTTTTTGATTTACAGCTTTAATTGTAAAAAAGTTAGACATTATTTTGTTACAATTTTGATAACTAATTTTGTATTACAATAACTTTTCAATTCACCCACTTGTATGCAAATATACACACTTTCACTCAATTTTATACACAATATTTAACTTTACGTTCGATAAAAACGAGAAAAAAAACAAAAACTCACTACATTGTGTTTTATTGTGTTTGTTTGTTTCTGTTTTTCTCCTTTTTTTTTTTGTCTTCTAATTAATCAGGAGTGGAATAAACAAAAAATAAAAACAAACGCAATAGAGCGACAGACAGCATTCGCCACCGCAACAACATCCCTTAAACACAAACAATAATCATGACTTCAGTTTGAAATTGATACTCTCGAGTAGTTGGTTGCCCGACCAACTGACACTAAATGTCATTTACATTTATTTACACATTTAAACGGCATAATATTCATTGTTGTTGTTATTGTTTCTTAAATGTATAGAAGAATATACAATACATATTTTTATCACTTGTTTATACATTTTTTTTTTATCACACTCACACATACACTTTTAGTTAAATGTAGTGGTAACGTCTTTGTCACTTGATTACAATATTTGTTATCCTTTAAATGTACACACTAACACACATACGCACGCATTGGCTTTTGAGTTTCAGTATTTTTTTTTTAATTTTTTGCGTTTGCAAAGCCATATTCATATATTAGTAGTACCCTCGACTTATTTTTTTTTCTATTGTTACTGTTGTGCGACAAATGATATTTTGTTTTTGTTTTCTTTTAAGTTGCATTTAAATGAGACAGAGACAGAGTTGCGTTGGTAAGGGGGCATATTCCCTTGGAATAGGATAAAAAAAATTGTTTTAATTTATTTTTCTGTAAAATGTAGGTCAGTGATGATTTAAATAAATGATGCTCAACAGTTTCTTTGATATGATAGTCTTTTAAAAGGCCAGGAAGACTCATTACACCGTTACACTGTGTTGTTCATTTAAGGAATAAATTATTGTATGATATTTTATGTGCACTCGGGGGACTGATTAAATTTGGTGCTGTGAAAAAGAATTACAAGAAATACAAGAGCTAAGTATTAAGTTAACCTCAACAGAGTTACGTTAGACACACGAAGTTCATTAGGCCCTTTAGCTAGTCCATGTTTCTGACAGTTGAACATCGAACGAGATTGAAGAATTCAATAAAGATATATTCCCGTTTTTAAATTATAATTATTTCTTGGAGTGTACAATAGAAATCTTTATTATAATTTATATTTGGTTTTAAATAAACTCGTATAAATAAATAATAAAAATCTAAAACAATAAAACTCCTGAAATAATTAATAACCCCAACCCATCATTTTGCCTGGTAATGTGGTTATGAAATGATACAAAACCATGCCCACAATTACCACAACAAATATAATGAGAGCAAATTTTAAAAATTTTGGAAAGACAATCCTTTTGAAACCCTTCCAGGGATTTTTCAGGGGATTAAAAGAACTTTTAGGTCGCCTAAAACAGAAAAGGTAAAAAGAAATATTCCAAATTATATTTTAGCCACACATTCAAATTATAAAGTACTTGGGTTCTGGCAAAGGCTTGGGACCTTCGCGGCCCAAACCAACTGGGTCTGCTTTGGCCTCCTCGATAGTCAACATATCCATTTCCATATCCACTTTACCGGCCAAACCTATATCTGATTTTTTGGCGGGATTATTAAGATTTCCCCGTATGGGAAACCAGCCGCGTACATGTTTCTCTTTGAATAGATTGATTAACTTTCTCGACGATTGTGGCTTTTTCATTTTAGTAGTGGAGCCAAAAGATGTTTGCGAATAGGTAACATCCAACAGTTGACATTTTTTAGAAGTGGGAAAGGGTTCAGGAAAACCGGATAAATTTATTTCTAATGAACCCAGAAAATCATCTGCTGACAAGAAATCAATATCCCAGATTTGTATATGCAAAATGGGTGGCTGTTTCTGTTCGTATTCCTCCATAAAACCGGGACGATGTTTTACAACCACCTGTAACAAAGTAAAGGCAGTAAAATTAACGTGGTGATCTTGTATCAGTAGTAACTGAGGCGGGTTTGAATATCAAGTTATTGTAGTGATGTATATGTATGTAAAGTATTTTATAAAGCACTCTCTTCTATCTTTATCATTTCCTGACTTGCATTTCCACACTATAAGGCTTCAATTTCATAAATAGACTTGGGGAAAAATTATTGCAAAAAGCGCACCTGCCATTTCATACATACATAATTGGCCATTACAACCCTTCAGTCAGGATTACGACCTAGCTTCTCACACCACTTATGTTGTGAGCGTTAATTTTATACATGAGTGGCGGGACCTACAGTTTAAAGTCGACTCCGAACGACAGATTTTTGAGAAGCTTTTCATGGCAATTTATACTCTCAGAGTCTTTGCCAGAAATCTGCTAAGAGGAAGTCGCCGAAGAAATATTTTTTTTCGTTTTGATGTCTGACCTGGGATACGAACACGGGCCTTTTGTCTAATAAGCCAACACACTACCCACTAGACCACGGCGACACCTGCCATTGCCATCATTAAAATATTTTACTTTGATGATCTATGTAGGGCTCATTCTTTCTGTGTTAACACTAAAGTAAGGGAGTTTAAGTAAGGGAGGTACACTTCAGAACAGTGTTCTAACCTATTTATAAACCAAAATTCACTATTTCTCCTAGAACGTAGGTTCCGTATTGTTGTATAGATGTGAATCTTGAAACATTTCGCTTAACGACCTTCATCCATTATCTTACGGTATTCATCAAGCATACTTAACGGTAACACTTGAAAATATTTTGACCGAATATCATCTCAATTAGGAACCTATGGGAAAGGGCTGTTAAAACCCCAACCTGAATTGAAATCACTAAACGAAAAGTATTCATGAAAAACTAGCTAGAATGTCAATCAAGACAATATGAATAGCTGGCTCGATAGAAAAGAATTGGGATGAATCGAATCTAATTACAGAACTGATTACAATAGATTCAACCCTCAACCTATAGGAATATACGCAACAAATGGCATTCAGAAATAAGATTTTGAAGTGGCATTGTGACGGTAGTTTTTATATTTCTAAAAGAGATGGTAATTGGTACTAAAATGGGTCATTAAAGATGATGTCAAGCGAAAAGGGTTGTTGACAATCCTGGCCAAGCCAAAAATTTTGCAAAACTAAATGACTATGTTTTCACTTTTCTTTTGTCTAACAATTATATATGCAACAGCCAATATGGACCGAAATATGTATGTGTGTATTTATGAAATCAAAATTAAAATATTTTGTATATCAATTGCAATTATAATATTTAAATTGAAAGTTTTTAGTAATCATATATTAAATTTACTGTCATACTGTATTTTTAGTCGTCCTTACGAAACAGGTTTTTCATCGAAAAATTTCATTGAGCCACAATCAAGCTGCTCAATGGAATTGGCTTTTGGGATTTTACATCACCTTGAGGATATTTAATGTCAATAAAAATTTATTAATTAATGCAAAAAGTTATAAAAAAAAGGTTGTAGTTTTTTTTGTAAATCAAAAACGAAAAAAAGAATTCAATTAAAATTAATAATGTGCTCATTATATTCGTTTTCAATGGCCCACCACCGCCACTTTGAAAATAAAACCTTAAAAATAATTGAACATGAACTACTTGGTGTTGTATCGCTTGCGAAGACATAATACTATAGCCACGCATAATTTTCATTCTATACACCACTTACCATGTCTTCATGGAGGGAGTACTTCAGAGGGAATAACATGCGCCAATTAAAATTGCCCTCACCATTTAAGGAACGGTAATGGATATCCGTACTTTGGGCATCATCGTAACTACTGCACCACCTTAAGCGGGAAGAAAAGAAAAAAACGTTACAAAAAAGTCAAACCAAGCACAAATAAATCATAACAAATAACCACAACACTGTGCTGCAAAAGTAAATGAAAAATATGCAAATGTTGCTGAAAAAAAAGTCATCACTTGACAAGGTTATTTGATAACCACGTACTACACAAAGCCTTAAGATCGTGAGCTCTACTGATTAATTTTAAAGTAACTCCGCCCAGGGTACTAATGATAATCTCAAATCGGTCCCTCTGAACATAATGATCAACAGAGTAGATAATACCATAACTTTCGGGCTCAATACCACTTAAGTGGGTCCTTATCATAGAAAAATGTCGTTCATGGTCAACTATTTCCTTTCGATGACCGGATGACAATAGTAGTTAGATTGGTCTTCTGGGAGAGAATATTATTAATGTAGGGCGTCGGTTCAGGCGAATAAAATAAAATTAGCTTCAAGCTTCAAGATGAATTTTAATAATCGATAGGTTACAGAGGCGAGACATGACCATGGCAATAACATCCTTTCCTTTAATGACGCTGACGGCTCTGTTGGAGTTAAGACCATTGCATAGGTAGGGAGGACCAGAGCTGTTAAGACTATGGTTGGGTTAATGGGAGACAGGTTTAGTGTAATATTAACCAGGCAGCATCGTGGACTGATAAATCAAATGGCTGACAATTCCTTCCTTAACTGCCCCCTAAACAGTACCAGTACAGTCTAAGATTCTTGAATATTCTTCGAAACACAATTGGCTATCAAGAGAGAAAGAAATAATATGGCGGCTATATGAAATACTTATTGGTCAAAGACATATAATTTAACAGTCCTAGAGTGAAATGCTCCGAGAACATTGGTAACATCATCGAAAGGTGGAAAAATTACTGGCTGTCCTACTTGCATTCAATTCCTAAGAGATTGACAGAACTGCATGCCTAGTCACACAGGAATTCATGGTAATGAGCATGCAGATAAGCTTTCAACAAGGATAACTTCCTCGTCGCTTTAACTTAAATTTTTAATCGCCAATACATGAGTACAGGTTTTAGTTTTGATAATTAGTAAACCTAAAGATAAATCAATATTAAGACGACCTTGTACATTTATGGTATCACAATTGTCAGTCGAAATCGATTATTTAAGTCCGTTAAGATACCTGTAAATTCTTTATATAACATCTCGTACATATATACTGTAAAACTTCTGTATCACAGTGTAATATCAAGCTTACTAACTCACCCTTTCAAATAAATATCACTCATGGCCGTACCAAAAATATTCTTTTCATTTAAAACCACATTGCTAACATTGTAAATTATAACGCGTAACTCATAGAGTTGAGGAGGTAGCGGCATTATATCAATAGGTGGCGGTATATTTAGATTTGCATCGTACAATTCAATCCACAATTGTATTTTACCCTTTTTTTTTTTTCATAAAACCAAAAAGAAAGAAAAAACAAAATAAAGAACAAAAACTTAATTAATGAATTTCATTTCTAAGAAAGAGCACACTCATTAACAAATAAATACCTGTTCAATACCTGGACATTCAGTTCGATACAAAGATCGTGTTTCAACGTGCTCCGGTACTAGTTTATAACCGAAGGAAGGTAAATGTTCAAAATTTTTAAGCACTGTTATGCTTAAACGTTGTTTTAAATCTTCATCTGAAAATTAAACACAATATTTATTTTATAAATAATTAGTTTCATTGTTTAAAACAAAAAATTATTTATGGTCATAAAAATTTAACGATAATTATGCGATAATAATTGACTGTCTGAACATTTTTTTATATTGTATTGTATGTAGCTAATGCTAAAAGTTGTTGATTACCTCAGCCTCAATTGTCAAGTGATAAATGAATGAATGAATGAATAATTAATGAAAGATTTCTTAAAACAAAACAAATAATATGTATGCAGTAAACCATGATAACCACCTCAGGAGAAGTTCACATCCGATCGGTTATACGCGGAGAGTTAAGCGCGTGTGGTGATTCAATGTGAATCTGCTTATATAGCAACAGACGACAGAAAGGCTTTTTGTAACCCCATGTTATTTTAGAAAGAAGCAATGCCAATAAACACGAGATTTCTGTAAGGTCTTGCGCTATCCACCAACAAAACGATCAGGTAAATAAATGCTATTTTTGGGGATATATTGCCTGATTTAATTAAAGCACAAACCGTTAGAGAATACTTAGGAGAAGCTTCAGGACACCGATTCATATCTTAATTGTGATCGAATATTAAGGGTTTTGTCTGAGCACAATTTCATCTAAATGTTAATTGAAGTTCTATAACGCCATTCTAGGAACATGACCATGTTGAAGAAACAAATTGGAGTATCCAATAATAGCCCTTGGCATCAGCAATACGAGTACTACTATTACAGTTTCCACAGATAGCTTCAAGGTGAAAATAATAAATAAAAACCTACGGATTACGAATTAAATCATGCATTCACACTGCTGTTCTGTCACACAGCGGATATCCATCTGAAAATTCCTAATGGAGATTGACCTCCTCGTTTCGCATAGTCCCTCAGTGATAAAGATGTTGGAATTTTTTGCCACAAGCATGCACAACTCATCAATCGTTTTCTTTCTCTCTAGTGACTGCAAATAGATTACAGCAATTTTCGAAATAGATACGCTCGAGTTATTATGGCAATGAAATGATCAAGTAATGTATTAGAAATGAAAAGGCTTTGGCAACCTGGGAAACACACAAAATGATGTTTGTACTCCTTTAGTGGAAAATTTCAATAGGGCTGACAATTGCGGTCCAGTAGGAATAGATAAAGATGACGTTAAGTACAAGATATTCAATTATTTATGGTCTAGGATTGGTCTGAGACTGTCAATATTTTGTTAAGCAAAATATTGCACCCTTTTGTAGATGATCATTCTATTTTCACGCCAAACCTATCAAGAAATTATACTTGCACACGGAAAAAGCAGCTGACGTATCTAGGATTTCGAAAATATTGCAATCGAAACCTTGAATAGCTAGTACGTAAAGAGCAGAATTGCCATAAAGCATAAGAGCCAGGAGTGTTATATATTTTTAAAAGCTTTCTATTCCTAATATCGTTATATGGGAAATAAGATCATTAAAATTAAATAACATTTATGCCAATTCCATAAAATGAAAACCCGTTTTATGCAAACTACAGTCAAAGAAAAAGATTCCGCGGTGATTTTCATCAAATTGAAATCGATGTTATAGAGTTGTTTAAGTTTGTTACAATTAAAATTATTTGAAGACAAAAACGAATATAAAAAGTTTAATCTAGAAATAATTCGAAAAAACTACAAAATAAGCGAGAAAAATGGTGTATACAGACTATTATCTTTGACTGTATTTCCTCTTACCAATGCCAATTTGTGTTTCATCTTCAAATCTGACACCATCCACTTCGATTGTGTTTTCTATAAATTTCGGTGGCCTTATATCGTTGCTTTTGCACAGATCTTCGAGAATTTCCAAGGGCAATAAGTAATCATGCCATTTATTATAGCCATAACTTAAGAAAATACTCATATTCATTTTTAATTTGCATCAATCTAATACATTAGACGAACTTACCTGCTGAACTCATTTGCTATGCCTACAGCGGCCCTATGCTTCGTGCGCCATCTATCCTCCAAATCAATAATAGTGGAGCCAATAACATCATCTTTTACATCTCTACGATTGAAAATGGCCACTTCTAAAAGATGTTCTCTAAAGTTAGAGAATAAAAATATTTTTTAATACGAATAATAATAAAATATTTCTTGTCTGAGTCATTCAACAAAAATTTAACACCTCTTTAGAATTGGAGACTGTAATTTCTCATTTTTTATTATCAGTTTTGGATTTTTTTTCTGTAAGCAAAATAATAACAAATAAATGTTTCAATGAAATTTGTTTATTTCTGTTTAATTTCAAATTAAAAATACACGTTTTTAAAATAAAAAGACATAAAATGTGTTTTTTTTTCCTTATCTAAATCGAGAATACTTTGACGTAATCGATCTTGAAATCGCTATTATCTAGCCAGTGAGCATTATCAGCATATTTTTTCCAGAAACGTTTCTTCGAACGCGGATCGGTATTTGTCCACGGCTTCTCTTCTTGCCATTTCTTATGGTCTTCGAAATCATAATTACCTCCTACACCATAACCCAGAGTCAAGTAGAATTCCTGGTCAAAAGGTGCCCAATTGGAGCCGGCGTCCAGTAAATCCTTATTCGGCAAATATTTCTCTGAAATTTTTAGGTTTTTAAATGCTTCTGATTCCTCATTTACATGCCAACGGCAAAACTCCTTGCCATCAACAGCAAACGCTACGAAAGAAGGTGTCCAGTTTAATTCGAAAACATGATAGTCTTGCGTTAATTGAAGATCTTTATTTTCATGTACACACATCTTATTCGAACGCCAAGGTTGTTCGGCATTTAAGATTAGACCACCTGTTAACTCTACTTCATTGCCGTTGGCAATCGTTTGGGCCATGCGTATTTGGCCAGATTGGTATTGACTCTCGCCATACAAAGGTTTGACAGGTTCCAGCCATAATTGGGGATACACCCATAGGGCTGCTGGCATTTTGGCTTTTATCTCAACTCTGCCATATTTAAACGAAAACTTATCCTTTGTTTTAAATTGTGCTGTTATTAAAGGATTTAATTTATTTTTGCTTTTGAACTCGAAGTCACATTCATCTGTTGCCAATTTGCCGGTGCACGATCGGCCCAGTAAAAACGGTTTGTTTAGCACTTCACCAGAATAATATTTACTAGTAGGCACAGGCTTTATATTTACTGATCCCTCTCTTACTTGTAATACCTCAGGCTTATCATCCAAATATAGATTAAATTCATAATCGGGCTGTTGAGGTATGCGTCTCTCCACCGACCATTTACTTTTATCCAAGCTTTGACCGTTAAACTCGTCCTCAAATATTTTCTGGCCCTTACAACGCACAGGAGCACCATTTACTGTAGTTACGCTGGGAGTACACTGAGCCGTTGAATCGCCAGTTGTAGCAGTTGTAGCTGTAGTAGCATTATCATATTGTTGCACCACAAACACACCATCATCTTCGCGATAGCCCAAACGGTTGTAGATAACATAAGTCCAGTAATAGAGTGTATCACCCAATTTGATTTCAGTATTACGATCACGAAATATCCAGCGACCATCTTTTGGTTTGGTTATATCACGGGCCCAGGTACCAGCTTCCAATCCATCCATTTCCTCATTTAGCTTGCCATGGAAGGCAAAAAGTGTTATGCCTTCTTCATGCGGTATCGACACCTCAAAGCCTTTGGGATAAAAGACTTTTATTTGAGCTTTAGGCACTTCATATGTTTGCGTACGTTGTACCAAAAGAATAAAATTGAAATCAAACGAAACATATAAATGACCGGTTCCTTCATATTTTTTAAGCGCAATACTGTATTTGCAAAACTTCCACCGGTTAATTCAAAGCTTAAAAGACGACTGGCGATTTCAACTGCCTTAAATCTCAACATTATAAAGACACACACACACATACATATATAACGCACTTAGAGAAACGTGTTTTAAATTAAGCTTTAATTTATGATATTTGTTTACAAAAACTGAGAATGCAAACAATACATATTTAACACACATACTTACACACATACATACAGAGATAAGTATTGTATAAATATGCGTTTAAAGAACCTTAGCATTCTGATTTGGTTTTAATTTCTGCTCTTCCGAGCCTCTCTGGTTATGGAATCACGTGCATGTATTGCCATATTAAGTAAAACGTATTTTGTCTTAAATGGAATTGAAAAAATTCTACAAAATTTTGTCATCAATTTCATAAAAATAACAACTTCTGCCTTCCATAGAAGTAAATGAATGAAGTAAAGTTTAATGGCAAGAAAGGGAATAATAATTCCAGGGAATGATTCTACTGGTATGCTCGCAATAGACATAATGAATCATCTGTAGAGGTAGTAGTTACTATGCCGTTGAGCAGTAAAACTTTCATCAGACACAAACCAAGTCAATAGACCCCCAAATAGACCACTTCATCGAAGGCGGTTCTACACAGAAATCTTTCATCAGTCCTAAACAATCCTAGGCAATAATGTTATCACAAGAATTCTTACTAAACCATGGCTAATAATCGACTACTATAGGTAGAGAGTCTAATAACCAAAATATACTGCCGTAACTATATGTCATGGTCACTAAGTGGTGAAATGGCCAACAATAGTTATAAACTTCGGTTCAGGTTAATTAATTCATACGTAGGTACATATTGAATTTCATTAGCATACCGTTCTTGTCCTCACTTTTTATTCCCAGAATTTGTTTCAATCTGGTAGCCTGGTAAGACAATGAACGCAAATAAAAATATTTTCAAGAGATAAACCTGATATGCAAACAGATTCAGCTGCAAGATAATATATGCACTCTGTCTTATTTTTGTACATGCATTTATATTTTCATTTCTACGATTTAAATGAAAACTACTTCAGGTTTTTTAAGTTAACTTACCTCGGTAATAAGCCATCGACTTGAAAACATTTTCCGAAAATCGGATTACTATCGTTGGATACATATTCGGCACGATTTGTCATTTGTTTCTGACCCAGCTGTACCGTTACATATGAATCAGCTTGAATGTTTTTACCACTCGGCCGCAACTGTATGCCCTGTATTACATAAACACGTGCCACAATTTTCACTAAATCCGCCAAAGATTGTAACTGTGCTTGATAACGAGGATTAAGGGCTGTGGCTAAAGGTTTTAAAGTATTATGATTTTTAGCATCGCCACTACCAGCAGATAAACGTCTATCTTCAAAGTGTTTACACATACAACGAGTTATTTTCAAATGTATTTTAAGTGTGGCATAGATTTCCTCATGAGGCATAGCATTTTTCTTATACTTGACGCCATGGACCATATGAACTGGTTCAGCCCAATCGTTTAAGTAACTAAATTCTGGTTGTTTTTCCAATTCGTTTGAATAGATACACAGTCTATGCTTAAACTCAGAAAATATACCACAGGGTTCTATGTGGCCCGAATTATAGAATTTAGTCCACCAATTGTAGTCATTTTCATCGATTATATCTTTAAGATCGTACATATCATTAGCTTTTTTACGTTTTCGTATTGGAAGTTTGAATTTTTTCATTATTATTTGAAAATAACTATCACGTGCTTTTGGAGGTATTAAAGGTTGTGATTCATTTTCCGTTGCATCATCTTCATCATCGATTTGTACGGTAGTAGAGGGAACATCATCATCTTCATATTCCTCTTCACCATCCATAGGTACACAGGGTATATGTTTTTCTTTTTGTAAATAACGTTTTGAGTTTGCAATTATGGTGGCTCCCAAAGTAGACTCTTGTCCTTTGGACGCCACAGCCATATCAGTGGCTATAATGGCCGGCCAATATTCAAGTTGTTCCGGTAGACTCTGCGCAAAATAACAAATTTGTTTATAATTACGTGTAATATATGAATGTTATAATGTATCTTACCACAACTCCAGCTGCATATAAAACTAAGAAATTCATGCTATTGTTTATGGGTGAAGTTGAAAGACCACTGGCCAATACCAAATCGGCCAGCATTAATTTAACGCGATGTTTACCCATTAGAAAATTTTGTTTCTGGTAATTACGGAAACCAGCAAAGACCGCTTCCAAACTAAGAAGAGGAAAATCTTTAATTTTAATATTGCCGCACACTTAATCATCTACTTACACAAAATTCTTCATATTGGGCTTTATGGCTGCTGGTATGCCTACTGTTACGCTAGGCTGACTGTCCACATTCACCGTAATCTCCTTGGTTACAGTATCTGCTACTTGTACTAACTCGCCGGACATTAAAACTTCAGCTCTTATGGCACCACTAAAAGCTATAGGTATCCATTTTAAGGGTGGAGGTGTAACCGACTTTAAAAATTCATATTTTTCTAGAGCATGTTTAGGTCTTTCCACATGATCCCAATCTCCCATGGTTTTATTATTCATATCGGTATTGTCGCCCTTAACCACTGTCAGTGCTAAAACCCCACAACCCAAAAAATCATCGGACGTGCGTTTGTCTGTATCATATATTTCAATGGCAACCAAAGGAGGATGCTTACGATACCACTCGAATTCGCCAGGCATTTGTAAGTTATCAAACGCTATTACAGTATTCCAAATAGGGGAAAGGCTACTTAATACCACAGATGTTTCAGCACAGTACTGATACAACATTACGCGCACGTAAGGATCACAAAGGCCATTACGATCTGCACCTGGTCTAATTTTAGCTTGATGTATAAATAAACGACTTTTAAAAATAGTCAAAACATTATGAGGATACCAGTAAAAGGGTTCTGGATGTTTCCAGTAAGGGGTTATAAATCTAGTGAAATCATTACTTTCAGACTCAGCTACTATGCTAAGGCAACCACGCATTAAAGCCACTGTACAGCCACAATTAAGGCAGGTATGTTGACATTTTGCATCCTATAGCAGACATGATTATTGAAATTATATTAGAATTATCTTTTAAATATGAATACTTGCCTTAAAAATGAAATTTTTCAATTGCCAACAATGGCTACTGTAGTGCGTTTCCCGTTCTCTGCCGGGATAGAGAAAGTTTTTGGCATTTAAACGACATAGGCCTACTTCTTTACTGCCACTTTGTAGCACCAAAATTAGATCAGGCCATTCATCCTGCGCCAAGGTTCGTGACATTAAATGCTGCAATTGATTACTGCACTGGATTAAGTCAACCAAAACCTCATCGAATACCAGATCGAAATATGGATCTTTAAAACATTTCAGTTTTAAGCGCATCTCACGCAAATCTTTTAAAATTTTACTCTAAAACATCCATTAGAATAAATTTAAGTTGTTGCATCTACGAAATGAACATAACTTACGAAGTATTCCTTTAAATACGCCAAACGATTTAAATCCCATTTTGTGGCTTCTTTTGAAGAATTATGATCCAATCTATTGTTCTCGATAGCCAGATCAATTTTCGTTAGAACGTTCAATAAAATATTCCTTAAGACCTTTAGTTGTGTTTGCTTATGACCCGTATAGTATATTTGAAATAATTTGAAAAATTCCAATTCAGTTCTTATGAAATCCCATATCTCCTGCAGATAAACATCACTTTCGAATTTTGTGCGATTGTCTGGCAAACGAATCCTTAAGGTAATGGTTTTAAACGGTGTTTGTTGTAAGAAACATTTTACGTTTTTTACGGTGTGTTGGCCCTTTTTTGAAGAGCTGGAATAGCTCTTTAAATTGATTTCCAAAAAATTTGAATTGTGCTCTACAATATAGGATTGGAGAAAGATGAGGTTTTTTTTTCTTTTCTTTTTTTTATTTTTGTTTGTTTTACCAGCTATTTTGATTCCAATTTTACAATTGCTGGCATTACAGTGTATGAAGTCTCCCTGTACAGCCATGAATTCTATTAGAAAGTGCTCTTCCTGCCAATAATGTTTTTCATCCAGTGGCGGTACTTGTTTAATAGTCATTACATGATTGAGTTCGCTTTCCAAACACTCTGATTTTATTTGAAACAACAAACGACCAATATAATGTGAACTATCCAGATTGTCATAGAAATGTATATAAGTTGGGCCCAAGGCGGGTTTGTCTGAAAAGAAATATTTATGCAGTAACGTTTCATATTGCTTTAAGGGTTCATAATTTCATGTTCAGAATTTCTATTTTCTCCCTATTCAATGAAAATATGACAGCATAGTGTGAGATATTGATAAGTTCTTAAATTTATTAAACACCACACAGACAATCCTAAGGCAAAAATCGATTTTTTAAGATTTGGATTAATTTGCTTGCGACTATACGGTGCTAAAGTGTTTTAAACTCCTAACTAAACGTCAGGTAGAAAATGCATAAGTTAACATCTGCCAGTGAGATAGTCGTAAATAGGTCCTTTTCCAATCAGTCCAATTGTCAATCTAGCTCCCGTTAATAAAATGTTTAAATATTTCCTTTTAACAGACAAACTGATCTAAAATAAAAATTAAGTCCATATGGCCTCCCCACTACCTTTGGAAACAATTGAGTACCTGGTACTCCTCAATTTACTTACCATTAAAAGCAATTTCATTGAAATGCACCTCATATTCAGATACACATTTCCATTGCAAATGTTCATGCATCATCAGTTGTATACCAAATGATTGAGCTAGCGACGGATAAGTCCAAACAAAAGACATTTCTTGATTCCAGGACGGTTCCGTAGTATTCTTGATAACATTGGCTTTACCCCTGAACGGATGGAATCTAAACTTTAGAAATAAACAATGAAAACAAATACATTTCAATTTACAGCTCAGCTCAGGTACACAAAAGTTACTTGTAACATATAATCCGATTTCTTAGCCATTACGCCGCGATAAAAGACCACAGTATAACGTATATTGCAGCGAACGCCAGTATCAACATTTTCCAATAAATTTCTGAAAAATTAAATGAAAAGTAATAAGAAAATGAGTAAAGATGCACTTGTAAACATACTTCTCTATGTCATCATAATCCGTATGCATTTGCCACTTATTCAAAACCATAAAGTCCTCTTCGGAAGGCCGAAGCAATGTATGCGGATTGGAGGCTTGAGAAACTATGGCCAAATCGATTTGTAAGAAACCTCTACCGTCACCGCCACCACCTTCGGCTGTAGCAATTTGCCCAATCGGAGTTTCCAAGCGACCCCATTTCTTAAAATAACAACGATTCGGTTGATTCCACACACTTTGCATATCGATCACCAGCTCTCCCAAAGTAGGATTCTTCTTACAGGTAGTGCGTTTTTTCATTTCATACAATATGGTCAGGCGCATTAGTTCCATTAGAGTGCATCTGACTTCGAAAACGAAATACTAAAAGACAAGAAAACTTAAATTTTATATACTTTTTAATGGTTTCCCTTTTCCCTACTAACCTGATTAAAGAATGGATTTTCGGAATTTTCATAAGTACGCGTGTGTCTCACCATTTTGTCTAACGTTACGCGCACATAAACACCACTTTGGAAAGTACCTATTTGGCGGGCTTTGTGTACCGTGGTACAGATAAGAAAATCCTGCACAATATTTGAAAAACATTCCTCCTGAGGAGCTAACATTTCGTCGTTTAATGTTTTCTTATAATGGCAGTTACTTTTAATGAAAATTCCAATTATTTTTTTATTATTGACGCTTTAGAAACAGTGTTGGAAAACGTGTTAAAATATCTTTTAAAAGCTTTTGATCCAGAGGTGGGATTTACATAAATACGTATAATTATTGAGACAAAGTAATTCCAATTCCATTTCCAAAATAGCAAATGCGAATATTTTACAAACGTTTTTTTTTTTTAGAACGAACAAAACTACTCATATGCAACAAAATGAAAACGGTACATAGGAAAAGCTCACCTCTGTGAGTTTATCCAATTTCTAAACCCCATACAGAACGACTTGACCGTTAGTTTGAATGAATGTATGTAGCATGCATGAATTGTGCATCATGTAATGAATCAAATGCAACATTTTAACCCTTTCATTGTTATTTACTTTACAGTGTCTTTGAAGTTAGAATTGCCGCTGATATAATTTTGTTACATTTTAATTTTGTTTGTCTTTCTCATCTGTCGCTCTCAAATAAGTCAAAATTGATTCCAGAACTGTAAGCTATACTATAAACAATTTTGGCTCCAATTAAAAAAGGAGCAAAAAAATAAACACTAAGTAAATAAAAAAAAAATCATTTAAAAACTCTTTTCATAATGCCACTCTTTTCGGTTTTGTACTTTTAAATTGGTTGGTACGTTACCTTACTTTACTAAGTACCAACCAACACATCACATTCACGCATTAAGAGAGTAGACTCATATATGTTTGCTTCCTTCCCGCCTCATCCAAAACAATAAATAAAAAATGAAACGTTGTTATTATTATTTCTCAATTCAACGTTATTTGTGCCATTCCAATATGTTCCCCACAGCAGTCAATAGTTTTGTTGTTATAGTTTGGTTTGGATTTGCATGATGAAAGATGACTCCAAAACTATTGATAACACAAGCTCACATTCAATACGCTTTCGCTGCTGGTAGACGTTAGATGTTTTGAGCGGGTAACGTACTAAAAACGGCAATTTAAACGTGTAACTTAAAAAAGCATTTATTAACGTGTTCAACAGACAATAAACGTGTTTTTATAGTTGTTGTTGATCGAGTTAAAGAGAGAATTAAAATAAATTTTGAGTGGTTTATTCTCAGCTCGAATAACTGAACGAATGTTAAGAAAAAAAACCAACAACAAGTGAAATGAAATAAAACAAACTGAATTTTTGTGTGCATGAGATTGAGCAAGAGAGCAGAGGGAATGTTGATTGTGTGTGCATGTGTGTGTGATTGAGTGAGTGAATGTATGTAATAAATGTTGGTGTAGGGTGTTTCGTTAAGCTTGGCTGAATTTATTTGAAGCAGAAAAGTTACAACAAATTTTCTTATTGTACTAGTTAGTTGTTTTCAGTTTGAGTGTTGGCCGATAAGAAAAAAGTTGGTGATTTTGAAAATGAAAATTACAAGCATCACCACCAATGCTTTAATTGTTGCAAATTAAACAAAAAAACAAAATCAGTACAAAGTAAAAAAAAAAACTTGCCAATTCCACAAAGTGAAAAACAAGTGAAGTTTGTTCAGTTTTGTTTTATTATAATTGTTGTTGTTAATTTGTATGTGATTTGTGTTTTTATTTTCAATCGACTATAAAATCTCTGTTTTTCATTACAAACTGATGTTTTGATCACGATTTTTGTTAAATATTTTCAGTAGCAAAAGAAAAAAAAAACGAAAAGAAAATTAAAAGGAGTACATATTTGATGTGAATTTATAAAAACAAAAAGGAAATTGTGGCAACTAAACCGATTTTGAAATAATTTTTGGAATTTCCTCTTTAAACTGGAATTTATAAATTAAAAAGGGTTTTCAAATCATCTAAAATCATTTCAACAAAAAGGGTGAGTAACATAAAAAATTTCTTTCATTTTATTTCTTCATTTTTTTTTTTTTTTTTGCGCCCAATTTCTTGCAAAAATGAATTCAGAGCAGAAACTTGTTTTTTTCTCTTCTGTAAGGTCGTCCTAAATGCAGCAGTGTTGCTATGATGTGTACTTATGTGTGGTACTATTTGGATCTAAAAAAATGTACATTTTTGTTTATTTGCAACAAATTTAAATTTTTGTACGTATATTCAATGGGAACATAATATTAACACGTTACCCTGCCACGTGTACCGTTTTCGGTGCACACTAAACCTCATTTCTACGCCAAGCTGAACTTTTTAATTTAAAATGTTTTTATTTAGTTATTGGCAGGACTATTTTATGTAACGTAATGATGTATAGAACAATTTTAGAGTAATGTACCGATAACGGTACAAGTGGCGTGGTAATTAGTTATCGGACCACTTTTGAACTTTTATTGAATACGACAGTTGTAAATGCATCGATTTTATATAATACAAGAAACAATAGTTTGATTTCACCTTTTAAAATATAGAAAGTTACTGATTTCATATTTATGAAGAAGGTGACCATGTTCTACCTCTAGAATTACACTATGAATTACAAAACTGTAATGGTAGACTAGTAAAAAGGATGCAGTCGTTCCAAGGTATGCAGAAAGTATGAAAAATTATAATAGAATAATCAAACTTGAGTAAAATATTTATTCTTTTTTGTACATTACCCTTATGTCCCTTATTCTATGTGAACTAAATTTACTTTTTTTTATTGTTATTTTGTGCATTTTGCCCTTTGAATAGTAATAATTTTGGAAATAACATAAATTTTTTAAAAAAAAAAAAAATAAGAACATGTATTTATATAGATTTATAAAAGTAGTTATTGTGTACCGAAAATGGTACACGTGGCCTAGATATGAAACTATCTCATAAACAGCTTGGCAGGGAACCTGATAATAGAATTTTTTTTTAAAAGGATTTGTCTGTAAATTTATATTTAAAATTGTATTTTCGAAATCTTCAAGATACTGTTCTATCAATTCTCCACAGAGGCTGAATGTATTAATCGTCCACATTATTATCGGATGTACTTTTTTGACCTGCAAATAAAGATAATGAACTGAACTTGGGCCTGATATCTCGAAAACTATATTAATAGGATCGAACGCTAGAAATAATATTGAGACCATCACTTAAATGATATTATATTTCGCACATAATGACAAAGTTTGATCGAGATCGTTGCTTTATACGATTTGTTTTTTTTTTTTTTTTTTTTTTGAAAAATCTGTAACCCGGTGTTGATCAAAAGATTATTATAGAATACATCCGGTATTCATCTCAGTAAACCTTCAAGAGAGTTTTAAGGTTATGTTGCAGGTTCGCAAAAAAGAATTCAGTACCTTATCTTTAGATACCTCCCCAGTGAAGTCGTCATGGAAAAATGCAAGTGGCTATTTGAAATCTTTAGTTGTTTAAATCGATCGATGTAACGATGGCACCTCAAACTATTTCAATATTGAACAGCGTGTCTAACAGTGGTCTGAATTTAAAAATGTCCACGATTTTTGGCTAATATTTTTTACATTTTCAATGATAGCACTGTCCCGTTGTGCTCTAATATTTGATTTTGCTTATCTAGACTTTTTTTCAATTAAGACTTCTATTTTCAATCATTAAGACTTCTATTATTTTTAAATTACTGGTTGATTGAATAAAAATTAATACTGTTTTTTATTTATAATCCAATAAACTTGTACAAAACAATTAAGTACCAAATTTTCTTATAACATCTCTGTTTTTTTGAAGTTGAAGCCTTTTGTTGTTCATTTCACGAAGAGTTTCTTAAACAACAAGTTGCATATTCTTAATTTATTTCTTTCTCTCTCTCTCTCTCTTTTGATTTTTCACTACTTGAGCTGATCTTGTGACACGCATTTTCTTTTTATACCATATTATTGAAATTGTTGTAACTGTTACGAAGTTAGTTGTTTCTGTATTTAATTATTACAGTAATACATATACATATATATGTATATTCATATGTATGTATATATGGTTTTATGTTTCATTTTCCATTTACTTTTACTTTATATGGCTTGTCTGACAGAAAGTCTCCCGTCACTTCTCACTATATTATAAGAAATTCGTTGTTGTTGGTTGTTATTGTTTACTCTCTGTTTGTATTATAAGTTTACGGCAACCAATAATAATAATAACAACAATAACAACAAAAAACAATGTACACACACGAAAAATAAAGGCAACAAGTGTAACTGGTCTTGTTTTTCTTACCATTACGTTTCATCTTCTTTTAATCCATTTCTTTTATTGCTATTATTTATTGTTGCGTCGTTGTTGTTTTCATCATCTTCATTTGTTTTTATTTTTATTCCTTGTTTTTATACCAGGTTAACAACTTATCATTTTTTTTTATTGCTGTTGCTACTATGGAATATCAATTCAGGTTGATCATTTTACATTTAACCACAACAACATAGAGCCGGAAAAACAATGTCTGTTGGAATTATTGAAAACTGAAATGAGTAGAGCAAAAAGCAAAAGTTTTTTGTTTTTTTTTTTTAGAGGGAGAGAGACTTTTCGCTTGGATTTAATAAGTCATTCAATTAGTTCCTGTTTTTAAAGCATAAATAAATGTGTTCTATTGTTTTAGTTTCTGGATTTTTTTTATTGCATTTAATTGTTTATTATTTACTTGGAAAAAAATGCTTTTAGAATTGTGCCACTGAAAGTGAATGAGACATAGTTGTGGCATTTTTGTCTGTTTTTTTGTAGACTTTTTAATTTTATGACTAACAAACCTGATGACAGAGAGGAGCCAAGCACAAAACAAAGCAGAAGATGACATGTTTGTAAATCCACTCGTTTGATGCTTCATGTTATCGTTTGCAACAAATGTTTCTAACTGGATTTTTATCTAGGTTTCAAAATATACTGCATCCCCTGGCATTTGCTTTTTTCTGGTCTCCACCGTATGTTCTAGAAATTGGTCTTTCAACATGACTTTCCTGACTTTGAAAATTGATAACGGTCTTCCTGTTAAAGCTACACTAGTTTTGCCAAATTTCCATGGACGACCATACACAACAACGTGTGTTCTCTTAAAAAATCATTTTCAGCGATGGGGCCTATTTCTGATTAAATGATTGTAATGAAAAAACAAAATTATCGAATTTGCTACGATATTAATTCAACTAAGATTTAAAATCTCACAAGGCTTTCCAAAAGAGTCATCGTTTGGTATCGATTTTAGGTTGACAGCATCATTAGTCTATATTTTTTTAAAGACAGCTTTGGCCACCCTTTAACTGGAAACGGAAAACAGTATGGGTCGATGATTATCAATTTTTTTTTTGGACTGAATCAGATGATATGGATACCAATTTCATGTAATTTCGAAAGGATACACACATGTCACACAGCTAAATTGAATATTCTGCTCATTCAAGCGATTTAAGGGCAGTGTAACATATCACGTGAATGTGATATGAACTAACTACCGCGAAAATTCGTTCATACCGTGTGAGGCGTTTTTTTTTGGTGTTTTCTTATGCGAACAAACTGCAAACCACGATATTAACTGTACTCCGACAAATAAAGAATTTCGATGATATCTCTCACACTCGCTGTTTTATTCAAATTTAAAAAGAGAAAGCACTTAAAAGATGTCCCTTTAGTACTGTGGTTAGATAATACTACCCAATACTCAATAACAGATGATGCTAAAACATTAAGTAATTGCGGATTTAATGCCAACTTTTTTTCCTTTCACATCATGCCTTTCGAAACGAAACACTACTGTCTTGCAAAACCACTTCTATTGTTGAAGTTATAAAGCCTTTAAAAATAACATGTTTTAATATTAAAATGTGTATTCAGAACTACTGCTTAAATAATTGAAAATCATTCTTTACAACACAATCATTTTTTTAAACCCAGTTTTAATTGAAAATTACCAAATAAATCATTTGTGCATATGCTTAGAGTCAGTCGCTTTTTCTTTTTTTTTTGTGTTGTTCATTGCAAGCTCAGTTTAGTATTAAGAAATTCATAAATTTTAATTATCATTTCCTTAAATTTTAATTAGTTTATGGAATTATGTTAACTAATGTCTACCAAGCAAATAATACACTCACAAATAATTGTTAGTGCGCCACTAATTGTAATGCAATAACTTTACAAATATTTGTTTTTAAATGCTTCAACGTGAGGACATTATTCGTGTAAATACGGTATTTGACGGGGCTCTCCACAAAAAGATGTATTCACAAGAATTTAGTGTAAAATCACATGAACTCGTGGCACTTTCATAGTTAGGTTTAACAATTTTGACTCGTTCTTCGATTATTAAACCATTACTAAAATTTTACATTTCATTGACTACCAGATACTAACGTAAATATCTACATACATACATATCGAATTGGCTTGGAAGATTCTAAGTTTTCCTGTAAATACCCCTTTGCTAGTTAATATTGAAACCGCACTTTCGCTATTAAATCGTTTAATATCTTATGGTATAATTTACTCGCTGTAAAAAATTATTTTCTTCCTTTTTTTCCATTTTCACTTCATTTGTAATGGTATATATATTTTTACTATCATTATTTTATGAGTGTACATTTTTATACATTTATTAAGTAATATAAACAGGGCTGTTTTTATTGTATTGTTTGTGTGCCCATTCATTTGTTGTATCTTGCATTTAAATGCATATTAACTGCATATGCATTTACATTACGAATTAGTTAAACAAGTTTGTAATTAAAAAATATAGAGAAAAAAAGATCTGTAAGAACAAGAAGTTAAAAAAAAAATTACTTCAAAGAAAAATAAATTAAAATTACAAAAATAAAAACAACAGACATAATTGCAGTGTTTTTAAAGCATTTTATCTTTTATGCTCTAAAGAGGGACGTTTGTTGTAATGGCGGTTACACTCAAAAGAAAAATAAAAGAAAGGAAACCACAAATCATTGGCAGAAATTTATACCCAACCTGTTACTGCTTCTTTTACAATTACTGTGAATAAATTTTACAACCCCTTTTGCAAATGTTTACTCCTCGTACATGAATATTTTTCTTTTTAAATATTAAAACTGATTTAATTTATGTGGCGCTAAATTTTCTTACCGACTTTGGGTATGATGGTGGTCCATCAGTAGTAAAATTTTAAAATTAAAATTAATAAAATTTGAAATTAACCTGTGCTTGTTTGTGAGCTCTAAACGTTTTAATTTCTTTTTTTTATTTTATTTTACAATTTGTAAATGAAGCACTTAAAATTAACGAAGTGCATTACGTTTTTCAAGTACATAAAAGTATACATACATACATACCTAGAACGCGAATATCTTCAAAAAAATTTTTTTTTTTAATTTTGCGTATGAAAATAAAATTAAAAGAAAAACAAAATTCTTCACATGCCAATTACATTTTAAGCCAACAATTCAAAATATGTTTTCTTCTAGACAATGAGCAATTAAAAAATGTGTTTCTTTTTGTCTTGTTTTTCATAAATTCGTCAATTTAGCAAAACAGTTTTTGAAGGTCTGATTAGTCAGACCTTTAAATATTTAACTTGTCAATAATTTCTTCAAGTACATTAGAGTAACACATGTACTTTAGGGTTTCAATGACATACATACATATTTATTTAAGAAAAGAACAATATGTTGTTCCCTTTATTGTGTTGCTACTTCTCACAATCGAGATTTCAGTTCTAGATTTGTATTTTCTAAAGATAATCTTAGATTAGAGAGAATCTTAATTACTTTTAACATTATTTTTTTTTTTATTTGTTAATATTGTTAACATCAGTCATGCACATAACGTTTCACTCAATTTTAATCACATTATCTTCTCACTGAATTCCGTAATAGAACTTGGTTTTAACGCAGCATGATGACCCAAGTTATTTAAAGAGCGCAAAACACCGGTATTTACCGTTCTTATGATGTCTGAAATGTCATCGCTTAGACGCTGAAGTACTTGTGCCGATTTTTAGCACATATCCATTGTCTCAAAGAAAAACTCCAACAGACCATATTTTAAGCATTTCAATGTAAGATGCTTCCGCTAGGACCTATTCAACACCTTCATTCAGCTGCTATAAGGTGAAAAGATCAATGAATCTAAATACCCCAAAACCACACACATTCCAAAATAAACATTACCAAGTTTAGCTTAGAATTAAAGAGAGAACTGAGTTATATGGCGAGAACAGTTTAAAAAGTGTTGATGGGTTAGATTAGATCAAATACCCGTCATAACAAATTCAAATTCTGATTCTATAAACAGAAGGAACTCCCTTATCATATTCATAATTAAAATCTAGGAAAATAGACCTTGTTGGTGGGATAGCCATAGTATCAAACATTTCAAAAAAGGTTTCCTTACGATCGGGCGTTACTTGGGACCGGAGATATCGACGACCAAACTAATTGTTTTCTTAAAAAAGTACTCTGTATAAATGGAACTAAATCGGGTAAAAAATGGACTTGTAGAGGAAGGGGACCTAGTCATGGTATCAAGGTAATAGGTTTCCTTATTATTGGGCTTTATTTGAGACCGAAGATAAAGGCGACTAAGCTAACTTTTTTTCGGCCAAAAAAGAAGAGATAAATGAATTTATTTCTTTGGTTGATGATTAGCATTTTCTGTTTGATGTATTGCATGTTTTTGGTTGATAACTTGCAATTTTTTTATTTTTCAATGGCTTGCATTTTTTGTTGATGACTTGCTTTTTTTTGGGTCAATGACATGCATTTTCCTGGTCGATTACTTGAAATCTTTGGTGGATAACTTGAATTTTTTTTGGCTGGATGACTTGCAGTTTTTGGACAATGTATACATACATACATAATTGGCCATTACAACCCTTCAGTCAGGATTACGACCTAGCTTCTCACACCACTTATGCTGTGTGCGTTAATTTTATACATGAGTGGCGGGACCTACAGTACAGTCAACTCCGAACGTCAGATTTTTTGAGAAGATTTTATGGCAATTTTTACTCTCAGAGTTTTTGCCAGAAATCTGCTGAGAGGAAGTGGTCGAAGAAATATTTTCGTTTTGATGTCTGACCTGGGATTCAAACTCGGGCCTTTCGTCTAATAAGCCAACACACTACCTACTAGACCACGGCGATTTGGATAATGGATTGTATTTTATTGATCGATGACAGGCAGCTTTTGTCGATGACTTGCATTTTTTGGCTATTGACTTGCTCTTATTGGCCGATGGCTTGCAGTTTTTGCTCGATGATTTACATTTTTTTTTGACTGATGACTTGCTTTTTATTGGCCAATGGCTTGCTAAGTCTTTTTGCTCACTTGAATAAAACATTAAGCTTCGTCACCTATATCTCCCGTTCCAAGTACCTCCTGACCATTTGAAATCTTTGATACCATGGATATATAGTAAGATATATGGATGGTTACATAGTGGAATACCCGTTAATTGTCAATATTGGTATGCTTTAATAGAAAATTCTTATAAAATTCCTATTTTATATGAGTCATAATTATTGAATTACAGTACCTTTTTTCAAAATTTGTTTCCTTTCATTTTCTTGAATTTAAATTCAACTTAAGCTTGTTAATCTTTTAATCAATGTGATTAGTTTCTTAATTAAATTCTAAGTACGGTTAACAATGAATCATAATTCCTAATTAGCTGCCACAATGTGAGACACATTTCAACCGCATGTACATACATACACATTGTATCTCTGCATTGTGTTATTTTACACAATCTATGTAATTTGATAGAAACATGCATACATACACACGAGTGCATACGCTAATACCATGTTAACATGCTGACATATTCGACAATATTGTTAACATGACTGCATGTGTGGAGAGAGTATGTGGTGTGTGTGTGTTGATTATACAATATTTTAATGCATAAAATGCCTAAAAAACAATGCTTAAATGCTAATAATCAGGAATTAACAGAGACACTTAACCCAGCAACATACATACATATATTAATAAATATTAGGGGTATTCACTATGAAGTTGTGTTAAATGTAATATTAGACGAGTTTTATGGAGATACTTCACCTCCTTAATCAATATTTCCATATCTTATGGAAATTAGCTGTTACTGGCATATTTTTAAGGGCCATTACTGCTGTTTACAAAGTGAATATTCAAAGAATTAGTGTTTTGCTGCTGCTGCTGCTGTCAATTTAATAAATGACTTTATAATTGTTATTTAAAGCGTTTGACTTCTTTCCATTACATATCATTTAGAAGGAAAGGAAAGGAAAAAGAGAAAACTAAAAGGGAACTGAAAACGATGTTAGAGTAACGCATTGTTTGTTGAGATTTTGTTAACCAAACAACAAAGTCCCCATGAATTCCCCTGTTAATATGAGACGCAAAGCTCTGAAGAGCTTAGCTCTACCCCAGGATTAAACTACTTATGGCTGTTAATATGCGGAACAATGAACTGCATAAGAGTGTATGTGTGTGTGTGTACGGTTTTGTTTTAATATGGAAAATAACGTTAAAGGAAAAACTTTAGAAAAAGAAATACAGGAAAAAAATTTTAAAAAGAAATTGTAGAAAAAAAAAACTGTCATTGGATATTTTTTTCATATTATTTTATTTAACAAGTTCATTGGCATTTGACGATGATGGTAGCTGCAGCAGCAGGGTCTCTTTATTATTTTTTTTTTCTTTGTTTTCTTACTCACTTTTTCAAATGCTACAGTCCATGAGCAGCTTTATACACCCAACTTTCTTTTTATATCGCAAATTACACAAACAGTTCCCCGTTCACTTGGTTAAACCTTATAAAACTAAATGATTTTTCCAAGCGCACCCGTCTTCTCGGTTACCCTTGTGATAAATAATAATAATGATACCCCTTGTATTGACTTTTTCTTTTTTAAATATTTTTCATGATTTTTCTTATATTCACTCTCGAATTTCAGTCGTAAAAGTACCCATCGTATTATTTTTCCTTTTTAACTTTTTTTTTAAATAAATAATTGTCGTTATTTATTAAGATTTACTCTTATACTCATAATATAAGATCCGTTTAGTTAAAAAAAAAATTTAAAAAAAAGAAATTATTAAAAAAAAAGACAAAATTATTTACAATAGTTAGTTACTCTCAAAGTAGAAATTACAATAAAATGTCAAGGGAATTTCATAAAAAAAAAATAATATCAAAAGGAACTAAAAATAATAATACACTGTCACAATAAATACAGTGGGTGACAAATCAATATAAACTTTTTCAAAATTGCACTAAAAATTAAAAATTTGCAAAATATTTGCCCTGTTTATTATTAAAAAATAATTTCAATGCTGAATTTCAGCAAAAAGGAACCAATATGTGATAAATATGGACTTAAGAAATCAGAACTTTCAAAAATATTTTATTAGAATATTTTTTGAGTTAAGAACTGTAAATACTCATCATATTGGAGAAGGCTTCAACACTTCAATAATATAGCTTTTTTATATTTTTATGCATACTAATGAACTGCAATTTCCAATTTTTTTCTTTCCAATTTTCAATTTTGTCTGATTAGAACACATAAAAAAAATTTTTGAAAAAGTTTCCATTGTTTTGTCACCCACTGTATATTCTCAAATGAAAGTTTTTTGTAAAGCTACGAATGTATATGTATATACAGTGGTGGAGGAAATTTTAAGCAATACAAATAGGCAAGTAATAATCCTCTTCGGACACCCAGTAATGCCTAGAAGAGATAATAGGAACAATTTTTTTATTTAACAATCAGCATCAGGCCTTGGCATTTAAGCATGCCTTCCGTATAATCGAGCTGAAAACAAGTCTGAAACTTTAATAAATTTAGCGATTGATTTGATTTCAATTGCTGGAATTGCGCAGACATTGCGGCGAAATCACGATTCCTTATTGGGCTATCGAATGCTGTCTTATTGTTGAGAAAAATATGGCGTATATCGACTTAATTTCATGAGTCTTCCAGGATTTGACATAGTATGAAGATCTGGTTAACGGTGTATTTGTTAGAAATCGCACTAATAAGGTCCAATCAGTGTTTTGACGAATGGCTGTAGTTAAACATTTCATTCATCGGGTAGGCTGTCAGGACCTCCGACTTTATTGCGTTAAACCGTAAAATCACGACTTTGACCTCTTCATGTCAAGGTGGCGGAATTTCCACGCTGTCATCATTAATTGGGTTCGGCACATCATCATCTCTGGGGGCGGTATTGATGCCGCCATCGCCTCGTAATGGAGTAGATGACTCATTATTTGATAGAATATCTGAGCATCATTCCTACATCCCGACAATTCGCGTCTGAACAGGGAGTCCCATTTTACTTTGTTCAATTAATTTTTCAATTAAAACACAATCAAAGTGCTTCGAATTTGCTCGTTTGCCTAAATTTCTGCAAATAAATCTGAGTGTGTTTTAAGGAACTTTGCAATAAGTTCCATAAATAATTAAATTTTATGAAATTCTATGAAGAGAATGGAAATTGTAATTATTATTTCATCCAACACTGTATATAGTTATATTTATTTCTAAGCGAATAAATAATAAATCACTATAATCGCTATTAACCTACACCACGATGCCATCAACATAAAGCGTCTTTCAAGCTGCAAAAGAATTGATTTCCGTTTTCGCATTCACATTTACTGAATGGCTATAATAATTATTACAAAGTAAATGTAAATAGAGGGCATAGATGCTGAATAAGAGAGAGAGAGAGAAGTGGGTGAAAGGCGCTGATAAAATTTAAATTAATTTTTTCGACTAATAAAGGGAATTGGTTTGCTGCAGCCGTTTCCATCTCTCATTGCCAAGAAATTCCACCTTCTTAATGTATTATTATATCCGTACGTAGGCTGCTGCTCTTCTTGACACTGAGGGTTCTTCAGAAGTTTGTCAGGGTAATAGGTAAAAAGACATTCTATGGATACTTTGTTAGAGATGCTAGACTACCTCATCACGACAACAATAATGCCGACTGACGATTCACAACTCCCCTTTCTAAAGAAGTATCAATATTGCTTTTATATTCTATGTATAATTTATGAATCCCCTTAATTGTTAATAATTCCAAACATGATGATGATAAACAATTTTCTGATGTATTTGAACTTAGCTTTGCAAGTAAGCATTCTCAATTCTACATTACGCCATCTCTAGTACGAAAATGTAGGGCATCGTTTGTTAACTAAAATTTTAGTTCTAAAGTGGATATGACCTCTGTCGTCTACTTCAAATTTAAATTTAAAATATTCTATAAAACAAGTAGAGGGAGGGCCTATTCCGGAACTTAAATTTGAATAATGAAGCAAATTATTTTAAGTACTATATACATAATATCCCTTTTCTATCCAGTACACCTATGTAAGTCAACTTTCGTTTTTTTTATATTCAAACACTTCTGAAAATTTTCGAACTCTCTGTCCTTGTAGTGTTTTTAAACCCTTAGAAATCTTTTTTTTTTGTCCAGATCTTTTGGGAATAAAATAATTCAACTTGTTTGAAATCTGAATACAATTATGATACAAGGAAAGTATAATTCCTTAACCGAATTGAAACAAGTTTGTTTTTAGTTTTAAAAATTGTTTCCAATATACTACCCCGAATATATTCACCTTTGCCTTTATCAAATGCAAAAAAAAATGTGTGCAGATTAAATTTCATCACTTTAAAAAAATCCCAGTAGCCTTTTTGCATTTTTTCAAAATTTTTGTTAATTTGTCGATAAAACATTTTACCTGGTTTTTCGTTTTTTTTTTCTCTTTGATTTGTGATTATGATTTCTCTACCTGGTTTTGGTTTAAATCCACTTAAACCCGTTTGATGTCAAACTTTATTTAAGTTTTTAATTTTCTTATAATTTTTTTTTTTTTATTTGCGGTAGTCTGTAGATGGCTCTTCATCTAAAATTGTTTTTAATTGTTGACAGTGCTATTAAGACCTTAAATTTATGATTTTGATTTTCTTTTTTTGGCCTTTTCTTAGAAATAATTTCGGTTAAGTAAGTGCATTTTAATGCAGTGAAAGTTTTTTGTTTTTTCATTCATCAAAATTTTTTTTTATAAAAAACCGGTTAGAAAAAAATTCTTTTTTAACAACATAATCTTTATATACAGTGCAAACAAAAAGGTTACGTACATGGTTATATTTTATGGTGATGAATATTCTGTGTTTAGAACTATTTGTTGCCGTATATACAGTGAGCGTTAAAAGAAAGTGTACATTAAAAAATATATACATTAATAAATTACCGTTATTTTTATTTTAAAATTGTTTCATTGCCAGTTTTTAAAATTAAATCAAAAAATATTGCAAAAAAATTTCGAAACATTGTCAAATTTTTTCAGACACTCTCCTTAAATGTTAAAAGTTAAGTTTGGTGATATTTAGAATTTTACTTTTCTGTACAATTTCTTTTGAGTATAGGAAAAATAAATCGCATTAAAAAATGCTGGTAAATATATTCGGCCGTTGGTAATGTTCTCTTTTATTTTGACAGTGCATGAAAGAAATTTGCTTTTTGGAATTGTTGTTGCTTTTGCATTAATGTAAAGAATTAAATGACAGTCTTTGAAGTTACATACACAACGCTTTTATTTAGCCATTGAATTAGGATTAAACCCTAGCTTCTCAAACCACTTGTGCTTAACACCGAATCTTAATAACTGATTTGAGAAGCTTTTTCATTGCTGAAGTTTTCAGTTGAAGTTACTGTTGTCTAGTAGGTAGTGTCTTGGCTTATTATATCCAAGGCCTCAATTCAAACCCTAGGTCAGACATTTCCAACAAAACGAAAATATTAAAAATATTTCTTCACGATTTTCTCTCAAAAGATTAATTAGACTTTAAGTTGTCGATTCCGCCACCCATGCCTAAAATTAACGCACACACCATAAGAGGTGTGAGAAGCTAGGTTGGAATCCTGACTTAGGATTGTAATAACGAATCATCTATTTATAGGCTGTCTGCAATGACTTTTTATATCACTGCAGAGGTGTGTCACGCACTGGTCCAATTCATTTTGTACAAAAAATAGCTAAAATATCATGCCGCTACACTAACCCGTACTAGCACTAGTCCCGCACTAAAGCGTCAATCATTTGAGAATGTGTTCCACACAATGTGTTAAGATGCCAAAGCCGGTGTCTGAACTCTTAATCCAACTCACTATTCACTAGACTACGGCGATCATTTTGCAATTGATGGCTAACTTTTTAATTATTGACTAAATTTTTTGACACTGTTGTCGCCTGAAGTTTTGACGGTTTTTTGTTCTTATACGTACCAAAATTAGTATTTTGCTTAAATCACTTCAAACGCTTATTTAAATAACGTGATTATTAAGAAAAATATCGTAGTGGAAAGACTCATTTTTTTTTTTATTATTTAGTACCAAATTTAGTACTTTCCCTAACAATAGCTATTATGATCAAAAATTGTTTTAGAATTGCTTAAGCTAGAGAGGGTCTTTGATCGCTTGTTTCAATAGACAAACTTGACACATTTTTTATGATTTAAACAACCTTTTTTTTTTTTGCATAATATTGTTAATTTGAGAAAATAAATGTTAATTTTGTAAATAAAAAAAACCAAAAAATGAAAAATACAAAATATTTATTTATTATATTATCTCCCTCGATTACATTTCAAACAAAAGGTATTTTTTATCCATTCAGCAACAAAACAATGAATACATTTGTATTGGAATTTTGTTGCAAAAAATATAAAAGTACGTATGTATGCAAACCTGTTTAACTATTAGAGATCTAATGGATCCCGTATGGACCAACCTTTATGCAGCTGTGCGATTAAATCGTTTTCAAAAAATTGTTAAAGTTTTATTAAATATTGAATTTACTTTTGGTATTGGTATTCTATTTAAACATTGTACACTACTGTACTACAACACTTGGAAGTCTATTACTGTGATTTATCATTATGGAGACAAAGAAACAAAGTAAAACACAAAAAACAAATTCAATATGCAAATTTGAACACGTGCTCAAAATATAATAACACGCAAACCATATTTCAATAGATTTCAGTTGCAACGATAAAATTTAAGAAATTAAGTTTTCTAAAATAATTATGATTTGTTTTTAAATAAGGCCAAGTGAAAGGTAAGACGTGTTTATTTTATTCAAAGGCGTGCAAAATTCTTTGTTGAACTTTTGTTTTCGGAAGCAGAAAGTAGTGGTCCTTTATTCTAAATTCGTTTAGCAGAAGCATTCTTAAATATTCAACGGTCTGGTCGATGTGTTTAATTGTTGTTTTTATATGTTTTTTGTAATAAAACATACATTTCCATCTTACTCAATTATATTAACCTTTGCTTTGTGAAATCATAGCAAGTTGTTGGTTGGCAAACTCCAAAATTTTTCATACCATAAGCTTGGAAACAAACATTCCATTTTTGAAAGATAGTTTTAAATTCAAATTGAAGTTACCGTTGTCTGGTAGGTAGAGTATTTGCTTACTACTTGTAAGGCCACGGTTCAAACCCCTCAGATCAGACATCTCCAGCAAATTTCCGGCAAAAACTCTCAGAAAAAAGTAAAATTACCATGAAAAGCTTCTCAATAATCTATCGCTCGGAGTCGACTTTAAACTGTAGGTCCCGCCACTCATGTATAAAATTAACACACACAACATTGTGGTGTGGAAAGCTAGGTCGTAATCCTGACAGAGATTTTAATGAACAATTATGTGTTTGTAGATTTCTCTGTTAACTTTCAAAATAAAATCTTAAAAAAAAAGTGAAAATATTTACATAAAATGTATTACTTTTTAAAATTAAACTGGAATTCAACTGTTTTTAACTGAATTTCTTTTATGTGATTAGAACTTAAAACACAATTTTGTTAAATGCTAAGATTTTATAAGATAAAATCGAATTTAATTGGTATTACGTGAAATGTGAAAGAGAATTCAATTAAAAAACGAAACTTTAAAATAATTAATCTGATAAATTCCATTGTTAAGACACACACGTGAGAAATAAACAATTTTTATATGAAATATTTATTGAATTTAAAATTGAAAACACAAAATATTTCAACGATACAAATATCGTATTAAGCTTTATTTAAGACATGAGCATTTAAAATTGTTTTTAAGCACTTAATATGACTAAAAGCCATAGATTGTTGTATTTAATATGTCAATATATGAATTGTTTAAGCTGCTTCGATTATTTTTGATTTCCAAATTGTTATTATTTCGTTTCGTTTTAAACAAATAACATCAAAACACCAATCGAATTATTAACGAAATACCATATATAAACAAAATTTTTAAAATGCATATATTTGCATAATTATAATATTTTAATTGTTAATTCAATGAATGATTTATTTTTCAATAATGAAATTGCATTATATCCATCCCATCATGTATACAACGTCTTAATCAACCCATTAAACGAATGATGTAATGAAAGTAAAACCAATCCGGATCCAGTTTTAGTTTCTTAAATTATTAGTAAATTGGAATCTTTAGAAAGTATTTCAGTATTATGTTTTATTTTTTCATAGACATCAGGTTATCCATTTAGTGGTTTTAAAACTGCCGATCTGACAACTTCTGTCAGTTGTTAATTAGCTTTTGTCTGAAGTCCTATTTCTTTAGTGAAATGTTTGCCACGAATATAAGTCGTTGAATAATCAAAGTCTGCGTGCATTTTTCGAGCTTTACGGGCATTATAATCTACTTAGAAGACAATTGCCATTATTATGTAAAAATTTTAAGAGACCAATAGCGCTACCTATGTAGGTATCATCAGTTAGATAGGGAATATGTGGCTGCGTCTTGCTCTGTCCAAGGTCATGTGGAAATTCATGGCAAGAACAAGCAGATAAGCTTACACGGAAAGTTGCTTCTAACCTGATGTGGCCTAAACCTTTCCGTGGAGTGGAAAGAGATGTTTTGAAAGGTGTAGTCAACATAAAGTAAGACAAGAACTTTACCTAAAATAAAAAAAAAACCGTGAATAGTAGTCGACATTTTGCCAGGACCCTGTAGACTCAAAGTACACTTATTCGGAATGGGGATTATAGCGAATTCAACAGGTAAATAGATTCTGTGATGATGGGAATGAACATAAGACATGAGGCAGTAATGCATACAAGAAGGTAACAGAAAGATGCACATCGTATGCATATGATATGATGATAGGAAACTGGTCTTATTGACAGTGAAATTTTTTAGGGATATAGGTGTGGAGATTTTCAATGTATACACTTTAGTCTAGCACCGCTTAAGAGGACAATAATGCCGACATGGCCATTTACAACGCTCTAGCTTTAGGTTAGGTTAGGTTGAGGACGTGCACCTGTCGGTCAAGACAAGCACAGTTTTAACTGAGTGCTAAAATAACATTCTTCCAATGTTGCCAACTAGCTGCAAGAACTTACAAATGTTTGTAGAGAAACCATCGTGTACAGAGCAAGTCACTGTTTGGTATATCGTTGGGCTTTTTTCGAAAATGATACAGAAAAAGCTTTCACTGTTAATATAGTATAATTTAAGATCATAATCTACATATATTGTATTATAAACGGTTACAACAATATGGGATATTGGTTTTACTATATGAGAAGCTATCAAAAAGAGTAAGTTCAAATTGGTTGCAAAGATCTTACAAATAAATGCCACTGGAATTTTTTTGTTTATGTCAAAGCCTATATTTACCAGATAATCCTCTAACGCCGGAGTATTTGAAAATCAATATTTCTGTAGTTATTGCCTAGGTAAAGCATAAAAAAACATGATTGTAAACTATCTCAGTAATATTGACTGCTGGCATCCATCCAGAGATGATCATTTAACTGACATTATATTTCCAAGGCCTAAGCCTTATAATGAAATAAAAGTGTCATCGAAATCCTAACTTTGTATGTGTTTTATTTAATTTTTGTTTTGAAGTCGAAAAATTGATAACCCTTTATCAATATTATACAATGAAAGTAAGATCGAGTTTTAGTTTTTAACTGTCTTACAAATCTTTTATTATCTTTTAAAACTATTTCCAGATTATTGTGTCTTTTTATTATTTAATATGATTTGAAATTCAAAACTCAAATTCAAATAATTTTTATAATGAAATCGTAAAAGATTTCAACTGGTTTTCTTTATGTCTGGCTTTTATTAATTGAAATTTATTTATATAAATACAACATTTATCCATAATAAATTATAATTTTAATATTCAAAAAAAAAAAAATTAAAAGAAACAAATTTGCTTAAAAGAATTTCTTTTCAGATCTTGTAAAACAAGTTTATTATTATGACCATGATAAAATGTTTAGGGTCTTATTTATTCGTTTTTTTTTTTTTAAATTAATTCTTTTTTATTATTTTTATTTTGTTATTTATTTAAATGAAATATTATTTGCCTGTTCGAAGTGTTCGATTTGGGCGAGACATTAATAATTTCCTTCTAAAATAAAAAAATTCTTGTTTCCCATACAGTGTTGGTTGTTATTTTCAAAACGCATGTGCCTGCAACTCTTTTAAACACCTTCTGGCCAAGTTTACTTTTAGATAAGTTATACAACAAAAAATGAATTTTAATTACTTTTTAATTAAAACTGTTTCGGTGTTGTCATATTCGCTATTTCTTGTTATATTTTGCAAAAAACAATTCGTTTGTTAATGCCAGTAGCAATGAAGCTATTTAAAATTTTTTTCATTGCTTTGCTTGTGTTCTTCTTTTCTTTTTGAAGGAGATATACAGAGATTTCGCATGTTTCTCTGATGCGAAAGGTTTTTCGTTCTTGGATAATACAAAGTAATTTTGAAGGTGCAAACCGCCTATATTTTTGTCAGTTTATATTTTGGTTCTTAAGATTATAAAATTCAAATTAATTCATACCTGAGATTGGCAATCCTTTAGAGAGGATCCAAAATTGATTTCATATACAAATCCTCGTTCAGATAGATGGAATAATGATTGCACTCGCAGAGAGACCTGAAAGATCAGCCCCATGTGGATGTCTGCAGACTAAAAATTGCGTTAAGTTTGTCAAATTTCCATCTTAGGAATCTTCTAACAATTACAACGGGTTCAGTTCATATTTCAGGGTACATAAGCCTGGAGACTCGAAATATCTCATATTTGCAAATTCAATATGTATTCATAAAATTAATGCAACAATCACTTTTACTTACATTTTCATGTTCATAAAACATTTCACATGCAAAAAAAAAAACAAAAAAAAAAACTACAAAATAATAGAAGAAATATTAATAAATAGTTGTCAACAAAAGAAGTGCACATGTCAGTGTTATTTTTTATTTTTATTTCTTCATCTGTAATGTAAAATAAAAGATAAAAAAATTTTTTTTTAAATCTCATAAATGCCTTTGCTTAAAACGATAATGACCTAAAAAACTATTTTACGCTAAAAGAATGAATATCAACAAGAAAAAAATCAAAATAATCATAAAGTAGAGCACTTTACTTAACAATATATGTGAGGGACAGACAGACAGTCAGATATGTAGCTTGACTACTGGCTTACTGACAAACACCAAGACTTGAGCAGTGAATTCAAAAATAAAAAAAAGTGAAAACAAAAAAATAATAAAAATCATAATATTTTAAGATGGAAACTATTGTCATGATAATAAAAAAAAAATATCATAGAAAAAAAAACATGTTTATTTTTGTTTTCAAGACATAAACGCATTTTATTTTCTTTCAAAAATCAAGTATATCTAGATACTGTATACAAAGTATCTCAATTCTTATACTCACATGATGAGAAACTTGGATATTTATGACAGGCAATCAAAACGTTTACAAAACATTTTAGAATAAAATAAAAAAAAAAATTAAATAAACGGAACATAACAAAAATAAGAGACTACGACAATAATCTTTTAACAAAATTTTGATAACAAAAGAAGAAAAAAAATCTTTATATTCTTCTACTTAACATCTTGGTAAAGTTTAAAGAATAAGAGAATTTTGAACAATAAGAAAATTGTGATTTCAAATTGCTATAAGAAACTGTCGGTCACATCTCCTCATTTAGCTGCCATTATATATGTATCTTCTAAAGGGTATGTCCTAACCAACGCCTAGTCGCGCAGAATAAACGATTTCCAGTATTCCCATTAAATCACAGCCTATCTTCCCACACTACACATGTTGTAAGAGTTAATTTTGTTCTTGAGTGTTGGAACCTTGAAGTCGCAGTAATATAGGAGGTAGTGTGTTGGCTTATTAGACGTAAAGCTAGGGTTCGAACCCTAGGCCAGACATCAAAACAAAATACAAAAAGTATTTCTTCGGCGATTTCCTCTCAGTAGATTTCGGGCAAAAAATCTGAGCGTAAATAAATAAAATTGCCATGAAAAGTTTTTCAAAAAAAATCTGTCATCCGGAGTTGAATTTAAACTGTAGGTCCTGCCACTTACATATGTATAAAATTAACACGCACAACATAAGTGGTGTGAGAAACTAGGTCAATAATCCAGACTGAAGGGTTGTAATGACCAAGTATGTATGTATGTATGTGTTGGTACCTATAGTTTAACGTCGACTTCGGAAGACGATTTTTTCATGGCTGCTCTTAAAACTTTTGCCAGTTGAGAGCTGGAAAATAGTTTTCGAAAGAATTATTCATTCGAATTTATGATTCGGAAAAGTATTGGTAGGAACTCCTTACTGCGTTAAACGCTTCAGAGGGATTACATATTGATTTAAAATTACTGTGTTGCTGATTCTCTATTTCTTCAAGGGGTCCGTATTTAACCTCATTATTTTTGAGGTACTAGATTTTATGTTCAATGCCAAATTTACGTCCGTTGACTAAACAACAATCATGAAAAGATTCTTCTATCGATAATTTTCTGAAAATTTAAAAATACTAAATTAGGTAAGGAACACTGGACATTAATTATTTTAAAATTATTGATGTAGAGAAACTGATCATTAAATGGAACCCTTAGGAAAGGTGGGCCTAAGAATGGGCCTAAGAATGCATCTAATATTACATAGAGACTGTTATTAATGACTTTGTAAACCTATCATACTCTGAAATGCTTTTTTTATGTTAGTTTTCGTTATTATAAAGAGGAAAAATCATTTCCTCTTTCCTTTTAAAATTCCCCTATTTTTTTCAATTACGTAGGTGCTTGGGCTACTGTTGCAAGTAAAATGTTGCCTTGACACAATACTCTGCAGTAGTGAGAATTTTTGCTGATTAAAACTTTCTTTTATTAATTGGAGGGGTTTGAAACCTCTTAATTTTTTTCGTATTTGATTTGATTTTCTTTGATTTGTTAATCATTTTTTTTTTTTCGCAAAGTGTTCTGAACTGATTTAAGATAGGTAGAGCAGAATAATTACATTTTAGTATTTATATATGCACTGATTATGTGCTTTTAATAGACTCTATTTTAGTATTGTTATTCCGGCCATAATAGCCCGTATTTGTGTTTTTTCCATAGGATTTTAGATGAAAGATGTGTTTGGTGGACCGCTCACTTAAACATCTCCTGTGTCGTGCGACTAGTACTGACACACTTACATACTATATACATACTTCTCTCCAAAACTTTTTTAAATATACTGAAATGAAAAATATTTTTACAATGTATTGTTTAATATTTGAAATTAATAAAAATAATTTTCTTTTCATTGCAGGTAAATACAAAATTCAATTCTATGGCAAGTATTATTATTAATGAAATTTATGAATTAAAAATAATTTTTGGTAATAGAAATATGTATTACAACGCCTGTTAAAGTTTTAAATTCTGATTTGTATATGTATCTAGAGACCCCAAGCAATTTTTTCTATATAAAAAAACTTCTATTGCATCATCGTTTGTATGTCACCTTCTAGATATTTATTGATTGCTGGAGAACGAAAAAGTATAATAATTTTAAATTTATTTCGTTTATTGTCAACACCCTTAAATGGCAAAATAAAACAGAAAAAATATTGCGAATTTCAATTAATGACTTCATAAAATTCTTTCATTCATTATACAATTGTGATCATAAATTATGAAAAGTTTTTTTTCTCAACTCAATGTGATTAAAAACAATGTGACAGTGATGAAAAAAAAAATGTGTGGCAAACAAGTAGTAAAATTTTTATTGTTTTTTGAGACTTAAAGAATGACACAATTTTTAAACTGCAACACTCATTCACTATTTTCATAACTTGTATCAGTAGCAGACTAAAAAAAAAATAATGAATGAAAAAGAGTTTTAAGCAGATAATAAAACTGAAAAAAATGTAAATGACGAGGGTATTAGTGTATGTTTTCTTTTTTTTCTTTCTTAATTTTTTATTAATTTAACCACAAAAATTAAAGTCAACGCCCCATATGCAAATTAATTAAACAAATACGATTAAAAATGAAATATATAGAAGAAGAAAAAATAAACCACCAGCGTCTAAAGAGAAACGACAATACGAAAAATGTATAGAAAAATTTGTTTGAAATTCAAATTGAGATCATTTTTCATAATACGAATGTGTTAGGAACCCAATACACACGTTGAAACTTTTTTATAACACTAGCGAAATTAAGCAATTAGCAACTAACGAACACTATTTCATTTGGCCAATTCACCAAGTAACGGTGTTTTTTTTTATATTAAATGCAAAATGATGCTGACGAAATTTTCAAAATATGTATTCGCTATTAAATTGGCGCATAATTATTTAATAATTAATTTATTGCATAAAAAAATGTTTTTCATTTAAATAAACATTAAAAATCATGTTAAAATTTTGTATGTATCACCCTCCGCCATTCACTTTTGTTTAGTATTTCTATTGCACATATGTATGTATGTACATAATTCGAATAAATAGTTGATCGTTTTAAGCCTTCAGTCAGGATTACGACCTAGTTTCTAACACCACTGACGGGTTCTACAGTTTAAAATCGATTCCGAACGACAGATTTTTGAGAAATTTTCAGGGTTTTTGCCATAAATCTATTGAGAGGCAGAAATATTTTTTCCTGGGTTTTGAACCGAGACCTCATGTCTAATATGCCAGTACCTATAAGACTACGGCGTTTTCTGTATTTCTACTGTGGTCTCGGTAAAAAACTATTTTCGGATTGGTTCAATAAATAATTTCTTAGTTTTGTTTTTAATTCAGTATTTTTATCGAATTAAAATGTTTATAGCTTCGAAATAAATCCATTCTGGTAGCAGATCAGTAATAACCTACTGCTGTCGAAATTTCTTTGAGTATTTTTAAAACAAATTGCTTGAAGAAACGCCCTATAATAACTATAGAAATTTTTGATTTTTTGTATGATAATTATCATGTTTTTAACATGATGCCCGAACAATTTCAATGGAAATAAAAGAAAATCAATTACGCCTATAAACAAATAACAAGTAATGATATTTGTTTTAAACAATTGAGAAATGCAAAAAAGCACTTCACGTAATTGTCTTCATAATGGATGTTCAGCAATAACAATTAAAAAAAAAAAATAATAAAAATTTGATCTGTTGAACTTGTTATACGCTACACTGCCACACATGACTGTGTTGGAACTTATATTGATATTTGGAAAAAGTTAAATGTTTTATAAAGAAGATACGCTTTACTTTTAAGGTGGGAATTATTTTTTAAAAATTTTAGACAGCACGTTTATCTAATGAAGGTGTTAAAGCCATTACATACATACATAATTGGCCATTACAGCCCTTCAGTCAGGATTACGACCTAGCTTCTCACACCACTTATGTTGTGTGCGTCAATTTTATACATGAGTGGCGGGACCTACAGTTTAAAGTCGATTCCGAACGATAGATTTTTGAGAAACTTTTCTTGGCAATTTTTACTCTCAGAGTCTTTGGCAGAAATCTGCTGAGAGGAAGTCGCCGAAGAAATATTTTTCGTTTCGATGTCTGACCTGGGGCTAAAGCCATTACTCAAACAAAATAGCATCCATTTATACACTCCCTGACAGTAAAGACGAGAAGTAAGACACCTTCATGATAGCTTTGTTGATATTTGAACCATATCTCACAGGGTGGTGCTTTATCTTGTAGAATTTTAAATATAAGGGAATATAATTAAAATTACCAATGTGGGTCTAATCTGTCTGCGAAAATCGACGTTACGTAACGCACACAACATGGGTGGTGAAGCTAGGTCGTAATCCTAACTAAAGGGTTGTAGTGACCACTTAATAAGTCTGTAATTAAAATAAAGTTAGGCTTTTTTGTACAATGGGTCGGTTCGACCTCCGGGTACTGTATTTGTCTTGTTTGACGGGTACACGTCCTCTAACCTAGACTTTAATAGGTTTCTTGTTAGCTGACATGATTGTGTTATGTACGAGAAGCTTTGGCCCATAAATGTTTAATCAAAACTCGGTTCAAAGCAATAAAAATTGCTTTCAATAAATAACACTTCTTCTACCCCATTCAGTGTTAAGATTTTTTTGCCAGCAGCAAAGGCCCGTCACACTATTCCCATTTTTTAGTATTCCTTTGCTTTGTTTTGGAAGTGATTACTATACTTACTATAGCATCAATCGTTTTTTGGTAGGTTGTAATTTTTTTTATAGTGTATCTCATAACCGGCTCGAATGTTATATAAAAAAATTTTTTTTACTAGAAATTTGAACTCTGCGCAGTTATAATTAATCCATTATGATTTATCGATATAATTGCTGATGTTCCCATTGTAACACAATGATTTTCAGAAAACTGTCGTTTTTTTATTTATAGTTTTTCAATATTTGTTTTGTTTTTTGTTTTCATTTTCTTATTGTTCAGTTAACTATGAAAGAAACATGAAATGAAGTGAAAAAATTATAAGTTTCATAATATGAATAAATAGCAGGCAGAGCAGCAAATAAATTTCAATAAAATGAGTAGAATACATACATAACTGGCTGACTGACTGCCTATACGATGTTCGATGTCAATGATAATGATGAAGATGATGGTGATGATGAGGATCCTCGTAAACATATATTTTCACACATGATTTTCAATTTATTTAAATTGAATTAAATAAAGATGAAAAATAATAAATAAACCTAACTGAATAACATTTGTATAGCATATATACACAAGCATTTGAGTAGTTTTTTGAATAAAAAAAACTGAATTTTTTTGTATGTATTTATACAATACTTTTAAAAAATATATATATGATCGCATGTGTACGAGTAAATTTATAATTTTTTTATTCTTTGTTATTTACTCTAGACATATAAAATAAATAGAAAAAAAAAAAAATAACAAAAAAAAACTATCGTTGATGGAGTGTAAATTTACACAAAAAATTAACAAATCTATAGTATATGCATAAAATCGTTGTAATAATCATAGGTTTTCGTAAATAATTCACAAAAAAAAACATGAATAAAAGTAAAACGGATAATGAAACCTGTTCAGCTCAACAGAGTTTTAAGAGAATAAAATTAAAATAAAATAAGACAAAATTTTAATAAAAAAAAAGATTTCACGATAAAATTTCAAAGTAATCTCAGTCACGACTGTATTAGATAAGCTGCTAAGAATAACAAAAAATGCTTTTCAAAGTTATTTCAATTAAAAATTCATAAATTGAATTGATTTTTAATCAGTAAAATTCAAATATAATACACCCTACTAAACTTTGTTTTAATATACACAACGGAGCATACATATCAGAGATCAGCAATAAGTATTCAAAACGATGTGTAGATTCCAGTCATACTTACTGATACTTATACGCAGCCTTGCAAGAATATTGAAACCCTTATTTTTAACATATCCTATTTCAAGATAGGATAAAGAACTATGTGGCTTGAGTTAGAAGACATGTCATAATGGTGTACATCAGCACCTGAGATCAGCAACGAGTATTCGAAACGATGAGAAGGTTCAAATCATATTATAATTTCTGATACTTATACGCATTCATACTTATTTTAATATGTTATTCATACTACTCATACTCAAAGTTGGAAGTACTCGTCGTGTTCATACTTAACAATACGCATGATGTTATTGACTTCGATTCATCTCTGCTTAACGTTTACACGAAGCATAAAATAAGTATGATTCGCGTACGAACACTTCTATACTCACAAGAAGATTTTGTGTATGCTTTGCTTGTTGTCTTTGTCTTTCCTTTCTTCTTTGTTTGTATATGCAACAACAACAAAGGCTGTACATTTTGATGAATGATTCGAACTACTAGAGTCACTTATAAGTATTATAAGTATTTTTCTAAATTTATGAATCAGAATGAGTAGGCGTATGAATCAAACATATTTCGAATGTTGTGAGTTTGACATCAACGTTGTACTCATACTCATTGCTACTTATACTTAAAATTCAATGTTGTAGTGAGTACGTTTGATACATTCATACTCAAAATTGCATGAGTGCTTATGAGTAGCGGAAAAACGATTCATTGCTGATCTCTGATACATATTTGTTTTTTTTTTTTGCGGAAGTGACAGAAAAAGAAATGTATTATAGTGAGTCGTCACTCAGAATCCTGTGTCGAGCTCTGAATAAGTATATACTGGCTATAAATGCTTTTTTGAATAATATTAATTATTTTAATATTAATTTTATCCCCATCGAATCTATTGGCCCTTCTATTTATCTTTGTATTGTTTGCATCGTAACTATGCCGAATTTGCTATATCCATATGGAGATAGAACCCATTCTTAGTATTCGTGCACAAGATATATTGTCTTCTGTGACTTCCCAGTTGGCCCATTAGAACTCCCCAGCTCATTACGCTATTCAGACCGTGTGGAATATGCTTGTCATCATCAATAATATTCTGATCTTCATATAGGCAGTATAAGCATTTTCTATCTTCCATAAAATAAGAGTTTGCATTTCCTATTTCCTCTTTTTAATACATATTTGGAATTTACGATTTAAGCATATAATCAACATGGTATTGTGAAACATGACTAACAAATATCAACTTGTGAAAAATAATATATATTCTGGCCTACATCGTTCACGGCGATTGCCTTTGGATGATGTCAAATCAGACTCTTATTGATACTCATAACTGTTGTCATTCGGGCAGACCACATTGAACTTGGAAGTACGATATTTCCAAGAGGAATAGCAAAAGAAATGAATTATATATTTCGAATGATTCTTCAGCAGTGTTTACATCGCGTGTTTACAGTGTTTGGTAACGCTTGTAGTTTTTTTCAAATTGCGTTGGAATCACATATCAATTCAAACCGCCAGAGTGGCCTTTCTGAAAACACTAAATGAACAACCCGCTAAAAAGAACGGCATACGGTAGATATGCTTTTAATAGTTATGTGAAGTGGTGTCAGCACCTTGTAGAAACATTAAAAATGCTAATTAAAATCATTTAAGTTTTAAATTTAAGCGTTTAATGAATTTGGAAATCCGGCAACATAAAAAGTAAATAAAATTATTGCATCAATTGAAAATAATAAAATTTTTTAACGAATTTTTTTTAAACCACCAAAAATATTAAAATGTTACGAACAAATACTAATTTTGCCTTTAGACGTGGACTCTCCATATTATTTTACCGATTAATAAAGCTGAAAATGGTTAGTTTTATTATAATGAACTATTTGAAAGTCTTATGTGTCTGTAGCAAATAAAACTTCTTTTTTTCCTGCCAATTTTTGGAAAATATTCAAGAGATTGTTAGCCCGCATATAAGCATTTGAAAAGCGGCTTAAAATATTTGAAATATTATTTTTTTTTTTAATTTTTGGCAAAGATTAATACAAGTTTTATAACGTTTTCTGGCAGCTAAAAAAATTGGCTTTTATATTTGTAATCATGTGCCTGTTTGTCTGCCTGTGTAATCATGGGTGTTATTACGGCCACAGGTAATTAGTGTTTAGGTAAATTTGATGTTTAAATAAGAAAAAAGTTAAAATCAATTCATTCATTCATTCATGATTTTTCTTTTATGAACTTTACAAGACTTTAAGACTTTCACTTTTAAAAAAAGAAAGAAAAAAACCAAAATATTTACATTTTTTTTAAAATGTTTACGGCTGATTACATTCATTGAACTCCTCATCTATCTGTTGTGGCCACTTGTTATTTGTTGGCTTAAAAAGTAAGCACCCGTCATCATTAAGATCAATATAAATCCGATAACGATTAAACTTTTCTTTTTTATATAATTTTTTTTCTAAATCGTTTAACAATAAACAAAACAAAACGAAACAAAGAAAAGCCCTTTTAAATGTTATTCAATTTTGTTTTTTTATATTGATTTAAAGAGAAACAATTTAAAAATTACCACATAAATAATTTAAGATAAAACAATTAAAAATAATATATTACACGGCATTGTACTTTTAAGATGTTGTTTAACATGTTCCCCTGTAAAAGTTGAAGTTTTTCAACTATACAGTCGTAATGACATTATTTTTGTACTGTATGTATGTCTATAATTTCAGGCTGACATCGTTTTCCAAACATACATACATAATTGGTCATTAGAACCCTTCAGTCAGGATTACAACCTAGCTTCTCATATCACTTATGTTGTTTATGTTAATTTTATACATGAGTGGCTTGACCTACAGTTTAAAGTTGATTCCGAACGATAGTTTTTTTCTTTTCATGGCAGTTTTATTTACACTTAGAGTTTTAACCAGAACTCTACTGAGTAGAAGCCGCTGATGAAATATTACTTCACATTTCGTTTTGGTGGAGATGTCTGACCTGGCGTTTGAACTGAGCCCTCATGTCTCATAAGACAACACGAACTTCAAACATCCGGTTTATTTTATGAAGGCAGGGATTTTAATGAAATCATTTCTTGTTAGAAATGTTCTGCAGATAACTTGTAGGTTCCCAAAATTTTATCGCCACAGTCCTGCACGTACTGGGCAGTGATAGAGAAGATGTTCAGCGATAACGAAATAGAGAGAATTTTACAGTCACTCTTAGTGAGTCAGCGACTGTTTCAGCATCCGAGATCCGTGTTAATTATAATTCACTTAAGTATGGATTTTATTAAAAATGCCTCTGGATAGAAAAATTCGGGTGAAAATTTAATGCAACTCGAAATTTTTTTGTCTCAGTTGCCCAAGTGAAAAGCTGAGATAGTGTTAACTGTTCTCGAGTTTCTACTCATCACAGTCTTTGAAAAATATTTTTAGCCTTCGGCGTGTTTGCCTAAGTGCATGTGTCTCATAATTGATACGACTAAACGTATATCAATACAGAGCCTTACGTTTGTTGATTCATTTTTCCATCTTTCTTTCTGGAATGAATAATTCACCGATTGCTGAATGACCCTTAAAGTCTAATTTCTTTGATTTTAAATGTTCATCAAATAAGGAAATGAAATTAAAATATTTTCTTGTATTATTGTAGTTATATCGCCTTTAAAATGTGTATACCTTTCCTATTTCAACCCCTCGCATTTGAGAGTTTTAATTTTTCTGCCTCCATTTTATTTTAATTTTGTCTTTTTTTTCTTAAATTTCTTTTGATTTCCCACTTTAACATACGCTCTGCTCAATGGTCACATAATGACTGACGACTACCTGACGGACTGTTTGACTGACTGACTGACTGAACGTTTGTTTGGCATGTTTATGCGTTTGTGAGAATATGAATTATGTGGTGGTTCTTTTAACGGATTTTTCTTTGCGGTTTTTCTTTAGAAATTCAGAATTTTTTTTTCTTTGTTTTTGCATTTAAACATCAAGAAAAAACAAAGAAAAGCAAAATAACAGGCGAATTTCTTAAAAAATAGTGGTAAAAATTGTAGAATGAAAAGAGTTCACACAACGTGTCTTGTTTGTGTTTATTATTCTTCACTTTTTTTTTTTTTTGTTTTTCGCATACAAACCATGTTGGTTTAAGTCAAAAACACAAGTGAAGAAAAACACTTGACTAAAACACCTCAACATAACATTTTCTTGATTTTTTTTGTTTATTTTTTGCTTTACTAAATGGCAGCAGCATTTAATGATGAGAACTTTTAACTTAAGCATACAAGTGGACAGACAATCAGCGCGAATGGCAAATGAAAAACAAATGCGGGAAAGAAAGGTTGAACAGACTTTTCAAGTCTAAAACAAAAATTAACGTTTCTCTCTGGTTTTCTTTGTCTCTATGTATGTATGTATATGCTCACTCATTCGTTCACTGATTCATCATTTATGCTGAGCCCATGAGATTTTTTTGTTTCTTTAATTCCAGTTACTAGTTAATTAGAAAATTTAAACAGAGTTTTAAAGGTATTACTTAAGACCGGCTTTACTTGTCACCTGAGTTCAAATAGTATTCCTGGACATAGCCCTTCTACAGTTGTAGTCGAATTTCACGGCCTGATAGTATAATTTTCGCAATACCGTGATACAGCTTAACAAAAATTCCTATTTTTGGGAGGCTTAAATTTGTTTGAAGTATAGAAAACTCATATTAAGGTTCAAAAAACTTTTGAATTTCGTTCATTAAAGACCATATCTGCAATCTTTTTGGCAAAAACTCTGGGAATAAGTAAAAATTGACATGAAAAGCTGTCGTTCCGAGTAGTCGTTAGGTCCCACCACTCACGGGCAAATTGGTAGACATAGTGTGGATGGTGGGTGGTGTGAGAAGCTAGACGTAATACTGACTAAGGATCTGAAATATTGGGCACTTATGCTGCTATTTTAAAGTCGTCATAGCCTGGTTGGTAGTGTGTGGGCGAAAGACCCGAGTCCAAAGCCCAGGTCAGACATCAGAACGAAAATATGAAAATATATCTTCGGCGACTTCCTCTCAACAGATTTCTGCCAAAAATTCTGAGACTAAATATAATTACCATGAAGAAGTTTCTCAAAACCCTGTACTTCGGTATCGGCTTTAAACTGTAAGTCCCGCAACTAATGTATAAAATTAACGCACACATCATAAGTGGTGTGAGAATCTAGGTCGTAATCCCGGCTGAAGGGTTGTAGTGGCCAATTATTTATGTATGTATTTTGCTATTTTTTCGTTCGTTTGACGATTACAAAGCTGCCATAAAGCATTACATGGAACTGCTGTATTGCAGTTATGTTAACATAGTTTTTCCGGTTAATCAGGTCGGTCCACTTGAATAGGTTTCGGAATGTCTTTCTCAAGAGATGACTTGTGTTCATAGACAATGTTAACTTTTTCTGGAGTTAGAGGTCAAGGATCTTACGAAGCATTTTAACCACTAAAGAATGACAAACTCTTCCTAAACTCTTCCCCAAGAGGTAACACTGCCAGACCTTCTATCGTTATTTATTGCAATGTTAACCTATGTGTACATGAGTGTTAGAGAGCCTACTGCAAGCACTATTAGGTGAGAGATTGCGGAGCGTATACATTTTTAAATTTAAAAAATTCGAATCATCAAATTGTTTTTATATCCTTTGAACTATCCTGACTTCGTATCTGGATTACTTATGTTTGTGTCTATTTGTGTTTTAATTATTTTACAATATCTCATTTACATTATACAAGAGAAATCCGCTTCCTTTCAGTGTTCGTCCGGTTTGCAACTTTTTCACAGCCTCTAGTTCGCAAGATTTATTATTTGTAGCCACTTTTTGTCGAGGTTTGGATAAAACCTTAAAAACTCCACCTACCTGGGTTATCGTGGGCGTTTATTATTTAACAAAATCAAATATAAATGGATAAACCTTCCATAATTGATTTTAGCTATCGTAATATCGTATCGTTGAAAATTCGTTCCATCTTTATGTCTGCAGAGGAAACATTAAAACCCCTAACTGTTATACAAGCCATTAATTACTCCATAAAGAGATGTTTTTGTCTTGTTGAACATTATTTGGAAATTAAATGAATTTTCGTTGTTGTTTTATTTACGCCGTTAGAGTACTATTTAAATATCTTTTGTTTACTCGTTTGTTTATTCAGTACCCGCTTACCTTTTTTTTCAATTTGTGCCTCTTCATTAATATTTTTTTTTTGTATTTTTTTTCTAAACAACTACAACAAATAATGGAAATAATAATTAATAATTGCATGTGAATAAGCAAATGAACAACAGAATAAATGATGAGCGGATTTCATTTCGAGCTGTCAGTTGTACAGCAAAAAAATAAACGAGATAAAATAGAAAGTTTAAATAAAATTTTTAATTATTCTGAAATAATAACAAAAAAGGAAATAATTTTGTTTGAAATAATAAATATTGACATCAAATGTGAGGTACTTGATAAACACTACAAAAGTCATTAAAAAATTGTTTAAGTACATAAACGAAATCCACACAGTTTTTTTTGGCGCTTAAACGAACCTAAGAAGTTTGTTTCAAATTGTGAGAAATTCTTGAGAATTAAAAGTGTTAATTACCAGCATTTTGTAATTTCAGATTATTAAATATGAAAAAATGTAATTAATTAATAATAAAATTAAAAATATTTAAATAACGTTTTTAGGAAATTATATAATTTCAAATAAGCCTCAATATTCTAAAAGTAAAAATTAAAAGCCTTTAAAGTTATAAAGTTAATTGGTTTATATTACGGGTAGTGAAAGGAATAATCCAATTGAATTCAATTCATATGAAATAGTTTCCATTTTAATTTTTGATAACATAGCAGTCTTTTGCAGACCAATTCCTTCATTTTTATTTTAATAAGAAACAATGACAATTGATTTTCATAAACTTCCTTGGAAAGAAGTTTAGCAGTTTTGGAATATAAAGAGGACGCTTGAGAGCACTGAAAGTGGGATTTGCTAAATTACCTGTTCCTTAATCTAACAATCCAAACAGCTTATATGACGGTCGTCCTCAATGCCAAGGCATTTAGTCCAAAATCGACTTCATATTATTACTTTTAGGCCCCAAAGATATTGCATACATATTACTTGAAATTAAATACTGGAGCGGGCACCAGAAGCTTCTGTAAACATCTCAGTTTTTTTCACCACCCCCTATGCCGTCAAACTATTGCCCGGGAATTACACTTTATTGACCAATAAGTAAAGTTTGTGGCATAACTACTAGGACATTTCAGACATTTATGGAATTGAAACGACCGCTGAGTATGTTATGGTATAATTACTTTGAATATAATTATTTATCCACTTTATTGCCCCTAGTTTTTTTGGATTTTATTGCATTCCCGGAAACTATAAGCAGATTTTATTTATTTAATAATTACAATACAATTACGAATTATATTCTAATTGTATACGAACTGAGTAATTTCGACCATGTTCTCAGTATAGTGTGAAAAACCAGAATCTCTGATAGAAATCGAACCCATGACCCTCACGCTAATAGTTTAGCACACTATCAACTAGACTACCAGGGCACTCTTTTAAGCAGATGTTAATTTTTAATGTTTTTATGCATTCTCGAAAATATGTGTTATCGTGCTGCAGACCTGAGTAATTCGGTATGGTTCTCGAGTTTAATAATAAATTAAGTACTTCCAATACCTCTCCAAATTATCAATTCAGATAGCCCCTCTGATGCCCAACCGCTTAAAGAGGATACTATAAACAGCAGACTTTTTAGAAAGGTCAGATGGTTGCAATTAGGGATGCCAATCGGGAAATCCCGAAACCTATGCTTTTTTTTGTTACTTTTTGCCTTGCTTTTTTAGTTTTAATTTTTAAAGGCGTATTTCTGATAATTGGAAAATAAATGATTTTGTTGACAAAATATATTTTTCATTTTTATTATTAAGAGGAAATCGCGATTTTTCCCGTGATTTTTCGGGATTTTTGGATCTAGAATTATCCCGAAATATCCCGGGTTTTTTTAAAAATCTATCCCGTTTTTCATGCCTAGTTGCAACACAACAATCAAGTGGACGTTGTTTCTAAACAAAGAAAGATAATAGGGCTATCATCATTGGATCTGCTACATTAGACCAATTGCTTGATTACCTAAAAAGGTTAATCACGGAAACTGAAGAGTGAATATAAGAGAAAAGAATGTCTGTGATAGAAATTTACAGTGAGTGCCAAGTGATCGTCGAGAGTAAGAAAAAATTCGTGAGAAGATCTGGAGATCGAACGTACACATGTTCGCTCAAATACGGCACTGTCTTGCTGTTGCAGAAGCTCAGTTATTGAAGAAAAATCTCATAGTAGCTTATATGATATTTTTTTTGTTTTTCAAATCCAGTTTATATAGCGAAAATGGCTTTACATAGCTTCATACCTCGGGAATACTCAGAAATACTGAATTATGAATATAGGAAGTGTCACCGCGCATGAGCATATTTTCTGTGAAATTAAGTTCTCCTGGCTTACCCTGCTGATTTGCACTAAATTGTTACAATAATTTCTCAATCTTACAATATTAACCAATTATGGCCTTCAAAAGCTATTTTTCAACTACTTTTTCTAGTTCATGACCATCTAAATCTGCCTGTCAAAGATGACAATTGTCAAAACCTTTAAGTTACAAGCATCTGAAAATAAAAGAACACATTTCTTATTTACTCTTAAAAACAAAATTTCTATAAATTTATTTAAAATAAAACCTACAATCAAAAAATGTAAAACAAGAAAAAAAATTTACAAAAGATTCGAATGGCGGGGGAACCACATCAAACAACACCTGCTGCAGTACAAGTTATAAAATCTATAAAAACTAATTTGAAATTTTTTAGTTTATAAAAGATACTCTCTCATATGCAAATACATTATGATGTATATGTGTTTGTGTGTGACTTTGTAAATGTAAATTTGTTAAGCAATTATAAGAGTTTTTTTTTTTGCACAAAATTTTCTAGTACAACTTGTGGGTTATTCTTACGAGTGAGTATTAATCTTTAACAAGAAAAAAATGGGAAAAAAAATATTTTTAGTAAATTTTATATTTTACCTCTTTTTACAATGACTAATAAAAATTTTGTTGTTGTTGTTGTTGTTACTGGTTGGAGGTTTAAGTGTTTCGTATTGGTTGTATTATTGCTACTATTGCTACTGCTGTTGCTGCCGCTGCATGAGTGTGGCAATTTCACATTCATATTCGAAATTCTAGATTTTGAACAACAAAAACCATATTTGGGCCAGGTATTAAAAGTAAATGTAGGTTTCTAGTCTACAATTGCAAGAAGAAAGAAACGTTAATAAAAATATACGAATTTCATTTTTTTTTCTTACTATCGTTATTATTGTAGTTGTTGTTATTACTTACACTTTAAATACTTGACATAAATGTGCCAAAAAAAAGAACTAAAAACAACAATAAAAATCGTAGAAAACTTTATTTTAACCCATATTGTATAGATTATATTGGTTTCAATTTCATTTATTTTCAGATATTTCAGGTGAAAAGTGAAATTTAAGAAAAACATTTTAAATGCTATAAAGTAAACTAAAGAAATGTGGAATTAAAAAACCACTTTTTCAAAAGTTAACTAAATTAGTTTTGTTGCTTTACCACATAGCCATTGAATATGCTAATTGCCTGTAATTCGGTAAATACTTGGATACATCCCCGATCCAAGCTCTGCTTGTAATTAATTGGACATTTTAAAATGCTGCTCACAATACGCTCGTTAAGTTGCCGTTGTTCAGTTGCGCTTATCAGATTAAAACTTCTTAGCTTGGACATCAGAAACTCTTATGAGATTACTTTAACATTCTATTTCTATTACACTTAGCATAAATAGCTTAAACCACTAGTGAAAAAAACAAAATATAAACTGTGATCAACTAATCAACTTCTATACAGTCCATCTCTGACGTCATCATCCAGTGGAGTCATAACGAGCATGATGTGTAAGGTTTGTTAGTTCTAGACATCCAATTTCAAATTTCATAAGTTTATATTCTTCTCCTTAATTCTATATACCTCTATACTAATATATACCTAGACTTTTACAAAAACTTTGTTATCTTTCCAAGGAGTCTGACCTTTCACTGAACATAACATCGAAAACGTACTTTTTAGGAAGGCTCAAGTTGCAATTTAAAGAGCAAAGCTGCTCATTATCGTACCCAAAAACTATTTTAATAAAGAGTATTGTTTCTAGTCAAGGACAAATCACAACCCTACTATATTAGGTACTGCTATGGTAGACCAATAACCTTCTTAGCTATGTAATGGAACTGACACAAAACGTAGA